>VXBP01005242.1:671881-1271881 GCA_013400115.1 Rhinopomastus cyanomelas
TTCCCTTTTAAAATGATTTTTATTTTCACTTTAGGGATTACATTGCCAGCCCCAAAGGAAGTTCTTATAATAGGTACAGAAAATAAGAACCTGAAGCTCCACCCGTTGCCAATCAAGTTTGTAAGACCTTGTAAGACAAGGTTGATCTGGTTAAACGTTCTCCTTAGGACTTTCCTCACCACCTGACTTGTCCTGCAGATTTATGACTGTAAATAGACTGCGCACAAAATCGAAACACAGAATTGTCATTTCAGTGCTGTCTGGCCATGTTGCTTCTTTAAGGGAGGAAATTCCTTCAAGTGGAATGTTCAGCAAGAACACCCAAAATAGGACCATTTTTTCTCTCACTAACCTTGGCTTCGAGTTTCGGACTCCTCCCAAACATATTTCATGTAAGGCTCCAGGCAGTCTCGTCTCAGTAAACGGACATGGTTGCTTGGCTGAACTGCCTATCCCAGGCTTGTTTGGAAAGACAACAGGTAGACAGAGTGGCCAGAGACTGTAGTCCAGGGACCCTTCCTAAAGTATGAGGGAGATGTGTCCTTAGTCAGTGTGTGGTCTAGTGTCACGATTGACCTGCACCGTACGCAGTGAAGTGAAGGCCAGTCTTGTTTAGGGAATGGCATCGAGAGGTTGGCTCATGGTGTGGTGGAAAGTGCTGAGCGTGAGTCACCCAGGTCTCACGCAGTCCTTTGCGTAACAACTACATAACTGGCATCGCAGGCTCATAAGTGCTGAAATAAATAGTCATGCCAAGGCCATCTTATCGTGTACAACTGTTCTCTGACCCTGTTTATGAAGCCATCTTTTCTGGATGGAGTTTTTGCCAGTTCACTCAGAGGCTGAATATTTTTGCGCTTTCTTCTGCCTGAGGCCATGAGAAAGCCTTGCAGCTCTGGTGGGATGGGAGCATCAAGTGCAAAAAGCATTGCACGTGGGTTGAAGGACTCTGAAACCTGAGGAAAGGACAGAAATGGTGAACTTCTGCAGAATAAAGATTAGTAGAATATGAAGAGGATAGTTTCTACCATGTGAAATTGATTTCTCAATACCCACATCCAAGCATGAGAGGTGGTAGCTGAGGTGGCTCTACTTAGACCAAGGAAACTCCCGAGCTCAAAACCAGCCCTTAACAAGGGCCTGTGCCCCAAATGCACTTTGGGAAATGGACAAAAAGGGACTGCAGAGCTGTATATTCATGGTCATGTTGGGAAAGAACATGTCCTGTTGTGAGAGGTGCTTGGTTCTACAACTGTGTGGCTCTGCTGTGGTTCTTCTGCACAGACAGCCCATTCAGCTGGTGAGGAAATCAACTCTGTCTGACTTGTGGAACTGAGAGAAGTCATACCAGTGGACTGCAAACAACAAAACCCCATTTGTACAGTCTGTGTTAAGATGAGAGGGTGACTGTGTCTTAGTTGAATGGCAAACCTGAGAGACTTCCCTGGAGAAGGGGAGAGAAGATCATAGCTCCCTGGTAAATCTATATCCACCTACATGTTTATCTGTCTGTAGAGTCTGCATAAGTCATCCATATTTTGTGGATCATGAGAGAGAAGAGCTAGGACTTTACAAGGACCTTACTGGTCTTAGAAGGAGCTCTTAGCCACTTATTCCATCTGTGGTTTCCTGGATTTTGGACACACTGCAAAGCTCAATCTGGAGGTAAACCCTGGAGACTTGAATGGTGTTTTGGTCTGATGGGCTGTAGAGATTTATCCACAGATAGCTCTTTGGGTGGGAGATACTGTTCAGTATAAATTCTTTGAAGTTTGCCCTAGAACTCCCTTTGACCAAAGAAAAGAGGAGGAGTCTTGAACAAGGGTTATTGCTGAGGGCTGTAGCCATCTTGGGCTGCAGATGCGGGTTCTGCCCCCCGTCAGGGACAAAGCAGGTGCAGGAATGCAGCAGGATGATTTTCTGTTCTGTATGACACTGTTTCATCTACCTGTTCTTGGATTAGGAGTAGGCTTTCGTTACTCCTACAGATATGAAGGCTCCAGTCTCAGATGGGATTTTGGAACACTGCTGCACTCCTGATGGATGGAGACCGTTCCTTTGTTGTTCCCTGTAAAGAAGCCTTATCTCTCTTCACGAAGGAAGGCATCATCTGGAAATTTCCACCTCTCATTTTCTCCACCGGCCACTTCTATGTGTTTTGTCCCCAGTGAGCAAACTAAACATTCTGACAGCAGTAGAGATCTGAGCTACAAAAAAATGTGTCTTGGGATTTCCATCCTCCTTGGGACATTTGCTTGCAAACATCTGCCTGTTTGTGCAATCTGGCTTCTTGCAGCAGCAAATTTGTTCTTCAGAAACATTTTGATAAATGCTGGGACTCTAGCATGGGTGGTTTGTCTGTCCCCAGAGCAGGGGGAGGGATGGGAAAGGGGGGTGACTCTGGCAGATGCAGGAAAACAAGCTCTGACCTTCCTGTCATGTCAGAGTAGGATGTTAGAAGAGGGCTTCCCTTGGGTTTCATCTACACCATCCCTGCCTCCCTGCATTGGCAACGGCGTAAACAACTGTGGCTCTAAAGTCAGAAAACTTGCAGCTGCATCTTCCAAGGGAGCATGTCAGTGAAGCCACCTTGAAGGTTGTTCTAGGGAGAGGGTAGCTGAAGCAGGGCATGTTTGGCCAAGAGCAAAGCTGCCTCCTTGTCCCCCTACAACCCATCTAACCTTCAGTAGATCCTGCCAGCTGCACTTTCTGCTCCACTTCCCCGACAAAAATGCACTGAATACAGCGAATGCGTTGTTCTCTAGCCGAGGGACAGAAACCCCTGGCAGCAATGGCAGTGAGTCAGCAGACTGATGAAGGGGACAATGGGTTGCTGTGGTTCTCCACCAGTTCATGATCAAAGGGATGATGACCTTCTAATTATGACATTTTCATGAATGCTAAATCTGATGATTCTCACCTAGACTCACCTGATGAGTCTGGAACAGACTTATGAGATCCCTAGTCCTTATCCTTGTCTTTTAGGACTACTCAGCTTCATCTCAACACTCAGCAGCATGCCTGAAGATTTGAGACAGTCATTTAGGGTCTACTCCCAGCTGACTCAAGTCAAAGGATGTCTTTTATCTTATTGATAGAAACGAAACTGGATGCACTACTGGAAATATGGAGAGTAAGGATGTGCGTGGTCTCAAGGGTTATGCTAACCTGCAACAACAGAACCTATTTAAACAAGGCACTTGCTGTTGCATGACTGTGGGGTTACACGTTCTGTCAGCACAGCTCTGCTTTGGTGCTGATTTGTTTATTGGTTGTTCTACTTTGAGATGGGAAATCAAAATCTGTGCACTGTTTGCTAGAGCAAAATACCCACTTGGCTTGCTGCAGGGGAGCCTGGATTTACTCACTGTGGATGGAGAAACAGGGAGGGAGCTTCCCTTTTTGTTTTCCTTCTTCTGTTTGGTGGGATGTGTTAGACATGGAGGCTGGACCTCCTGCCCACCAGTATAGATCAAGGTTATCTGTGCCAGGATGTGACCTCAGGAGGTCCTTCTTATAGCAGCATAAAGAAGCCCCAGCCAGGTAGGATTGTCAAAATGAGAGTCAGATTCTGCCTGATTTGATCATAAAATCACAGTAAATTTCCAAATAGTCTCCCTGTTTACATCCTGCTTGCAGCCTCTGGTCTATCTGCATGAAGTTACTGTTGATTCTCAACAGATTCTTCTCTTTCACTAGGTTGGACTTCACTGCAGAAGTCTCCTGTGTTCATACACTGAGGTTGGAGATGTCCATGCTGGATCACTTGAAAACAAAGAGACAACTGAATCCTTGATATGGGCACCTTGCACCTTCCTTCCAATGAGAACAACTCAAGAGAGCAGACAATGGCTGAAGATACAAAGACCACTCAACCACATGGGCAGTTTGCTTGGTCCAAAGATGACAAATCATGTGAAAATTTAAATAACTAACATCTGCTTCTCCTTAATGCTTCCTGCTCGCTCCAGCTAACTGAAGTCTACTGGGAGTCGCTGCAAAGAGGAACTTGAGGACAATTTAACAGCACAGGGCAATGCCCTGAAAGGTTGGGTCAGGTCCGGGACATCAACTGAAATATTTTTATTGGCTGGAAAGGGTTCAGTGACAAAGAATTGAAGTGAGAGATGTCCTGAAGTCCAAGCACAGGGGACTGGCAGCCTGTTTGAGTGGTCATGGAAAAGTGAACTGATGGACAAGACTTCCCACTCTCTTCCCAGATGGGGAAGAGTTTTGCAGCCCTGTCCTACTTTAGTTTCATTCAATCATCAAAATACAGATAACCTGGAGACCCTTGGATTGAAAATTTTGATTGATGTATAGTTCTAGTTTGAGCTTAAATTTTGCTTTCGACCTGATTTCCGCTTCTAATTAGTTTTACTGCTTTTGAAAACTCAACAGTTTGGTGGATTTTTTTAATTCGTTGCATGTGTGGATAAAAGGAATGTTTATCCTTTGCAAAACTGAGCTGCAGTAAACCCAGCTCATGATGACTCATTAATGTTTTCGGCAGATGTGGACACAACATGTACTTTACGTAGATGAAGGAGGATTTTATTATTTTATATCTGAGCATGCAAACCCTGAGCTTACATCGTGATCTGGTAAGGTAGACTTACAGTTGGTGTGCAGAGTCTAACTTGATTAGCAATAATTAAAGCTGAATGATGATTACAGTGTTAATATGCCAACAGCAGCTTGGAATGAAGATCAGCTGTGAAGACTATTTCTGTTGTATCTGGTTGGTGCAAGTGTTCCCACCAGCTAAACACAAGATTTCCAACCCTGACAAGAGAAGCTCAGCTTATAAATGTAATATAAAACATTACAAGAATTTAAATCATATTTTAAATAAAAAATATAACTATAACTATAAATATAAGTATAGCCCCCTACGATATGATGCATCACTCATCCTCACATCATGCTTGTTCTGCTGACTTGCTATATGTCCAGACTTCCTTGCTCTCTTCTTGTCCAAGTGGACTGCAAGATCTCTAGAGCAGAGTCTTTCTTGTCAAATTTGTCTAGGAGCTTGTGGGATGAGTCCTCAGTACAGTTTTGATCAATTCCAGGTATTGTCATGCCATTGGTGTAACTTCAGGAAAGAACCAGCACTCTAAGAAGCTGAAGGCTGGGTGTATGGCAGTGAAGACCTCAGCATTGGAAGAAAGAGGGGCTAGAACAAAATGAGATATTTGCTTGCTTCAATCTTATGTCCTTTTCTCCTAGTTTCCTCTTAAAGTAGAGCAAAATTCTCCACAGTGATGGTTCTGTGCTCCGTGGTTAAGGGTTTTCGTGTCAGAGAGGGGAGACATGGAAATTTGTTCATGTTCTCATGAGGAGCTTTCAGCAGCCCCTTGACATGGTAGCCTCTTGTCTCTCTTTACCATTGGCTTTTTTGGGTCTCTGCTGATTCATGTTATTTTTTGAAGCTGAAACCAAATCAGAATTGTATTTAACCCACTTTGCCAACCCCAAATCTAGAATCCAAAATCATATCCAGGTTCTGTGTTGATTTTGCCTTCTCTGCTTTATCTGTGCTGATAATGACAAACAGCTATTTCCTCAGCAATTTGTACAGCAAAACTTCTGGCAAGACTTTGGCCCAAGAACACTGGAGTATTTCTTACAGTGCAAAGAGATTTTGTGGAGGTTTGTGGCCCTTCCCACAGACCACAAAGTATGTGAGGAGGGAGATTTGAATGTCAATTGGTACTGGGATGATGCATCCTGAGCTAGGTGAGACATTGCTTCAGGAACTGATCCACTAGCTACAGCTAGATCAAAGATAAGGTGGGTAAGATGAGCGTTACTCCGCTGGCTTACAACTCACTTGGCTTTCATCTCTGTCACTCCTCCGCAACTCCTGCTTTGAACGTTTTGCTTTTGCATTGCTTCATATTTTCAAAGATGAGGCTAGTAAGATGCAGGGCTGGAGATCATCTTCTGTTTTGTGTAACTCTGATTCCTGTAGACATTTTCATGCTGGTTTCATAATGAGGAGACTAACTTCCTTTGGCCAGTGGAGGGGAAGACTCATTCAGGGCAGATGAATCAGACTATAATCTTCCCAAAATTCCTATTCAGAGGGACGTTTTTCTTCTAAAACCAACATGGAACTCATGATCTGAATTTGTAAACTGCCTGCAGTAGTGTCCATAGAGAATCCCCAAGAAGGTGTTGTCTTTGCCAGAAAGAAATAAAAAAATGAAGTTCTAGCAAAAAATGTAATTCATTAAAATCATTAAAATACTTTATTTTTCCATTTTAGAAGCCCTTCAGCAGAAGCGATGATTCAGTGTGTTGGAGGCACTGTAGTCTGGCTCGTTCAGATCAAGGTTGTTCATTTGTTTAGGCTGTGCTTCAGGGTAGCCTAAGGGAGAAATCCTCAAATACCCTCCAGCTTCCCTCACTCACGAATTTTTTTGTCCAAAACACCGGCAGAGCATTTGGCTTTGTGCCACACTTTTCCTATGGATAGTCCTTCGGATATATGAGCATTGAAATGTACACAAAGACGTGGACCTCACTGGGACTATAAGAATCAGCCCTGATTTATTGACCACTGCTCAGGTAGCATTGACCCTAGATGCACTGCAGATCTTCAACAGAGTCTTGTCTGCCTGGCAGATGTGGCTTCTTGATTAAACACGTTCTGTTATGTTCTGTGAGTACAAAGAACTACAAGAAAGCAAATGAGATCTTTCTAGATCCAGCCAAGAAACAACAGCCAAGTCTGCTGACGTTGAAATAGAGTAGTATCAGCTTGCACCAGCTGAGCATCTGGACCTTTTGATTTCCAACCTCCTCCAGCTTGTGCAGCTGTAAAATTACATTAGTGGAGCTACAAGCATCTGTGTTATGAGTTTCAGATGACTGACAATAGGTAAGGATCTTTCCCACACCCACCAGAGACCTCCATGGACCATAGCTGGAAAACACTGGTCAGTCAAGACTAGCAGTTCTGTACTTTCACTGACTCTAATACTAATCCAAAAAGAGGGAAGACTTCCAATTTCACCTGGAGTAAACAAAGGGAAACATCAAAGCCCATTTTTTTTGCTTGGCTTTTTGTTCACAGAGTATTTTTAGTCCAGTTGATGACCTTTGTATGCATCCATAGTGCTTAATTAAACACATTCATTAAAATGAAGATGCCAAAGAAAACTCTGTAAGCGTGATGCCATCTAGCATGTCACCTCTTTGCCATGCCAGTATTACATGTCACTCTGGGAATCCAAGCATGAGTCTATAGTCTTATTTTATTATCAGAATTAAATAATTAACAAATAAATCATCACATCTCTCTCTCAGTTTTGGAACCAAAACTCTTCCTATCCATGACACTACAGCTTCTCCCATCTGTGATCACCAGGCAAGTGCACAGAAGATATCGGGAGAGTAGAGTCATTGTATGTTTAACAAAATATCTTGTACTTTCAGGATGCATTTATGATGCAAAAGATGCTTGTTAGGGTACTTAGTGCTGTCCAGACTCTGTTTCAACCCCAGATCCACAAATCCACCTATTCTGCTGTGTCCTATCAGTGAGGTGAAGTGGAGGTTGAAGGACACAGAGGCCATCAATATTTTATGATGCCTCTCAACTCTGAGAGTGCTGTTAAGCAAGAGGGAGATAAGACATCTGCCTGGGTCTGAGGCAGAGGGGATACATGGAAACAGAGCTGGAATGTCTGGATGAACATCAAAAGAAGCAGCTGGCTACTAGACTAAAGTGTTCTTAGTCTTCTGTGGTAAAGCTAAAACGAAATGTTTCTGAAGACACGAGGGGCAGACGCTATGTGATGCATGGTGGCAGATGATGTCTGTGGTAAAGCTTACAATTGCCTCCATTCCAAAGTGGTGTTTCCACATCCACACAGTTCATTTAACTTACTTCTGCTTGCAAAGTCCCTGGATCAGATGTGGCAAATGCTACACGTCAGACATATAGGGAGTTTGTCCTTGGTCTGACTTTAAACACCAGAATGAAGAGCAAGAAACACACCAGATAGGCAGTTACCACTGCTGCTGCTGCTGCTGCTGCCAGACTCCAGCTTGAAGAGGGACACTAGATAAAATGAGAGGACTATGTTCAAAGGACTTCAATTCCACCTAGACCATATTGCTGTCATTCATAGTGTCTACACCAAGCTGGCTTGTGGCTTTAATACCCAAAAATAGCCCATGGCATCATTTGAGCTGTAAAAGGCCTCTTTTTTTTTCCCTTTTGGAATTGCTTGAAAACACATTTTTAAAGCTCTAAATCATGAGAATCCACCTAATTCCTTCAGATTTTGCTGCCTCTGAAGAGGTAGCTTATGACCTATGTCAGGGGAGGGAGTGAAAGACTTCACTTAATCACTTAAGTTGCTGATTTCATTGCAAACCTAGAGCAATGCTGACTAAATCGTAACCCTGGGGTTTTTTTGGAAACCAGAATGTCAGGCAACAGCAATAGTGTCCAACTTCTTGAGTGAAAGCACAAGATTTCCCCTCTCCTGAGCTTAACCTCCAGGCTTTTTGCAGCTCTGAGAGTGGTGCCTGGCAAAGGGTCAGGTCTAAATAATAGCTCTTCACTGCAGCTTGTTTCCAATGAGGAAAAAAAGCTCCAAAATAAACAAAACAAGAAAGCTCCACCCATCCTGTCTGTAATTCCAAGCATTGAAAAGCTGGCTTCTTCTCTAGACTTTCTAGCAGACCTCAGAACACAACAGATACACGCAAAGGAGACACCAAGACAAGATTCTGTGATTCTACGATTCTAAGACTCTTCTGTAACTTTTTGTTGAACATAGAATCATAAAATCATAGAATGTATTGAGTTGGAAGGGAACACCAAAGGTCATCTAGTCCAACACCCCTGCAACAAGTAGGGATATCTCTCAGTAGAAGAGAATCATAGTCCCATCAAGCCTCACCTTGAATGTCTCTAGGGATGGGGCCTCCATCACCTCTCCAGGTAGCTGTTCCAGTGATCCACTATCCCTAAGAAGGTGTATTGGGCTCTGTCTGCTTTTCCCCTCTTGTGGAATTCAGTAGTTGGATAAAGAAAGTAGTTGGATAAAGAGTGGTTGGATAACATAGCCCTTGAATTAGCATTCCAGGAGAATGCTAATTTTCAGCTCATAAAACTGGTATCTCCTAGACGCATGGAAAGAAACAAGACCTCTTCCCTTCTACATATTGGACTCAGGAGCTTAAAACCCTTCTGAGCTACTCATTTCCCTGATTCTTGCTGAGCTCCAGACCATCAATGGGATCAGGTTCTCACAACTGCTCTGGCACCCAAGTCTACCGCGGACAAGGGATTTCAGCTGCCAGTGTGCAGGGCCGTGGCTCAGTTGCAGAGTATTAGGTGGCCCCGCTGTAGAGTTGAGAGAACCTATCTCTGTGTTTCTGGAACTCTGCATGCTTAACACCACAGCTTTACTGTTGGATCAGCATTCCCTTCTCATGAGCAACATCTTGTCCTGTGTGTCATGGAGGGTCTCGAGAGACACAGCAGGCACAAAACACTGAGGAGTTAGACATCCTGCTGCTTAGCTTGAAGCACCCTGAAGTGTTTTGCAAGCTGTAAACAGGGCAGAAGCCCAGCCAGCCCAGGGCTAGGAACTCCAGAGAAGAGAACTGCAAAAAAAGCCAGTCCAGTTAAATCCTAAAATCTAGGATGGAAGAAGAAAATATCACACGATACACTGAGTTCTATCTTTATTTGAGAACAAGGATGCTAGTCAAGGTGAGTGTTGAATGGGACTCCTAGGAGTTTACCAGTGCATTTCTGTTCAGAGCTGTAAATTGACTTTTAAAATCACAGGGCAGCTGCAAAAGGGTCTTGACTTTTAAAAGTAGGTACTTGTATGACAGCATCTGTTTTTGTCGTCGCTCCATGTGAGAAAATATTCAGTTCTTCTTGTGGAAGTGCTGGCGACGGAATGCATAATATCACACAGTTTTCCTCCTGTTTCCTCACGAATTTGCTGTTTGAAAACCAGGCAATTCACTGAAATCAGGTGCTTCCTGTAAACAGTTTTGATTGCACAAAATTGGTGTGGTCCTGAAAAAGAAATCCCAAATTGCCTTGCGTTTATCCAGTGGGATTGTTGTCTTTGGCAAAGTCTGAAACATGGAATAACGGATCAAAACAAACCAATGCAACTCAGCTGAGTGTAGGACTAAAAAAACCCCCAATAAATGACTGAACTGAATAATTTTGTGCAGAATTTTAGTCCAACATAAGAGTACATGCCCCTAAAATTGGTAGTTAGCTGTTGTTATCAAGCAGGTGTCATATACTTTGAAGAAGAGCAATGCCTCCCCTGCAGACATATAATGAGCTGAAGGGTCACCTGCGATAAGAAGTTGCTTCGGTTTACCGTTGCCATGATTCTTCTGGTTTCATCTTTATTGAGTTACATAGAATCACATAGTCATAGAATGTATTGAGTTAGAAGGGACCTCCAAAGGTTATCTAGTTCAACCCCTCTAACAACGAGCAGGGACATCTCTAATGACAACAGACTGCTGAGAGTCCCATCTAGCCTGACCTTGAATGTCTCCAGGGATGGGACCTCCACCATCTCTCTAGGCAACCTGTTCCAGTGACCCATCACCCTCAGTTTAAAGAACTGTTTCCTGATCATAGAATCATAGAATCATAGAATCATTACGGATCAGAAGGGACCTCGAAAGATCATCTAGTCCAATCCGCCTGCAACAGCAGGATCACCTAAACCAAGTCACACAGGAACCCGTCCAGTCGGGTCTTGAACATCTCCAGAGAAGGAGACTCCACAACCCCCCTGGGCAGCCTGTTCCAGTGCTCTGTCACCCTCACCATGAAGAAGTTCCTTCTCAGGTTGATGTGGAACCTCCTATGTTCCAGCTTACAACCATTGCCCCTCGTCCTATCACTACATGACACCGAGAAAAGCATGTCTAACCTAAATCTACCCTTTTCCAGCTTAAAACCATGACCTCTTGTCTTATTGTTCCCTGCCTTTGTGAATAGGTCAGCCTTCTGAAAGCCCCCTTTCAGGTATTGGAAGGTGGCTCTAAGATCCCCCCAGAGTCTTCTCCTCTTCAGACTGAATAACCCCAATATATGTGCTCCACACGGATGAACAGGTGTATAAAAATAGTGTAAGTCAAACACTGACACACCGTTTATAGACTGCTTCATCTGCACATCTTACAACTTGGGGGGATGTTTGACAGAATGTTTGACATCAGTTCAATGCACATTTGTCTCCATGGAAACAGGTCTTTCTCACACTTTTGTTTTGGTTCTTTCTTGAAATATCTTTGGGAACTAATATTGTCACAGAGTTGTTTATCTTCTTCCCCATCTTTTCTGAGGAGTTTAACTAGTGAAAACTTCTTAGCCTAAATGATATTCAATTCTCTCTTCATTTTTAGTGCATTTCTCTGTTTATTAGAGAATATGAAGTAAAAAGACAAAAAATTCTCAAAACCATCTTCTGTCTTAGTGCATTGTGGGGAAGCACTCAGTGAGCATCATGTGCAGAGGTAATACAGTGTTGTGCTGTGGACTGGGACTTTTGCCATCCCTCATGTGGTGTTGATGGAAAGCAAGGAAATGCTTTGTTACCACCAGGACTCTGGATTTCAGCCCCTCAGTCAGGGCAGGTATAGCACTGCTCTGGTTTGTCATATTCTGACTGTTAAAAGCTTCTCCATAAATGATATCCCATGATACCACCCCTTCACACCTCATGCCCTACAGTTATTAAATCTAAATCCTGCTCTTCAGCAACAATGCAGGCTGCACAGAATTGTGGGGCACATATGAGGAGAGATATTTTGTGATGGCTAATAACTTTGGATAACCTATAACCCTTCTCTGCCTCTGAGGGTGTTGCATCAGAAGGAAAAATACAGCAACACAACCCTTAGGTGTCAGTGAGGAGACAAATGCACAGCTCAGAAAGCCAGTGGTAGTTCATGTGGTTGTATGCATCAGCAGGAACTTTCATCACAGCAGCAGCAATAAGGAAAAGCTGTTTTTCTTCATTACCTCCGTATGAACTTGGGACCCATCCTTCCAAAGCAATGAATGCATTTACAAGCATGTAAACGAATGACCAAGGCTGAGGATGCCTAGAGAACCATCTGATGTCTGTGATGAGGCAGATACCAGTGGCAAAGGAAATGGTGACGGTGGCTCCTTGGGGAAAAACATGCAGTGTGTCAGGAGGAGTTTCATAGCAGGGAAAGCTATTTGGCCACAGAGCCGGCACCCAGAGGACGTCCTCTTGTAGGGTCTCCAAACTGTTGCAACAGGGATGCATGAGCTGCAGGGGAACACATTTCGGATGATATTATTGATGATGTTTTCCACAAGGGCACTCTGCAAACCAAACCAGCAGCCAGTGCAGAAAAGCCCGTTTCTGTGTGAATGAAAGGACAGAATGACCCATAACCAGGCTGGACAGGGTGCAGCAGAAAAAAACTCCTCCTCTTATGATTTGTCAGACATGTGACTGCACTTCTCCGAGGACAACCACTCCAGTCATACAGTCAAAGAATCACAGAATGGTTTGGGTTGGAAAGAACCTTAAACATCATCTAGTTCCAAATCACAGACTCACAGAATCACAAAACTTTAGAGATTGGAAAGGACCTTGAAAGATGATCCAGTCCAATCTCCCTGCCACAGCAGGATCAGGGACACCTTTCCACTAGACCAGCTGACTCAGAGCCCCATCCCACCTGGTTTTGAACAATTCCAGGGACAGGACAAGCAGGAACTGGGTGAAATATTAAGGAAGGAACAGTACATAGAAAAGAACGCAGATGTCTTAAAGGTAGGAGCGATCGTCTTGCTGCAGTAACTGTCTGATTCATAGAATCACAACGTTGTTTAGGTTGGAAAAGACCTTTAAGATCATCAAGTCCAACCATTAACCTAACTCTGCCAAGCCCATTTTTTTTGGCCATCTGAAGTCAGATGGCCTATGACATCTTTTTGTTCCTGTGTTATGCAGCTTTCCTACGGGCAGTGTTACTCTCAGTCCCTTAAATATAGATAGAAGGTCCCCTGCTCTAAATAAGCAGCTGTAGTATGGATTAGAGACATTAGACAAAGATCTATTAGTCAAAGATTTTATACCAAAAGACATAAAAAACAAAAAAAGAACCCCTGTGCATAAGTTTTTGCACTTCTAGAAACTCATTATCTCCTCATACACTCCCTGCTATTTGTGGGAAGTGATAAAATCAGCTGCTTCGTTCAACCCTAGAGTACAGGTTTTGAAAGCTCACAGGACAGTCATGAGGCAGGAGAAAAGATCCCACACTAACCTTAAGAAAAAATATCTTTCCAGTTGCAAAAGGTTTTCAATGAACTGTGAAATGTTTGGCTGCTGGATGTCCAGTGAAGTGCTTCCCCGCACAAACACCCAAACGTGCTCCTGATCCATTCTGCTCGATAATTGGGTCTTCCTGGCCCCGTCTCATCATGAAGATCACAAAGGGAGTGAAATGCCCTTTATTGTGTAATAACAGCAATGAGGCTCAAGCAGGCAAAGAAGGATGTGACGGGACAGGAGATCTGTATTCAGCAGTGTTCCTTTTTCCCTTCTTCTTCAGCTTCAGGCATTTCCATTCTGTGTTGCAAACACTGACTCAGACTTTTGTTTATTGTCCAGAAAAATGAGAAAGATGAACTTTGGGGACTGAATCTAACTGGGTTTGAACCTTTCAAGGTGTTTGATTAAATGCATCAAGTTAAATAATGTTCATGGTTTTTCTTAGCACAGGAAATTCAATTGGTGCCATTACACCTTCCTAAAATGGGGACTTTGTCAAGAGTTTGACTGCTAACACTCAACAGAAAGCTGAAAGTTGTTCTTTGGTGTCCCCAGGGCTTGCTTGAAAAGCCATTCCCCTGTCCTTGCTACTGATGGGGTCCTCTTAATGATGGGCATGACCAGCACCCAAATGTCAACCATCCCTGTAACACTGCTGCAAGACAGAGAAGAGCGCAAACTGCAGCAGAGGTATCACTGAGTGCTACAGGAACCAAGAAAAAAATCCCCTGGCTCCCAAAAATGCAAGTCTAAATTTTGTATCTTTAGGCAATTAAGAGGCCTCAGGGCTGGTTTTTCATTTTTTGTGGGTTTTTTTTTTCTTTTCTCAGAAAAGATTCAGTAATTCTGCTCTGTCAGGAGATGTGATTGAGGAACTCCGTGGAACCATGTAAAACCTGACTAATTCTGGAATCTGCAGAACACAGATCTTTCTGCCCAGGCTGCCCCGTGGCTCTGGTCTTATCAAATTTACAGACTGTCAGCACTGAGTGGGACAAAGACCAGTAGCTACAATCGCTCTCCTTCAAGACATACCCAAGAGCAAAAGCACTGGTCTCCTTTTTGTGATCAGGGGTTTGGATGTTGGAGCTCTCTACTTACTGGGAAATTACTCCTTAACCTTGAGGCTTTAATCTTTGTCTCCAAAATCAGTGTCCAGGATACTGGATAGCAATAGGTTGGAACATCATTGTCATCCTTTTGGTCCATCAGAGTGGGCCTCCAGCTATGGGACACCAAGGAGAAGAGAAAGACAAGCTGCAGGAGCAAGGTCTCTTCCTGGTTTACCAGCACTCTGTAGTGAGACCCTTGAGAAACTTTGAGAGGGGTAATGACCAAAACTGAATATATTTTTGATCACTTCACAGAAACACAGAATCATAGAACATCAGGGATTGGAATGGACCTCGAAAGATTGAGTCCAATCCCCTGCCACAGCAGGATCACCTAGATCTAGTCACACAGGAACATATTCAGGTGGGATTTAAACATCTCCAGAGAAAGAGGCTCCACAACCCCCTGCTCTGTCACTCTCACCATGAAGAAGTTCCTTCTCATATTTGTGTGGAACTTCCTATGTTCCAGCTTACACCCATTGACCCTTGTCCTATCATTAGATGAGACTGAGAAGAACCTGGCTTCATCTTCCTGACACCCACCCTTCACATATTTATCAACATCAATGGGGTCACCCCTCAGTCTCCTTTTTTTTCCAAGCTAAAGGATCCCAGCTCCCTCAGCCTTTCCTCATCAGAGAGATAGTCCACTCATTTCATCTTTGTGGCTCTGCACTTCATTGACAACTCCATGTTGCCACTGGCCCTGCTCAGCAGCTAGTTCCAATGAGAATGGAGGAATGAGGACACTTAAGGGGTAAAACAGCTAGGGGAGGAAAAATGTTAAAAGTAACCTGTTTTAAAAGCAACCTGTTAATATATCCCTGGGCAAACATTTTCTGTTCAGCTAAATTAAAATAGCTTCTGGCTCAAGTAGGTTGATGTAACTCAACAATTCAACATGAATAGCCTGCTCTACAGGGGGATTGGACTAGATGATCTTCTGAGGTCCCCTTCCAATCCCTAATGTTCTGTGATTCTCTGAATAGCAACAGCAAACCCATCTTAGACTTAGTGATGTATTCTGACACCTCCTTCCCTAATATCTGTTCATAGAGCTATCATAAACCTTTCCAAAAGCATCCTGCACCACAGAGAAATAGTTCAGCATCTGTCCTTCCCCGGTTCTTCAGGCCTGATCATTATCTTGGGGGGGCTTGCACAAAGGGATTAGAGGTGCTGCAGTTGCAGGATATTGGAAGAGAAAACAGCTTTAGCAGCTGCCCCCTAAGAAATCACTGATCTTTTATCAGGACAAAGAATATTAGCAGTTTACGAAGACATGTGTAGGCTTTCTTAGTCTATCACATGGGAGTGAAAATAAATTAATGCCATGATACAGGACGGCACAAGTAGGCATGACTCATTACAGAGCTTCATCTTCCTTTGAAGATCGTACTGATCAGAGAATGAAGTCTAACAGCAGTGGAAGGAGTCTGGAGAGGAGGGAATAGGGGGGTTTCTGAGAGCCTACACTGATTAATTACACCAAGAACAGATTTTCTTTGTGATCTTACAGGCAGCAGAGGTTCTGTGTGACTTAAAACCTCTTCTATTAGTGTCGCACCATCTGTCTTTGCTTGGGAATCATAGAATCATAGAATCACAGAATAGTTTCAGCTGGAAGACACCCTCAAGATCATCAAGTCAAGCCTCTTCCTAGCCTTATCATCACCACTAAAACATGTCCTTCAGTGCAACATCTACCCTTCTTTTAAACACCTCCAGGGACAGTGACTCAAGCCCCTCCCTGGGCAGGCTGTTCCAATGCCTGACAACCCTTTCAGTAAAGAAGTTTGTCCTAACATCCAACCTGAACGTCTGCTGGCACAGCTTAAGGCCGTTTCCCCTTGTCCTATCACTCACTGCTAGGGAGAACAGACCAACCCCTGCCTCTACAACCTCCTTTCAATTAGTTTTAGAGATCAATAAGGTCTCCCCTCAATCTCCTGTTCTCTAGGCTAAACAGTCTCAGATCCCTCAATCATTCCTCATACGAGATATGTTCCAAATCCTTTACTATCTTGGTAGCTGCCTCCGTACACTCTCCAGCGCTTCAATGTCCCTCTTGTAGTCAGGAGCCCAAAATCAGACACAGGACTCAAGGTGAAGCCTCACCAAAGCTGAGCAGAGGGCAAGATGGCCCAGGTTTAAACATCAAAGAAACCAAGAACTGTGCCATTTGTGACTTGGCTTCTACCAAAATGAACCTATTTATTTAAATTAGGTGCTACAGCCAAGTATAAATAGATCCTGTCTAGACAGAAAATGCAATAGAGAAGTGGGATAAAAGGTTTTAACTGGTTAGAGTGAACTGATGGAGCATTTCAGACTAGAAATAAAGAAATTTTAATAGTGAGAGAATCATAGAATCATTAGGGATTGGAAAGGACCTCGAAAGATGATCTAGTCCAATCTCCCTGCCACATCAGGACCACCTAGACCAAGTCACACAGGAACACATCCAGGTGGGTTTTAAACATCTCCAGATAAGGCGACCCCACAATCCCCCTGTGCAGCCTGTTCCAGCGCTCCATCACCCTCACTGGGAAGAAGTTCCTTCTGACATTTATATGGAACCTCCTATTTTCCAGCTTACTCGTCCTATTACCAGATGACATTGAGAAGAGCCTGGCTCCATCCTCCTGACACCCCCCCTTCACATATTTATAGACATTAATGAGGTCACCCCTCAGTCTCCTTTTCTCCATGGTAAAGAGACCCAGCTCCCTCAGCCTTTCCTCATAAGAAAGGTGCTCCACCTCCCTCACCACCCTCATTGCTCTACGCTGGGAGCCCTCCAGCAGCTCCATGTGCTTCTTGAACTGAGTGGCCTGGAACCGGACACAATACTCCAGATGTGGTCTCACTAGTGCAGAGTAGAGGGGGAAAAGAACCTCTCTCTGCTAACCACCCTCTTACTGATCCACCCCACGATGCTGTTGGCCCTCTTGGCTACAACAGCACAAGAGAAATTAAACACTGCAACAACTTCCCTAAACTTCACAATTCTTCATTATCTGCTTTCTTTAAATCATAAGAGAAAGAGTTTTTACCAAAAGATACAAATTCCATCAAAGAGCAAGTGTAGGCATTTGGTCACCTTATCACATTATCTGCTCTGGGTCAGGTAGTGTTGGCTTGAAAAGAGGTAGACTCTTTTAAAACAGAGGAGACTGCCTAAGTCAGAAGCTGCACTAGGTGCTCCAGGAGTGGTCGTGTGTGGAGCAGAAAGATGTTAGCCTGAGTCTTATCTGATGTTAGGAGAGCTTTGCTCATTTTTCCTAATCCTGAGTGCCTGTGGGACCCGGCCTTGATTTGGCTTGCATGGATAAGAATATGAAGTCAATGTTGTGTTGCCTTTCCCTTTGCATTTACACTGCATTCTACTTGCAGAACGAGGAACCGTTGTTTATCAGAATGTCTTGGTTTCAGATGGAATAAGGTTAATTTTCTTCCTAGCAGCTGGTCCAGTGCTCTGTTTTGCATTCAGGATAAGAATAACACTGATAACACTCTGATTTTAGTTGTTGCTAAGCAGTGTTTCTACTAAGTCAAGGAGTTTTCAGCTTCTCACACTGACTGAAAAGAGCCAGAGGAGTGTTTCATACCCTATGATGTCAATCCCACTATGTAAACTGGGGGCAGCTGGTTGGGGGGTGCCATGGCTAAGGGATTGGCTGGGCACTGGTCAGCAGGTGCTGAGCTATTGCATTGTACATCACTTGTTTTGTATAGTCTACTGTTGTTTTCTTTGAAGCCTTAAGAAACTTCTTCCCAGTGAGGATGATGGAGCACTGGAACCGGCTGCCATGGGGGGTAGTAGAGTCTCCTTCTCTGGAGATGTTTAAAACCGTCTTGGATATGTTCCTGTGTGACTTGGTCTAGGTGATCCTGCTGTGGACTAGATGATCTTTTGAGGTCCCTTCCAAGCCCTGACGTTCTGTGGTTCTGTGATTATTTCAACCCATAAGTTTGAATTAAGTTTTTTTTTCACAATTTTCTCCCCCATCCCTCCTGGAGGAGTGGGAGTGAGCAAGCAAGTGGTTTTCTTGTACTTAATTGCTGTCTCTCATTTGTCTCCGAGTTCTGGTAATTCAAATAGAGACAAGTAAAAGCAATCGAGCTACAGGAAAAAGGAAGGTTTATTTCCTGGCAGTTTTTAAAATGTAAATTAAAAATCCCCAATTAAAAAAATGTATATCTGGTTTCTGGAATAAACATAAAGTAGAAAGTCTCATTTTTCTTCTTCAGCTTTTAGCCTGGGCAGCCAGGAGTAGTAAAATCCCTTTCTGTTGTGACCACACTCTCCAGATTGGATAGTATTGTGCAGATAAGATGGCAAGCAGGATGACTCACTCATCTGCCAGTGCGTGGGCTCCTGCATGCACAAACAAGTGATAGTCCCAGAAGACATCCCTGCGATGGAGATTTAAAAGTCATTTTATTTCCATTTAAACTATTCTCAACCAGCTTGTAAAAAATAGTTCTATACCCGGTCTCTCTGGAACTCTTGAGAAACACAAGTGGGCTAATGAACGTCATCTAAAAGTGATTTATTCAGAAAGGTTTTATCCTGATGGCAAAATGGCTTTGAACATGTGAAGTAATTAGGCGAGGAGGGGTTGATCCTCCACCACGGGAACCACTGCTCCATTTGGCCGCTGAAATGACAGTTATTTTCAAAAAGAGCAGTCAGTTTCCATGTGCCTGATAGTCATAACATTGTCGGAGATCAGAAGGTGGTTTGTTTGTGGGACAAACCGATTCAAGATGTTTTCCATCAAGCAAAATGAAGTCTACGTTTAAATTATCCTGAAATCTCGGCTGTGGGGATGGATGTGAACAGAACCAACTGTGATTATTGTTCTGTTCAGCAACACGAGAGATTACCAGTGAAACCTTTAGGCTTCCAAAATCAGCTGGAATAGTATCTCCAAGGAACATAGCAGCTTTATATTTGTTTAACACTGGACATAGGATCTTGCAAACAAGCCAAGGAGTTTAGATATTTGATAGAAATGGCCGAGGGCAGGGTTAGACTGTTCTCTGCAACAGCTAAGGAGACCTGCAGTGACCAGGGTGGGGAAGGTGCTCAATAATTGGAGGTATTCCAGTTGGCTCCCCAAGCCCATAGATATTTGCCAACCTAAGTGACAGTAGCTCCACTGCCTGAGCTTGGACAACGATTACAGTTAGTATTAAGCTTTGAAGATGCCAGAAGAGGGCTGAAAGCCTCAAGAAAGATGAGGGTAATCAAGTTCTACAGCACTGGAAGTATTAGATGGAACATCAGCTAAGCATAAGAAAAAAACCCCTTGTTTCATCTGTGCCTGTTTTCTGAGGGAGCTGAAGGTTTTGTTTGTCATTACACAGCACCCTTTACTTAAAGGTTGGAGAAGAAACAAAGGACAAGATGATGGATGAAATTTGGAAGATTTAGAAACCCTTTAGAAATTCTGACTGCCATGGAGACAGGATTTTACCTCTGATAGTCTCTGATCCATAAAAAGGGATTTTATCACAAAAAGCCATGGCAAGCACTTTAGGAAGGCAATGAGATATATCCCCTTTTATGTCAGATTTTGAGGTGCTGTTTTAATAAAAGAGATATTCCTTCCACCTGACATCGCAAGCTCAGAGGTCTTCAGGGTTATGTCTCCTCCCCTGCATGAACCGGATGATTCATCAAGCAGGGGCTTTTGGAGAGGACAAGGCTGTGATGTGAGATTTACAAGCAAATACTTCCTACCCTCTGTTTAGAGGGAGAAACATTGAATTTCCTTGTGGTTTTTTTTGCTGGCAATTAAAAGGTATTTTGTATTCGTGTCTCGTCAATGGGAACTGTTGAAGCATGGCAGAATATTTTAGAAGGGCAGAATGGTTAATTTTAGAATTCTGTGTCTAAAAATAACCCTGTGTATTTGAAACACTGCAAAATCTTGGCAGGATTCATAAATACAGCATTTAACTCTTGAGATTCCCTTGCTGACAGAAACAATTGAAGAAAACTGCCCCGGGAGTTGTTATCACGTATGAAAATGGGGTCAGCTCAGCAGCTACGTGTCCCAGGCCAGGCACTAACCGTCAGGTACACCCAAGCACCCAGGTTTGACCTTGTTTGCTCTGTGTGATCCTTCTTGTCTTCTTGACACTGTATTCTATAAAATCTATGTTTCACATAAGTGTTGAATGTCTATCTATGGTCACTGGCCTAGCTGGCCCAGTTCCATAGTGGTCTGGAGGAGAACACTCTGGCCACTCAGAACACTATCCTTAAAGACCCTTCTACATGAAGTGCTTTTAGCCAGGCTTTGTCCACAAGTCTTAAGAAATTGCACTCTCTGGTAGTTCCTTGTCTCTCTCGGGCTGAGGAGCTCAGAGCTGGGCACAGGACTCCAAATGTGGCCTCACCAGGACAGAGGAGAGGGCAGGGACCAACTCCCTCAACCTGCTAGACCATGATTGTTCCATTAGAAGGCCCCTAAGGTCTTCAAGGTTTCTGCAGCCCTCTGAAATTATTATGTCATGAAGACATGCTCAATGTGCCTTCCTGTTTCAGTAGACTGGCAGAGCTGTCTTTACGTTCATCCCTTTCTGCAGCACCCTTTCCCTTCTTCCCCTGCCTGTGAATGCTTTATAAGAGTAGACTTCCTCTGAAAGTTGCTGCATCTGCTTTCCTGGAGGTCCCTTGATCTCATGACCAGAAGGCTTGTTCTGCTGAAAAAAGCAGTTTTTATATCCCCACAACCTTCCATCTTACTCTGAATTACGGACACATTCACAGCCCTGGATACAGGCCAGGCAGCTTGCTTGATGAATCCCCTCCCCTTTGATGCTCTATGGTTTCCTCAGCAATTCATGTTCCCAGTAAAAACCAGTGATTGTGGTTTTGTGCCATCACAGGATGCTCTTGCATCCAGGCATATTTGTTTTTGCTAAGCAGTGTGTTTGCAGCAGATCAGGGAGATGCTAGGACAGATTTGCTTTTCTTTCCCCAGTCCTTATAAAGTTTTTCTCCCCTTCTGAGAGGATGTCTCCTTATTTGATCTCTTTTACCTTTTAAAGACCACAAGGAAAGTTTTGTGAAGCATGGACAGAGAAGAGGTTTTCTGGTGGCTTAGAATACAGTGAAGTTCAGACTACTTTTTGCTGTTCAATTTGCAGATCAAATATTCAAACACATGTACAGATAGGGAAGGAAGGATGGACCTAGGGAAGGAAGGATGGATCCCAGTTTATCGTTTATACATTGTGAAAATCTGAGTACATCACAGTTTTCTGGAATTAGTTTGAAAAATGCATGAGAGGCAAATTTCATTCACATTTGTCAGGCCAGTTTAATACAGCTAGAAACAACTGCCAAAAGAAGACAGGGTGTGAGAGAGCTTGAAGATGTGATTCTCCATGTGGAACAGTGATTATCATGTCTCTTTGACAGAAAGTCTTAAGGAGCCATTCAGAACACCCGTGGATGAGAGGTTCCCAGTTATTTTTCAGGAGGCCAGTAACTGATCACCAGTTGGGTAATTATTTTAATAGGAGAAAATTACACGCCTGGCACCTTTTAGCGTCACACCTGCCACAAACTGTTAAGAGTCCTGTGGTCTGATTCCAAACTTGCTTCATCTAAGTCATGAGTGTTCAAAACCAACATTGCATCATGTCAGACCTGTATTAAGTTTTCATAGAATCATAGAATCATTAGGGATTGGAAGGGACCTTGAAAGACCATCTAGTCCAATCCCCCTGCCACAGCAGGATCACCTAGACCAAGTTGCACAGGAACACATCCAGGCAGGTTTTAAACATGTTCAGAGAAGGACTTCACAACCCCCCTGGGCAGCCTGAGACAGACTGAGACTCATATATTCTCCTTGAGATAGCTGTCTCAGCTACGGCTGTGTGCCAGACCTATATCTCTAAGAAAAAGTGAGATTGAGAGGTCAGTTCACGAGCAAAGGAACAGTGGAGCCTCGCTGATTTGTGGCTTTTTGTGAGCACTTGAGCATGTTCTTTCTTCAGAAAGGATGTTAAGTGGAATTTCCTTCTGCTATATAGTCACGTAATTATAAAGCATAAGAACTCATAATATACCTCGGACTACTCTCCATTCATTACATGTTATTGAAGATGCCTTATTAAGTTCAAGAGCTGTAGGGCAGGGACAGTGTCTGTCAGTGTTACTTTCATCTTTGCAGGGGGATTCCACAAGTCTTTTTCCAGAGTCTAATCCAGGCTTAAAGAGATGGCAGTTCTGAGGCATTTGTTCCATAATGCAGAGTCAGTTCATAGAATCATAGAATCATTAGGGATCAGAAGGGACCTCGAAAGATCATCTAGTCCAATCCTCCTGCCACAGTTGAAACACTCTCCCTAATTCAGCTTTTCTCTGTTTGATATTGCATTAAGCAGCACATAAAGGTAACAGATTATCTCTTGAATTTCATAAGTTTCACACCATGGCTACACTTCTGAGTTAGACAAAGAGCTCAGCTGAGGGCTAGTCAACCTTTGACTCCAGGCAGCTTGAGTTAAAAGACTTAAGGACATTCTTAAGATCACTGAGTGGTTTTCTGGGCATGTTTTTCATGCTTTGAGTAGTCCTGCCTATACCTGGGAAGGGGTAGAGTTGGATCTGGGTACACCAGCAGCCCCCCGACCATCAGTCATTGCTGCTAGGGATTGGAAGGGACCTCAAAAGATCGTCTTGTCCAATCTCCCTGACACAGCAGGATCACCTAGACAAAGTTGAGTAGGAATGTATCCAGGTGGGTTTTAAACGTCTCCAGAAAAGGAGACTCCACAACCACCCTGGGCACCCCGTTCCAGAGCCCTGTCACCCTCACTGTGAAGAAGTTCTTTCTGATATTTATATGGAACCCCCTATGCTCCAGGTCACACCCACTGCCCCTTCTCCTATCACTAGATGACATTGAGAAGAGCCTGACTCCATCCTCCTGACACCCACCCTTCACATATTTATAGACATTAATGATGTCACCTCTCAGTCTTCTTTTTTCCAAGCTAAAGAGACCCAGCTCCCTCAGCCTTTCCTCCTAAGGGAGGTGTGTCTGGAGAACTGTGTGAAAAACCCGTTGTGGTGTAAAATCGTAGAACAGTTTCAATTGGAAGGGACTTTAGAGATCATTTACTTCAACCTCCCTGCAATGGTCAGGGACACCTTTCAGCTAGTCTTGGTTGCTCAAGGCCTCATCCAACATGGCCCTGAACACCTCTGTGGAGGGAGCATCCACAGCCTCTGCAGGCAATAGATTGCAGTCTCCACCCTTGTCCTGAAGGATGCAGTGTCCTTGCCCAGTTTTCCGTCAGCTAGCAACAACCTTTGGTCCTTGGAATGTAGGAATCTGAATCTGGAGCATGTCAAAGTCCCCCAAATCCTCAGGACGCGGTGCCATCTGTAGAAACGGACAGTGCAAGAAGATCATCATTCCTCTGTAAACGCCAGAACCGTTCAAATAAGCCATCAATTTGCTGAAGAAATAGAAAAGATTAAACCAAAACCAATAAAAAGTATTCTCTAGAAAGCACAGCAGGAGAAAGGGAGCCTGGAAGACTTACTATGTAATTATAGACTCAAAGAGAATTTTAAACAAGGAAGGGGGTGTGCGCGCAGTTCTATTCCTGCTTGAATAGAGAAACTTTTGTAAAGTAGCACTTTTGACCATAAACGGAAAGCCATCAGCAGATCTGCAGATCCGAATTCTCTTCACTTCTTCAAGGACAAAGGTACCAAGGGATGATAAAGGTGCAGGTGGTACAGGGTTTATATGTGGATAATGAAGTGCTGAGTGAGGTGTGGGGAAAAGTGATGGTTCGGGAAAGGAGAGGTGCAGAGAGAAGGAAGGATGTCCTCTTCTGAACTTTTGCCGTTGCTTTCCCCTCTGCCTTTCCAGCTTTCCTTTGTCTTGCCATCTTACTCTGCTCAATTTTTTATCTTTCTAAGAGCTGGGAGGAGCCGATCTCACCATCACAAGGAGGATAATGAAGTGTGGAAGACAGCTCACAACTCCCTGCTGAGACATCCCCTAGACGAGGGTTCTTTGTGGGAAAGGCACAGACTGTGTGCTCCAGCATCTATTTGCATCTTCACAATGTAGTCATCAAGGAAAACTTAGCAATGTGTCTTTGGGCTTTGAGATGGAAAGTCCTTCTCTTTAACTTCTTTTGTGTGGTGTAAGCATCCAAGACACCTCCCTATCCACAACCACTTGAAAGCTCCCTTCAGGCAACATGAGGACTGTTCCTCTGATAGCGTTGGAAAGTTCATCCTCAGTTGTTTTCCTTTCCTGTATGGACAGTCTTTTCTTTCCAGTTTTGAGGTAGAGCAAGAGTTGATATTTTGGTGTGGCTGTCCATGGAGGATACAGTATGTGTTCATGTGGATATCAGACCCAGTATGTCAGTTCTTGTGGAATCGTATCTCCAAGACGGGCGTTGATACCCCTTGCAATGACATATGCACCATCTGTATAAGGTTATGTAGTTGCATGAAGCTAAATGAAGTTGCACTGAAGCTCAGTCTAGTATGTCAGGTCCCCACAGATCAACAACAGATGCAATATTCTCTGCCTTACCCTCCTTCACGAGTAACTTCATTCCCCAGTTCCATATCCAGTGGTGCCATCTGCTTTGCAGAGCTGCTGTTTTTTGCCAATAACTTCAGAACCAACTGACCTAAGGCCACAAAAGAGGTGATGGTCCAGCTGTGGTGCTCAGGGCAAAGAGCAGTGGAAAATAATAGGGATTGGAAGGGACCACGAAAGATCATCTAGTCCAATCCCCCTGCCACAGAAAGATCACCTAGACCAAGTCACACAGGAACACATCCAGGTGGGTTTTAAATATCTCTAGATAAGACGACTCCACAATCCCCCGGGCAGCCTGTTCCAGTGCTCTGTCACCCTCACTGGGAAGAAGTTCCTTCTGACATTTATATGGAACCTCCTATTTTCCAGTTTACACCCATTGCCCCTCGTCCTATCACTAGATGACATTGAGAAGAGCCTGGCTCCATCCTCCTGACACCCACCCTTCACATATTTATAGACATTAATGAGGTCATCTCTCAGTCTCCTCTTCTGCAAGCTAAAGAAATCCAGCTCCCTCAGCCTCTCCTCATCAGGAGAGGGCTCCACTCCCTTCATCATCTTTGTGGCTCTGCGCAGATCTCCCTCCATCAGCTCCATGTCCTTCTTGAACTGAGTGACACAGAACTGGACACAGTACTCCAGATTTAGTCTCAATCAGACTTATTAATATGGCTACTATACAAATAATTACTTAATGTAAAAATCCACCCCCATTCCCTTCAAAATAGCAGGAGAGGGAACAGCTGCTGTGATAGTTCTTTTTAGGTCAAGCACATACTAAGGAAAGCTAATTCTGAGCTCACCTGATTGCTTCCAAAGCAAGAGTGTGTCAGAGCTGCCTGTTTTCTAAATTGGCTCTTACGATCGCTCCAGAGTGGAAGATGCAGAAGATGCTGATGGAGTCTTTTCAGAAGTTCAACTTTGAAGGAGTTGACACACTTGAAGTCAGAATGAATCCCATTCCTCGCTGTTAAGTGGTGATGAAACCACATCACAGTGTGCAAAAGATAAATGACCCTCTTGGATGTGTTCCTGTGTGACTTGGTCTAGGTGATCCTGCTGTGGCAGGGGGATTGGACTAAATGATGTTTTGAGGTCCCTTCTAATCCCTAATAATTGCATCATTCTAAATGCTCTAAGATATAAATTCTCAATTTCTGTTTGTCTCTGTTCTAGCACAGTAGAAAGGTAAAATAATTTTGCTATTTAATGATATATTTCTAAAAATGGTTTCTTTAAATATATATATTCTTTAAAAATAAATTATTGAAGATGGTTTAAAGAAACTCTAATAAAGTTTCAGTCACTGCAGCTATTGGCCCAGGGACCTGCGCACTGGGAATTTCCTCTGCTGAGCACATTATGGAGAAGGAAAACTGAGCACCAATCCCTGTGTTAAAATTTTTATGAGCTAACAAAAGAAAAACTGAAAGCTCCTCAGTCCTATAGGACTTAAACTTCCCACTTTTTCACAGAATAGTGGACTGCAGTGCACAAGCTGGCAAGATTTCCACCTTACCTTTGCCAGCTTGCTTCAGCATCCCATCTTGGGAACGTTAGCTAAGGCTGGAAGAGAATCACGGCAGAGCAGGTGATGAGTTGTCAATGTTATTTGTCACCATTTTCACCATGGTTATTTTCCTACAAGGTTGTTCTGAACCTTGGCTGAGGTAAAATTGTTTTCCAAGTGCAACATATATCCTGGATAAAGGGTTAGTGCTAATTAATCTTTTAGACTAATTTGCAAAGCCATGCATTTCACTAAGGGGTGTAAATCAATTTAAATCCATTGCTTTCCTCAGCTGCAGAAAAAGACCACTGTTAAACAAGTTATGCTGATTGCTAATAAAATTCAGACCTCAAGCAGCAGCCAGTGATTCTTCAATTCGAATTACATTTTTTTCCAGGAAAACTCAGGCTGCCAGGAGACCACGGCTGCATCTGGCAGGTATTTGTGCTAGTGATTAAGTACACTTAGAGAAAGGAGCCCATCCTATGCAATACCACATCAGAGTTCTACTAGCTTTAACTTCCAATTCATTACTACTTTACAGAGTAGCAGACGAGCAGAGAACCAGAGCTTGATTCAAATCCGTGCACTGATGAGATTCAAAGCCAGTAAGTAACTCCTAGCACCCACATGACAAAGGAGGATTAAAATTTATTTTCCAACCTTAGCCACTTGACCCTGGTCAGAGTTCCAAAGGTTAACTCATTCTGTCTCATAGATCACTGGGCACTGTTATTGCTTTTCTCCCTCCAAAAATTTTGAAAGGGAACACCATCTCCTTAATGTTTTTATTATGATAAAACACTAATGAACTACCAATGGTTAATCCTCAGCTGTGAGTGAACTGCATATTTATTTGGACAGGTGTCACTTTATCAAATGACTGTGAGAAGTTTCCGAGGAAAATGCCCTGGGTTTTTTTTCCTCTAATATAAATTCATGTTTTCATGTCCTTGTTCTCTTTGAAATACAACACAGAGAAGGATCAAGACTCCAATAAACTAGATACCGAACCTGAAATAAATTAAACAAACACAAAGGCCATATGTACATTTTGGTTTTGTGATAGAGGTCTTCGCTCACACTTGCTAACTGAAGAGCCAAAAATCTAGGGGTTGACTACTGGAGATGTTTAAAACCCGTCTGGATATGTTCCTGGGTGACTTGGTCTAGGTGATCCTGCACTGGCAGGGTGATTGGACTAGATGGTCTTTCAAGGTCATTTCCAATGCCTAATGTTCTGTGATTCTGTGACTAGGATGTATCTTACTAGGATGAACCTCGCCGCTCTTTATCAATGCAACTAGTCCATGGAGATCAAGGCATTCATCAAAGGAGGTGGAAGGATTGCCACAGTAGCTCTGGAGTCTTGATGCTTTCTTCTCCCCTCCCCGTCAATTTTTCAAGATATTCATCTCAAAGTGATTATTTTTGATTTCTGTTTTTGCTGTTCCAGCAGCCTCAAGAGCATTGAGCAATGTGGAAATGGTGCACGGTGAATCATATGGTGCCTTTAGCCAAGACGCTCTGCAAACTCCATGGCTTCCCCATAAGGTCTTTCCATTATCCGGGGATTGTTCTCACGCCACATGAGCGCTAAACTTGAAGTCACATCTGCTTTGCTGACCTTGCCTGAAGACAGAACATTGTTTGCATGTTCTCTGAGTTGGAACATGCTGTGTAGCTTCTGCACTGAAGCAGGAAGTCAACATTTTCCCCTACTTCCTGTGTCCTGTGTGAACTTTTTCATTGTAAAATGCATGCGGTGTGTTAGAAAAAAGAAATGAAATAACTAGAAGCCAATATTTTCCATCTGATAGACCCGTTTAAGATTCACTCACAGTAACTGTGGATTCAAAGCAGTATGGGAACCTTATTATAAAAGCAAATCAACAGACAAAGGAGAAGGGAGGAGACTTGGGAACAGCCATAATCATCGTTCATTGGGTAACGTATCACTTGTGCCACTGAAGTGCCCACTGGAAGAGGCTGCGAATGTATCACTCCTGAGGCACTCGGAAGGCTGTAGGAAAGCTAAAAGCAAAATGTCTTTTATTACAAGCAAAATGGGCTGTAAATGACAAATGCACACCTCCAGCCTGTCACAGTCCTATGATGGTGCTGGCAAGTTAGGCACACACTCATTAAAAGGCAACCCTACCTTGGGAAAATTGCCATCCGAGTAGTGAAAACAAGGAGAAATGTGGGTGAGCTCAACTGTTCCTTCCATTTTTACAAAAGACTCACTCAACAAGCTAAAGGATTACATCCAGCAGAATTTAGGTGCTCTCCACAGAATTTATCTCATCTAAGTAGAAGTGCTTGATGTGGGGTACTCAGTGTGATGTATCTTGGGTTGAGGGGGCAGAAGGAGAAGGAAACCTCTAGGAAGTAGCCATGCTTCACCTAACTTAGGATACAACCCGGAACAGCATTTCTTTCTGTATAAATGTTGGGTTAGATGACAGTCTCTAATAGAAGATGTACTTTAAAAGGAGCTGAACGTGCACATTCAGTGCCAGAGACAATATTTGGAGTATCCTGATTCCTGAGATAGTGTCTTCAGCCTTAGAGCCCTCATATACTCCAGAAAAAGAGGTGCCTCCAAGAGGGATATTCAGTGACTGAGGGACAGTAGACATCAGAGAAACCTCCAAAGGGAGCTGTTTGCCTTAAATCCTTTCCATAAGCTTGGTGTGAGGCTCTTACACATGAGGAGACTTACCAACCGGGCCACCACTGCTAGGACTACTATGTAGATTTTTGCTTTTAAAAGAATCAGATGTGCTGTTTCTTCTTCCTCCAAGGACCACAGAGAAAAGTAATTGCTGCCCCCTCTTTCCAGCATATTTTGGAAAATGGGAAGTCTTCTAGCCCTTCTCCTCTTGTGGAGATTCAGTCTTGCATGAGGCTTCACTAGTGGCTTTGTCAGTAGACAGCCTACGTGTTGAGGAGGACAGAGAAGAGCATCCTTTGCCTATCATACTGCTACTGAACCTTTATGTAGCAGATCTGGGATTAAATGTCCTCTGCCTTAAAGAGGGAGTAGCAGGAAGACCATCTGCTAGCCAAAGCAGTAGGGAGTCACCTGAAATGCGGAGGCTGGTTTCCAGTTCCTATTCCAAGGGCTATTTATACCTTTTTATCTAGTATCAATTTATAAAGATTGATTGTGAATACGTGATGTCCTTCCTATGCTTCACAAACAGGTTGGAAATCCTGGAGTTAAGATACCGGCTGGTCCATGATGGAGGGGCAGAAGCTGGAGCCAGCTTGGAAATCAAACATCAGTTCTGTCTCCATCCGACTGTAATTATGTGACAGATGGACAGGAAATCTCTCGCTCTTGGATTTTCAATCTAGCAACATTTTTTTGGAATAAAACCAAGCTGCACTTACAGGCTGGAAGAGATCACATGGACACAAGCTGAAGGAGCAAGTTTCTTTCCAAAGTAAACCCTTATGGAATGAAACACGGGTTTTCGATCATGGGAACTTCTTATACAGTAAATTCTTATAGAGGGAGACATACAGATGTTGGGATGACAGCTCCCATGCCTTTGTGACGGGGATCAGCACTCTAAAGGTTGTCATTTATTTCTCACGTTAAAGACTGTTCTGTTTCTCCTTTGCTTTTCATGCAAATGAGAGAAAGCAAGAAAATCATCAGCCAGGTTTATCAGACCAAGACTGCACAAAGAACTGTTGATCCCATATTGGCTTCAGCAAACCCATCCTGTGGATGTCTAAAGTTTTAAAGAACAGGACCTGAAAACACCCTGCCAAAGTCCCTTTAGATAAGAAAATCAGTTGGTTTGGAACGAGGCAGGTAGGCTCAGGAGAACAGTAGTTATCGTTCCCTATTTAAAGCCAAAATATCTGAATTTCTGTACTGACTTTTATACAGAACAGATACAAGTAGCACAGAGATACTGAAGTTTGAGTTCAATTCTATTTTTGAAACAACTGCAGGCAATATCAAGATTCTTTTTAAAATTATTTTATCTTTTGAGCACTCAAAGATGATTTTTATCTCACATTTCTTGTGGAATTAGTATTGTCTATATGAAATGCAGCACCTAAGGGATGATTGCTGACTATGCAGAGAGGATAGTTTTATCTTCAAATCCGAGTTCTCTCTGTTCTTACAACTGTGTCAGGTCCATCCCTAGCACAAATAAAACAGGCTTGCATAAACAGAGTGAGATTAAAGCAGCTTGTTTAATAGCATCTCTTGGAGTTCAGACACAAGCCAGAATAAATAGCTCTTGTACAAAAACCTATTGATTGAGAAGAAAGGTCTGTTTGAACATGTGAGAGCTGCTAAGTACCACTTCAGGTAGTGTGTTCAGGTGTGCCATTGTGTGTGAAGGACTTAAAAAGGCACATGATTAGAGTATCATCCCTTACTTTCACATGTATGTGCCCACCATGCACACAAGGAGTGGCTTTACTTTGCTCTCAGTCTAGAAAGACAACAAATCTGCACTGAGGATGTGCTTACTTGTTCAGATGGAAAACCCAAAAATCACTGGGGAATGAAAAATAAAGGCTGGCAGAAAGCCATGGAGATTATTTACTATGTCCCCCTTTGAGAGGTGTGACAAGCCTGTCCCCTTTCCAAGGGATTCCTCTTGTTGCTGCCGCTCCGATTCCCTGTAGACATGGCTTTACCCAGTAGGGTTTCTTTGAGCCTCAGGGCAAATGAATTCTTAGGCTCATGATTTTGTTCATGCTTTGTTTTATGACATGCCCTCTCCAGTGACAGGAGCATAGTTTTACCAATTAAAGTAATCTATGGAAGCCAGGAAGCAGGGAGGACTCCTTGTCCCCATGGCTCTCCCTGTCCCTGCTGAGGTTTAATAATGTCAAACATAGCTCTGGTGCTGTGCCTCCCACAGGGTGGCTATTTAAACAGCTGCAGGCTCCTGGGAAAGGCCATCCATACTACTCATCTACCACCATCTGACCAGAATTATTTGGAACTGACTGCTCACTGTCCACGTTAATTAAGATGGACCCTGCCAGACCCAACCAGGTAAGACGCCCCTGAGCAACTGCTGCCTTCTGCTAGTCTGTTCTGTCCTCATGACGTCAGGCTATGGACAGACTACACCTGCCCCTAAATGTCCATATTGCAGACCAGATCCAAGCTGGAGAAACAGATTTAATGGACACTTTACAGGCAGGTCCTATACAGTTGCAGACTTTTAATCATATGATTCCCAGGGGGACCTTATGATGATCTTCCAATACCTGAAAGGAGCCTTTCGTAAGGCTGGAGAAGAGTTGTTCATGAGGGTGTGGAGCGATAGGATGAGGGTCATGGTTTTAAGCTGGAAAAGGGTAGATTTAGGCTGGGCATGAGGACAAAGTTATTTAATCTGAGGGTGGTGGGTCACTGGAACAGCTTGCCTACAGAGGTGGTGGAAGCCCCACCCCTGGAGGCATTAATGGTCAGGCTTGATGGGGTTCTAAGCAATCTGTTCTCATTAGAGGTGTCCCTGCTCATTGTTAGGGGCATTGGACTAGGTGACCTTCGGAGGCCCCTTCTAACCCAAAACATTCTATGATGCTGTGATCTGGTGATTGGATCATTCACTAGTCAACACAGTTCTTTCCTGCATGTCATGGGTGCACACTATGCAGGATGCCCTAAGTCTTCCTAAGCATGGGATCTTGCAGAGAAAGGGCTTGGTACCTTACTAGCTGTTGAATCAAGGAAATGTTAAACTCCTTATTGCTTTTTCTAAGTCATTTAAACAGTATTCACAAGGTGGTGGCAATCTATAAACTACGGGCTGTCACATAAACTTAAAAAATATTAATAAAACTTGGCACTATCTGAATTCAGTCTCCGGGCTTTTATACTTTATCTTCAGCTTTCTTAAAGACAATAGACACTTATTATTGATAAATAAGCTCTTTGTGTTTTGCAACAGAATCGTACAGAGGAAGGTGAATTTTCACGTGAAAACTGATCTTCCAAAGGCTGAAGTTGCCCTTTCGTTTATTCGAGGCAGAAGATCAGGCACGATAGGACATCTTTATTAATGTTCTTTCTGTCAGGTAAATACAATCAACTGGCAAATGAAAAGTGGTCTCCATTAGCACTGCCTCATGCATGTGTTAGCTTTGCTAAAATCAACCACAATTACTTTTCATCTCAGAAAGTGTAGGACAATATTCTCTTTAAAAATGAATGAAGCCATATGAGCTCAGCGGTTTACTGTGTCCTTCTCCATAGAGTATAACTCTCTGTATATACTCAGACATTGCAATGTTTAGGTCATGACAGTGTCTTGCTATGCCTTTAGACAGATCAGCAGGGCTTTATGCAGTTCAGAAAATCTGAGTCTTTCTGTGTCTATCCAATCTGCTCATTTATTCCTACTATTACTGAGAAAGGGAGTGCAGAGGCCCATCCTCTGGGCAAGCTAGTAACAGCAAAGGATGACTTTTATCCACGATTATATGATGCAATCACCTAACATTCAACAACAAAAGACCCAGAATCTTATGGCAGATATCCTCCAGTTGGAAGATTTTGAAGATAGAAGGAAGGTAGAAGAGTTTACCCGTACAGTGTTTTTACAAGTCCGGGAAGAAAAAACCAGACAGGACTCAAGGAGACTTCAGAGGATAAGCTGTGATAATGAGAAAATGTCCATCACACCAGTTCCAAGCCCCTCACTACAAGAAGGACACTGGGTCTCCAGAATGTGTCCAGAGAAGGGCAATGAGGATTGTGAAGGGTCTGGAGCACAAGTGCTCTGAGGAGCAGCTGAGGGAACTGGGAGAATTGAGCCTGGAGAAAAGCAGGCTCATGGGACATCTTCTCACTCTCTACAATGCCCAAAAGGAGGTTGGAACTGGAAGCAGATGATAAGATGGGATGAGAGTAAATACTCTTGAGCTGTCTAGGAAAGTATTGTGATGGATATTAGGGAGAGTTTCTTCACTGAAGGGTTGCTGGATATAGGAACAGGCGGTGGGGTCCCCTTACTAGGCAGCATTTCAGGACCACGTAGACAAAGCACTTAGGGACATGGTTTAGTGGCAACCTGGCAGTGCTGGGTTAACGTCCGGACTTGATGATCTTAAAAGTGTCTGACAACAAAGCTGATTCTGTGATTAGTCCATGCTGACTAATGCTGTTTATCGAAAATGTAGTTTATCCCACCAAGAGCTAAAAATTCTTCTCAGTAGATAACTGAGAGCTCATATGATCACAGAAGGATTCCTTGGGGTTTGAGAAGCACTCTGAAGCAAAATGCCATTTTCTCTTTTCTCCCTTCTTTTATTCAATGAAAATGCAGAATATTTAAAAAAGTCTGTTCACTAATAGCCACAAAGACCCAGCATGTTCCATTGCCCAGAGGTCTTTCATCACTTTTCTTCTATGGATATTATGGATAATTCAAGTCAAAACTTCTTGAGAGGAAATGATTGAGAAAACCTGAAAGGTCTTCAGATCCTTTTCACTACTTTGAGCTCTTTGGGAGTCATCACAAACATCTCAATTCAGCTGAATTTCACAGCCAAAAAAACATTCTCTAAAGGTATTTGATGACTACAATTTATCACAGACACAAGAATCAGGACGAGCACAAAGACTGAAAATACAAGAGCTTCTGCCTCCAAATCATGGCTGCGATCTTTGCAGTTACCGTCACATCATCTTTGCAAAGATTCAAGCCCTTTTGGGGCTTTGCTCATAAGACTTTTGCATCTGCTTCAGCAAGTTAAGCATCACACAGCTCCTATCCTGATCAGAAGCCAAAGGCTGGTTCACTGACCAGCTGCAACTGGTGCTTGTGGTGATGGAGTGGAAAAAATCCTGTGGAGATGTGTTTGCATAATTAGGGAAAAAGTGTGTAGAAGAACTTGAACCTCAGGTTAGTGAGACCTGTTTCACATGTAGCTTTATGCCCTGTCTCCTCCACTTTTTTGTGACTTCTGTGGCAGATATATCCCCACTTTGGCAACCAAACTAAAAGCTGCCTCTGTTACAGGAAAATGCAAAGCTGGAGCAACTCTGCTGGGTTGTATCGTTCAATCACAAGAAGAGGAATGTTTGAAGTCATTTTTACAGAAAATGTTGAAACTAACCTACAAATCCTGTATAATTTGCCTTTGTCACCAATAGGTGGTGCCAATAATTTGTTCTTTTGTGTCTCTTGCTGGGCAAATGTCGCAGAATAGGTGGCTCAGCTGCACTGACCTGAGTGTGGGGAAGAGTGTTGACTCAGTAAAGTGCTAGGAAACTGGATTGCCCTGAGTTAGCCACAGCAACCAGGTGGAAAATGGAGAGCACAGAATGTTTATGATTCAGGGCAAGAGTCATGTGGCTAAACTAGATCATTTGCTTGACTCAGAAAGTATTTAAAATCTTTTCTTGGCCAGGCATTAATCAGCACGAGACTCTCAGAAATGCAAGTCAGCCTGGTCCTTCCTTCTGCAGTAAATCAATGGCAGTACACCAGAGAAGACAAGAACAGAGGTCAGAAGCAGATCCATTCATTGAAAGGAAAGGAAAAAAAATCCCTTTAACAAACATTAAAAACCCACACCTGGCATTTCTGTTGGGGCACACATCGATTTTAGCTGGAAAGCAAAACACTGAGGCTTTCTTCTGCTTTCTGGATATTAAATTATAACTTTAAAATAATTGGTATTATTGCATTTTGGTTCCTTGTCTTTTTGCATTCTGCTGGATTAAAATTCTTGACCCCTTCCCATCGTAAATTTGTGATCCTAGGTCAAAGTTAGAGTGGAATGAAATGTCAGTCATTACGTAAAAGGTAAAACAGCCTTTGGAAAATGTTTAAGCAGTTTAAATACACACTTTTTATAAAATATGCAATTTCAAGCCAACAGAGTCAATATTTGATGGGAGAAAGACAGGCTGGATGACAAGCACCAGAAGAAGGTTCTAGAAGCCAAATCCTGAACTACAAATTGTCTTATTGGCTTTGGAAATTCTTTACCTTTAGAGGTCTCTAAGTATAAGTTGTGTGAGGTGCACTTGTGTATTTGTAGAAGCTATGCCATTCCCTGGCAAGATGAAGCATTAGAACAACTCTCAGCAGTCTCTTCATCAGGAATTGTGTGTGTCACAACAGTACAAAAGTGCCATGAGTCTTGCTTTCTCAAACAAAGTAAGGAAGATATATTTTTATGGAATCACAGAACATTAGGGGTTGGAAGGGACCTTGAAAGATTGTTTAGTCCAATCCTCCTGCCAAAGCAGAATCACCCAGACCAAGTCACACAGGAACACATCCAGGTGGGTTTTAAATATCTCCAAAGAAGGAGACTCCACAATCCCCCTGGGCAGCCTGTTCCAGTGCTCTGTCACCCTCACTGGGAAGAAGTTCCTTCTGATATTTATATGAAATCTCCTATGTTCCAGCTTACATCCATTGTCCCTCGTCCTATCACTACATGACATTGAGAAGAGCTTCCATGAAACTCAGATTTCTTTTGTTTGGAAATCCTATTTCTTTGCTGCTCTGTCACATAAATCTTCTACTTTTGTCTTAAGTGCCATTTACTAACACTCAGTGTTGTAGCTCCTGTGCAGAGTGTTGTGGGACAGAGAAAAATGTGGTCCGTGTCTTGGCCACATCATATTTACTGGCCCAGTGCCTTGAGTGGTGAACCTGGAAAACATAAACAGTTCCTTTTGTTGCTTAATTTACCACTAAAATAAGGTTTCCTACTCCCTGCGGTTGAATCGCAGTGTACCAGGCAGATTTTGCCAGCTATTTTTATGTCCAACCCAAAGCAGATAGAGTTTTTGAAATAAAATTGTGCATTCACAGTGGGAGAGCGGCTGGAAGGAAATAGGGCACAAGCTCGTGATCACCACTGCAAGAGAATTCACACATTTAGGCAATAGGTCTAACAGTTACTCAATTCACAGCCAGGATGGGATAAGGGTGGAATCGCAAGAGACCTAACAATGACGGTTAAGTCAGCACATCTGTTTGTTTCTGTCAGTTACTAACAGAAATCTGGTGTCTGTTCCATGTCTTAAATATTTATTCCTAATTTCTGTACATGTCAAAGAAGAGAAAAACAGATCTTCAGGGGATGGGGTGACATGGTGACGTCTTGAGATCTATCATTCTTTGGTTTCTCCAGGCCTTTTCTTTACACCCACTAAAGTTAATCCATACCATAAAAGCATGCTCCTCACGTTTCTGCGACCATCAGCATTCACCCAGCACAGTAAATTTGGATGTCTAGCAAGAGTGGAGAGTATTTGCTTCCAGTTTCTGACTCCATTCATAACCATAAGATCATAGAATCATAGAATCATTTTGGTTGGATGATACCTTTAAGCTCATCAAGTCCAGCTGTTCTCCCAGCTTTACCAGGTCCCCACTAACCCCTGTCCCTCACCCCACATCTCCATGGTTTTGCATCCTTTTCAGAGACGGGGTCTCCTTGGGCAGGCTGGGACAGACCTTGATGACCCTTTTGGGGAAGAAATCACTCCTTATAGCCAACCTAAACTTCTGGTCAACTTGAGGTGGGTTCCTCTTGTCCTCTTACTTGTTCTTTGAGAGAAGAGACTGACCTCCACCTTGTTCCAACCTCTTCAATTTCAGAGAACTGTTGAGGACTAGAAGATCTGTCCTTGAGTTGCCTTTTCTCAATACAACACAGCATTCTGTTTCTCCCAGTTGAACTCCAGAGAATGGTAGCCCTATAGCCTCACAAAACTACCAAAACTAAACCAATCTGATGTCTATGGCTGTGGTAGCTACCTCCCCAGACATGCTCTTAATTAAAAATATAATTGAAATAGAACTTTTGAACACTGAACTTAACAGCGTTTTCCTTTTACGCAGCTACAGGACTGGCCCAATGCCCACTGCTTTAATTCACGTTAGTTGGAGAGTACCTTGCTCAGATGATGTTCCTTCATCCATTTGCCTCTTATTTTTTAACTGATGTTTGAAAATGCTAATAGTTCTTTACTTTTTAAAAATGTCCATTTGTTTCAACCACAACCAAAAAATTATCTGAGTTAACACTGAAGTATTTCTTCTGGATAGAAACATTTTTTTTCAAGCATTGATCTCCCTGCAGCTCCCAGAGATGCTTTTTAGAGAAAATCGATGAAATTAGATTGAAGAAAGGAAGAAGAGATAGAAGAGGTAGTGTTCTGACATATGTAGATTGACACAATTATTTATCAGAATGAAGAAAATCAAAGTATAAAATGAATGTCTATAGGAACATGCTTTGCTAAATCAAATCATACTCTCTCGCTACCAACAATATGTAAGAGGCTTATGGAAGACGGAGAGAAGCTGTTATACATGTGATTTAATCCTTTCTTCCATAGAAAAGCACTGATCATAAACTTTCTATTTTAAATGCATAACAAAAGTAACAAAACACATGCACAAGGAACAGCTTTAGTGGGCAAACTAAATATAGTAACTCAGTACCAACTCTGTTAAGCCTGTGATCCTTATCTGGAGCAACCAGAAGATGGATAGCCTCAGTCCCTCATATTTTACTGTCTCAGGGACTTTATACAGGGCAGTAATTAGCTGTTGACATGAGACAACACTAGAATCCAGTTTGCAAAGCTCCCAAAGAGTTGTGTTGTCCAGAGTTGAGCTGTTGGCTTGTCTGGTGACTGTTTTCTTTCCCAGCTAGCAAGATGTGCCAGCTATCTTTGGAAACCTTCTAGCAGCACAGATTTTGGCCCAAGCAGTCCTACAAATCCTGCCTTCAGTGGTCACAACATGACTTCTAAATGTCCTTGAAGTTCTCTCTGAAGACATCCAATGAAGATCTTGTGGGTTGCTCTTAAAACTGTGACATCTGTGTAGCAAGGGTCTCTTGCAAATGTAGAAACCTATCAGGCTAGTGCAGTTGCTGTTAGCATGTCCTGTCTCCTTTGATCTGCCTGGTGCATACCACACCATCTTGCAACAATCAGGTTAGGAGAAGGTCTAGGAAGAAATATGAAGTTGCCTGGAATATCCCAGGCCATCAACCTATTGTTGTTTTTGTTCATGTTTATTTTCTTCTGTAGGTGAGTATGTTTGTTCAGTTAAAATTGTTGCTGAGACGTACAGAGCAGAACACCGCTGAAAACCAGTCCTGTAATAAGCATTACCTGTGCGTAAGCACATCTATGGAATTTTATCCCCTCAATTTTTCAAAGCCTTACAAGCTCACAGCTCTGCTATATCACGACTACTGGGAGCACAAATGCTTTGCTTTCAGTCACTTATTGTGAGGAGCAGGAGCATCAATCACTGTCTCACGTCTAGCAGTTATTTTCATCTCCTTGTCTTTTTGAGCTAAGCTGCAAGGAACTCTTAGAAAACATGTACATGTTGGCTCTGGGCTTTGATTAAGCATCCAGTAGCATAAGGACTGAGTTTGCAGCTGCAGCACAGTAGTGCTCAGCACTGCTCTGCTAGATGCTTGCTGCAGGGCTGTTGTTATTGACTAAGGTCCCTGTGGCCATGCTATCAATTTTAACTCCACAATCATCCAGTCTAATAGAGGCTGCTCTGCAAATCTTGCATCAGCTTACCTAGAACGTATCATTTTAATAAGGTGATAATAGAACTGAAACTGTCAGCAATAGAAGAACCTGCTGTTTGCCTTCACTGCTCCCGTCAATGAGGTCTGTGACTTTGTTTCTTCACCCCTACCCCAGCTACTGGGTCTTGCTGTGGCAGTTCAGATGGAAGAAGAGAGAAATGGAGAGTAATCTCACCTCTGCACAGTGTGCCAAGGAACAGGAACTGCATCAGTTTGCAAGAGTCTCAGGTAGAGTAAATATTCCAAATCCTTTGGTATAATGGTCTCTGTTTAGGAGCCTGATGCAGCATATAAAAACTTCCTTCTGCTACCAGGCTTCTAGCTCAGGCATAGGCCTTTAGTAGCCACAGCAAGTTCAAGATGAAAATGAGACAGTGAGCATAGATTTATTCACTGCTCTCCCTTCCTCAGAAGCTCAGCTTTACCATAAGGTGACTTTCCTTTAGTTCTCTATCCAGACCTTGCACAGCAAAGCTATTCTGTGACATTATTCATAACCTCATGGCAGGATCAAACACTCCTCAGAGAAGAACAAAGACTCTCAAATCCTTCCATGGAGGAGGCTGGCTAACCTTCCATTCCATTCAATCTCTTCCATTGATGATGTCAATTTTTTGCCACTTTGCATTTGCTGTGTGTACATCAACTGGAATGAAGGACACTGGATACCAGCCCGCTCCTCCACTCCCAGGATGAACCCAAATACCTGACGATGAGTAGCCTTTGTTTGAGTCTTTCTTTCTAGCATTTGCTGATGCATCCTTAGGATAACAGCAGGATTAGGTCTTGCAAAGTAACCCCATGGAATATCTTGTTATGAATCACATTAAAAGGGTTTGGTGACTCTTATTTCAGGGATGCAGTGCTCCCTTTCCCTTTATTTGTTTGATAAAAACAGACAAACATACAAACAAACAGACAAACATGCAAACAAACAAGCAAACTTCCCAAATGAAAGACTTAAGTCATGAAAGAAGATGCAGTGAATAGGTGGCTATTTTAGGACTTCTTAGAACAGCTGTGGTTTTAATGGTAAGTAGATCATTCCGCTGGTTCCTCAAAGAACAACCTCTCACTGAAGGCAAAGACAACTGCTCTGGGATTTGACCTCTGGAAAGTGTAAATGTGCAGGAGGATGAACCAGATGAGAAATCCTAGAAAGACAATGCACATCTTGCGCTGGTCTTGTACACTCTGTTCTCAACTTATGGAAGGAAAATGAGATCTCATTAAAAGGTCAGCTTGGAAAGAGAGGAAACAGACCAGATCTCAGGAGACATTTTTGTCAAATTTCCAAGAATCCAAATGCAGCTTGGTCTGAGAAAGGGCCCTATTTGATATAACAAACTCCTAGAAAAGAGCAGGCGGGTGAGAAGTGAACTATGTCACAATGTGTTTTTCTTGCCTCTGAGAGTCACACCATGGTTGCACTGCCACTGCCACGGCACCTCTGTGCATCATTCCCAGACATTTCTGTTCAACATTCATCTCTCCACTTTCTCCTAATGAGAGTATTCTTTTGTCTTTCTTCAAATATTATTACACACTCAGGAAAGCTATCTCTCTATTGTCTTTCAAAGACACATGGTCTTTGCACAGAAGTGTTCATGCTTCAGACTGTGCTTTCATAGTGTCTAAGCTGGAGAAGTAAGAGAGCTCACTCCAGACCTAGATCATCTCCTCTGTCTCCTGGATTTGCAAAAAGTGTTGTCTTTTGGGAGGTAACATTTATAAATCGGCCACCAATCTCCTCTTACTGGGTCTTCTGTCATTTCTAGAAAGGCTGATGACTGGGTGGAGAGAGGAGCTGAGAAGTTCCACCAGTTAGAGGTCTTAATTCCTGTTTATAGTGGACAGGCAGCGAAAGTAATTTGCTATCGCCTTCCTACCACCTCATGGATTGTGTACAACTGGCAATGAAGCATCTTTAAAGACCATAGTATGCAGTGTCAGTCTTCTGGCACCACAGAAACAGTTGAAGAGAACTCAGAGTAGACAGATGATGTCTTCTAATTCTTTTAAAGTCATTAATAACCACTTACAGCCATAATAAAGGGGAATTTTATCGATCACATTGATAGGTGTCCAGATTCATACAAGGAGGGGATCTGTATGCTCTGAACTGCTCTATAGAATCATAGAATCATTAGAGATTGGAAGGGACCTCGAAAGATCATCTAGTCCAATCCGCCTGCAACAGCAGGATCACCTAAACCAAGTCACACAGGAACCTATCCAGTCGGATCTTGAATATCACCAGTGAGGGAGACTCCACAACCCCCCTGGGCAGCCTGTTCCAGTGCTCCGTCACTCTCACCGTGAAGAAGTTCCTTCTCAGGTTGATGTGGAACCTCCTATGTTCCAGCTTACAGCCATTGCCCCTCGTCCTATCACTACATGACACCGAGAACAGCCCAATTCCATCCTCCTGACACCCACCCCCTATGCCAAATTCAAGTGAACCCCACTTGCATCTGGAAAATAAACTCTTATTTACAAAAAATAAGCTGAGAAGAGCTGAACTATTCAGTCTAGTTTCTAAGGAGAATCTAACATTTTAGGAGCTAATGCAAGTTTCACTTCCATGAGTGTAAATCAGGAGAAGCACTACAGAAGGTGAAGAACACATTTGAAATCTGAGTAAAACAGAAGACAAAATTACAGACTGCAAATCTGTAGAACCAGGTGTAGCCATGGTACCTTAGCATGCCACACATCAAGCAAACAGCAGGTTCTCTGGAGTGCTCAGGCTCCCTCACTGTGCAAACAGAAATGTCGTCAGAAGTGCAAACAGAAAAGTCTATCAAAATCTCCAAGCTCCTCAATCATCCTGCTCAAGGAAGAGGTCATATGCAATAAGAATTTGTAAGATTTTATGAAAAGTCATGCAGTTGGTGAACATAAGCTTTCCATGATTCTGAGAGTATTTATAGTCTCTCATCCTGACTAGTTTGCTGTCAGTGGAGAATGGACGATGAGATCAACACAGAGCCCTGCACTCAGAGGAGAAAGGATGGAAATAATGAATGAGACAGATCAATGAGAAAACCAAGAAGGAACAATCTCTTGGGACCTCAGCAAATAGCACTGGCTAAGCCAGGGAGAGGACTTCCTGACAGGTGTCCTTTCAACCGTTAGTGTCTTTGATCAGAAACCTGAATCAGTTTTTAAATGGCAGTTTTCTAACAGCAAGTTCAAATTCTGAAGCAGAAACAGAGTTCATGGAAAGACAAAGCTCCTTTTAAAGGTTAAAGGAAGGGAGCTCATTCTTTCCATGTCCTGTTAGAAATTATTCTGCTGAGGCTGAGAAGCAGGAGTGAAATGTTAACTCTTTTCTCTTGCTTGCAAGGAGGAGACATTCAGGGGGAACCTGAAAGGTCAACACCTGGCAAAACGCATCTGCAGAATACAAGAATGCCTTGTCCTTCCCCAGTGCTTCTCTCCCACTAATCTTCTGGTGCAGATGTGGGGCTCCCTGGAGAGGTCTGCAGAGGTAGGCACAGCAGTTGGAGAGGGCTCTTTTTGCAGATAATTTACAGCTGACGGCACATTGGGTCAGTTTGCAATTAGATAACAGCATTAATGCTTCTCTTCAGTGCGGGAAAGATGAAGCCTTATGAAGATAATGAGGACACTAGAACATCTCTCTATGAGGAAAGGTTGAGGGCCTTGGGGCTGTTTAGCCTGGAGAAGAGAAGACTGAGGGATGCTCTTATTCATCAATGGTTATAAATATCCAAAATGTGGGTGTTAGATTTTTTTCATTGGTGCCCAGTGAGTGGATGAGGGCTAACAGGCACAACCTGGAACACAGGAAGTTCAACCTGAAAATGAAGAGGAACTTCTTTGAGAATGACAGAGACCTGTAACAGACTACTTCTGTAGGCAACCTGGTCTAGTGGTACACCACCTTCAGATCAAAGAACATTTTCTTGATGTATGATCATGAGTTTGTGCTTTGGAAGATGAGGTGGGTTAAAGATACAAGCCCACCAGGAGCTGCAGGCAAATTTCTTAAATACTCTATTGTAAAGCTCTAGCAGTAGTTGATGAATGATAGACTTCATACCCTCAGGACATCCAGCTAGGTTTATAGTGTTCTTCTCAATCTGTCTCCAGCATCTTGGGGATCTTGCACAGCCCAGGAAAAGACAAGAACTAGATCATCAGTGTTTCCTATTCTGCAGAACTAGAATAGTGTCTGTCTCAGTCAAAACTGGACTATTTGAAAAAACAGCTTGGTTATTAGAAGCAGTGCCCTGGATTCCAGCTTTGTCTTTGTGGGTCATGAGCTCTGCCTATGTCAATGTTCCGGGCATCTTTCAGGATGTTTGCATTCGTGTGCAAGAGCACAAGGGACGCATGGCTCAGGATGCTGGATGACATGTCATGCCTGAAGGTGATGGTCGGCAAGGGTGTATCTCACTCCCAGCTTGTCCTTTGACATACTGTATTTTACACATGTAGCAAAAAACTTACTCCACCTCCCAAGCCCAAGGAAACTTGAATGCCCTGTTTTTAACCAGTGAAAATCTGTGTCCCCTCCGTAACCAAAGGACTGAGAATCTGGCCATTAATCAGACTTTGGGTTTTCTAAAATAGGAGGCAGGAAGCGACAAGCCATGAATTAGAAGTGTATGCAAATGATGTAATTAGCTATTGCTGTCAACAACTGAGAATTGACTGTTATACTCAGAAAGCCTCAAACCTACTACTCCCAAACTTTTTTCCAAAACAAGACTGTTTTCATGGCTACTATTGGAAATCCATGAGCCTGCACCACAAAAAGCAGTCTCTTGATAAAGGGAAATGTGATGGTGGCAAGGGCTGCCTGCACGGATCACATACATCATGGCTGTACAACGTCACTGGGCTGAGAGATGGTGACCTGACTGACACCTGGGGGAGATGAAACACATCTTCTGAAGCCTCCAATGTTTTTTTCCTTGTCCTTAAATCTGCAACTGCAATATGCAAGATTCCTATCTGCGTCATTCCTCATTTGCATGAGTGTGTGGGTTTGTGCAGCACTTGTAGCCAAAAGGATCTTACTGAGGAAATGGAAAATGCTGCTTGCTGGACACACAGACAGTGACTATTACAGCTGGCATTGTTTTCTAATGCTACTAAAATTTTCCATCAGTTTCAGAACAACTAACCCATTTCTCATCGGCAGTGGGGACCTTATAAGTACTGGAAGACTTCATTAAATTGGAGATATCGAAGGACTCATCAGGAAGGACTAGGAGTATCTTGATAGCATTAGCCTAAGGGATGGAAGATGGTGTTCCCTTTCATCAAGGTAAGAAGAATTCCTGAGGAGGTTCAGGAACAATTTCTCCCTTGGTTTGCCCTGAGGACTGGTAGGGCTGTATCCTAAATTGCAGTGAGTGTTAAGTTCAGTTCAAAGCTTAGAAGAACTGGCACTAGCCTTCTGCTAAGACAGAGGTTGTGCCCACTTGCTCTGAATCACAGAATCACAGAATGTTAGAGGTTGGAAGGGACCTTGAAAGATCATCTAAGTCCAACCCCCGCTGCTGGAGCAGGGTCAGCCTCCAGCACTGTCTCGAGATGTCCTACGTGGGGCTCGAACACATTCCTCAAGCCAGGCAACGTAAAAACTGAGGAGTTAACACTATCTAACCCAGAAAACAAAAATCAGAATCATTGTGTATTGCAATCACAGCTGGGCCAAGCACATGGGAGGCAAGTAACACTAAAACAAACACAAGGAGCTTGACTGGTAATGGCTTTTTGATACCCCTCAAGAAGGAAATGGTTCAAATCCTTAGGAGCAAATAAATCACCTTTCCTTGAAAGTGAATCAGTCACAGAATCACAGAACATTAAGGTGTGGAAGGGACCTTGGAAGATCATCTAGCCTAGTCCCACTGCCAGAGCAGGAGCACCCAGACCAAGTTGCTCAGGAACACATCCAGTCAGGTTTTAAACGTCTCCAGAAAATGAGACTCCAACTATAAGAACAAAAGGTGTAGAAAGTCTGCTGATGAGTACCTGTGGGCTGGCAACGACTGAACATTGCCAGGAAGAGATTTCCAGTGTTGAATCCCTCGTTCCACTTTCTGCAGGCTTCATTATGGCTGCAATAAACAATAAATTTGTAATTCCTGTGGCCTAGCAGGGTGTGGGAAGCAGCATGTCACTCCAGAACCCACAATCAAAATGGGACTGTATGTGGGTAATCCCTCCTCTTCCTTCCTCTCTCTGGAGGAACCACAAATTCAAAGTTGGTCACAAGCTCTCTAATCACCTGGCTGGTAAACAGACTTCTGGCATGGCAAGGCATGTTGCTAAGGCTATCAAGGTTTGCAAAGCCATTCATTATCTGCCTTTTTGCTAGTGGAAAACCCTTTTGCTAGGGTTTCTGAGTAACTCAGTCCTTAGAAGCTGGAGTAACTTCTGGCCTTGAAGCTGAAGAAAACTTTTTCTATTTTGCTTGTTTTCTCACAAATTCCTACGGCTCATTGCAAGTTTTATACAAGATTATATGGTCAAGGCTGGCGGAAGCAGTATTGCTGGGCGGTAGGAGCAAACCACTGCTGAAGCAGTGTTTCTATAACAGACCTCAGGTATGGAAGGACTCAGCTTCTCAGGACAACAGTTTCCCATACAGGACATCCTGAAGAACTGCTACAACATTTTCATCAGTTATCTACTGTCCTGCTCTGCTTAGTTAGATCACGGGTCCCAATTCGACTAGTGGGATCAGGGAAGCTTCGAAAAGATCCCAAGGGTGAAAATTAAGATGCAAACAAGATCAAATTGCACACACATAGAGGATTTTATTGAACTTACTTAAACGTAGGAGATAGGACAGAAAAGAAAGTAGACAGAAGGGACAAAACAGAATTACGGAGAACTTGCAAGAGCGAGGCCAAGTTTTACCACTGAGGATCCTGAGACATCTCCCAGGGTACAATTTGAAGTCACCAGTGTCTCAACGACTGCCCAGTTGTCAATTTATTCAAGTGGTGGGGAGTATTGACTGGCAGACAGGTGCAGTGCATATTTATTTGCTCACATCCTGCATATTCCATGTCCTTTCCATGGTACCACCAAAGAGGTGGTACCATGCAAACAAGTTCTGAGGAGACTCAGCTGCCTTGTTTTGCTCATCAGCTTCTCTTGGTTTTCCTATTTTGACTCATTCAGGCTGTCAGCTTGGCAAAGTTTTTACCCTGGAAGGGTAGAGGGGACTCCACAGTCAGACAGAAGCTACTGTGCCCCACACACAGGTAAGGCTCAGGTTCGGTGCTTTTAGACTTCTTTGTTTCTCAAGAATTAATGAAAAACTTAATCCCACAAAGTGTATATGTTTATGTAGGTTGTCAGGTGAATCTCCTGCCAGGTCAGCAAAGGCAAGCTACGTTAGGGTGTCCAAATATCTTGCAGCTAATTAATTAGCTACACTACTAGCATGGAATTAGGAACCTCAAACCCAAATATTCCCAGTCTCTTCTTAAATGCACAAAATCAAGTGGAAAGACAGCAAGAGCCTAAGAAATGTCTGTTTAGTACCATGGCATGAATGTGCCTTCAAACATTTCTGAGTCATAACATAATGAAGAATTTCTATGTCAGGATGGATATTAGTCTCCTCATTTAAGATGTCTCTAATTAGTGCACTTGGGATTTCTGCTTTTGTAATCGAAGGGTTCAGTGTTTTATCCTCTCCTCCCCAGCATTACTTTGTGACCTTATGTTAGTCTTGCAATGCAAATAGATACCACTATGTACACAGAGAGTCAAATAACATTAGAAATACAGCCAAGCTGCTTAAATGAATTAAGAGGAAAAAAGCCAAGAGAATTTTCAGTCCCTGATAAGGTGAAACAGCCTTCCAGGAAAAAAAGGGGGACTGTTACATGACACATTGCTGAAAGAAAGGTCCAGGTGCAAACTTTATTAAAGTTCTAAGCTCTAATTTTAAGAAACCCAAACCTGCTCTTTCATAAACATTAGTAAAATCTGAAGCTAAACTAGCTGTGGGGGATCATTTGCCTTCGGCCAAACGTGGACATGCTGCCTTTTACCACAGACCAGCTGACACACAATAAGTTCTATGGTTAATCTCTCTATCACCAAAGGTAAGCCACCTTTCACAAACTCATCTCCTTGTGGTCCAGGAGCGAAAGACCAGAGGTGCTGTCTGCAGAGCAGCTTCTGTATAAGGAAAAAAATAAGTTGGATAAGCTTGCTTTTCATGCTTCATAAAACCACGACAGAAGGAGAATTGTTGAATATTAAACCTAGAGTTTTATATATGGAATGAAATGGGAGGGTGAAGGCAGGTCTGCTTACCAGTATGTGGGTAACCTACAGAGTTGCTTGCTGACAGTGAGGAGGCTGTGGAGTCCAAAATCTGTGTGATCCCTGGAAGGGAAATTCTTTGACAATTATTAAATACACAGCCAAGATTTTGTTTGAAATTCATGAGTCACCAAATGCTGGGGTAGGATTCCTGGAAGAAGAAGCAAGTTTGCCTCATTTCTGCACATTTCTCTGTCTGTCAAAATTCAGTATTGGAAAGGGACTTAATTAAATGTTAATGAATAATTGCTTCTGAGTCTTCTTAGCAATAGCAGCTGCCCCAACGCACGGCTGAAAGCATCAGCTTATATTTATGGGAACGAGCATAAACCAAAGTGCTGGCTTTGTATGGAATCAGCCTCAACCAGAAGGTGGTATCAATTAAAAGATGTGAGAAAGCATCCTGAAACTCTGCAGCCATCACTGCAGAGAGCAGCAGTAAAGCCAGAGCTTAGAGAGATGCAAAGATCGAGGCTGTCCCTTCCAACCCAAACCATTCTATGATTCTGTGATCCTGTCCTCCAGTGAGATGACTGATGAGGCAGGCATGGCAGCTCAGCACAAATGATCTGAGGAATTTCTCTGAATGTGCCAAAGTGATAAGTGAGCAGAGCTTGACTTTCTGCTGCATGCGTGGAGTGTCACACTTGGTGCAAAGATTTGGAACTCAGGCTGGAACAAAATTCCTTCACCCAGGGCCCACCCCAATGGTATTACTTCAAAACTCTGCCAATACTCTTATTTGTGTTAGAGGTTGGATTAGAGATTTTTCCCAGTATGACCATTGAATGTTTTTTTCTGAAGCTGTTACTGCACTAGGAGGACCCTGGGGAGGTGCCTTGTGCACATTTCAACAACCAGTCACTCTACAGTTACTTTCAGAAGCACAACAAGGGATTCTTTTTTCTAATGCACAAAAATTCTATCAAGACATTTACCACCTGTTTGCAGATTCAAATGCAAAGCAGGTATCAACAAGCACAAAGTCTGCCTCTACCCTGGTGTCCCCTCTCTGCGTACTGGATGTGCTGCTCGCTGGGTCCTCTCAGAATCACAGTGGTTGGGAACATGAAGTTAAGAACATTTCTCATCTGTTTCCAAGCACAGTAGTTGAACCAGCAGCTGAACCACCATCTTCACCAGTGACCCAAAAGGTCTCCCCTGCCAGCATTATGGACTGCTGGAACCTGTTAGAACCTCCTCAGGATCTAGAAGTGATAGCTAAGCCTCAAAAAGAGAGGCTGAAGGGAGACAAAATTCTGAACTAAGCCACCCAACCCACATGGAGTGGAAGTAGTGCCTCCCTGAGTTAATTTGACAATTCATGATAGATATCCTCTCCCTTGGGTATTAACTGCTGTGTTCCAAGATATCCTTGGCAATGAGTTCCCAGGTTGACCTGATGCTGTAGGAAAACTGCCTTTCTCCACTAGCACTAGTTTGGACCTGGAATTAGAAGAGAAGATAAAGAATCCCCTTGTCTTCTTTGTCTGTGGTTCTATACACCACCGTCCAGTCTCTGCCAACATCTTCTTTCCAGCATGAAGAGGTCTGGCCAATGCAGTAGCACTTTGTGTGGAAGCTACTTCTTGTCTTTAATTGTCCCCATTGCCCTTCCCGGTAGCTTTTCTATTTATACCACTTTTGCATACTGAGCGGCTGAACAGTGCGTGTTATTCAGAGTCTGGGAGAACCACGAATTTATACAATGTCATAATGATGTATTTGGTTTTCTGTTTCTTCCCTAATGACTCTTAGCATTTCATTTAGCATTTTTTGATTACTGTTGAGCTCTGAGCTGATGTTTTTACATAACTGTTGCCATAATATCACACTCTCGCTTGAGATGTAATGGTTTGATGAGAGCCCATCAGATTTGTTTTCAGGCATCCACCTTTAAATTCATCTCTCCCTCCACTTCACATTTATCCACAGAGAATATATTCCATGGTTTTACTTCTCACTCAGTCTCGTAAAGTGTTTTTCCAATTCTTCACATTTGGTTTTTGTCCTTATTGCTCTGGAATAGCTCTGTATTGGCAGAAAATTTTGTAAGCCTCACTGTTAATACTTCTTCTCGGTCACTAATGAATGTGTCCAGCAGCAGAGTTTCCTACAGAATCCATTTAGTTGCTTTTCTCCATTATGAAAGCCACTCACTCACTCTGACTATTCAGTTCCAATCTTTTAACTGTATGAAGAACACTCCTCCTGCCTTTCTAGCATGGTTCCACTTTCCAGGTATAATGGCAGAGCTAGCAGTGAAAACATCTGAAGAGGCACCTGTTGGAGTGGCTCACTGGGTTGTGTATTGTGTTGGGTAGAGAATAGGTTCCTTGTCCTTGCTAAACTTGCCAAAATCCTGAGGAAATCTTTACCTAACCTGTTCTCTTGTGGTTTTTGGAAGGAGTTTGTGGTTTAGAGATGTGTGTTGACACATTCGTCTCCTGCCTCACTCTATGTCTTGAAAGCTTCTTTGACAATGACCAGCCAGATACGCTGGCAAAGCATGTCCGGGGACAGAATCACTGAGTGTTGCAGATTGATCTTGGATCAGATGAGTTTATATTTTGACTAGACAGAGTCTCTTGGGAGGCAGTTCTGATGGGCAAAGGAGTCCAGGAGAACTGGACATTCCTTAACAAGGAAATCAGAGGGAGAAAACTAGAAGGACCAAAGCCCAACTGCCATAAAAGACAAATAAAAACGTTTCTATAAACGCAACAACAGCAATGTGAGGGCTGAGGAAAATCTCTATCTTTTGTTGGATGTGAGGGGAAATATAGTGACCAGGAATGTGGAAAAGGCTGAAGTATGAATGCCTTCTTTACCTCAGTCTTTAACAGAAAGGCCAGTTGTTCTCTGTGAGCTGGACAACAGGGAAGAGGAGTAACATTGAGCCCCATCATGCAAGAGGAAAAGGTGTGACCTACTACACCACTTACAAGTCTATGGGGCTGAATGGGAACAATTTCCACTTGCAAAGAAAAGGACTTTCTTAGATCCCAAATTCCTTCTTGTAGCAGGGGAAACGCAGTCCTGAATGTCCCTGTGAAGATGAATTGCTAAAGCTACACAAGGGTGCTGATTCTTTCACCTTATATTGCATCCAGTGGACACTGCCCTCCCTCTATTAAAGGTAACACAGAATGTCCTTCTTTCTGCTCCATCCAAGTAATCCACCAAATGCTTTAGTTTTTCCTCTGTGTGTGGGTTTCCAGGCACACCAAGTGGATCGAACACTTCCCAACTAAACTGCCAAACCATGGTGTAGTCTGTCCTTTAACGACATGATAGGTAGCAAGTCTGATCCACAATCTCCTCCTGCTGGTTACTCTCTGGCAGCAGTGTGTAAAATGAGCATCACAATAAGCTCTTAGAGGGTTGGTGGTGTCTTCATTGACTGGCACTGTGCCTGTTGCTCCAGGTCATTGTTGTTATGGGCAGCTGGAGTAGCCACAGAGAGCACTGGATGAGAGGGAGCACTGTCATCCCAAAAGCACTTCCCAAAAGCTCTCTGACAGTATTGACTTGTTAGAGACACAAGAAGATCTGAGTATTACCATACAATACCTGAAGGACAACAATTACCAGGGAAGGATTGGATTATAATAAGCAGCTTATTTTTTCCTGGTGTTAAAAGGCATTACAGAAAAGTAGGTGAACAGATGGGATGGGGCACAATGATGGGCCTAGAATGAGCAGTGGTTTCAGAATTTCAGAGATATTGCATCTACATGAAAGAGCTGAGCTTGGCAATAAACATATTTCATCCACCTTTGTGTAACAGAGTGCTCAGGAGAATGCAGAAGCTGTGTGAGGTTACAGAGGAATGAACCACCAGAACTCAATAGATGATATTGGATAAAGTATTAAGAAAGATATTTATAGAATATATAGAGTATATAGAGTTCTCTGACTAAGCTCTGGCATTATATCAATGATTAAGACTCCGAAGATACAGTTAACCTTGACTTGTTGTGGTGGAATATGGCCAATTATCAAAGGTGGCTCTGGGCTTTTCTAAACAGTCATTTTGCAACACCCATATTCATGCTGTTAAATAGCAGTCACAGAAAAGGTGGTTGAAAGGGAGCTCTGAAGTTACTCTTTAACTACACAGCCACTCACAATGCAGATACTTCAGCGTCCTACCAATAAATTTGATATACATCTCTTTGCTAGACAGGGAATTAAAGCTAATATTTACAAGACTGCTTTCATTTTTCATAGAAATAAAAGACTGTCCTAAGGAGAATCAACCTGGACTGTTACAGAAACCCTCATCAATAATGCATCTGCAAACGGAAGGGGAGTTGGAACTGGATGACCCTGTGGTCCTTTCTAACCTTAACTGACTGTATGACTTGGTCTAGGTGATCCTGCTGTGGCAGGGGGATTGGACTAGATGATCTTTTGAGGTTCCTTCTAATCCCTAATGATTCTAAAATTCTATGATTCTAAACACTCCCAGTTTCAAGGAAAGAACACTATATACCTTTGGCTCAAACTAAAACTTGTTATGCATCACAGCGGTGTCAAAACTTTGGCTATAATTACAAAAGCTAATTAGGATATAGTCATTAGAGAAGGTACAGACCTCCTCAGAAAGCCACAGTGTGAATTCCTTTTCAGAATTCTGTGTGTGGGTTCAGGAGCTGTCAGGGTCATTAGATGCAGACGGTGAATTAGTACACCTCCATGGAAATAATGACATTAGTTAAGCTTCAGCATGAGCAAGGAGCAGCTCTGCATGTTGGAAGGATGGAGAGCCTGTTTGCCGGCGTTCAACCAAAGGCGCTGTTCCAATTAGTACTGGTTGGCCCAGGGTTCCATCCACCGAGTGTATGCAGCTTGTATCCATAGACATTGTAGGTGCCATCTTTTTCATCCCAGACTTAATCATCCCAATGTGTGAGATGGAGATGGAAAGGTAGACATCTGTGGAGAATTACCAAAATATCCCGTGTAATAATAACATTTTAGGTCAGGGGCTGTCTTTTCACCACAGAACCTAAAGGGCCGTCTTGCAGTACCTCTTGTATTTGCATGAACTCCAGGACAAGTTCCAGCACTTGCTTTTAGGAAACAAAAGCAGCTGCAGGAAAACATTTTTGGCGACCATACCGTGTTGAAACATTAGAAAGTCTTAACTGTGGAATAACCACCCTGCGGGTTTTATAGACACAGGACTTAGGATGAAGCAGAAGAACAAAACGTCAGTAACATAGGATCATAGCAGTATGGAGTCGTACATCAAGATCAAAACCTACAGAGAAATCTGTTCAGAGGAGTCGGTCTTAGCCATTCACTGTGTATTATTTGGAATCTAAACTTCTCCTGTTTCATTTGATCTCCAGCAGAAGAGATAAAGAGGACAAGGCTCAAAACCTGAGTGTGTACCATCTTCAGAAGAAGTGAGCAAACCAGATATATTTCACAACATTATCTTGGCTTTTTTTTAAAAAATGTAATTCTAAAACCCAAAAAGGTTTGTAATGTGGCAGTTTAAATTGAAGGGGAATGAACACAATGCATACACCAGCCCCAGCTCACAAGGACGTGTTGGACAATGATGATCTCCTGCAAGACTTTTTTTAGCTGAAAACATTGTGCAATAATAATGGGAAAAAGCCCTTTAAAATCTGTTTTTATTATGTTATGATATTTTAAAAATTATATTTTTATATAGTATAAAAAGTATAAAAATAATTTCCTGTCCTAATGAATAGTCAAGGCAGCCAGGAGACTGCGTAGTGTCATTAATTACAGAATTACTTGGCCATTTCACCAAAATCTGGAGATATTAATTGAAGAAGACAATAAAATCATAATGTCTAGTAATTATTACTTCAGTGTAGTCCTCATGGATGTTAAATTGTTTCCACTCTCAGCAGTTGCTGTCACTTGCCATCTTGGTCCACTTGTCTAATCAACATTCCCTCTTCCCTGCTCAAATCAGAGTGCTGTTGCCTCTGGTGTAATGTTGTTTTTGCGAAAAGCTGAGCATGGAAGAATTCCTCAGAGCTGCTTTCTCTATTACCCCATTTGTCTTTGATGTCTTTGCAGCTGCTAATTTGTGCAAGACGTCTTTTCCAATTTCCCAGCTTACTCGTTCTCCAGTTTGTTGTCATCCTTAATTTTATTGTCCCCTCTAGTGAATGTTCTCTAGTTTGGTAGAGGTTCTTGAGTAAGTTTGCATCCCAGATAATGTTACATTTCCACAGTTACTCATGTGGAAACCCTGTTATGACTTCTGGAGTAAATATTGATTTTTGTGCATCACAAGCTTTTATGTTCCTAGGACTGTGATATCACTCACAGTAATGGTTCTACAGGATCAACACAAAGAGACAAGTGCTATCCATCTGTTCCTGGTCATATCTTAGTGAACAATAATTCCAGTACACAGGAGTCACAGAACTTGCTTTAAATTCACCAGACAGATTTCAGGAGAAGGAAATGAGCTGTGCGTGAATCTCAGCTAAAGGAGTTTTGAAACACAGGGAAAGCTTGTGTGGGCTAAGATGGCTGGTGAGCTCCCTTTTGGGGGTGGATTTACTAACAGTGGGAACAACTTCTCTTTTCTGTATGGGATTGTCTACTGGAATTGAAGATGGGGAAGGAGAAGACTTGCTTTATTTTTGTATTTGAAAGCTTTGATAGGCATCAAGTAGCATTAATTAACAGGGGATTTGAATGAAGATGTACCCTTGGCTGTACCTATGTTCCAAAAAGAAGGAGGAGGATTAAGCTTACAGAGTTTAATGTCATGAACAAAAAATTTTCCATAGATTTCTGGGCTATCTCGCAGCTTCAAAGTTTCTGTGCAGTGCTTAAGGAGCCCTGAGCAGCAGCGTTCGTGACTTTGCTGATGGCCCGGTGTCACAGGCAAACTCCTAAACCTGTAATATGGTGCCAAGTACTTCACAAAATCACAGAACATTAGGAATTGGAAGGGACCTCGAAAGATCATCTAGTCCACAGCAGGATCACCTAGACCGAGTCTCACAGGAACATATCCAGGAGGGCTTTAAATGTCTCCAGAGAAGGAGACTCCACAACTCCCCTGGGCAGCCCAGCCACACCTCCCCAAGCCTGTAACGCTGCATGAGATTGTTGTGGCCCAAGTGCAGGACCTGGCACTTGGCCTTACCGAAGCTCGTGCCATTAGCATTGGCCCATTGCTCCAATCTATCCAAGTCTCTCAGAAGAGCCTCCCTACTCTCTGGCAGATGAACACTCCCACCTAACTTGGTGTCATCTGCAAACTTAAACACACTCTAAGTCGTTATTGAGATAATCAATAAAGATGTTGAACAGAGATGGTCCCAACAACCAAGCCCTGAGGCCACCACTTGTGACAGGCCACCAGCTGGATTTAACTCCATTAGCCACCACTCTTGGGGCCCGGCCATTCAACCAGTGTTTTATCCAGCAGATTGTGTGTATGTCCAAGCCATGAGCAGCCAGCTTATCGAGGTGAATTCCATGGGGAAGAGTGTCAAAGGCTTTTCAAAAGTCCAGGTAAACTATATCCACAGCCTTTCCCTTGTCCAATAGTCAGGTCATCCTGTCACAGAAGGAGATCAGGTTTGTCAGGCAGGACCTGCCTTTAAAAAACCCGTGTTGACTGGGCCTGATCCCCTGGTTGTCCTGTATGTGAAGTGCGATGGCACTGGAGATGTGTTCCATGACCTTCCCTGGTACCGAGGTCAGACCGACACCTTTTTTGTTTGAAGTTACAAGGATAGGAAACTAGACAAGTACTCGTGACCCAGCCTATATCCATGTATGTGAGCTGTCAGCTTCAGCTTTCGGGCAAAGTTCTCTTAAAGACCTGACTAATTTTAGATACATGGGCAAGTATACGAAACACTACTAATCCATCAAATCGGTTGGGACTGGTCAAAATGCTAATAAGACAATGAGACATGGGGGGTCCTTGGAATCCTACTTTGTAATGAATGAGCTGTTGTTTTCATTCATTTCATGCACCCTGCAGGGCTTTTTATTTCTGTGGCAGAAGTGGTGCTGACATGAGAAAAGGCAGATCAATTCCCTGAAGCCAGTTTCTCTCCCTCCTCACCCCAACAGTCCTGCTGCTAAAGAATAAAGGATTGAAGGTCAAATAGCTGTAGGTATCCAAATAATCTCCCCTAACTCTTTTCTTATTGTGCCATTAAAATAGGGAGGCATTAGCGTTTATTAAGAAAGTGGATCTGCACCTTTCACTAGGTAGAACTACTCTCCTGTTCCAAAAATAAAGATGAAAAAGGCCAAGGCCATTATTTAATGATATAAGTCATTCAATCCTGTGGTGTAGCCTTTCAGCTGTTCTCCAGCAGAGGAAGCTCTCTTTATCAGACACCTGGAATATATTGTCCTAGGGATGCTGAGATAAGAAAACACGTTCTCAGCTTTGCATTCAGCTACGGTGTGATTTGAAGGGTGATAACATTTTTCCAACTGGCTGTGAGAATATTTCATATATTATTCAGCCCTATCTCCAAGATCCCTTGATCAAGGATCCTTTTCCTCTCCATCAGGCAGCTGTTGTGTTATAAGTTCTTGATTTCTTTCCATCTCTGCCCTCAGTACTGCTATCTCTCAGACTATCTCAGTGTTCAAACATGAGTCCCTTATTTTACCTTTGTAAGAAGAGACAAGGTAAAAAACTTGTGTGTTGAGTGTCTAGTGCATTTCTGGCAGTTAGTTCTTGCTCATTTAGTCTGGACTCACCCTTTACTAAGATGTAAAAAGGAAATGAAAACCAAAACAAGAGGGAAGATGCCATTTTTCAATACTTGCTGTAAAATCCTCCATGCATTTCCATGCCTTTATATAATTTTTAATGATGGTTCTGATTGCTGATTGCTCTCATCAGGTTCATTCCCCCAAAATCTCACTTGAAGCTACTCCTATAATTTAAGGCAAATGAAGCAGCTTTTTAGTGCTGAGATCAGAGTGGAATCAATCATGGAATCATCACTTCAGAAGTCTTTTGTGACATGTTAAATGTGTTTACAAACAGAAGCCTTTTCAGTATAAATCCAGGGTATTTTAATAGAAAAATGGATTTATCCTGATGGCAACTTTCATTCCTGCTAAAAAGAAGATACATTCAGATATTTATTTTTCCTTGAAGTTTCTTTCTAGGGCCATCCCTTGACATCTACAAGGGTATCAAATACTTCATAACCATCCAGGAACCACTTGGCTACAGGAAAAGCAGTGGGACAGCTTGCAGGAGCTGCAGATTGAGGTAATTACACACTTGACTGCAGCCTTGGCAGATGATGTTGTGTTGTTCTTGGGAGATAGACTGAACTTTACAGTTCTGCGCGTTTAGAGGCAGCAAGCAAAATACCTGCGTCAACCTTTCAAACAAAATACTTTCCATACTCCACAAACCATTGAGGTAGGTATGTGTAGGGTTGCTAAGGTTTCATTTTAGAATGAAGAATTTTGAGGACTGATTATTTCCTGATGTTCAAGAAAAATCAGGGAAATCACAGAATTGCTGAATTTAGAAGGGACCTCTGGAGGTCATCTGGTTCAACTGGCTCAAGCAAGGCCACCTAGAACTGGCTGGCTAAGACCATGTCCAGATGGCTTTTGAATGTTTCCAAGGATGGAGACACTACAAGTTCCCTGGGTATCCTGTGCCAGTGCTCAGTCATCCTCACAGTAAAAATGTGTTTCCTGATGTTTAGATCCTCCTGTATTTTGGCTTGTGTCCATTGCCAATGGATGACAGCGACTCCACTGCCAAGATAAATTCACTGCAAAGATTTATGGAAGGAGTGGTTTAAAACCAGGTCTCAAAACTTGACTTCAAATATAAACTTGTCTGCAGTGAGACAGGTTTGCCTTCAGATTTCTTTACTTTAGCCTACAGACTCTGGACAGTGTAGACAGTGTAGGCTTATAGAAAGAACAAACAAAAATTAAAGTTTAAAGAAATTTGTGTTTACAGCTATTTTCTTTAAGAGAACTTTGCTATTTCTGTACTTCACTTTCCTCCCTCCCACACAGTTTTCACATCACCACATCAAGCCTTTTCTGAAAAATCCCGTGCATGTAGTGACAATTGTATTGAGTGGCCAGCAGGTCTGCTCTGAATCATTGATTTCCAAGTGAGAACCACAGTGCTGAAGCTGTAGTCCACATTTTACCCTCTGAGAGACCTTTGGTAACTCAGAGACTGCCTTAGAGAACAGCAAGCTGGTGAAAATGTGGTAGATACCCAGTGGCCAAATGATGATGGACGGATGTTAATGACATAGACTTCTTGTACATCAGTTGGTCTCTTTCATTAGAAACAGAATGAAAAAAGCTCTCAAACCCTCTTATTCTAGGATGGTTGAGAAGCCTGTGTAAGAATCACATTTCCTGTTTGTTGCTATCCGTGTGTTGTTTCCCTCCAGACTTGGTTTACAGGCCACCGGCTAGGATGTTTGATTGCACGAACTTTTTTGGTCACAGTTTACAAATCAACCGCACTGGAGAGATCCCAAACGCCCTCAGAAGCATCAACTTGCTGTATCCTCTCATTTTATTTAAAGCACTCTTCCTGTGAATGTGTCGTCCGTTTAGAAAAAGCTCATGCAGTGACCCAAAGTCATGAGCACCCCATGGCTGGTAATTGGCCTCAAATCAACTTGTTCTTGTCTCGGTCATTTGTCAGTGACGCAATTAATTGCAGATTCCACTCCTGCTAGGCAATGGCAGGAGAATGGAGTCATGAGAATTCAGAGACTATTTCTTCTCAGTGAAAGCATCTTATATTGCCAACTTCCATAACATGATAGCTTACCTGCAGAGAGATTATTGGCTCCCTTTGGTGACTGTATTCCCTCTTTCCTCCCCAGATCCTTGCATATTGCCTCCCTCACCACAATGAAAATCATTATAAATGGTAGATGGGAAAACAAATTGGAAAAAACTTATTGCTTTTAAAGTTAAATCCTCAATGCTGGTAAGCAATGAGCAGTTAAGGCTTTTTATGTGACTGTAATGCATGGAATCGCATATAAACAAGTGGGAGGAAGTTTCTGAAGGTCTCTAGCTCCAAGAAAACTTTCTTGAGGGACACAAACACTCACCAGTAGTGACAACACATTGCTAGAGTTTCATCTGCTTCTGCATGAGGACTGCCCACAGCAAAACTCAATCAGAATAATGAAAGCTTTCTTTGCAAAGACAAGAAACAAGATCTGTGCTTGGTGAGACGAGATGGGTGCGTGTCTTAATTAAGGAATTTCTGTGCACTGACCTTGAAACTTGTTATAATGCTGAGCAGAAACTTCTTTCAAAAATTATATATATTTGAGCTGCATGAATGGTCCCTCCTCAGTCATCACTGGCCCGCAATGATATCGAATGAGCAGTAAGCTGGAAGCAAATCATCCTATGACTTTGCTGCCAGCCTATAGAGATCACTGTTTACTACAAATATGAGCAGTGAGAGCATCTCTGGCATCATCTTTTGCCTTTCAGCCATGCTTTAGAGACTATTCCTCTACAAACAACGCATCCTAATGCAGACAGAGCCAAAAATGAGTTACTTTTTCTACCACACATCTGTTTAGCTGTGCTCTGAGGAATAGAGAACTGCTTTTCTGGATATTTAAATCAAACGCTACAGGCAAACTTGTTGGAGAACATATTATTTGTCATGCAGCTATTTTTGTATTAGAACACTGAAAGGTTTTGCAGCATTTTTAACAATTCATCTCAAAAAATGTTGAGAAGAGTAACTTAGAATTGACAGAACTTCTCTGTATGAGACTTCCCCCCCTATAAAATCCCCGAATAAAAGGAAAGACAGCAGAAATGCATCACTGACCTCACCAGATCGCACACTGTCTTGACATTTCCTTCTAGTCTTAACTCATAAAACCACAAGAAGCCAAGATGTAAAGCATAGATAATTATCCAATGAGTAAGACAAAACACATCTCCCTACAGTGCCATAGACAGTAGAAAGATCCACAGCAGGCTAAATACTTACTGGTATAAATTCCAAAGGCACCTGCTTGTGGAACCACAGAATCACAGAACATTAGGGATTGAAAGGGACCTCAAAAGATCACCTAGTGCAATCCCCCTGCCAGAGCAAGAATCCCTAGACCAAGTCACACAGGAACACATCCAGATGGGTTTTAAACATCTCCAGAGAAGGAGACTCCACAACCTCCCTGGGCAGCCCCTTCTAGTGCTCTGTCACCCTCACTGGGAAGGAGTTCCTTCTCATATTGATGTGGAACCTCCTACGTTCCAGCTTACACCCATTGCCTCTTGTCCTATCATTAGATGACATTGAACAGAGTCTGGCTCCATCCTCCTGACAACCACCCTTCACATGTTTGTGAAGGATGTGACGTATTGACCACAAGTCACACCACTGGGTGACAACTCCACTTGTGTGTTTGTATTAGGGACGGGTGACGAGTGCTCATGAGGAGGCTGGAGTAGCAGTTAAGGCAGAAGATATTTTTTTCTGTCTGAGTACTTCACAAAATTAATCTCAGCCAGAGCACTCTATTTAAACACAGGCCTAGAATAAACATTGTGCTTATTTTTATCACTCACATTCAAATATAGCACTTGTGGCAGATACACTGGAAAGTTTCCGCACTGAATCTAGGTGGTTGAACTAATTTGGAGTGATGCAGCTAGACTAAATTAATCACACACAGTGATATGAGTGAAAGTGAACATGGAGAATGCTCTTTTTCTTCTCATGATGTGTGAGTTACCGATGCCACGCCAACTTGTCAGAGACTAAAGGCTGCCCACATCCCAAGTGGTAGAGTAGTAGACACGTCATCTGGCTTTACTGAAGGAGTGAAGGAATCTTTACATGACCAGCCAGACAGACTTTTTTTGAAGCACATAAATTGCTAAGAGAGTTGCTTGCAGAGTGATTCTGTCACTTCAGGTGTTTTGGCCGGGCAGGAGCATCAGCTGTGATAATTCACCTTGTAAAAGCTATTGGAAGAAGCCATGTGAGAAATCTCACACTCAAGCATGTAAGAGCACAGTGATATGGAAGGGATCAGTGGCAAGGGACAGTGGAGCACAGGGTCATGGAATGGGTATTTTCTGTGGTTTGAATAGAGCTCCATTTCTACACAGGTCCCTTACACAACATTTCCTGTTGGCCAACTCAATGCCTTCATAGATATCCAGCCAGAAGGACACATCAGACTTGGGGATTTCAGGCCGTGTGAAAGTTGATGTGTGCCAAAACCCAGCAGTTTTCTCCTTAGTGTTAGCTCTGTCCCAAGTGACTCAGCTGGTCAAGGAAACACAACGTGGCATAGCGAGCAGTGTGAAGGTCTAAAAGGACAGAGATGACCAGGCGTTTGAGGATCTAGTGAAAATTTGCCAGCTGTGTATGTGGGTACCGCAGCGTTTTTATCCTCAGAGCCTAAGCAGTGGGTGCTTTAAGTGGGAACAGTGCTTTGCTGACAGCAATACAATACCTGGTGGTGGGTCAAGAAAGAAAAAGGAACTACCTCAGATCTGAGTACTACCAGGACATCAGCATTGCAGATAAGGAGGTTATGGAGAACAGAAGGAAAAAGCTGTGACATGACGCACCAAGCAGCTTCAGCTCCACATCCTCACATTTCCACCACTAGCTTTGAGCCCTGGCTCTTGGCCAGCTCCTAGGCTTGGACTGGGGAGTACTGGTGGACAGCTGGTGGAACATAAGTCAGCAGTGTGCCCAGGCGGCCCAGAAGGCCAGTGGTGTCTTAGTTTGTGTCAGGAATAGTGTGGTCAGCACGGCTAGGGATGTAATTCTCCCCCTGTGCTAAGCCCTGGTGAGGCCTCACCTCGAGTACTGGGGGCAGTTCTGGGCCTCTCACTTCAAGAAAGATATTGAGGTGTTGGAGTGGGCCCAGAGTTGAGCAACAAGGCTGGGGAAGGGGCTGGAGGGAAGTCTGATGAGGTGAGGCTGAGGGAGCTGGAGTTGTTTAGCCTGGAGAAAACAAGACTCAAGGGAGACCTTATCCCTCTCTACAGCTACCTGAAGGGAGGTTGTAGTCAGGTGGGGGGTCTGGCTTTTCTCCCAGGCAACTAGTGACAAGATGAGAGGGCTTGGCCTGAAGCTGTGCCAGGGTGGGTTTAGGCTGGGCATTAGGACACACTTCCTCATGGAAAGGGTGATCAGACATTGGAATGGACTGCACAGGGAGGTGGTGGTGTTCCCATCCCTGGAGGTCTTTTAAGGAAAGACTAGATGTGGCACTTAGTGCCATAGTCTAGTTGATGTGATGATGTTGGGTCATAGGCTGGGCTGGATATTCTCAGAGGTCTTTTCCAGCCTCAGTAATTCAGTGATTCTGTGACCACCGAGAAACTGTGGCTTAAATAGAACATTCACAGGCGTGAGGTTACCTGTTTTCCTCTTCTGTGCTGTGTTTCGTTTGTGGCTTTTGGTCTGTCTTTGGGGACCTTCCAGCTGGCTACACATCAATCCTCTGGGGGATATTTCCATAGCTGAAGGTGTTTATGAGCTACGATCTGTCTGCACCAGGTAAATCTTTGAGTATTTTGTTATGAGCTTCCTTTCTACCTCCTCACTCTCAACTAAATCCTCCTCATTGTAGACCAAGAGACATTTTCTCAGTTTACTGCAAGTCACAATCTGGCACACAGTTTGCCAAAATTTCACCGGAGATCTCTCGATAGGAGGCTGTAGCACTATCTGTACCTTCAGCCATGGGAAGTTCCTCCATTAAGAAGGAAGATGTGTGTCTATTGACTTTGCCCACCTCCTTCACAGACCCAGGTTGTAGTCCTCCTTGTGGGTCATGTACTGTCTGCTGGATGTACAACGGCCTGCATGTCTCTTAACGTCATCTGTGGCAAACGATTTTTTCTCATCAATGACAACTAGTGGTATTGAAAATGGGACTGAATTACGATGCCTCCCGTTCCTTGCGGTGGGAGTTGTGGACAGGGGTTCCCTTTGTGGTTAGTTTCTATTAATTTTTGCTACTGATATAACATCCGCTTGGATGGATTTTGTATCCCAGAAGACGGAACACATTCTCTCTTATCAGATTGCTGCCTTACCCTTGCTCATCAAAAACTGTTTTGCTTGTTGCAGAGATTCTTTTTACAATTCCCTACGGTACCATTCACCATTAGCACATCTGCCAAGTGTGGCATTCCAGATTTTGCCAGTTGGTTGAGCTAGGGGAAGGCAACTCTTGAAATACTGAAGCTATCCCTGGAGCAGCTACCAGTGAGTGCTCAAACCCAGAAGGTCAAGAAGGGCTCTTGTGCTTTCGGGAAATCAAATTTCCTGCACATTCCATCTGTCAAGGCAGCCATTGGCTCCTTGAACCAGCTCTCAACTGAGCATTTTTAATCGTTCCCCTGAGCCCTTTTCAACAGCAGTTAACTTGTCCCAGGAAGGTTCTGTTACACTCTTTGCAAAGGAAATTATTAGTGGGTTTGTTAGTTGTTTGTTGTGTGTGTGGGAACAGTTTACAAAGAGCATGGGGTACTTTTCCTTTGGGAGAAACCGAGAAAAAAATGTTTAGAAAATTCATTTGCAAAATGACTGGTTTGGGTCCCTGAACAGCAGATGTTTGGTTTGACTGCAGGATATTTTTGTTATTTCAGATTATCAAACATGTACACTGCTCACAACACCTCTTATCCATCTGCTCAGAGGCGAGTGCAACCTAAGTGGTGTTGTTCGCTTCCAGCATAGACTATCCAAGCCCTGACTCAGCGAGTCAACTTGAAGACAAGTCACGTACTTCACCAGGCCTCTCACGTGGGGAAGCAGATCATGATTTTCTCAAAGCCAAGGGTGCTTTCTTTACTAACTTTTATGTACCTGTGCTGACCCCAAAGGCAGCTAGTCTGCAGGGTGCCTCTGGCACCCAGCAGTGTCCACAACCACCAAAACAATGTCCCAGGATCAGGAAGGTTCTACTGAATCTCAACTCATGGTGATGGGGACGAGATGAGACAGGGACCGTGGACAGGTTATGTGACTTGAAGTTGTTACAAGAAGAGAGAGAGTGAAGTTTTGCTCTGAAAGCACTTAAGAACTATTTGACAATACGCTTCTGACCAATGTATAATTTGACCTAGGAGCAGTCTCAGGGTGGTTCTGTCCCCAAAGCATAGGAAGGGTCTATTTGTACATGATGGCTCACATGCTTGGATACACAAGCAGTTGCTGAAGGGACTGTAAGCCCAAGAATTCCAACTGATTTTCCAAAACATCATCCCCTGAAGTTGACTTCTTGCATCAAGTTGCTCTTTATGTCTTTGCCAGCACACTGTGATTTCATGTAGCAGAAAGGAATAATGAGCCAATAGATGCTTGGAAATGTATTTTTTTCAACCAAAATAGGAAACAATTATAAATATCCTCTAGACAGACTCCACCACCACAGCAATGGCAACTATATCATGATGGAAGAAGAAATCTCAATAGGAGGAAATGAATTATATTGCTTCTGTGAAAACAAATGTATCTACAAATTCAATTTGAGCAGCCACTGACTTCTGCAACAGGGGAAAACCCAACTCTTTTCCCACTGAAAAAAGTTACTCTCACTTTGCTAGTGCTACAGCATCATGCCCTGGAAGCTATTCCCACCAGTGCAACAGTGGTGACTGTACTCATTTTGTGAACAAATTACACAAAGAATTAACAGCCCTAAGAGAATTACAGATTACTGTTTTTAAACTCTTTTTCTCTTCTCTTCTCCATTCTGTATAATCAAAAGGAGACATGAGTGCAGAGTTCTCCACCTGTACTCAGCACTGATGAGGCTGCACCTTGAGTACTGCGTCCAGTTTTGGGCACCTCAGTTCAAGGGAGACACTGAGGTGCTGGAGCGAGTGCAGAGGAGGGCAGTGAAGCTGGTGAAGGGCCCGGAGAATAAATCTTATAAGGAGAGATGGAGAGAGTTAGAGCTGTTTGGTTTGAGGAAGACGAGGCCGAGGGGAGACCTCATCACTCTCTACAACTATTTGAAAGGACATTGTAGAGATGTTGGTGCTGGTCTCTTCTTGCAGGTAATTAGTGACAGAACCTGAGGGAAGGACTTCAATCTTCAACAAGGTAGGTTTAGATTTGACATCAGGAAAAAATTCTTCATGGAGACAGTGGTCAGGCACTGGAATGGGCTGCCCAGGGTTGGGTTGGGTCGTCGTCCCTGGATGTGTTTGAGAGTCGCTTAGATTTAGTGTTGGGAGAGATGGTTTAGGGGTGAACCTGTAGAGTAAGGTTGATGGTTGGACTCGATGATCCCAGTGGTCTTTTCCAACCTGAATGATTCTATGATTCTAAGTTCACAGTAAGAAGGAGGAAAGACAACATTAATAAATCAAAATAACTGAATAATAACTATTTATTTGGTTTGTTTGGGGGTTTTTGGGTTTTTTTCCTGTTGAACAGGATACATCACCTTTACTCAGCTTTCTGGGAATGGACAAAGTGACTTTCAGAAAAATAAGGGTATGAACAAGTCTCTCATTCTGCACCTCCCAATTTCTGAACACTTGGTGTTCTGTTGTAACCACAACTGAAAAAGCATAAACTGCAGTGCCATGCTGCCTTTTACCCATGATATACAATCCTAGCCTGTGGACATCAGCTCAGTGCAGAGTCTAGGTCCAGGAGTTTGATATTAGCACAAGAATTTCAGTCACATCTACCAGATTAAGTCTATGTGGAATTTTGCATCATGTATCACAATGAACAAAATAAAATGTGAAAGCTAATGGGAAAAAACTTTTCTAAATCAACAGTGAAGCACTGGAAAAACATGATTTGGGTTGGTTTTTATTCTGACTATAATATTAGATATTTTAATCTGGATTGATAACATTTCTGTGTGTCACATGGAGAAGAATCATATTAATGGAAATCATGGAAATCAAAACCCACGCAAGCAAGGATCAAGCATTTCCCATCCTATTTCTGACTGTTCCCGTCTGAGGAAGATGTCAGATGCAATATAGCTCTGCCATTGCACAGACCTCTAAAAGACACTGGCAGAGGTTTTGGGAGCTTTGCATTCTGCATCTGTAACAGAAAAAGAAAACTTTCCCATTGAGTCAGAACTGTTAGAGGACAGAATGTTTTTTCACTCTCCTGTATTCTGTACCAACACACCTTAGGCTACTGCTAACTTGATTTTCTTCCTGCTTTTTTTTTGCTGAGTTTTCTGGCAGTATATTGACTGATTTATAATCAGGAACTGTTAGAATTCATCAGCACCTTTCTCCTGTGGAATTACACAAGAGGTGTGAAATAAACACATGATCCCCTAAAGGCCTTACCCTCAAGAGCATAAAGGAAATCATAGACCATCCAGGGTAGCATCTCCAGAGGATGTGGTAATCTTACCTGTGTATGTCGAAGGCTAAGGAGGTTCCTACTTAGAATGACAGAATGTATTAGATTGGAAGGGAGCTCCAAAGGTTATCTGGTCCAACCACCCCTACAACAAGCAGGGACATCTCTAATGAGAATAGATTGCCCAGAGCCCCATAAAACCTGACCTTGAATGTCTCCAGGGAAAGTAGCCTCAACTCCCTCTCTAGGGAACGTGTCACAGTGATCCACCATCCTCAGATTAAAGAACTTCTGAGTTTTCCCACCACATCTCCCCCTGTGTTTTTAACACAATATCTTTTGCATTCCCTGATACTACTCACTGCCTGTCTCATCTCTGATGTATGAGTTGGTCAGTATTCACACACTGAGTACAATTCCTCAGACAAATCACATCCCTGGTGTGCACCCTGTTATTAATGGGTTAGTGGTCTCCAAATTTGAGTAACGATCAAGAAAGGAGAATAAAAGCAGTCAAGTTTTCTCTCAGATGTTACATCATCATCATGCTGACACATTCATTTTGCATCAGAAGAACTGTCTTGTTTTGCTTAACACCATTATCTATTATGCACTCCTGTGCTCAGTTGCATTAAGGATTCTTTGTGCTTGAACAGGGACCTGAGGTTATTCAGCACACATTCAAGTCTCCCGAGCAGTGAAGCTATTACATGACTGAGCACCAGGTGAAGCTCCAGCTTGTACACAACCAGCTGTTAACTTGAGCTGGTCTACTGATTCCTGTCATTTGAAAATTTATCCTGGTGAGCAACTACATTTGTAAAACTCTGCTGCTGATCAACACAAAAGTGTCACCCAAATCTTTGGTTTAGAATGCACCTTACAACAGCTTTTGAATCTTTCACACTTTTGTTGTAAAAGGAGATTCATTAGCAGGAGCTAGATTGGCTTATTAGAGTAATGCTGGAAGAAAACATAACTGTCTTCTAAATCAGAAAGTTCATATTTCCTAATAAAAGGACCTTATGAAGAGAAGCTGAGGGAGTTGGGTTTCTTTAGCTTGGAGGAGACTGAGGGGTGACCCCATTAATTTTTATAAATACGTGAAGGGTGGGTGTCAGGAGGATGGATCTGGGCTCTTCTCAATGTCATCTGGTGGTAGGATGAGGGGCAATGGATGTAAGCTGGAACATAGGAGGTTCCACATCAATATGAGAAGGAACTTCTTCCCTGTGAGGGTGACAGAGCACTGGAAGGGGCTGCCCAGGGAGGTTGTGGAGTCTCCTTCTCTGGAGATGTTTAAAACCTGCCTGGATATGTTCCTCTGTGACTGGATCTAGATGATCCTATTGTGGTTGGGGGGGATTGGACTAGATGATCTTTTGAGGTCCCTTCCAATCCCTAACATTCTGTGATTCTGTGTAAGACAGAGAAAGTGACCTTGTACCACTGACAGGAGCAACTTGGAGCCTGAGGAAATGGTGTTGACAAACAAACCAAACTGCTCTGCAGTATCTTGTAAACATATGCAAAACAATAAATAAAAAAGCCAAAACCCCTCTGGGGGTATCCAATAAGCTTCTTAACTCATGCAACAGGAATTCATGTGGGGCAGCAATTAGCCTTTTAAAAATTACACTGTAAACGTACTTAATGATCTCTTACCATCTAATCAAGGAGCTCAAACTGACATTTTGCAACAGAGCTAAGGCTTTCTGTACAACCTCATTTGTCTGAAGAGCTCTGTTTGCAAACCTCATTGGCAGCGAAATTAAATAACCAAACAAGTCCAAAAAGCAAGAATATATTCTTTTCCCACTACTTTTAGTGTAGATATTTATTTGCTAGTTCAGGCACCGCCTGAAACTTTTTACTGAGAAAATATTTACTGTTAATCCAAGCATTTTCACACAAATGGCAGCGGAAGAGAAATAAATGTGTTAAAACTCTGCTGGGTAAAAGCAGCAACAAATCTGTTTCAGTAATCCAGAGTCAATCTCAGTTAAATATTTCATGGCTAACCCTTGAAGAAAAAAAAAAGCAACCATTTATATTTCTCATTATTGTTGACTCAGTGGCTTAAAAGCTGGTGACACTGAAGCAACAAACACATTTGTGACCCTAGAGCTTTGTAAAAAAATATACTAATAAAGGTTAGCAAAGTCCATTATATGGTACTTGCCATCAAAAACAGATGCAAAAGAAGTCATTATGCAAAAGTGTTGTGCAGCCTCCATCCTTGGAGATTTTCAAGCCCACATTGGTCTACATTAAATGTTGCTGACCTCCCTTTGAGCAGGAGGTTGCATCAATGACATCCCAAGGACTCACCCAACATGAATTATCCTGTGGTCTCTGCTCTGACATCAAGACCATCCAAGCAATTTTTATTAAGAAAGTAAAAGTACTGACTAACCTGATGTTTCATCAATCAATATGAAATAAAAAAACCCAGAAGCCCTATTCCAAGGGAGGTTGTCTAGGGTGAAGCACATTCATGCTGAAAGGTTAAGTGCCCTATTTATCATTACTGGAAACAAAAGTTTTGCTTGCCAGCAGTTGGCTGCTCCAGCTCCACTTGCTCAACTGTCCAAACGATGGAAAAGAAATGTTTAAAAACCTGAAAGCTAAGGCATGTGTCTCCCTATCAGGAGGTCTCACAAATTAGCACTTGGCAAAGGCCCTGGCATGCAAAGTCTAAATAAATTTTGTGCTTAAAACTGTTAAAATACATAATTACGAAGTTATGTGCCCAGGAGTCCCTCTTCACACCGTACGCAGTGAACATTTCACAGAATCAAAGAGATCACTGCTGCTGAGAGCTGGACAACTTACTGCCTCCTTGGATGCAGAACACAGGCACTCGCACAGCAGGACGCTGAGAGAAATCACTACAATGATTGGAACCAAACCTGAGGAAAGCAGCCTGAAAACAGGAGAATCCGAAAGGTGATCGAGCCATTCAAATGGAAGACATGGTTTTGTCAAGTGATTTACAGTGTTATTGATTCCATGGCTTGTTAGGCAGTTGCATGCACTTTGGCCACTGGGAAAATAAGTTTATTAGGTATTTTTTGTTCTTGGTTTGGCTTTGGGGATTGGACTAGATGATCTTTTGAGGTCCCTTCCAATCCCTAATGATTCTAATGATTCTAAGGCTGTCATCAGCATTTCTTCAGAGCTAAACGTTATACATTTCGTTCTGTATCTTTTACCCTTGGTCCCTTCCAACCTAAACCACTCTACGATTCCATGATTTTCAGTAACCCTGCCAGTTCAGTGACACAGTCATGCACGTAACAACAACATTTTTCTTTCTTAGAGTTGAGCTACGTCGCTGAAGCTTGATGAAGAATTAGTGTTAAACTGCACTACTCTCTCATTTCATTCTCTTTGCAGGATTCAGTCATATATCAGATTATTTCTGTTTTCAAAATAATGCCTTTCAATACCTCGCGTTCAATTAATTCAGGTTCATTCTTGCTCCAAGAAATACCATCCCTTCCCTCCCTGAGAGCTAACTAAAACCTTTGAAATAAGGACAGATTGCTTGTATTTATGAGGCAGGTGGAACAATGTAATAAGGAGCCCTGGATAAAACACTAATGTGTTTGAGCATCAGGAGGAATTTTTTGTGTATGATCACAGGATAAGAAGAACATTAGGAACTGGATCACCACTTGGTGTACTCTGCATTCAGGAGAGAATTCATTATCTGAGACAAAGGAGTTGGGTCTTGTCACTTGCCTTTATATACTTACATCCAAGATGAAGTTATTGGAGGAACATAGAAACATAGACTCATTAGGGATTGGAACGGACCTTGAAAGATCATCCAGTCCAATTCCTCCTGCCACAGCAGGATCCCCTAGATCCAATCACATGGGAACATATCCAGGCGGGTTTTAAACATCTCCAGAGGAGACTCCACAACCTCCCAGGGCAGCCCCTTCCAGTGCTCTGTCACCCTCACTGTGAAGAAGTTCCTTCTCACATTTATATGGAAGCTCCTTTGTTCCAGCTGACATTCTTCTCTGGCGACATTTAAGACCCGCCTGGATGTGTCCCTGTGCGACTTGGTCTAGGTGATCCTGCTGTGGCAGGGGGATTACGCTCAATGATCTTTCGAGGTCCCTTCCAATCCCTAATGTTCTATGATTCTGTGAAAACTAAAATCTAGTCTCTATGTTCCAGTATCTAAAGAACCAGAAATACACTAATTCATGCAGCTTTCACATGTTTTGCATGGCTGCCTCTTTGAAAGGAGAAAACCAGCTGTATTTCTCCTTCTGACATCATCCAGATTATCTTTAGCAAAACAAAAATTCTGAATGTCTTTGTTCTGGTAAAATGGAACTGAAGACTGAACAGTAGAAATCCCCCCACGTGTGTGAAAAGAAATTCACAGCGGCTCACATTTTTTATAGCAACAACACAGAAACTCCATATGTTCTTCACTTTCAAGTTTGCCTGTTCCCTTAATGAGGGCAATAAGCCTCTGTGTTTCTGAGATGTTCATACAGGAGCAAATCAAGAGTTTCTCAGCGCAGAGTGAGAGGAGGATTGATGTCTGCTCTGCCTCATTCAAGTCCTATCAGACAACCAGGAATAGACTAAAAGTGGGAACAATAAATGCAGATACACTGCCTTTTCTCAGCAAACTGTCAAACAGCTTAAGGAAGGAATTCAAAGCTGCTCTAGGCCACTTTAATAAGGGTAACCAATCAACCAATCCACCTCAAACGCAGCCTGCACTTCAGATTTGTCATCACTGTTGGTGTTGTCTAAGAAGGGTTGATGACCAGTGTGGAGAACCCAAGTGATGCTGGTCTGGTGTGTGTGCAGAAGGGAACCTCAGGGTTTTGAGAGCAATCAGCAATAACAGCAATACAGAGAACATCACTATGGCCCCCTGACTGCTAGGCTGCAGTGGAGTCCAGGCTGGGTTACTAAATCCTTCTGAAAAACAGATTAAGTTAAGCCCTGCTGTTCTCCATGCTGCGAAGGCGAAGCTGACTTTTAACCCCCTTGAGCATTACCCAGCTCTAGCACAATGTTTTCTCCCAGAATCTGCATCAGGTCACAGGGCAAGTTGGGAAAGTGCTGCATGACGTGTCAAATCACTACAGACTGCCGCTTCCATAACGGAACAGTCTTTCACCAGAACTTGTGCAAAGGTGAGCGTATGTGCTCGTCACAAAGGGATTGGCAGTGCGAGTGAGAGCTCAGGCTCACATCCGTCGGGTGGCGTGTGTGTGTGTGAGTAAAGCTAGTTTAAAACTGCAAATCCATTACATTCCTTCCTAAATACTTTTTATGACTCCCACTGGAGTCAGAAAAGCATTGCTGCTATCAAAGGCCGTAGAACCAAACTTTGAAGTCAAAGCAGCATCACGTCCCAATCTTTCCCATAAAATTGATCTACAGCTGGAGAAGCGAAGATACGTCTTGCTTGTATGTTAGATTCCCATTTGTGATTCGCAGGCTTCCCAAACCTGTTTCTAAAATAAATGGAGCTTTAGGAAATTTAAGCCTGTGGGTGTTGTAGTCTTTCATTTATCTCTCCTTGACCCCAGCTCTAGTTCTGAAGCTTCCTTGAAGGTCTAAGCCTACAGATAGGAAGGCAGTGATCTGGTAGTATCAGCTCTATCATCTTGTCAAGCTGCCAGTCACCATGGAACATAATTGTACTTACAGCCATCAGGGGGTACTAGGAAGAAAATATCAGTTAGGTCTTCTCATTTGGGGAAAGAGAACTCAAAATGTATGTGCAGGAAGGTTTGGGGGTAAAGGGAAGAATAAGCCATTGCCAGCCTTTCTCATTAAAAACAAGCCACGCTTTTGAAAGTGTCTCAGTTTTAGTGGTGTGATATCAAGGGATAAAAAATGCGAGATCCATTTAACTTCTCCTCTGAACCGAAGGACCTATTTTATCTTCTCTTGTTTCTCAAGGATTTAATTGTAGAATACTAATTGCAGAGTACAGCATTTTGGAACAACCCAACATTAGAACTGAGGTCACATCAGCCTGGGAGCCAAGACTTGTGCTCCAGATGTCGTGAGACTCACGAGATCCCAAACACAACCACATTTCTAGAATTTTCTGCAATCCATGCAAGAGGAGACGAGAGAATTAGTTAATAACACGACTCGATTTGACGCTGGCTTAGTGTATTGTAGGACAAAAAGTCAAACCCTTGTGGTTTTCACACTCAGGGATTAATAACTCCAAGATCCTCTTATTCTAACAGAGAAACTGCACTTCCCTTGAAAACCTGTTATTTGGTGAAATATGCCTGGAAGTCTGACAAACCATCCATTTTTGTCTCTCAATAGGAAGGTTTCACTTCATTCGCAAAATTCAAATTTTCATCACCAGCCTGATTTAGTCATTGAGTTAATTTTTCTTTTGAAATTTAATGACTGCAGGTGTTGTTCCTACATTCTTTTTAATCCAGAAAACCCAGCATGACCAAAAACATCAATCAAGCCCAAAAATAGTTAGAATTAGAGAGGACATGCTCATTTAGATGAATTCAGGAATTCACTGGGTTTCTACCTTTGGAAGAACAAGTCCAGTTAGTTTTCTTTCAATAGTCCATGCTGGGTTTATGCAGATGGTGGTTTGGATTCCTCAGTGTTATTGACCTGCTTGGCATGTGGCCTCAGAGTTTATAAACCCAGCACAAATCTCTTGACTGTATTTCACTTCTCCATGCTGTTTGACATGTGTTTACATTGCAGTGACTGCGAATCTGGTCTACGTTCCTTTTGGCGTCTCTCCTCTGTGGCTTTTACTTAAGGAGGAAAGGAGAGAAAGATCTGCAGATGGTGGGAAAGCAGACCACTGCTCGTGAGAAGAGATTTCCTTTTTGAGGCATTAATATCTCTGACATTTGGAAAGCACTACATGCTCTGACAGAACTTTATAGCCATCTCGTGGGAAGCAGCTTGCTCTTCAGCTCAGACATGGTCATGATCGTGAGAATCCATGCCTTCATCAAAAAGCAATATTGGGCCATTAGGCACCCAAAATTATTGATAAGAATTTGTGCATGCCAATGATCTGTTGGAGTTTGGGCATGATTAAACCATTCCTACTGTTCCTGTGTGTCCCATGTGCAACCTAAACAGCCACGCTATAACTCTAGCAGTGGAGAAAAAGCACTTCCAGGTACCCAGGGTACCCCTGAACTGAACAAGCCTATGGGGAAGGGCTCTAGGGTTTCTGAAGTCACTGAGCTTTTAATTTTACTACCAATAAGAACTTGTTTTCAAAAAAAAACTTTGCCTCCACCAGAAGTGGAAAAATTGAACTAGTTTTCTGGAAGCATCCGAAAGGATTTCTGCAGTAGTAATGTTTGGATTGCCTGCTTAAACCTAACATATGCAAGTCTGCTGCTTGGCAAGACCTCAAGAGCATTTACAGCCTTGAATTCCTGGACAACTCTTTCATGAGGCTCCCATCACACCCTCTGTCTGTGGGTTCAGAAGCTCCAGTCTCAGACAACAGCCTATTCCTGCTCAGCTACTCCCTGGGGTTGCTGTTCGATCTGCACTGGATCATTACTATCTTCCCAAAAGGGATTAATGGTCTTTTAAATGCATTGAAAGGTGGCAGAAAAGTAAGTGTCAGCACTGAAGCGGGGGTTAGGAGGCCTCATGTTCTTTTATGGTGTAAATCCAGATGTTGACATCCTTGAGAAAGTGATTGTAGAGTTGTGCTCCGTCTTCAGAAACAAGACGGGAGATAGAAACTAGGTCTCTTGTGGAGATACAGAAAGTAATCTGTGATGAAAGAAATGGCTAGAAGTTTTAAAAGTCTCCGTGACAGGTTTTGGTCACACGTGTGAACCAGAAGAAACCCTTGTGCACTACTCAGGCAGTACTTTGAACTGTAGGACAAGCTGTCAGTGGCAAAGATGTCAACTTGCTTCCCCCCCCCTTTTATTATCTTTCTGAAGGAAAGGTCTCTCTAGATTATCCTGTGGCTGCAATGCAAAGGGTCCTTCTAGTCTAGAGCTGTCAAAAACTGATATTAGTAAAAGAAATTTTCATTTGTTAAAAGGAAAAAGTTCTTTGCAACGAGGACAGCCACAAAGAAGGACCTGTCCAGTGCTGTGGAGTCCACACCCTTGGAGGCCACGTAAACTCCCTGAGCAATCCAAATGCAATTCAGAAATGTTTTCTGTTGTGGTACAGGGACGGTGTGCTGAAATCAGATGACATTCAAAGACCTTTTTGTAGCCTAAGTAATTTGCAAGCCTGTGACTATCACTGAATTCAGCCTAATTTCCCTGGCTGACTTACTTCATCCAGCACATTGCCCACATCAAGGGTTTCAGTGTCTTACTTAAGGAAATCCAAGGGCTTAAAAGATTTATTTATAGTTGCCTGGAGATTTAAAATGCTTCCAGAAGATATCACTAACCCAGTTCCCCAAGGGCGAAGGTATTCATGCCACCACACAGTAATTCATGGACAAACAGGTGGGATTGGGGATTTTGGAAGACAACCCATCATAGGTTGGTTAGGGTGGTTTCTTTTAAAATCTTCTCCAAATGTTTCAAGTTGCAAACCTCAGCATCAAGTTGAAGTGTCTGTGTTTATCTCCTCACACAATCACTGCTCAAACTTTGTGTCACCAACAGTTCAACTCCAGGCTGTGTCCCTTGCAGTGAACTAAGTGGAAGATTTAAACTGTGCTGCAAGTCCTCTACTGGTGCTATCGCTTTGCCCTAGGAATAGATTCCATTGGGATGAAGCTAAACAAGGATTTGCAATTCAACCTTGTTTTGTTGTGGAATAAATAGGTCCCAAATGCCTCTGTAGGCTCAGTCACTCCAAAGTAACCTGATGTGTGTGCTGCAAAAAAGCTCTTAAACTATAAAGCCTTCCCATGCCCTTGGACCATTTCACTTGCACTGTGAACAGCCGAACACTATTTGCACTCCACCTGTTTCTTGCTGAGGCATGAGGGAGGTTGTGGAGTCTTCGTCACTGGAGATGTTTAAAACCCCCCTGGATGTGTTCCTGTGTGACTTGGTCTAGGTGATTCTGCTGTGGCAGGGGGATTGGACTGGATGTTCTTTCGAGGTCCCTTCCAATCCCTAATGATTCTATGATTCTATGATCTATCTGGGTGTAAGGAGCTGGTGGATTAGAGACACTCACATGTAGATATGGGATTTGTTGTGTGGGTAGCAACATTGAGAGGGATCCTGGAGACCCTAGGATAAAATTCACCTTCTGAGGGATAATCTTTGGCATCTCACAGAGGCTCTGGATTTCAAAATCCCATAGCACCATCATCAGATGGAATAAAAGCACTAAACTTTGCATAACTGAAGCTGAAGGCAAAAGAAAACATGATCTGCATCATCACCTCTATTATCAAAAAATGCCAACTGCAGAAATTAGATCTGTTTAACAAGAACCAGACAAGAGATGGAACATTTTAAGTGGAAGAGCAACAATTACACGCTTCAACAAATCAAGAACCACTTGTCAATACAAGAGAGACAATCAACAGCGGCAAGAGGGAAACAAGCTCAAGGAAAACCAGGCCTACAGCCATGCTCTTTCAGATTTAGGATTAAGCTTTGTAGGACAGTACTGAGCTGATGCACCAGAGTAAAGATATCATTTAAATGGGTGAATGCTCTGTTCCTGAGAAAGATGTTAGCAAGGCTGACTTGAAAACCCAGCCACTGGTCTTATTAGGGAGGGGGAAAGTGAGGTCCTCCAAGAGACCATGTTCTTGAGAAGAAACTTAAAGCATATGGCATTTTATCATGCATCATGATCTCACAAATAGACCATTTTGGGGGGATGGTAGAAGGGCAAGGGATTGTACGCAAAATACAGACCCACCAGCTACATTAGGTATTTTAGAATTTTTCAGTATAGAAGTGCACACAGAAGGCTTTTGTGTCCAGTCCCAAAGTGGAGCACAGGGCCAGGAACAGGCAGAGCTGGTTTGTAAGGAGATATGTGCAAACCACAGAACTGGAACGTGGATTAGCACAAAGATTGTTTAATGCCACTAAAAATATCAGGGTGTTTTGTTTGACACAAGGTACAAACCAAGAGTTTAAGTTACTATATAATATAATAACAACTTGGTAGGGAAATGTAAGCACTAGTGTCTCAAGTTCAAATAGGTGGGTGACAGAAGGCACTGGACCAATTGCTTGGAAAAGTTAAACTGTCTTTCTTTATAAATCTTAGAAACAAGATTGGCCTCAGATGCAACAGTGCAAAAGGGCAAAAAACCAAAGCTGGAGAGGAGACTAAGGGGAGGTGAAAGTACTTATAGCTGTCTAAAGGGCAAGTACCAGGATGATGGGACCATGCTCTTCTTGGTGTTGCCAGTAGTAGGACAAAGGGTAATGGGTTTAAACTTCAATTTGAACATAAGTAACAACTTTTCCACAGTCAGGGTTACGAGGTCCTGGCCTAGGCTGCCCAGACTGGTCTTAGAGTCCTCTGCTCCTCAGACATTCCAAACCCACCTGGATGTGTTCCTTTGTAATCTGCTCCAGAACAACCTTCCCTGCAGGGGTTGGACTGCATGATCTCCAGATGTTCCTTCCAACCCTGACAATCTTATGATTCTATGATTGAGAGAGTCAAATCTCCAACACTTTATTAAAACTGATGTCACCACATCCTTGGTTTATAATATCCTTACATCAGCAAGAGTCTCACTTTGAGCTGTTTTTTTCAGCAAATCAGTCAAGCAGTGGTTAGATGTAGAGGTGCCGTGTATAGATGGACACTTACTTTTGATTCAGTTACCACAGACTGAACACATGGAGTTATGGAACATCACTTGTGCAAGTTTAAACAGTTTTTGGTGCATGTCAGTCTGAGGCATAAGAATACAGTGTAGTAACTGGAATATAGTGGTTCTGAAGAAAGCCTGACTCCTTCATTTAATCTACATGAACATGAAGTGGCCTTTTGCCCTTCAGCCTTATATGTAGTACTCATGTCACAATAGGCCTACATGTGGCAGCGAGCTAAGACAGCTTTTAGACTAGCCCAGAGTCTAATGAGCAGTGTTATGGGATATGTGCTTCAGTTAGAAGTAATCAAATGCAGAATGGAAGGGAGGCAACCAAACAAGCACAGAAAGAAGAATACCTGCTCAACTCAAAACAAAGCTAAAAAATTTATAAAGAAAAGATCGCTAACATAATCCAGTAAATCCAGCCTGCTTCATGCAGAAGAAGGGAACTTGGACATGATCTGCTAAAAAAAAAAATTTCAGGTCCTGGGAGACTGTCTAACAAGGAGAACTTTGGGTCTACTGTCAAATTCCAAATGCTGACAGCTGCATTCTACAAATCTGTAGCAGAAACCCTCTGGAAATCTGTTTCCTCACTGTCTGTCACTCCTTTTCTAACAACATGCAGACAACTAAATCTTGTTTTTGCAGATGTGTTGACAGGCAAACAATCCAGGTTTCTAGCCATCATTGAGAGGTGGCAATTAGCAAGACCCCAGAGCAGAAGGTGGCCAATTGTGTCTGCGGTCTGAACAGTAACATCACACTGAAGGTCCTAAGGTGCTTTGAAAAAAACTACTTCTTACACTTGCGGTTCAACAAGTCAGTTATCCACAGGGAGTACACTTTGTGTGCTCACAATAATCAGGGACCAATTGAAACCTTAGCGATAAATAACCTTGCTCTGACCTCCATATCCAATTCACAGCTTCCAACTGAGTATGAGCATGAACAAAAAATATAATCTGAAGACAGCGAAAGATATAAGTACCAGAAGGGACTTCTTGACAGTGAGGCTTACAGAGCACTGGAACAGGCTGCCCAGGGGCATTGTGGAGTCTCCTTTGCTGGAGACGTTTAAGACCTGCCTATGTTTCTGTGTGACTTGGTCTAGGTGATCCTGCTGTGGTAGGGGGATTGGACTGGATGATCATTCAAGGTCCTTTCCAATCCCTAATGATTCTATGATACAATCACAGAATCAGAGAACATTAGGGATTGGAAGAGACTTAGAAAGGTCATCTAGTCCAATCCCCCTGCCACAGCAGGATCACCTAGATCACAGAATCCTTTTGGTTAGAAAAAACCTTTAAGATCATTAAGTCCAAATGGTAACCCATGTCCCTCAGCATCACATCTTTATATGTTTTAAATCTCTCCAGGGATGGGGCTCCACCACTACCATAGGCAGCCTGCGTCAGGCTTTGACAACCCTTTGAGGGGTCAACGCTTTTTCCATCTGTTAGTGGAAGTCATAAGTTAAATTTTAGGAGAACTACTAGTTTAATTGCTACTACTGGTGCGTTTAGTACTGTTCAACTGGACTTTGAAAGAAAAATATCCCTACATTTCTTTAAAGTCTTCTTGATTACTTCTCTAGACTGATGCTTGGAAGAGATTCCTCAGAATCTAGAAGGTACAAAGTGCACATACAGATTCATATAGGAGACTTAATCCTGTAAGGAAAATGGCTTGAAGAGCAATTTAACTATAGAGTTTAGTGGCATCTCTGTTTCCAAAAAGTAAACCAGAATTTTTTACTCTTGAAGAGCTTTTTGACTTTCTGGAGAAGGAGAGCGTGTCTATGCTGAAGGAAGGCTGCAGCTTCAAAGAACTCAAAGAACGTTAAAATTAGCAAAATGCATGTTTGAAACTTCACCCAGAAGCAACCTGAGACAAGGTCTTCAAAGAAGTAGCATACCTTACAAAGTAGTTGCTGGACCCACCTGCAGTAAGTCAAAAGGATGAAAAATAACCTTTAACTCTTGTTGAAACAACTGTAGGTTTTCTTACACTTGTACATGTCAAGTACAAGTGTCTTACACTTGTTACAAGTGTAAGTCAAGCTTATTTTACAGCTTCTCTTTCACCTTACTAACAGGAGATAAAAAAACATCATAGCAAAGTATTTCCTTTAGAGCTTAAAGGTGTTATTTTTGGACTAGGATCCTGTGATACTTACAGATACTCATTTCTCCACTACAGTTCCTAGAAAAGGACATTTTGACCAACAGAAGCCATAAGAGGCAAGGGAAAAAAACCTCATGACTCAAAGGTGAGAAGAGACCTGTTTTCTTCTTACATAGTCTCCCAAGTTCTTTTTATAAACTGTAAAACTTGGAAGCCCCTGAAGGATTTTACCACCAGCTGTCAAGGTCCTACACAAGCATCACATCCTTCCATACACTGCAGGTGACCAGAGGAATCCTGTCATGTCCTGAGGTTCATGACAGAGAAACTGAGCTCCCATACAGTGAAGCGCTCAACCAAGGGCTGTTATGTGTGGAAGACAATAACAAATTACAAGCCATTTAATTCTGTGTAGGCTATTATAAGATAAACTAGAGACTAAATTAAATTTAGATAACCTATAGAGTACTTGGGTAGTGATAAGTAAAATAGAATTGGGAGTAATATACTAAAGGAAAAGCAGTACATTTAAACTATTCTAACAAGGATTTGTCCTCTCGGTTTGCCTCAATTAGTATAAAAGAATGATTTAAGGTTAAGATACCTCACTCTGAAAAAAACCTTAGAAAGCCAATGTTGCCTAAAAATACAAAGAATTGATTTTTTTCAGAAAGCTATTTTAGTTCTAAAAAAAAAAAAATTGAAAAAAATGACTGGTTTTTGCTCATCCTCACACAATCCCTCTCACAGACAGCTGAAAGGTCCTCCACAGAATAAATGCAAACAGCTGCAGGTATTTTCCTCCCTACATAATGTCTGAGTTAATTGTGGAGCTCCTCCCAGTGGGGCTTGACTTATAAATGTCTTCTTCTTGCTCAGTAGCTTTCTGATACGTTTTAGTTCTTTGCACAAGTTTTTGATAGGCTGAGCATGGATTGAAGTGGAAGCAAGAAGAAAGGAACATTTGAAGTTAAGTTTTTTCTTTCTTATCCTATTTTCAGTTAATTTTTATATTAGCTGATGCTGTGTGCTTCCTGATGAAGACATTTTTTGGGTATTGGGTTTTTTTAGTAAGAGGATGTGTACTTTTAGTAGGCATGTAGTAGCACAGCTAAAATATTTCAGAATTTCTAAGCTTAGATCTGAAAATGGAGGTTAAAATTATTTTTCAGTTGATAAAATTCTTCTAAGTGTTATGAATGTGAGATTAAACTCTTAGTACAGGTAAAAATCAACTTGTAATTAATTAGACCTTTCCATTATTTTTATGGCATAATTCTTGCTGGAAGAAGCAGCTAGGAGAAGTAAATTAATTAAGTTGTTGAAATATTTCGAAGTTCAGGCGGAAAGTAGGATTTCCAGCTGACAGAAGCATAATCTTCTTTAAAACAGAAATTTTAAATTTTTCTGATAGTGAAGAGTAATTGCATGCAAATTAGCACCTCTTTTTTTTATGGCATTGTTGTCTAGCCTGTTAGAAATTGTTTTGTTATTAAATGTTAATGTAGCAAGGTAAGCCTGTTTCATAGAAGAGAACCATTCAGATTGGAAAAGAATTTTATGTCTAACCATTAACCCAGCTGTCTCTGGATAATCTCAGACTGTATTTCAAAAAAAAAGGATTTAGTCAAGGAATGGTCCTAGAACAAATACAGCAGTAATGTGTCCAGTTCTGGGCCACTCAGTTCAAGAAGGACATGGAGCTGCTGTAGAGAGTCCAGTGTAGAGCAACGAGGATGATGAAGGAAGTGGAGCACCTCCCTTATGAGGAGAGGCTGAGGGAGCTGGGTCTCTTTAGCTTGGAGAAGAGGAGACTAAGGGGTGACCTCATTAATGTTTATAAATATGTGAGGGGTGGGTGTCAGGAGGATGGAGCCAGGCTCTTCTCAATGTCATCTAGTGATAGGATGAGGGGCAATGGGTGTTGGGTGGGACATAGGAGGTTCCATATTAATACGAGAAGGAACTTCTTCCCAGTGAGGGTGATAGAGCACTGGAAGGGGCTGCCCAGGGAGGTTGTGGAGTCTCCTTCACTGGAGATGTTTAAGACCCACCTGGATGTGTTTGTGTGTGACTTGGTCTAGGTGATCCTTCTGTGGCGGGGGAATTGGACTAGAAGATCTTCTGAGGTCCCATCTAATCCCTAATGTTCTGTGATCCTGTAATACTGTAATATCAGAGCAAATGCTATTTTCTGTTTGGGTTTCATGCTGAATTTTTATTTATGTTTCTATTATTGAAACTCTGGGGCAAATTTAACCTCATGTAGAATGTTTAGATCTAGTTTTCAGATGCCCACAACTTATTGTTAAAAATCTTTAAAGCTTTTGTCATAAGTATTTGTCGTTTTTCCTTTGTCTTCACATTCAAAAATGTTTCCATATGCATATTCCTGCATGAGTTAAAGTTCACGGTGACATAGCAAACCGTGAGCCTTGTGGTAAAACTGTGTGGGGTGATGATGTTGGCCTGATGTATGTTAAATGAAATTGCTCTTTGGGTGAGTTGTCTTAGCACAGGTTAAAATCTTCAGGAACTGCATCTCTTCAGCTGTAGTTTTAGATACTATTTGCACATTGTCCAGCTCTTCCAGTTCTTCATGTCCTACCCATTCATAAAGGATAACCTTATGCAGTGGATCATTAGACATAAGTTTGGAGGACTGCAAATTTCCTGTAATGAAGTAGCTTCTCAAGGTTAAATGGACACTGAGCTTATGAAGTAGTTCTTGTCCTGAAGCAGTTCATAAATCTCTAGCAAAGGACACCAAAATCCTTTAGTAGCAAAGGTTAAAAATTCTAAATCAAAATGAAAACCCCCGCCTATCTCAGCAATTTGGTCCTCAAACTTGATTTTGTAGCCGGATTCATGCTCTTAGATGTTCATTTTGAGCTCTAGTACAACTCTGGTGGCTTTCCAACTGGGTCTTTAATTAAAACTATTTTAAACACTCAAGTATTCTTTTTTTCCTTTAAAAAGCTTCTGTAAAATGATCTTGTTCATCATTCACTACCCAGATTAATGTTTCTAGTCATGTGTCTACAAGCCTTCATGAGTATTAAGTTCCTTCACTTATTGAATATTAGTTATCCCATAATGTTATAGTTATCCCATAATGATGAATGTCATTTCAACAGTGTAATATAAGTCACACAGAGAGCTGCAGGGCTTGATTCTGCACCATCAACATGCAATGATTTTGCTTATTGCTCTTGCTTAACACATGGCTCATTCAAACAAGGATGCCATGAATTGACATGGCACCCTGGGCTCTCATTTGAGTGGCAGCCTCCTTGGGTGTTAGGGTTCCGTTGTTTAATGTCAGGGTGTTAGAAAGGAGATTATTATATAGCCATTATATTTTCTGTAATGAACGTAAGCACTTAGCAGCAGCCATTCCACTGTCATTTATCAGTTAATGTGATTCAAGTTTTTACTTACTTCAACTCAGCAATATAAATGAGACAAGCAGAGGAGGCACTGAGACCCTTTGATAGCTAGCTGGAGAAACAGTCAGCCTGGGAAAGATCTTCATCCCATAAAAGATGGTTTCCTGAAATAAAAAAGGAGCCTTAAGGAGCTGCTTATTTTCATTCACTTTCATCTTGGGTACCTGAGAAAATTTTACATGGTTGCTTATTTTTTTAATGTGATCAGAGGATGAATGTGAATAGATGAAATTTAAAAAACGAGCTGCCTGGAGAGGTTATGAAATCTCCTTCTCTGAAAATGTTTGTCCTGCCTGGACATCTTCCTATGCAACTTGATCTATCCTGCTCTGACAGGGGGATTGGACTAGATGATCTTTTGAGGTCCCTTCCAATCCCTAAAGTTCTGTGAATCCATGAATATAATTTTCTTACCTCACAAGACTTCTGTTGATAAAATGTGTTTTACAAAGCAAGACGTTGCTCAGAGTCCCAGACAAGTTAGCATGCCACCTCAAAGAGATGTTGGTCTTGGGCAGGATTGTTTCATACAGTGCTGACACCTGAGGGGATAAATAAAAAGCCCAGCTACATTTTAATTTGTCCTCATTGGTTGCCTGCACATGAATAATCATCATGAATGCCATTTGTATAAAGATACCTGTGAAATCTGCTGTGACTGGTGCACTGTTAGAGAAAGATGCAAAGTAAGCAGTATTTTTCAGATGTGAAACTAGACCAGCGATTTATGTAGCTCTCACTGGTATAGACTGCACATATTTAGTGTTTCTTTTCAGAGACCCTCAGTACCACAGTTTGGCACCAACTACTGTAACTGGCTTACATGCTTCAAGAAGCAGTGTTTTCAGCAATGGTATTTATCATCTGGAAAAATTAATGGAAATTTCTCCTGGAGAGCTTGGATGTGGCAAAACGAAGGCTAAGAAGCTCTTCCTTTCTTTTCAAAATTTAATATTTTCATCATAACTCCTTGTTTTCATCTCTTTTGTAAACAATCATACAATCTCCGAGTCTCCTTTTATGAATTTCTTATACCAGGACCCTGACCGCTTTCATAACTGACTTCTGAACCCCTAGTGATTCTGTAATTTACTTCAGGAAGCTCTTTTGTTCTCTTGCATTTTTTATGAGAAGCAGAATAACAGAATCTTTAACTGTTGTTTATATTTAATCTGCCTTTCAGCTTCAAAATGGTTTTTCTCTGCCTGTTCACAATATTTTATTCCTGTTTTATTCTGTACACTCTATTTATAGACAGAAGGTAGGGTTTGTGTCAGCTATTGCTGATACCTTAGACATCTCCATCCAAGTTGCCATTATAGTCAGAGCAGATTATAGAGATTTGCCTTCTGGAACTGCCCAGGGTGCTTACCTTCAGATGAAGAACATTGTGTGTGTATTATAAGAACCTGAGAAGTGGTAGATTCCTCAACTTTAGACAATTTTAAGTCTCAGCTCGACAGGGTCTTTGTCCATCTCATTTAAACTGGTTTTTTTTTTTCAACTTAAAGGATTGGACTAGACGATCCTCAAGGTCCCTTCCGACTTGGTGTACTGTGCTAGTGTGATAGAAAGTGGAAAACAGACTGAGTTGTTTTGTATTGAACTATTGGCAGCTGGGAGCAGGAGAAAACCATCTAAGAGATTCAGTGTAGCCTGGTTTAATACTGGCATTCTGAAGATTTCTGACGTTTGGCTTCTGTCCTGACAGCAATCTTTCAAAGACTAATGATAAATATAGCGTTGCGTTTTGCATCTCCATGTTAACTCATTACAGAAAGCAATGAGCCTTGGCATTCTAATGCTTGTCTTCTGTTGCTGGGAAGAGGAGTTGAGTCAAAAAACCTCAGTCTATCCCATTTTCTTATTTTTCCTGTTTCAAATTAAGCAAATATTTTGTTCTTTCTCAACCTTTAGAAATCTTCCCCATCTGCTCTGTGTTCCCAGAAAGCCAACAAAAACACCATGATTCCTCTGGTGAACCTGAAACCTTAGAATTATTTTCTCCATGTTCAGTGGATTTTAAAACATCAGATGTGGCCAGCTGTTCCCTGCCCTGGTTTTTCTCACTTGTATCTGCTACTGCATTCCTTCAGTGGTGGCAGCTATATGAAAAGTTGGGTGCTTTTTTCACTTAATCCTATAGTTGCAATTTTGATGGCATGTCTTTAGAAACACATCTGCTTTATGTGGTCTTGTGATTACATGAGATGGATTTCTAGATGCTGAAACTGCAAATACTAGCTTCTGACCTTGGGGATGCAGGTGCTTATGTCCATTTCAAACACAGATAACTGTGTAACAGTGGTAAGACAGCACAGGGCATCCACACTGACTATATTATGACCTAGAATAGTAGAAAATACTGGATTGGAAGGGCCCTCCAAGGGTCATCTAGTCCAACCGCCCTACAAAAAGGCAGGGACATTGCTAACTAGAACAGAGTATTCAGAGCTCTGTCAATCTGGATCTCAAATATCTTCAGGGATGTGACCTCCACAACCTCTCTAGGCAACCTGTTCCAGTGGTCCACCACCCTCAGATTAAAGAACATTTTCCTGATGTTCATCCTAAATCATAGAATCATCAGGAATTGGAAGGGACCTCAAAATATCATCTAGTCCAATCCCCGTGCCACAGCAAGACCACCTAGACCAAGCCGCACCTATGCAGTAGTCAAAACATGACTGAAGATATCTGTGTCCCAGAGGGATTGAGGTGGAAATCCAGTCACTCGGGTAACAGCAGCATCAGAAACACAGCAAGATAGAAAGGAACTGTAAAAATTGCAGGACCTAAACTGTTTTCAGATTCATGGTCCTCAGATCTTCCTCTTGAAAAAAGTACTCCCAACGTTGTCTCTCTTGTGCTCCTCATCAGTCAGTATTGGAACAAATCTGACTTGACACCTTGAGAAATAGGCTTAAGAGGTGCAAACCTTGTGTAGTTTTAAATTAGAAGAGAGAAGCTTTATGTTACTTACCAGAAAGAAATTGATTACTGTGAAGGTGATGAGACACTAGAAGAGGCTACCCAGAGAAGCTGTGCATGCCCCATCCCTGGAAATGGTCAAGGCCATGTTGGGCAGGGCTTTGAATAATCTGGTCTAGTGGAAGGTGTCCCTGGCTATGGCATGGAGATGGGAACTCAAATAATTCTATGATTCTATAAGGTTGTTCCTGAATTATCAGAAGGGTTAAGCTAACTCCTGCCATTGGAATCAGACACATGCACTGCAGGAGGTAAGAAAAAAACCACTGCAGTTAGAGGATCAGGAGATAATTGTAAAGAGAAAGCAGAACCTTTTCTTTTAAATAGAAAAGATGAGGGATATGTGTCTATGCAGAGACTCTGAAAAAGGTATTTGCCTTTTAATATAGTCAAGGACTGATTATTCTTTATCATCTTGAAATCTTTCTTCAGCCTCTCAAGTACTTCTATTCTTTACTATGTGATGTTACAGCACTTGAACATGTAATGAGAACTTGACTGAAGAATCCAGACGCTGTTGGAACAAATGTAAAGGCAGCCAGGAATAACTGATCCTAAATAATAAGCCTCCCCTGGAAACAGAGTCATTTATTTCAAGGTTATAGAGAATAGCTGTATCCTGCAAAGCCTGACTTCTGAGAAGATGTTTAAGGCTTGGACTGTGGTTATTATTTCAGTGGTCCTGCATCCGTTCAGATTCTGCAGGCTGTGTTCTGTTCTTCTATTCACGGTGATTTAAAATAGAAACCAAGACAAAAGCATGTGTCAGTCAAAACTTCTGAGCAGATTCATTTTTTGATTTCGGCATGGGTCAGTAGCAGAAAATCATGTGGTTAATGTACTGAATCAAGGAAGCTTTAAGTAAAAGAGGGAGGAAAAAAGGGAAAAGGTTGAGGTTTTTGTGATTTGGCAAATGATGCCGGATTTCTTGTTTCTTAATGTGTAGTGGAAAAGAAAAATGGACCAGTACTTCTGCTGGTGTCAGTTAGTATGAGTTTGAACTCAGTGGGAGATGATGATTTTAAATCAACTTGAGGTTTTGGCCCAGCTGACTCTTTATCAAGTGAAAAATCCTTCCCTGAATGATTATTCTAACAGGAAGGTAGATACAGCAGCAAGTACCTGTTAAACACGTTTTCTGATGTGCTTCAGCTAGTTGCTTACCCTGAGGAGATGAAAACCACACAAAAAAGCAATACACTAGCATCCACCCAATGGATTTGGTGGCAGAAAATAGATCTAGAAAATGCTTTTATTGCAATAATTTTTAGGACTTTTTTGTGAGCTCAAAGAACTAATTGCTGATGAATTTGTATCCAGCAGCATCAACTTCATTAAAACGTCAGCCACACAAAAGGATTTTTCTGACAGCTGTTCTGGCAGTGCTTGGAATCTTTATCAGGCACTTTTCTGGAGAGTCATGACGTTTACTGTTTACTTTCATTTGCAAACACAAAACTCTTTTGAAACAAGAGCAACTGGAGAGTTTACAAGGCAAGGAGGGAAGGAGAAGAGACAAACACAATCAAAAACACACGGAGGCAGCTCATGGAAATGCAAATCTAGAGGACTGCCAGATGTTGTGTTTTTAACCTGCGCCAGTCTCGGAGGCTTGTTGTCCTGCTCCCAAAAGGACAGAAGTGCACAAAAATACTTTAACAGGTCTCTGCCGCAGCAGACACTCTCTGCTGATGCCTTCTGCTCCAGCTGCTTGAACTCGGGATCAAGCAGTTGGTCCCACTACTCTTCTATTCTTGGTAGGTTTTTAGCAGCCCTGGATGTTCTCACCCTCTTTGCCTTGTGTCTCACATTTGAAGTATTTTCAAAGATTGCCTGGCTGCTTTTGATGGTGTGTTGCTTACAAGAATATCTCCTAGAGGTCCAGCCCACCCTTAATGATCCATGATATTTATTATTTTGGTTGATAGTCACAATCTTCCTAAACATGATTTAAATCTCTACTGTCCAAAGGGTTTGGGCTAGGCATTGATCCCTTTGGACTTGGGGAGAATCTTTTTCCTACAGTACAACTCACTAGTTCTCTTTATTAAACGCACTCATGATATTTTTCCTGCTTTGTCATCTCCACTACAGATGGACACTCATTCCTTACTAGCAACTCTTTCAATTTTCATTGGAGAACCTTTTATTGTCCTTCTCAGATCTTAGTCTCATGACATTCACCTGTTCATTCCTAGAGCATGAGTTACTGATGACCTTTTGATCCGCTTCTTTCTTTTCCCTCTTTTTGTTCCAGTAATATTTCAAAGTTAAATATACTATGGAAGCTGATGTGTTGGCAAAGAAATGAGTCACCAGCCAGAGCAGGGATTCATTTTCTAGTCTGCAGCGGGAATTTCCTCAAATTAAAAGAAAAGGTCAAAATTCAGAGAACAACAAGCAATGATGGTGAAGTGAATAATGAAACTTGGTGCACAACAAAAGTGCCCGTGACTGGAGTCCTTAAAGAAGGAGAGGAAAACGTTTGGAGAAATCTCATCTATCTATTTATTTATTTTAACAAGTGCTGCTGTAGACATAAGTGGCTAGAATTAACATCCTGAGGATGCTGCTGGCTGTATGTGTTGTTCTTCGGTTCACTCGTGTTCTGACCTTAATTTAAAATGATTTTTAGATTCACTAATGTTGTTCTCCTTTCATCTAATCTCTCTGATAGCCTCATCTCTCTGTAGCAGAACCTTTGCTTACAGATGTTTTCCAATTGAGGGTCTTTTAACTTTTGTGAATGACAGCAGCAGGAAACACCCTGAGTAAATGTATGATACGTATGGATGTGCTGTTGAGGAGGAGCCTGTCTGGAGATTACTGAAAAGGTTAGTCAGACACAAAGCTGCCCATGTAAAAAATATTTCATCCCTTTCTATTCTCTGCTCCAGAAAAACCAACCCTGAATAAAACCAAGTACATCAGAGTGGGGAAGAACAAGAGAAAAGCAGGCCACCAGGCTTCATTCCTCACTTAGCACTGGCTGATTGAAAGAGTTGACTCAGTATTTTAATTACAGAGACGAAACAGCAGTGGTACATGGGGATATGATGAGGGCAAGGAGAAATGAGGAAACTGAAAATGTATAACAGCTCTGGCAATGGGAAGCTGCTCAGAGTCCTGGAACTGACCTTGTTGGGCTCTGAACCCTCCTCAGAGGCTGGGTGTCGACAGCTGTCGGAGAAGCTTGTTGATGTGTTCAGCAAATTAATTCTTTGGATGAAATCTTGTTGTCACTGCTGCAGCATGAAAGCCAATGATGAAAGTTCATGAAGCCTTTCATTCTCACCCTGGCAGGAGATACAAACAAATTAACAAGAGATTTCAGTGTTGGGTTTCCCTGTGCTGCAAATTTATTTGCACACACGAGGAACTGGCTGAAAGAGATTGTTATGAAAAGCTATCGAGGATCCATCCAAAGTCCTGATTTGCTTTGGCACAAGTGCAGATGGATAGAAAGAGACAGACCAGCCTGTTCTACCCAGCCTAGTCAAAAACTCTGGTTGGGATGTATCTACTGTGGCAGCAAGTGGGTTCAAATAGTGCAGTGGTAGAAGTCCTGAAAGTAAATAAGATGTACACTTGGATCTCAGGAGTAAGCATGTGTGGTTTGTTGACTTTTTTACATAGTCTTTCAATGTCTGCACATCTCATGTGGCACCTATAGTCTCAGGCTCTGCTACTGACTTTTGAGGTTTAGATCACTTGTAGGCATCAGAGCTATGGAAGCTGCACTGTGGATGTTACTCTCCTGTGAAACTGAGGTTTTAGGCAGTAACTTGGGCTGCATTATGAATAAAAGGGCTGCACTAGATAAAAAACAAAGCTAGGTCTAGACTTTTCCTGATCTTTCCCTTCCATTCTCACGTAGCAATGTCTATTGATAAAGAAAAGGTTTCCCTGTGCTGCACCAACCACTTAAGAAAATTGTACCTCTTTGCCAAAATAATGTGCTGGGTGATTTTTTGGCAAGGAAGGTGCATTTATTCAGATTGTGGCTGTAGTTTTTGGGTGCAACTTAGTGCCTTCACAGAAAGGCAGAGCCAGGCATTTTGTGACTGTTACTGGAAATGCCATTCAAATCTCTGCAAGCTCTGCCTCTCCTGACAGCACCTTCATGGACATAGTATGTTATATAAAGATATAAAAGTGAGTGGTATATAGATATATAAATAATATATAAAGATATAAAAGAATAAGTATTAAAAGAGAACTTTACATCTTGATCCTTCTGAGTTGGCAGAAATGGTTTAGCAAAGTTTTCAACATTGGAGAGAAGATCATTACATGTTGCTGTTGACCATCCTAATGAATATGACTTCTTGGGTTCAATGATCTTTAATAGTATTAAATATTCTATATTTTATTATTGTAATATCTCAATAACATAATATCTAATAATATCATATTAGAAAATCTAATACCATGATTAAATATTTAATTTACAATATGGCTTCATGATTTATAATATTAATAATGCATAGTTAATAATATATAGCTTATAATATGACTTCATAATAATATTCATCAAATTGTATATTATGTTGTTATACTATGACATGGTAATGTTTAATAATATGCTAATTTTAATATTATATTTTAACCCTTCTGAGTTCAAGTTTTTCTCCTGAGATACTTGACCTGTATAAAAAGAAGAAAACTGGCTGTTCTCTGTAATTAAGAGAACTTCATAAAATGATGCTCAGTTGAGAAAGAAAGACTGAACATCCTTTTTGAGTTATCAGGAATCTAAGCCAGGTCAAGAAAAGGGTAGTGATGCCAACCATGTTGTTAGGCTCTAAAGAGCTACAGAGCATTGTAGGACAGAATTATTTCCTGAGACAGTCCTTCCATGGCAGAGATTAACTAGATGGCCCCTCTATGTGGAAAGAGTTGTGCTCAGGGCTACTGTAAAACAAGCACTGTACACAAATTTGCAGCACAGCAGCAAATAAACAAATGTAGAGGAAACTGGTAAAGGCAGAGCAGCTGACTGACCATTTCAAATAAGTGGACAGATGTTTGGTAATAGCCTTGACAGAATGTATCTATAGATCTCATTTGGCAAGGAGAAGTTGTAGACTTTTTTGCATATGAGATCACAAAATAAGAAAAAACATAAGAAAAAATTCAAGGAAAAAGACCTCTCCCTGTTCCTTGTGTCAAGAACTTGTGATTACTTTGATTGACAGGAACTTGCTGCAGCTTCTCTGAATGTCTGTGAATCCTTGTGCCTGTCAGGACCTGGATGTGTTCCTGTGTGACTTGGTCTAGGTGATCCTGCTGTGTCAGGGGATTGGACTAGATGATCTTTTGAGGTCCCTTCCAATCCCTAATGATTCTGTGATTGTGACCTTGTAGGTAGTAACAGATCATGTTATCTCTTTGTGGGTCTAGACAAAGGTTTTGATAACCTCCAATACATCTTTCTCCTAAATCAGTAACATGAATTTAGTTAATTAGGCTCTTTTAAAATCGCCTTTAGAATAACGATGTGAACCTTTTAAATCAGACTTGGCCCAAACACCAATTAATTTGGCATATGCGTAATCTCCAGCAAAGTCTTACTGGGGCAGGAAGTTCTCTTCTCCATCTCTGATACCTTTAAAACGCCTTCAGAGCCAGTCCTGAAAATGGCAACTTGCAGCCAGAAGGTTTCACCAATAAATCAAAGCGATAAAGAAACAAAGAGAGAATATTTGAATACCTAATTTCAGGTAAAATGACAAGGTTAAATGCCTTGCTGGCATTTGGATATTGTGCTGAGTGCATTAGAAATGCAGATAGATTGCTGGGGTGTTGGGAAGGCAGTGATCCTAGGACATAATTTATAACCTGTCATAGCAGAAATTATTTAAAGAAAAAGGGAACATCTCTAGAAATCTCAGTAAAACATATGTAAAAAATGAGTGAACCAGACCAAAATAAAATACATTGTGTGCTGGGAGGGATTTTAAAGTAGAAGTTCAAGTTTAATCTGAGTATAAGAGGAGCTGTCTTAAAAACCTCTATTTTTAACACTTGTAGAACTTACAAATCTGAAGATCATCAAAGCCCCAAAAACCTGAATATTGTGAAAACCACTGTATTTGTGGTCCAAAAAATAATTGGGAAGGGAATTGTAAGACTTTGTAATGAAAAAAATTAATCAGTTCTATCAAAAAATACTGAAAATGTTTATTTTTCACTAACTCCACTGTAAAAGGGGGATTTTTTTACATCGCTGTTAGTTGGGTCACAACACTGAGAGACCGATCCCTCAAAGACCACTTAAAGTTTTCCAAGGGATTATATAGAAAGTGTGTGATTTCTTATTATGAGAATTACCTGCCCAGAGCACAGGAGGTTATATCTGAAATATGGCTCCAGTCTTCGGAGAAGACGTGTTTTGCTGAACTTCATTCATTACATTCCTTCTTGTTCCTGTTGTGACTTGTTTGAACTGCTCCGGATTTTATGTGAGATGACGTTCTTCTGCGAAGTGCATTGCAGCTGCAGTGTGCAGATATTTGGATCACGAGCAGAATAGCCTTGATCAGAGAGTAGCACTTATCCCACCTCTGCCTGGGCATCTGAAAAGTTGTTTGAATTTGTTTTCTCTATAGACTGTGTAGTTCTTCCAAAGTCTCCTCCAGTGTTTCTGCTGTGCGTGCGCAGCTGAGGAGGTGGTGGGAACATGAATGGTTTTTCATCTCCTGAAATGTCAGCCCGGCACGACTGTGTTTTAGAGCCTTGAAGCATTACCCTTCCTTAGGCTGCATGAGGAAGTGACTTAGTACAAAGGAGGAGGTTGTGCTCCTGCAAAATGATGAAATGTTTACCCTTTAGAGGAACCAGAGACATTTAAGATAAATGACTTAGTGATGTCCCTCTGGCAGACAGGTCAGGAAGGCTTGTTCTAGCTCTGTGCTGCTCTAAACAAGCAAGAGCACCTGTCCTGGGACAAGAGATTGGTGAGACTGGAGGATTTGTACTGATCCATCCCAGACAATATTTCAAGAAACCTGGAGTTTCCACATTGACTTAAACTTTTTTTCTGTTTTGGGGAAAACTTAAGCCAAAAGTTTGTCAATTTGTGTCTATATGCAGAAGGCAGCTTATGCAGCAATAGCCCAGATTGTCAACATCTCTCTCCTACGTAGAAACCCCAGACTAGACACAATATAAAAAGTGCATGGTAAGAGGGAGAGAATGGCTCCCATCCACCTGCTGACCACCCTCACAAGCACACAACCAAAGATGCAGCCAGGGTTTTCAGACCACCAGTTCACACTTAATTCAGAGCTGGAAGACAATTGGGTGGATGTCCAGAGCTCTCAAGAACTTTTGAAGAAATCTGGCTAAGCCATTAAATACTTTTGTAGGGGAAAAAAAATAAGTGGCACAATGCGTTGGTTTGTGCAAACAAACATGCTGTGGTTTTCCATCCTCTTCTCCTGAATACCTGAAACCCACCTGGGTGTGTTCCTGTGCGACTTGGTCTAGGTGATCCTGCTGCAGCAGGGAGATTGGACTAGGTGATCTTTTGAGGCCCTTCCAATCCCTAATGTTCTGTGATTCTGTGTAATACCTCGCGAAATGTGACAACAAAAGTGTTCTTTGACAAGAAACTCATATTTCTTCATAACAGAGTCCTCTGTGTGTTGAAGCAGCAAAAATGTTCGTGTTATTGAAAAAGATACTCCAAGCAATTCAAAACTCAAGGTCGTTATGATTGACAGGATGCCGGAGAGTCATGGCCATGAAATGATTTGACAGCTTTTCAAACACATGTATCAGAGGATAGTTTACCCTCTAAATTAGAAATTTACTAGTAGGAATCCAACAGAGACAGGAGCTATTGCATTTCAGGGTTTGGGTACCTCTCACTTCTCATCAGCTTATCTTTGACATAATGTTTTGATGTAGCATCCTCCTATTTGCTCCTGCTGAATCTTAAGCAGATATCTCGACTCCCACCCTGTGACATCCACCTCCATCAATGTCTGTTGTGCTTTTCTGATCCCTTCATTAGATAACAGACTGGTAGGGGTCTAACATGAGCCATTTGCAAGTCTAAAGCCCTTGATTTGCTAGGCAGCCACACTTGTTTCCCAGATCTGTATTAAACTTTTAGTAAAGTTGATACTTTGACCTTTCTCAGACTGTTGGAGTCACTTTGCTGTCATTGTTCTTATGGGGGTTTTTTTCCTGTTCTTACCACCTCTGCCTTTGCCTCACAAATCAGTGATTACACTGTGTTGTTCTCACCCTCTTTCTCCTCGGGAATGCTGAGGTTCTCATTCATATAGCAGAACCTCCTATATCACAGCCCTGAAGCTTTCCTCTTAACCCTCTCCTTCCTAGACTAAACAAACAAATTTCTTCCAAACCTTACTCTGTAAGCCACACACTTCAAACTTTTACTTTTAGGACAATCCTCCAAACTTTCTCAAGTATGACTGAATTTGCAGCTGCAGTGCCCAGATCTGAAGGCTGCTTCCAGCTGAGGCCATCACCGTGCAGGTAGAGAGCTACAACTGCCTTAGACGAACATACTGTGGGCTGGGATCCATCAGGATCCACACTGATTCTATTTTGTCTGTGTTCAGCTAAAACCTGCTGCACCTCCAAATGTCCCTTTTTCCTACTCTCAGCCTTGCTGCATTTTTATACCAAACTGTACTCTTTAAATCACACATCACCATGAGGATTTTTCAGCTTCTGTCAAATTTGCCAACGTGGTTTAAAATTCTGCTTCTGCTTTCAGAGCATTTTCAGGTCTTTGTTTTTCCAATGATGTCAGATCATTTTGTATCTCCATAGTTGAGTCACCGACAAAAATACTACATGAAGGCAGGTACAGAACAGACTCTTGTAGGACCTTCTCCTGAAACAACCTTTCATCTATGAAGAAATGAAAGAATGTCTTTTTCTTCTCCTCTGAATTTTTAGGCAGTGATTTTCTGATTTATATGTAAAATATAGACTGTTTTCCATAATTTATTTGAGATCGTCATGCCAGAGCAGCATGAAAAACTTTGAAGACCTGTCAGTCAGGAAATTAGGTTTCTTTAACGTAACCTGTTCCTGACAGTTCCTCGTTGGCCATATTTTTATCACCTTCTTCAGATGTAAGTGCTTATGAAATGTTTAATAATTTAATCCCACTATTTCCAGAAATGAAGCTTAGGGAATAGAAAAAGGTCCTTCTGATTTCCCTTTTTATAGTATTTCTTCACCTTTCTCTTGAATCTGTTTCCCTCTTCCAATGAGTTTTGAAGGAGAGTTTTTAGCGACCAAGATTTCTGAAGTATTGGTACAAAATGATGTCTTGAAGGCAGGATGAGAAAAGATCTGAAGAGTCCAAAGCTTCTAAAACCTGAGGTGGGGCATGCTTCTGGAGCTTGGGTTCTACGTGAGTCTTATTTCTCATGGAGGCAAAACCATGCTTAGTGTCAGGAAAGGGATAAACCTTGGAGGCAGTTGCAGACATGACTCAGGCCTCCAAAGATGAAGTGATGTTTGAGCTGAAGTCAAAGAGCACGGGGATTAATAATAATGATGATGCTGTGTAATTATATCTCTTTCATTTATCTCAGAACACTCCTAGCAATAGTTTAAAAATGATAATATTTTCTTGGTGGGGAAAAAACATCTTAAAGATTATTAGTTTGCTCATATGATCTTCTGGAAATAGGTTTGGTGAAATAGGAAGCCAGACTGACACTATTCTGCACTGAATATCAGCTGGTTTAACACACATTAATGAGGTCACCCCTCAATCTCTTCTCCAAGCTAAAGAGACCCAGCTCCCTCAGCCTTTCCCCATAAGGGAGGTGTTCCACTGCCTTCATTATTCTTGTTGCTCTACGCTGGACTCCCTCCAGCAGCTCTGTGTCCTCCTTGAACTGAGTGACCCAGAACTGGACACACTACTCCAGATGTGGTCTCACCAGGGCAGAGCAGAGTCTAATTGTTCAAGTTCATGATTCATCCATGGGAAAACAGGTCCTAGTTGGCTTTGGAATCACGTTTCTGCAAAATTATTGTTTCTCATGATTTCTACTTCTTCGGCAAGCTCTGTAGTCCACCATCAAACAACCATTGCTCTTTACAACTGCCTGTAAGGAGGCTGTAAAGAGGTGGAGGTTGGTCTCTTCTGCTCAGTAACTACTGATACAACAAGAGGAAATGGCCTCAAGTTGTGCCAGGGAAGGTTTAGGTTACATATTAGGAATATTTCTTCACTGTCAAAGTGGTCAGGGATTGGAACAGTCTGCCCTGGGAGGCAGTGAAGTTGCTGTCCCTAGAGGTGTAAAAAAAGTTAGCAGATGTGGCCCTGAGGAGCATGGTTTGGTGGGCATGGTGAGATCAGCTTGATGATTGGACTGAATGATCTTGTAGGTCCCTTCCAATCTTTATGATTCTATGAATAAAGACAGAATAAATGACGTTTATTCTGAAGAGTTAGTCCACGTATTGCCCATGTCTTCTACATCCATATCTGGCTACTTGGTGTAGGATTTTCAGCATAATCCCTACCATTAATAACATGGCCAATAGAAACTATATTTTGGAACTTTTTTCTGTGTAATGTCTGTGCCGTTTAATCTGAAAAGATGTGTTAGATTTGAAAGGTGGCTAAAGCTGGCAGCAACACTCCCCAGTATCACTACAGTCTTCCTCCCAAAATCTTAAGCACATGAGCTGAAGCCAAGTCTGTTCTAGAACCGAGGGATTGTTTGTTTTTCAGCTCATGTATTTATTTTATATAAAAGTGCCTTACAGAATTTAATAGTGCGATAAAACCCTATTTGAAATAAAGATTTAGTGCACAAATGCACTTAGCACTGTACCCTTCTTAGGAGACCGGCTATGAATCATCGTAGCTGTGAGAGGAATAGAGATAAATCGAAGACTTCATTTCTTATCTCCTGAAGCTGTGTGTATATTTTCTCTTTATTATAAATAACACTAAATTGTGTGTTTACGAGACCCACCAAATATTTTTGAAAGGCCTCTCTAGCCCTCAGCAAGGCTAAAGAACTGAATATTCTAAGAGTAATACGCTTTGAATAGTTTTCCTGCTTTTTCAATTATTCCTTCAAAAACAAAAAACACAACCCAACAAAACTCATTAAAAAAAAAAAAACCCAAACCAGAAAAAAGCCAAAACAGCTAATCCAGAAAGACAAGGAGAGAAACTAACTTGCAGTGCTGAGGAAGCAGACTAATAAACCAGGTGTAAGCAGGTGAATATCTCCTAACCAATCTTTGAGTGAGAGAAAGAGGGACTGCATAAAAGATGTCTCCTGAAGCGAGCTGCCACTTCTTTTCCTTTTCCAAGAAGAGGCAGGAATTCCTGAGAAGCCTCAGGGTGAGTGCACGCGGCTACATTTTATCCTGTTAGGACAGGAGACAATTTTGACAAGAACTGATATTGGAAGGTTTGCTTTCAGAAATTCCAAAGACAGACAGTGAAGACTTGAAGAGGGATTTTCCTTGGGTTTTGTTCCCCCTGCCTCACTCCTAATGGCAGATCATGGGAGAGATATTTTGCTGAAACTATTCACTTTTCGAACCAAAATTTCCCACTTCCAAGCAGAGCCCTAGAACTGTGCATTTCAGGTCACTGTGAGCGACAGTGAAATACATAAATTTGAAATTTTCAGCTAATTTTTGTTGAAAGGCAGCTGGTGATTCACCACTAACCTCCTGGGGACTGTTCCCTCTCACCAGCTGTTTTTCCAGGAGCACTTTATTCTTCTCCTACCTAGTCCTCTTCTGTTCTCCTTCCTTAACTACATATCGGTCGATTCTCTTCTCCCTTGGTGGGCTGTGCCTACACTTGTGCCTTGTGTGGAGACATCTTTTACAAAACATTGAGAACCCAAAAAAGAATCTACAAACAGCAGCAATGGACTCATTACTGTCAGAAAAAACCCATCAGCTTGCTCTGTAATCTTCCAGACTGTAGAATTAGCAATGCTCAGCATTTCCCAGTTTTAATTCTAATTTTGGAAATACCAGGTACTAAAGGACTGTTCATTCCTGCAGTGAGGAAGATTCCAGTCTTCCATCTGTGTCAAATCCAACTGCAACGGTTTGAACACCAAGTGTTGAATAATGATTGGAAAAAAATGGGTTATGAGGGATTGTATGAAAATGAAGATTTCAGGACCTAACATTTTAGCTGGAAAGGTTGAAATACAAAGAACTGGGCTTAATGTGCAAAGGTGATTTTGTTTGTTCAATTGTACTTTGCAGATCTGGCAAAGCACCATACAGGCAATTTCTGGCCTTAGCGTTTTGAAGCTGTTTTGGCCCTTTTCTGTGGATGGAATATAAAGTTTCTAAAAGCCCTACCATTATGAGTCATTCTAATCCTATTATCTGTCAATCCTCTTGGCATTCGGTATATGTACTTAATTCTCTGAGGTCATGCTGATTTGTTTTTCCATTCAAATCCCCTCTGCTACTTTCACCCTGGGCAGAGCAATGTAGTAAAGTTGGGGTGCTCTGCCCTCCCAGTGCCAACTGCAACACAAATCACTGGTCAGAAAGCCCCAGAGACACCACATCTCGCAGCACTGCTCAGGATGTGCTCACATTATGAGCATAATGGGGTGGATTGGGAAGGTGTGAGATATGGCATCAACTGCACATGAGGTGATCTCATCCCTGTTCAGTTTTACTCTAATACTTGATTTTTATCCCCACTGACCTACTTACTTGACAAATTAAAGCAGAAAGAGCCAAAGTGAGAAGGTCCACATATTCACTGTTAAATACCCTAAATGGCACTACTTGTTGTTTTATTTCTAACTTCAAATTTGCTCCTATTATTGATGACTGAATCAAGGCTTTTCCAATGATAAAAACTGATATTTTCTTTGGGGTTATTTCAGGGCTATTTCAGTACCTAAAGGGTGGGTGTCAGGAGGATGGAGCCAGGCTCTTAATGTCATCTAGTGATAGGACAAGGGTGTGAGCTGGAACATAGGAGGTTCCACATAAATATGAGAAGGAACTTCTTCACATTGATGGTGACAGACCGCTGGAACAGGCTGCCCAGGGGAGTGGTGGAGTCTCCTTCTCTGGAGACGTTTAAGACCCTCCTGGATGTGTTCCTCTGTGACTTGGTCTAGGTGATCCTGCTGTGTCGGGGGATTGGACTAGATGATCTTTCGAGGTCCCTTCCAATCCCTAATGTTTCTAATTCCCCTCCTAACTGGATCACATCTTTTCAAGTGAGTTTATGTCCTTGCACACTTGAGTACTACAACAATGAGCAACACTGAAGTGCCAAAATGGAAAAGCTGAATGAGGCACTGCACTTGAAATCAATATTTATCACACACCCAAGTGGCAAGTTTGCAGTTAGCACAGGAACATGGAGATCAATTACATGTTAAATTTTTGATTTTTGGAAATTAATTGAACTCCAAAGTTCAATTTCTGTACTTCTTAAGTACGTGGCATTGTAATATTAATTAGAAATGACAAAATAACTGCTCGCTAACGTGTAGAAATGTCTGCAAGAGCTCCAGGGCTGATACTATTTCTACACCAGTATTTTATGTTTGGTTGGTTGCATAATCAACACCAACTCACTTTGTCACTAAAGATGACTGTTCAGTTACAGGAATCTCTAAGCTGGAACTTTTGTGCTAGTTTTTTTATGTATAAGCGTTGATGCATTACACCAGATGTGAATCTTCCAGTGTGTTTTACCTGCAGCACGAACACAGTCCATTGTGTTCACAATTTGGTTAAGAAATATTAATCTGCGGGTAGTGGATCACTGGAACAGGTTGCCTAGAGAGGTGGTGGAGGCCACATCCCTGGAGACATTCAAGGTCAGGCTTGATGGGGCTCTGAGCAGTTGGGTCTAGTTAGAAATTTCCCTGCTTGTTGTAGGGGAGTTGGATTAGATGACCCTTAGTGGTCCCTTCCAACCCAATACACTTATGATTCTATTATTATTCCTCTGTTAGGAGATTTTCTGAGATGTTTTTTTGGCACAGGTCACACATAAATTAACAAAACCACAATGCCTAACTGAATAATAAAAGAAAAGGGTGCTGTGCTTTTCAGAACCTCGTTGACTACGCTGGTTTGAAGCAGTGCTGCCTCCCCTAAGACTAAACTGCATTCTCACTTCCCAAAACTCCTGTCATTCTTAGTGCTTTTCTTTCAACTTTGAACTGTCCATGTATTTCTGCAGTTGGTACCGTTTGGACTGGTGACTGGGATACTCCCAGTGCTTGAGAAAAGCAGGGTGGTTTTCTCACATACCTTGCACTGACAGTACTGCTGTAGATATATTGGTAAGAAGTGTGTGTTCTCCTGGTGAGGATGAGTTTTGATTCCCTTTACTCTTCTTTCCACATATGTTTTCTGCAGAACTTTTTAGCACGGAAGTTTTCATCTAGTTAACATGCAATTGATTATTCCCAGTTACAAGCAGTGTCTTGTAATTTCCTGCATTGGCCTGTGTTCTATTTATTTCAGACAGTATCTTTAATTCGTTCAGATTATTTTGAACGCTATGCTTATCTTCCACAGTTCTCATGGGATCTCTGAAACCTACTAGTTTATTATATTTTGCAAACTAATTGTTTTTGCAAGTCCTAATGGGATGCTGTTTCAAGAACTTCATCGCTCTGAAATTACAAAAACTTCTTAATTTCCAACTCAAATATATTACTGGTCATGTTTGTTCCTGTTCCTACCTTGTCTTAATTTCACTAGTGGTTTCAATTCTAACGCAGTGCATTTATGGATGGAAATCAGATTTTCTATTCGTCTTGTCACTTGTGTAGACTCGGTAAACAAAATTATCTCCGTTTCATTCTGTCTCCCTCCTCGCAGCCTTTCTGAAAGCCTCCTCCAGTTTGACTTCATGTTGCTCAAACTGCTGAAGTCCAGGAGCTTGTTCATGTGTTTTCAATTACACTCAACACTTAACCATCCATCCTAGAATATCTGTAACTATTTAAGAAAAATTAAAGAAACTATTCTTATCTCATGGAGTTGATGATGGAAGGTGAATGTGAGTTCACTTTGCAGATTAAGTAGATCACACTTTGTGTATAATACTTTGAGTTCTTGGCGGTCAGGATGGGTAGTTTGTTACACAGAAGCACGCACCAGAGTGGAAACTGTTCTGCCAGATTTGTCGAACACAAAAGGCGTTACTCCTAACATGCTTTTAGAGATTTGTAGTATAGATTTTTAATTGGAAGATGCCTCTGCTGATCTAAGTCCCTGTTCTCAGAGTAAAGAATAATCAGCGGTGTAAGAGTTCACAGAATCGTAGAGTATTAGGGGTTGTAATGGACCATGAAAATCATCTGGTCCTGTCGCTGTCCAGAGCAAGATCACCTAGATCAAGTCACATGGGAGTTTTCTTATTTTCTCACATCATGAGGAGCAGGGCTGAGCCGGGGGCACTCAAAGACTACAGGAGAGAAGAACATTCTGGTCTTCACCTGGTATGTGAAGTCTCCATGACTTAAAAGTCCTTGCTCTCATTTCTGATACACTTCAATATCTTTAGAACACATGAGTCTCTTCAACTCACTTCCCATAGTCCAACAATAATCCCCAGCAGAACTGTTTATCTTAAAGCAGATCGTTTTCCTCCACTTAGACCTCTAACACTCTTCGATCCATCTTCGTGTGGCCTTAAATGAAAGAAATAAGAGGTAATCCCAGAACAAGACCGCAACAGCTCAAAACTACTATTGCTTTTAGGAGTATTAGTAGCTAAGTATTAGAACTGATCAAGTTCCTTCTGGGTTGCCTACAGTAAAGGTAACAGAAGGAATACTAATGATGTCAAGACTTCCTTGCGTAGCCACCCAGTCTCAGTGCTATTATTTATTAATCTTTTCCTCTGTTCAGGCAGAACAACTTCAGGCCTTGCATTTCAAATGAGAGACAGTGACATAATGAATCTGACTGATGGATCTCTTTAGCTTGGAGAAGACTGAGGGGTGACCTCATTAATGTTTATAAACATGTGAAGGGTGGGTGTCAGGAGGATGGAGCCAGGCTCTTCTCAGTGTCATCTAATGATAGGACAAGGGGCAATGGGTGTAAGGTGGAACATACAAGGTTCCACATCAATATGAGAAGGACCTACTTCCCATTGAGGGTGACAAAGAACTAGAAGGGGCTCCCTGGGGTCTTGTGGAGTCTCCTTCTCTGGAGATATTTAAAACCCACCTGGATGTGCTCCTGTGTGACTTGGTCTGGGTGATCCTGCTGTGGCAGCAGGGGGATTGGGCTAGATGATCTTTCAAGGTCCCTTCCAATCCGTAATGATCTGTGATTCTGTGGCCGAGGCAGAATTCACAAAGTCTCAGCATAGTGCATGAGTTGGGTCAAGTCAGCAACATGATCTAGTTGATGGTTCTGCTCTCCACAGGGGCATTAGACTAGATGACCTTCAAAGGTCTCTTCCTTCCCAAAGGATTCTCTATTTTTCGGACTGTATCTTGTCTCCTTGGTGAGTCTGTAGCAGCAGTGTAATTGGAGAAGGATATATGGCCATATATTTTTTTAATAAATAGCTGGGTTTTTTTTCACAGCAACTGAGAGGCCACCATTTCTGTGCCAGCAGTCTCTCTTTCTGAAAAGAATGCTGGTGTGTTTAATCAAGATGTGGGTTTATGTGCAAGTAATTTACCTGATCCTTCAGCAGAAAGAACCTTCTTCCCTATCAGAGGATAAATTACCTATTTATGAAGGTACTGACAAACATTTCAAAGGTAGAAAGAAATTTAAAGTGAAACAGTCCCATTTGAAGATGCTTTGAAAAATGCTTGTCTCAGTGTGCCAGGATGTCTCGATTCTAATCTGACTGCACGCTGCTAGTGGCACCAGAAACCCTTCTTTCTTGGAGTATGTGCAGATGGTTCTTGAACGCATGGTGTTCCTTTGGACTATTATTTGAATTCAGAATTCTTTGCTCAATTCCAAACATCTGCTTGGTTCATTACTGGGGAAAAAGGGTTATTCTTCATCTGCTGTAAGGTTTTATAGAGCTTCCAGACATAATCCAGATTTAATTAAAGTAGATACTCTTTGCATATACTCACGATGTAACAGTAGCATGCTAATGCAGTGCTTCGCCTGCTGCTGTTGTCTAAAATGAACCTTAGGCACTGTTTGCTGGGCAATTTGTATATGTGTGCTTGTCCTTCTCCCAGAACACTACCCGAATCAAGAAAACTTCTGCCATAATAAAATCTAACAATTGTAATGAAGCAATGGGCTCACTCTCCTTGTTTCCCTCTTATCTAGATATTTTGAGAGCTGGATTTAAAGGACAGCAAGGTGACTGTGTGGATATTTACCAAGTCCTTTCCACTCTTGAAGGCAGCGTGGGAGAAAGCATGATCACTGCTGTGAATTTTGAAGAGCAGGTCTGAGAGGGGGCAGCCAACCTTTAGAAGAAAATCCCACCTGTGACTAATCTGCTGTGACTCATCAGAGGCTTTGCTCTCTGTCATTAAGGCTTTTCAAAGTCTCTACATCCTAGGAAACCTATAGGAAATACACAGGTATGATTAAGTCAGAGCAATCCACAGGCTTACATGTTATTGCAAGAAATAACACTGTTGATTCAGCTAAGTGCTTGTATACAGGAATAGCAAAGGAAAATGAGTAACTGCAAGTGTTGCACAACCCCAGGTAAAATGGCATCATGTCACCTTAAAAAAGCACCAGTGTATCCTAGCACCAAACTTCCTTTCTCAGTGGTGGACTCTGTTGTCTCTTAAATTGCCCAGTTCTTGTTGGCATTGCTATGTGTAAACCCTCTGAAATGAAGAGTTGGAGAAAGAGCAGAGACTTCACAAATCACAATTTTATTCTCTCTGCTTTCTACAGAACCACTTTTGAAAGTCCACAGAATAATTTGTATAGTCTATTTGATATCCATGATCTTAGAGTGTTTCATGGTGTTGTTCCAGGCTTCTGTTTCTTCAGTATATAGAACAGACTTATTTCATCAGAGGATAACAACTTGTCTCCCATCCCTATGCACACGCAGACCTCATACAGATTTGGCAACTCACTCACAGTTCAGTTCAGTGGTAGGAAACTGGGCATTCAAAGAAGAAAAAGTGCTCTGATAAGCAATCAGTGCTTATTAGATGGCTGGCACCTGCCAACTTTTATAGCTACCTACAGCCTCTCATCTCCAACAACTTTTCCTAGCTGCAGCTTTTTATTTTCCTCCACAAAGAATTAGTTCCAGCATTTTGAGTTACCACAGACTGTGCTGTCAAGCCAGTTGGTGTTCCTCACCTGATTTGGCTATTTGGTAATTGAAGGCTGGCTCTGATCTCTGAAACACTCCTGTTGACTTCCAGGAAGGAATTGAAGGGTTCTGCATGCACTATGAGGTTGTGATTATAACTGAAACGTTGAAAGCAAAAGACACATAGCACAGGAGGAATAAAGCCTTGCTACTGCAGGTTTGAACCTGCCGATAGTCATCGGATGTGAGAATATATTGAGCACAGCTGCTGGTATTTGAATCCTCATATCCTTACCAGAGACAGCTCATTCAGAATTCAAAGAATCAAAGAATCACAAAATATTAGGGATTGGAAGGGACCTCGAAAGATCATCTAGTCCAATCACCCTAACACAGCAGGATCACCTAGACCGAGTGGCACATCTCCAGGAAGGTTTTAAACATCTCCAGAGAAGGAGACTCCACAACCCCCTATGCCAGCTTGTTTCAGTGCTCCATCACCCTCACTGTGAAAAGTTCCTTCTGATATTTATATGGAACCTCCTACCTTCCAGCTCACACTCATTGCCCCTCGTCCTATCACTAGAAGACATTGAGTAGAGCCTGGCTCCATTCTTATGACACCCATCCCTCGCATATTTAGAAGCATTAATGAAGTCACCCCTCATTCTCCTCTTCTCCAAGCTCAAGAGACCCAGCTACCTCAGCCTTTCCTCCTACAGGAGGTGTTCCACTTCCTTCATCATCCTTGTTGCTCTACGCTGGACTCTTTCAGTAGTAACATGTCCTTATTGAACTGAGGGCCCCATAACTGGACACAGTACTCAAAAGAAAAGATGTCTTCCTGTCTAGTGTCTGCACGTGTTACTCTTCTAAAACTTTAAAATTCTGCTTTTTCTCTTATTGGAGAAAACTTTCTCCTAACAGCTGAGTCTTTACCTGTGTTCCATCTGTCAACGAGGGGCTCATAAAGACAAAGGGGAAAGGAATGACAAGTTGGTGTAGCTGGTAGTTTTTGATATGTGACTACTAAACGGAGAACCACAAATCTCACCAACGCTTCTCTTTGCAATATGTGAGACTTCTTCATGTAGGATGTGAGGAAAAACCTCATATCAAGATGTTTCCCTAGGATTCCCAGAGTTACTCTTTAATCATATACTCCTGAAAGCTAATTAAATTGAGGTTCTTCTTGCTTGCTCTTGAACGGTGTGTAGTGCTACATGAAGTATGGGCCTCACTAGGATGGGGTTTTCAAAAAGACACAGTGAGGGTTCTACCTACATAATGATGAAGAAATGTGCTGTATTCTTAGCAGTAGTGGGAAGTGCTTTACTGATGACAGATTTCTGGGAAGGAAAATTAATAACTTTCTTAACCTGCAGTATGTTATGAAAATCTTCACCTGTACAGGTTAAGTGAATAGGTTTCAAGAACATGGATTTGTTTCACTGATGTACACTGTGCTCCAAATGAAAACAAGCTTTCCTCTAGCCTCTTCATGAGCCAGTCAAATTGTCTTGTGAATCTCTATGCTTTGCTGAGATATTACTGCTGTTAGACTCTATTTAAAAGACAGATAACACATATTTTGTCTAGGGGAGGGAATTCCTTTCCTTGGCATAATCCTAATTCATTTTACACATCCTGTACGACTTTACTTTTGCAATAGAAAATAAGAAATACAAAATTATGCCAGTAAACATATTTCCTTGGAATTTAAACATCTGCTTGAGTTTTAATCAGGTGATAAGAAATCACATGTCACTGGGAAATGTGGGTGCTTCTAGGACTGAGGAAGGATTATTATTTATTTTTTAGTCTAGAGGAGTAGGAATTCAGATCTGCAGTAAATGTGTGAATATTCTGTTATAACATCGAATTTCTGGTCACGGATGCCAAGGGCTGGAAGCAGCCCTCAGAGTCATCATGGCACATGGGACATCAAAGCACCTAATCAGTGTTTTGATAAACTGACTATCTCGCTGTCATTTGACAAAGAAACCTCTATAAAATGGGAGAGAGCACCATCTTATATGGTTGCGGAGGAGAAAAATACTCTTCAGAGTTGGAACAGATGATTGAAGAGATAACCACTGATTAAAAGGATTTGTTAAAGCTGTGTTCATTATAGCATTTCATTAACGGGGTTGTAAGCAGATTAGTTCTCCTGAGGAAGTCTTGTCAATTTTTTCCCTCCCGTTATGATCTAGATAGTCAGTCCAGGCGAAGAACCTTCACCCTGTTTTTCTAGTGTGTTCTAGCGCTTTCTCTGTGAAGGTGAAGGTCACAGCCACTGCTGAAGCACCTGCAATTTCAGTTCCACTGAAGCTAGCACCTTAATCTCAAGGAGCAACATGTGTTACTCTTTTGGAAAAGTTTGGATCTAATTTGCTCTCATTTACTGATAATGCTATTGAAGCCTTGATTTATTTTACACAAAAATTACATTGAGGAGATGAGACAGCACAGTCTGCTGGACTTTCTGATTTGAGACTGACCCAAGAAGCAAAAAATGGTATTGATCCTTTCTGTGCACACTACTTAGTCTGCACAACAGCTTTGTTCAACTTGCTGTTGGCTTCTTCTCATAGGATCATGGAATGGCTAAAGCTGGAAGGAACATTAAAGATGGTCTAGTTCTAGCCATCCTGCACAGGCACAGACACCTTTCACCAGACCAGATTAACCTGGCCTTGAACAGTTCCAGGGATGGAGCAGTCACAACTTCCCTGGGCAACCTGTTCCAGCATCTTACCACCCTCACAGGAAATATTTTTTTCCTAATGTCCAACCTGAATCTCCCCTCTACAAGTCTGCAACCCTTTCCCCTTGTCCTCTTGTTACGCACTGTGTAAAAAGCCCTAGTCCAGCTTTCTTGTAAGCCCCCTTCCCTTATTGGAAAGCTGCTAAAAGGCCACCTGGAAGCCTCCTCTTCTCCAGGCTGAACAACCCCAACTTGCTCAGACTGTCCTCGTAGGGGAGATGCTTCAGCCCTCTGATGATTTTAGATGCCCTCCTCTGGACATGTTCCAGGAACTCAATAACCTTTTTGTATTGAGGACTCCAGAACTGGACTCTGTGCTCCAGGTGAGGTCTCACAAGTGCAGAGCAGAGAATCACCTTATTAGATACGGTTAGCTAATGTGGGAGAAGTTTAGTACCTACAGTCAGTAGAGCTAGTTGATGATCTTAGAGGAAAACTAAACTGGTGGAGGTAATTGCTATTGGCTAGTGAGGTCTCTTCTACTGTTTGAAGCTAATACAACACAGGCTGAAGATTTGGATAGCAACCTAATCCTTCTTTTCTGAGTTGTGGAATTTTGGTCTATCCAGATTGACCACAAAAGTGTTTCGTACCCACTGGAAGCTTAGCAATACTCTTCTCTTCTAAGCACCTTGCGTCTCTTTACAAAGGCACTTCTCCAGTGACTTGTCATTGACTGGATTATCTATAAACTGGGTTGTACCTACAATAAGAGAAGAATGGTTCTGTGAAGGACCTTCCACTTAGCTGCAGGAAGAAAAAGCTTTACAAGTGACCAGAAGAGTCAAATATTTAAAATGATTTGTCTCCTCAGAAGTCTCACAGTTGCCTTCTCGTCAGCCCATTGCCACGCAATGTGAAAATGTGGGTGCTGGAATTCTCAGCTTTAAAATTGAAGGAAGGGCACTAAACTATACGTGGGTACATGCACTGCAAACATCTACATCAGAACTGATCGCTGTAGGATTCCTTAGCAGCTGGTGAGAATTAAGTGAGTATACTCAAATGAGTCTGGAGGATGAGTCAGCTCACGATGCAGGTGTGTAAGGTAGGGCTAATGATTCATGCTTTCAAAGTGCCTCGTTCTTTCCTGTAATTCCTAAGAGACCCTTAGGTGAGGAGCTCATGTATGAGTGTCTGGAAAGAAAAAAAAAATCAAAGGTTAAACCAGATTAATTCTGTCTGGAGACTTTCCCTTTTCGTTCCTTCAGTTTTTTGGGTTTTACTTCCTCTCCATTTAAGCAGAGGTTTGTGATGCTGAGCTGGTAACTCCTCAATGATCAATATGTGATGAGAACAGGTTAGGCAAACACGTTGCGAGCATGTTTAAAGCATCATTCAGTTAACTCAAGCAAAAACAAGTTTGGAAAAGGAGAAACGTGAATAGGTTTATAAATGAAAAACTGGTACTGGGTCCCTTCCCAGCAGAATAAACCACAATTATCTCTTTCCCCATCCCATCTTCTTGGAGTCTGTCTGATCCCAAACCATGGGTAGTGCTGGCACCACAGCTGCGATGAGATTTACCAGCAGTCCTACTTTGGCCGCGGGGGTTGGACTTGATCTCTCCAGGTCCCTTTAGACTCAAATGACTCTGTAATTAGGGAATGTTTGGGATTCTCAAATCTTGGAAGCCAGCAACTAAGATCAACTCCTCTTAACAAGGAGTATGATCTGGCAGTTGCCTTTTGAGCATGGAGGAGTCTGTGGGCGCTTTTTAAAATGTTTGCTAAGTTTCTCACAGAATCACAGAACATTAGGGATTGGAAGGGACCTCAAAAGGTCATCTAGTCCAATCCCCCTGCCAGGGCAGGATCACCTAGACCCAGTGGCACAGGAGCACATCCAGGCGGGTCTTAAACTCAGTTGTATAGTGTTTAGTGCAGCATATTGCAAATTTCTACAAGGTCGGAAGCCAACTCTCCATGGAGACTGCCTGTTGAGCCTACTGAACCTTGGGGTTTTGTCAGCAGTACTAGAAACAGAGTCCTTCCCATGCTTCAGTTTTTCAGAAAGATTTAGAAGCCCTAATCTCGTACTTCAACTTGCGTCTACCTATAGGTGTGAGTGAGTGATTCTGGAAATGCTCTTATCAAGGAGCTCAGTTTCTAAATCTAGACACTGAATTCATTCTTAGAGGAGCTAAAGACACGCAGTCTGTGACAGAAACCCCCAGACATTCCTGTGGCAACTAACATCTCGTTTTCGTGGTGTGATGCTGCCTCCTCTAAATCCTCCTTCCCGGCTGTGTAAGATAACACGTTTTCCAAGCTCCCTCCACTGCACTGTGGAGCAACTCATCTGAAGTTTAAAAATGAGAGTTCTGTTATCTGTGGCTGACACCACCAGTTAGTACTGGCACTGTGAAAGGGAACATAATGGAAAATGGATGATCCAAGCTGACACTGAATGAATTGAATATGAACTCCCTAAGCTAAAAGTGTGCCGTGTACGTGTAAACCAGTCTGATGGCTGACAAAGCAGCTCAGATCTCACAGCTCAGACCAATATGAACATAGCTTTGGATGGCTGCTCACCATCCCAGGGCAGATGTACCCTTGGCTGCTGTCAAACCTGTCGATGTCTCAGCCCCTCAATGTAAGATATCCTTCAGCACTGAAAAGGAAAGCCTTGGCTGAAAATCAGTACAGGAGATGGTGTGCCTGCAGAGTTGGTCTGCAGCTTCTGCTCTGCCTGAGCACATCCCTGTCTTCTGTGTCCCCTCACTTCCTTAACAGACTCACCCAACTAATCTGATATTTGCTGTCATTGCATTGTTGATTCTGTTTGAAATGTCTATCTTTTCATTTTTCTCTGTGTCATTTTCACTGAGTTGTGTTCTGTTTGCAGTAAAGTTTGTACCTAGCACAGTAAGACTTTGCATTTATCTGGTATTTAGGAACCACCACAATGAACTTGGTTAGTTTGGCCCTGACCTTCAGGAAATTTATAACCCATCCCTCCTGAGATGCTATGTTCCACACACCCAAGGAAGGAACTATAATGCTATGAGGGAAGAAATATTTTCAGAGAGGGGGATACTAGTTTTTTCCTCTGACTACTGTATTTAGAATCCATCAAGAGCATAAAATGTTTTCTGGTTAAGAAACATCAGTAGGGTTTTGACGACTGGTTTCCTAATTATGCCACTTTGAGGTAATACAATTCATGCTCATCATCTGTGTGCAGTACATGCATTGACAGTGGCTGGAACTGTCAGCTCTAACCAGAAGAATGAGTAGGGACAGGACAGCATCATGTCGGGCAACATTCACCTTCCTAAAAATTCTGCTTGTTGCTCCTAGCAGAGAGGTTGCAATGGAGGAAAAGTTCAGACTGCCTGTATTCATGACCCAAGCTTCAGGTAGCTGTTTCTGCTTCTGCACAACTTAAAGGTGGGAGGCTCAGCTGACAGGACAAGTTGATAAGTTAATCTGTGTAGAACCTGCAACAAGGCTTCACCTTTCCCAGGGGGGTTGTGGAGTCTCATTCTCTGGAGATGTTTAAAACCCGCCTGGATATGTTCCTGTGCAACTTGGTCTAGGTGATTCTGCTGTGGCAGGGGGATTGGTCTTGATGAAGTCACTTTCAATCCCTAATGTTCTGTGATTTGGAAATCATAGAACCACGTAATGGCTTAGGTGGGAAGTGAGATCATCTAGCTCCAGCCCCACCTGCCTCAGGCAGGGACACTTCTTACCAGACCAGTTTGCCCGAGAACAACTGGAATAAAAAGCCTGTAATTCTGTTTTTTGCAGTCCACAAGGCAAATTGCCGTGCCAACATCTCCTCCTTCACATGCTTGTTAGCAGCAGTCGTGAAAACTTTCACAGTTTAATTAGCAGTACCAGCGTGGATCAGTGCCTGACTAAAAGACACAGAGAAGGAAACATTTATCTGTGTGAGCCTGGCAGCTGAGCTTCAAGGTGCAAATGAGAAGAAAAATTGTGTTTGACATTTTGAACATTTGAAGATTCCATGCTGCAATAAGGCAGTTTCATAGCTACTCACGGCTTGGTATTACATGGGTTGGATAAAAGCCTTTAAACAATTTATTTCTGCACTTGAGGTCACACTCTTTCTTGTCAGACCAAAGTAAATTGGTTGTCTAGAAAAGGAGCTAGAAGACTTTATCATCTTTTGGTGGTTGTGACTATTAAAATAATCAGCCTGCAGGACTGAGAGCTGTTCAAATTCAGTAACTTGTGCAATTAGTGAGCTTCAAGTCAGAGCACCCAAACAGATTGGCTGGTTAATTCCTGTGACAGTAAGTAAAAATATTATAGACAGAGTAGAACACCTCTCTTATGAGCTTGGAGAAGAGGAGACTGAGGGCTGACCTCATTGATGTCTATAAATATGTGAGGGGTGGGTGTCAGGAGGATGGAGCCAGCCTCCTCTCAATGTCATCTAGTGATAGGATATGGGGCAATGGTTGTCAGCTGGAACATAGGAGGTTCCACGTCAATATGAGAAGGAACTTCATGGTAAGGGTGACAGAGCACTGGAATGGACTGCCCAGGGAGGTTGTGGAGTTTCCTTATCTGGAGAAGTTTAAGACCCACCTGGATGTGTTCCTGTGTGACTTGGTCTGGGTGATCCTGCTGTGTCAGGGGGATTGGACTAGATGATCTTTCGAGGTCCCTTCCAATCCCTAATGTTCTCTGATTTCGTGATAAAGCTAGATAAAAGCTTAGCATTGAATCTTCATGGGAAAACAGCAGGGCAGGGAGAAGTGGAGGTAAGATTCCATGAGCAAAAAATGTCATGAATATTTAAAATTAAATACCTTTTGTTCCTTTTTAAAATATTTGAGATTACAGAAAATTCTTGCAGTGTCTGAATTGCCTTAATACTAATTTCCAGGGCAAAATGTGATCAGTGGAGTATTACATTTTTATAGGTTCTTTTCCCTCAACATTTTTACTTGCTTGCAAATCAGACCCCTTTAAACTTGTTCTTCTTAGATTATTTTCATTATTGTTTCCTTGGTATCATTTTCTTGTCCATTTTCTACAGATTGAGAGCCTGGAAAATATGAGGAAAAACCATTATTGATCACAAACTTTCAGTGATTACTTAGTTAACAGATTTACTTTGATTAGTATTACATGGCTATGACAAATATATATAAATAAGCAATTTTTTCTTTAAGATACATTTTCTCTGCTGAGCAATAGTGATTTCAAGTTTTGCATGTGTAATCATAGGACACGCTTTTGTAATTTTAAGAATTTAAATATTTCTTGGTGTTTTGCTTTTAACTTTTATTATTTACTTTTATTCACAACAATCTTTATTTTTACATATTATTAATTAATTATTTTTTAAAATTAATAATATTACTTATCGATTTCATGTGCTCTGAACATGGATTTATATGTATTTAAGGATTGAAAAACTAACTCATAGAAGCCGGAGAGTTACTAGTAGACCTCAAGTTGGACAACTGGCTTTGGGTGAAACATTTCAAACTGACAATCTCTCTCTTGCTGCAGTGAGTTCTATAAGACAATGAATTGAAGGCTGAAGATTTTAATTCTAAACCTGCTTCTGCTGAGTGCTTGCTTGAAGCCCGTACTCGCCTCCTTCAGCACTGAAAACCTTAACCAGAAACCTAACTTGAGGTCTTTTTTACTGGAGATTTTGAAATTAATAGCATCTCCCACCAGGAAAACTTCCTTTCTCTTTTCTTAGGTCTCGGGTTTTGATCTAAAACACTTGGACTCAGTTGCTTGTCGCAGTCAATCCCTTGTGCTTCCATCACAATGCTCAAAAGTCAAAAAGTAGAAAGAGAAGGTAAACCGATGTGGCCAGCAGCCATTGGCACCCCTCTTTGTGACACTGCTGGAAATGTGGCTTTAGCTTATCAGTCGTGATGTCAGTGCTGACTATTTTCAGCTCAGCTCAACTCAGCGAGAAAAGACAGTTATTTCATTCACTGCAGACTTCACAAATGACAGTGAGGACTGATCCAAGAACAGAAGGATGCAGCAGATTCTTGGGGATGATTGCTGACATCTCCAAGAGCAATCTGTCACAGAGGCTTACATCCAGGCAAGGTTCTGCCTGACTGTGCACTCTAGGGGTTTCTCACCTGTGGGTGAGATAGGAGTTGAGTTCTGCTGTATGACCCCAGATCTTTCTTCGGTTGCCGTTTAGAATACGCCAAGTTTCATACCTCCTCCAGTGGCTTGTGAAAAGGTAAACTGTTCTGAGGTGAAGAGCTTTGTTATTTTTGAGTCTCTTTTACAAATGACTTGGAAGTGACACTGAGAATTCCTTTCTGGTGTTCAATAGACTCTTTTAACTTTTAATTTATTTTGTTTTAGATGACCAGTGGTGCAGAATCTAGTCAGAGACCCATACCAGCGGTGTTCCTCAGGGGTAAGTACTGGCTCTAGTCTTGTTCAACACACATTAATCACCTGGATGAAGAGACACAGTGTCCACTCAGCAAGTTTGCTGATGACACAAAACTGGGAGGAGTGTCTGACACACTGTGAGATTTAGACAGGTAGGAGAGCTGGGTGGGAAGAAACTTGTCTGAGTTCAACAAGGCCAAGTGTAGAGATCAGAAAGGGACAGGAGCATCTCTCTGAGGAGGAGAGGCTGAGAAGCCTGTAGCTGTTTGTCCTGGAAAAGAGAAGACTGAGAGGGGATCTGACTAATGCTTACTAATATCCAAAGGGCAGATGTCAAGGGGTTCTTCTCAGTGGTGCTCAGCAACAGGAGAAGAGGCAATGGCCAGAAATTGGAACATTGAAAGTTCCATGTGAACACGAGTTAAATGTTTTGAGCGTGACAGAATACTGGAACAGACTGTATAGAGGGGCTGAGGAGTCTCTTTCTTTGGAGATATTCCTGCACATGATTCTGCGCAACCTGCCATGCACGATCATACTTTAGTGAGAGACTGGGGTAGATGAACCCCAGAGTTCCCTTCCAACCCCCATCATTCTGTGATTGTGTCATCTGTTTTTAGACATGAAACTTGCATTTAGGGTATCTGTGGAGCTCCACTTTCACTTAGGTTATGGCTTTGCCCAACAAGTTGATATGACCCTGGAGAAACAGAACACACACAAGTAACTTGGGATTGAGTTGATGTACAAAATTTTAGGTGCAGAATTTCATCCTTCACCATTAAATTGGAGCTGATGATGACTTCCAAACTAGAGCTGGAAAACAAAATTGCAAGTGATTGAAAAACTTCCTACCTCGCCAAGTGCATTTGCAACCACAAAATGGAAGTAATCTGCAGTGTTTAGAAAAGATGGACAGATGGACTCACTCCCTGTGTTCACATTATTCCAGACACACACAGCCAAGATAGAAGTCCTCCTGTAACATTAGCAAAAGTGTGTTCTGCTCACTTAAATGGATGAATGGATGAAGCTGTCACCTGAGATGTCCAAACATTTGGAGATCTTTAAAATAACAAAGTATTTAAAGGAGTACGTTCTGTACTTCAGATCTTCAGAACAACACCATTTTATTTTATGCCGTGCCCTGCAATTTGTCAAGGCAGAGCCTTTCTTTCTGTTGTACTGTTTGCACGTTGAGACTGATTTTAGTGCTCTATACAGTTAAGAAACAAGGGAAGAAATCTAAAATATCCTTTCTTTTCTTCTCCTCCTGCTGCAGAAACCTCAGAATAAGTTGTCAAAAAGTGACGGCTGGGAGTTTTTCTTAATTTAAACAAGTCAGTTTTAAAATGTTCTTAATTAGGAGATGTGCATGTTTTGTCATCCAGAGCTGATACAGCTTGGGTAATGGTGGGCAGTTTTGACACAATCTGTACAGTTTTGCTATAATTAGAGAGACACAGAACATCCTTCAGAGCAGAAAATGACTAGTAAAATACACAGTTCTCCGACTGGCATTAAAGACCTCATGCTCTCATCTTCCACATCTGTTCTGTCTGTCACATGAGCTCAATGAAAAGTCCATAAAAGCACTCATAGAATTATAGAATAATTAGGGACTAGAAGAGATCTCAAAAGATCATCTAGTCTAATCCCCCTGACACAGCAGGATGACCTAGATCAAGTCACACAGGAACACATCCAGGTGAGTCTTAAACATCTCCAGATAAGGAGACTTCACAACCTCCCTGGGCAGCCTGTTCCAGTGCTCTGTCATCCTCACTGGGAAGAAGTTCCTTCTCATATTGATGTGGAACCTCCTATGTTCCAGTTTACACCCATTGCCCCATATCCTATCATTAGATGACATTGAGAAGAGCCTGGCTCCATCCTCCTGATACCCACCCCTCAAATATTTGTAGACATTAATGAGGTCATCCCTCAGTTCCTCTTCTCCAATCTAAAGAGACCCTGCTCCCTCAACTTCTCCTCATAAGGGAGGTTCTCCCATTCCTTCGTTATCCTTGTTGGTATTAAAAAACCCAGTAGACATGGTGTTACAGGAGATGGTTTAGTGGGTAGGGCTTGTAGGATGGATGATCTTGAAGGTCTTTCCCAGCCTTGATGATTCCATGACGTCCTTTCCTCTTTTCCATGCATTACATACTGCACACAAGTTGGAAAGTCTGGCACCTGTAGTCTTTTAACCTGGTTTTCTGAGCCAGACTGTGAAACTCCAACACTCTCATTGCAGTAACAGTAGACATGGACCTGAAGGAAGAAAATGAAGTATTTATGATGATGAAGTCTCTGAGGCATGAGTCTGAGTCTGTGTAGGCAGTATTGACTCTGTCTCCTTGATGTCTCTTTAGCAATACTGAAATAAACACGAATTATTCTTTCAATATAAATCTGCGAGGCTTCGAGTCTTCCACAGGAGCCAGAGAGGAATTTGGCTCACTGAAGAAAAAAAGAGGACTCTAACAAATCCTCCTCAAGCCAGTTATGCTTGATGACTTGCCTTTAAATAAGCTGCTGTCTCTGTTTTATTACTCACCCATTTGTCCTGGGAATTCATTTCAGAACTGTCAGACTTACCCAGTCAGCGGCACCATGACTCTGGTGCTGCGTGCTGCTGAAAATCAGATGGTGAACTAGAAGAACTAGAAGTTCCTGTCCCACAGATGTGCTTTGTCTTGAAGAACCCTGTTCAATTGCTTCTCCTCCCGTTTGAGAATAATCAGGGAAAATCAGGTCACCTAGAATGCTGGTATGAAGTAAGGACGTTCTTATTACTTTAATGAGTTGGACTTCTCATTTTAAAGGCACTTAAGTCCTAAATATCTTCATTCATACCCTGTATTGGGTATTCTGTTCTCTTTTATTCCTAGCATCCAGAACTTTGTTGTTCGTGCAGCTGCCCTCAGCTTTAACTACCTCAGTGCTTTGCAGGGATTTATGAAACTCACTGCAGAACACCATGTTCCTCTGGCAAACAACACGGGAAGAGATGATTTTTCCACCTTCATATTTCCAAATACAACAGGAGGTGCCTAAATTGAGAAGTGGGTCTCATGTTCTTCTCTCTACTGAATACCCCTTTAGCAGACAACTGATTCAGCCCTTCTAAGACTTAAGTCTCTGGATATGCCTGACTTTGTCCAGCAGTTGCATAGGGATGCCTTCTGTAAATAGAGTCATGTACCTCTCAGTTCAGTGCACGGATCTGAGCTGTAGTAGTGTCATCTGACTCCTTTTACAGTCTCCTGCAGTAAAGACTGTCTTGACAACATGGACAAACATGGGAGGATAATTCCATCTTTCTGCCTAAAATCACTGCAAAGCAGAAGTTATGGAAATCCCAGAAATCATCTAACTCGACAGTAAGTTTGTGTTGTATTCAAAAAAATAGATATTTTTAGGTTGTCTTCCAACTTAACTTCATGTATTTATGGCAGTAAGCATTTCAATTGCTTCTATTTAATGGATCACTTGTCCTCATCTGGGTCACAGCAACTGCTAGTGGCCGCGTCCTTAGCCCAGTTGCAAATGGAAAGTAACACGTATTGGACTCATCTGCCCTGAGGCTCTGAAACAACAAAACCTAAGTTTTCAGGGGCTCTCCCTGCAACAGCTGATGAGCTGTCCAGGAGCAGGAGTAGTGCATGCTAACGGTGCTCTTACTAATGCGCTGTGCATCGTGACTAAAGCCAGTCCATACCAGTTTGTGTGACCTGTGCCCACTGTGACAGCGCGACTCAGTGCTGGGTCTCTGGATGGGTCAGTACTCGGACACTTCTGCACTGTTGAGAAATGCTGCTAGTCTGAAGCTCTTTCACTCTGAAGATCACCTGATCTTTACACAGACCTCTAACACGAGTCTCTCATTTTTTCACCAGGAAGCTCACAGTTTACAAAACCGTGTGCAGAAATCTTTCACCTCATGTCAATACATAAATAAGTCACTGAGGCCTTTTATCTTAAGGTTCAATGTTAATGAGACGAGAAGCAAGAACAAGCCTGAGAAGTGGGCAGCTCAGAAAGGGTATGATAAATTGAAGCTGATGATAGTTCCTTCAGTAAGAACACACATTAAAAAGACAGACTCCATGGTAGACAGTGTGCTGGGAGAACTTATTAGATTCTTCCTGACCTTTTCCAGCCTTTCACGTCTCCATCTTTTATCTCAGGCTCCAAGCATCTTCCCATCATCCCCTTTCCCCCGCAGATACACACCTTCTTCTTTGTTTGGCTACTATAGATATTCTTTTCCAATCTTCTCTTGCTTAGAATAAAATGTTTCAGTCCTTTCAGGCTTTCCTCACTGGGCAGGTTTTTTTTAGGAACCACTCTGTACCTTACAAAAGTGATTTTCTCCGAGATAAGGGTTTCTGAATGTGTCTTTTCTCTGTAGACATCTAAATAGCAACACAGAGCATAACCTGTTAATATTTCCTTCCTTTCAGAAGCTGTTCTGTATAATTAGTGGTTCACTAGAGACCTTCCTAAGGCAGACATCCACCTGAGGAAAAATTACTTATGATTGCTAGGGCATCCCAGAAAGCCACAAGAACAAAGAACATTTCCTGGCTAATAATGTTTTCTCATGAGACCAGCCTTACCTCCGTTCTCTGAAACCACAAAAAGGCACTAAATTAAGAAGTAAATTATACCCTCACTAGGAAAATATTCCTTTACTTTTAGCTTGTCTTTCCTCAGTGCCAGGTCTGGCCAGGTGAACTAGTTTGGAAATCACAGAACGTTAGGGATTGGAAGGGACTTTGATCATCCAGTCCAATCCCCCTGACACAGCAGGATCACCTAGACCAAGTCACACAGGAACACACCCAGTCAGGTTTTAAACATCTCCAGAGAAGGAGACTCCACAACCACCCTGAACAGCCCATTCCAGTGCTCTGTCACCCTCACTGTGAAGAAGTTCCTTCTCATATTGATGTGCAACCTCCTATGTTCCAGCTTACAACCACTGCCCCTTGTCCTATCACTAGATGACACTGAAGGTGTCTGGGAAGGGTGAGGTCCCTATTTCTCTGACAGTCAATCTGGAAAGCTGAGATTTAAATGCTCTAAATATCCAGTTCCCAGACCAAAAGTCCAGTTTCAAATTCATTCAAATATTAAGTTCCTCAATTTAAAAAAAGAAAAATGAATCACAGAATCACAGAATGTTACAGGTTGGAAGGGACCTCGAAAGATCATCTAAGTCCACCCCCCCCCAGCTGGAGCTTGGTAAGCCTACAGTAGTGTCTCAAGATACACTCCTACACGGGGGTCAAACCCATGACCCCATGAATTCAGAGTCCCATGCTCTACCAACTGAATTAGCCAGGTGAAAGTCTCTAGGGATGTTCGTTTGGAACTAAATGATGTGATACTCCAGAACCAACGAACCTGAGTTAATTGTATATGAAGTCAGAAAATGTGCTGTACTTCATCTGGCCTTCAAGAGCCGTTCCCATTGGCCAGCGCCAAGCTCGGTGCTGAGCAGGAGACAGTTTTGCCAGTGATACGGCAGAGGATTTCCTTACCGCTATGGTACTGCAAATCCATCTGATTGACTTGATCTGCCAGATCCAAGGGCTGGCACTTTGAGAAATCCTTCTCCCAAGCTGCTAACCTCATTCAAGTGCAAAAACACCCACATATCTCTCATCTGCCCCAGGCTAGCTGGTCTTTAAACCCTGCCTTGTGCTTGATGTCAGCCTAACAGGAGACACGGCCATGAAACCTTAAATCCACCTAGACTGATGCTTTCGATTATGAGCTAAAAGACTAATACAACTGATAAAGCTAAAAGCAGGTTGGGCTTTTAAAATATTTCCAAAAGGCAAAGCTACAAAGCAGATAAAACTAATGCTCTTGTTAATGCGGTCTGCTACAGAGGAGAAAGAGAAAAATAAGTGGATTTTTTGTGTTTTGACCTTGGCTGGAAGGGGTTTCAGTATTTTTGACATAAGAAAGTTGAAAAATGTTCCCCTGAGCTGTGCCCAGTGAAGAAGACAGCTCCTCCAGGAACCTCTCCCTGACCTCTAGGACACCAGTGGATAACAAGACATGTTTCACCATATGAAGACTATATCTTACAATTTGTTTTCTTAAACATTTTTATGACCTTTTTGAAAGAAATGCTTTAGCTTTTCTCTCCCAGGGGGACTCTGAGTGCTTGGAACAAATCTGACTTGGATCTTAGTGATAACAAAACAGCTTTGACCCTGGCTTTAAAATTTGTTAAGGTGACAGAGAAACACGCTAATCAGTTAAAACTCATGCAGAGGTAAGAGGAAAAGGTTGCGGTGGGTTAAAGTCATAAGACCCTAGGACCAAGCAGTAATCACAAGGAGCTAGTCTCACACCTATGTGCCAGCTGGTTTCATAGAATCATTTGGGATTGGAAGGGACCTCGAAAGATATCTAGTCCAATCCCCCTGGAGCAGGATCACCTAGACCAAGTTGCACAGGAACTTATCCAGGTGGGTCTTAAACATCTCCAGAGAAGGGGACTCCACAACCCCCTGGGCAGTACAATTTGACTTTAAAAAGATCCCCACAGGTTTGCAAGCTCAGAGTCACTGGATAATCCTTTTGCAGGTATCCAGACTTTGCTGGCATGGAATGATGCTTGAGATGCCTGCAGCTCTGGGATTCAAGGCAAAGCACTGTAGATGCTGGGGACCAGGTAAGGACTTGTTTATCAAAAGAAAATTCCAGGTTTTTTTTCCTTGAGATTAACTTTTTCTTAGAAATATTGGCATCCCGGTGTGGCAGGTGCACAACCCAATCACTGCCTGCAAGAAGAGTAAGAAGAAAGCAAGTGGGACCTTTGTTTCTCACTATAAACAAAACAAAGCAAAGAGACAGACAAGTAGGTGCCACCACTGCAGTGGCAACGGCAAAACAAAGTCTTTTGCCGACTTTAGAAGTTGATGTGGAGCGTTCAAAACAAAGCTGTGTAAGGCTTTCTGGGGTGCAGCTATAAATGCTTTATAACCTCTCCCAGCCTCTGAAAGTGATTCTTGCAATTTAGAATATGACTATGTTGTGTATTTTGAGATCACTCGTCATGATTTGCTTTGAATGGAGGCTGCATTTAGCTGTCTGTTGCACAGAGGAAAATGTATTCAGCTTATTAATGCTTCATTCAGGCTCTGACAGGGGCCTTTATGCAGTATCCAGAAGGATGCTTGGTGCTACACATAGCTCTGAAGAGACCTAATACAGGCCCTGCAGAGGTCTATTTTTAATGGGATTCTAGAGGTGACATTAACAACAGGCTTGGGGCAGCAAAGCAAAAAGATGACAGGCTGCTTGGACACAACGTGCTTTCTAGAGGTTTGACTAATGAGTTTTGGCTCTCTGTGCCCTCCCACAGCAGAAACCCTTCCTATCATACTCCTGTGCCTGGAGGGGAGATGAAAAAATCAGCAGGTGATGGTAACCATTTTGCCCCCCAGCTTTTTAGGAAAGTGCTTCTGACACTTGGGCTGTGCGCGTCCATCACTCTCTGCTTTCTGCTCTGCCAGCACGCTGGCACTGCACACAGCCACTCATCAGCCCCTCAGGCAATGTAAGGTCCTTCTCAGAGGGCAGCTGGCAGAAAACTTGTCTTGGCAGCCAAGTGTACTCAACTTTAAACTGATTTATTGATGGTTTTGAGTGGAAGGGACCTCTGGATCTCTCTAGTCCAGCCTGTTCAAAGCAGGGTGAGCTTCAAATTGACAACTGGTAGCTCAGGGTCTTGTTCAATTGCATACTGAGTGTTTGGAGGTTCTCCTGGTATCTGTTAAAGTGTTTGATCACTGTAATGGTGTTGTCAAAACCTCTGTGCAGAACATTTACTTGCAATGTTTACTTCCAGTATTTAAATCTGAGTAGGCAGTGGGACTTGCTCAAACACTTTCCTTCACTGTGAGCAGCCCCCTCAAATATCAATAAGCAAAGTACAGAACTCAACCACTTTTGTTAGAAAATTAGTTAAACATTTCAGGATCCTCTGAAATGACCCAAGAATCCAAATGCAAATTGTGTCTTGCTACTCTTCCCTTGACTAGCAAGTCCACGAGCCCAGGGTTTCATCAACTCAGTGGCAAGCCTGTTGTATAAACCCTGACCATTGCTCTCCAGCTGCTGCTTTGGGTTTGCATGGAAAGACTTGGTAGCAGAGGGTGCATGTTATGAGAAGGTGCTAGAAGTTTCCCTGTTTTTCTGTGTTGCTGGGCAGAACAGGTAGAGAAAATCAGGAATGAATTTAAGCCTGTGATAAAGGGAGAAGGAGGGGAAGGTTTGTTAGGATTTGGTTTTGGCTCCCCAACACCGTCTTTTGATTTAATTTCTGATAAATGTGTTTGAAGACACATTAAAATTAGCTTTAGGGTTCATACAGATGATGCTGTAATAAGATCAGAGGAACCCTCCACTACTCACTGGGTCTATGCCTCAAATTTTGCAATTGATAGAACATCTGTGGGGCAGCAGCACCCAGGCAGAACTAGATCATTATAGAACATACTCACAAATGTCTGAAAAGAAATGAGAAAATACTCAAATCCTGCAGGAGAAGATTGAAAGCGTGCGTGTTCCCAGGGAGGTGAGATGCCGCTGGTGGCCTAACCCCGCAGTTCATGTCACCTTTTAGGACCTTGTTTCATCTAGTAATAGCTGATTTCAGAAGGAACAGTTCCAGCTTCCCCAAGAGGCTGGCCAAACACCTTCCAGTGGGTGAAGGCATCATGTAGAAGAGGTGAGTGAAGGGCTGAGTTCTTTGAGCTCCATTGAATCGCAGTGGGGAGGTCGGAATGAATCAGCTGTGCTTGCCTGAAATGTGCCATCCTCCTCTGACTGAGATGCTTTGTGCTGGGCAAGCAACATTTACGCTCATTTTAGCTACAGCAGAAAATAAAAAAGATCATTTTCATTTTGTATAAGCAGTTAATTTATTTTGAACTTAGTCTGACTTCCCCGAATCCTCTTTTTCTAGACTAAGCAGTCTCTAATCTTTTCTAGCCCTGAATGGCTGCATTTTGGAACAAAGTCACCCATCAGACTGCTTTGGGAGTTACTGAAAAAAATCCCAATTGACTTTGCATTGGAAATCAACTTAGTCAGAAAATTTCTCTGGTTAATAAAAGAATTTCAAAGGCACTTGAGAGAAAATGTTCTTTTCTTGAGAAAAGTGAGAATCTGATATTAAAGTGCACTTGAGAAATAAGACAGTTTTTAATTCTGCACCTGTTGCTTCAGCCTTATCAATGAAAAGGAAAAAAAAGAGAAAAAATTGGTGATAACTCTGACCATTTAGTTCTGTCTATAAATGGAAGAAACACACTCTTTTGACGCTCTGAAATGTTTGTTCCTGTCTTAAGAGCTTTGAGTGTGTCTTTTACATCCTTCATATAGTTCAATTTCAGGAACAAGTGTTATGATGACTTTGGGTTTATGGCAGAATTTTTCAAGTTCACTGAGCAAGTCTATTTATTATGGATGGTTCTGCAGCTTTCCAGCTACCCTCACAGTTAGCATATTTGTCTGAGGTCACTGTAGGGAGTATCTATTACAAAACTACTGTGCGACTTTAGGAGTATTTATCACGGCAACAGCTTCTGAAGGTAGAAGAGCACAGTTTTTGTCTGCTGGTTTCAAGACACCAGTAAGACTGGTGCTTAGTAACTTGTCAGTTGTGTTACAGGGTGATAGTGATTGAGAAGTGAATTAAGCACAGGAGTCTCACACCCTGGGTTAATATCCTAATGGCAGGAACATTCTCCTCTGTGTATCAGAGAGGATGAGTGTCTGCCCTCGAGTGTGTCTGTGTATGCTAAGGACGGTTTAAGCCGTCCTGCCTATTGATTTGGACGCAGCACTATTATTCGGAAACTGCAGTAAATCAAAGGAGCTTTCCTGTGTTCATTAAAGGACTGATCGAAGGTTTTGATAGTTTTTACAGGAATACTCTTTCCTACAATCTGGAAATCAAATTTTGGTCTTTATGCATTTCATCTGCTTATGTTTAAGTAGCATATGCATATTCATCAGACACCCTGTCTGCATCTTCTCTTGTGACTTGTGTGTCTCACTTCCAAGGTAGCTGTGCTCCACCTTTTTTTTCCAGTCAAATAGCATTATAGGTTTTAAGTTTCTAAAATGTCAAAAACTAAGATGATGCTGGTAATTGATTGATCTGAAGTGGTGGAAGGCTCTACCCTCAAATATTGAATGTTTAGTGGATTTAATGCTGTAACAAGTTCTCCATTAACTAAGGACAGAATTAAATCCAAAATTTCCTTTCAAGCTAATTGTCTCTTATTCAGATCCTCTTCTTCACAGAGAATTGCCCAACAAATTAATTACAAATACACTAAGTGTGTTTGCTGTATAACTGTTGTACCTAGTCTGACATCAACCTTCCAGTTAAGCAAACACATGCAAAGGCTGTTGCCCATGACTTAACCCACCGAGTTGTTAAAGGCCAAATCTGTAGCCTAGAAGTAAGTGTTTTATGTAACAATCACCTGCGTTGTGCTTGTGCACGAGCTGCAATAACAGTGGCACATGCTTTTAGCAACCCACTCACGGTCTAGCAACATATGCTCCAGTCAGGCAAAGGAAGAGTCCTGAAACTGAAGGCATTGGAGATATTGGCTCTATTCTGTTTTGTGCATAAATCACAGCACCAGGAACTGAAAGAGCAACAGACCCACTGCATGAAACCTTCTGTGGTGTCTCCAGAGAGTAGGCAAAACGGTAAGAACACTTGCTACCATGACAAACACCAAGTCACTACTGGTTTGAAATGTTTAGGCACCACGGAAATGGCCAGAGTGACAGACTTTGATTTTTTTTCCTGCAATATTAAATATTAGAGAATTTAACAGGAATACTCATTTAACAGAGCACTGGAACAGGTTGCCCAGGGGGGTTGTGGAGTCTCCTTCTCTGGAGACATTTAAAACCCGCCTGGATGTGTTCCTGTGCGGCTTGGTCTAGGTGATCCTGCTGTGTCAGGGGGATTAGACTAGAGGATCTTCCAAGGTCCCTTCCGATCCCAAATGATTCCATGATTTAGGTTTGTATGAGCTGTATTGCAAAAGCTTTACACAGCTGCAAAACCTAATAACAGCGTTACTGATGTTGATCTAACAAAAAGCTGATGGCCTTTAACAACAATTTTTAGCAAGGGTTTCATCTGAATCACACAGTGATAGAATTGTTTGGGTTAGAAAAGACCTTTAGGATCATTAAGTCCAGCTAGTCACTGCCAAGTCACCACTCGGCCATGTCCTTCAGTACCACATCAGCATGACTTTTCAACCTCTTCAGGGGCGGTGGCAGAGAATATGATCAAACTCGTGTTCCCTGATCCTGGTCTTGATGACTAAGAAGCCATACAGCTCTGCACAGAAATAAAATGGAGAGGTAGACCTTGAAATGACAAGAGAATTGAAAAGAGTTCTAGAAGAGCCAGTAATGCTCACAGCCACAAGGTCTGTGGGAAAGGGAAGAAGAAACCTAGTCAAACCACAACAGCCCTTATATAGCAGCATATGCACACAGCACTCTCCTTCTCCTACTTTTCAAAGAACATCATCGTAGGTGCAAATTTGCAACTGAAAAATAACGAAGGATTCCCTGGTCATCTAATTTTGGCATCTTCCTTTTCTTTGTGCAAGAGCTCTGTCTACCTCATCTGTGGCCTTGGTTGGACAGGGCTCCCTGCAAGAGAAACCATTATTTGTCTTTCTCCCCGTCCACCCTGAGCGATGCTCCTATCTTATGTACAGCACGTGGTTCAAAACCATCTGCTTCCTCCTGGGTTTTGCTGTGAGTCTTATTGATGCAGTGTTCTGGTTCCAAATACAAATGTGTTTAATTTTCGCCAAGCCTGGCTGAGGTGAACGCAGACTCCCTTGTTGCTGGGTTTGTTCTGCAGGTGAGAAACGGGAACAGAAAGATGAAGGTCAAATGTATCTACTAACTTGGCATTTTCATTCCAGGGCTTGTAACAGGAATGAGGTCAGAATAAAGGTTATGGTCTCCCTCAGCCTTGAACTTTATGCAAAGCTGGGTTATTAAATCCTACTTTGATATCTCTAAGTCTAGAGAATAGGTTCCAGGCTGGTGCATAATTGCTTTTGAGTTAGCAGGACAAAAACTGGCTCCATACCAGACTGTGTAGTGATGTAACATAGAATCATTTGGGATTAGAAGTGACCTCGAAAGATCATCTAGTCCAATCCCCCTGACACAGCAGGATCACCTAGACCAAGTCACACAGGAACACATCCAGGTGGGTTTTAAACGTCTCCAGTGAAGGAGACTCCACAACCTCCCTGGGCAGCCTGTTCCAGTGCTCTGTCACCCTCACTGGGAAGAAGTTCCTTCTCATATTGATGTGGAACCTTCTATACTTACTACTAAATGGTTTGGGTTGAAAGGGAACTCAGAGGTCATCTAATCTCACCCCTTCTGCCATGGGTATGGACACCTCTCACTACTCCAGGTTGCTCAAAACTCCAGCCAACCTTGAACACTTCCAGGGAGGGGCAGCCACAGCTCTGGGTGACCTGTGCTTGGGCTTTTCTCTCTGGGATATGAAAACCACGCCACGTATACTTGGGATTAAGGCCTGCTCACATCCAGATAACCTGAAAGAGAACAAATTCACATCTGTCTGCCATGCACCGTGATGCTGGGCATCCTATCAATCCCATAACTTCAGAACGAGTTGCTTTTCATTTCTCAAGAGGCTTACCTGCAACATGCTGTGGCCACGGGGAAAGCCAGCACTGCTGCTGGAAAGGAGTAGGTGTGGACTGCCTGTGGTGTCTGAGCAAAGAAAAAAGGTGCAGAGGATGGACAGAAGTGATCCCTGTGATTCCTTCTTGAATCCCAGCCTGGTGCACGCTGTGAGCGCAGGCATGATTAAAGCTTCTAAGAAAGTATGTTCTTTCTGCTCCGGTGCACACTGACCTGCCTTGTTCCCTGCCCTGTCTCCAGCTGCAGACAAGGAACCTGAGCCAAAACCAATTACAGATACACAGACACGTCTGCCCAGTTCTGTACCAGGGGAAATTTAAAGCCTGCTCAGCTTACCCATGAGACACACAATTCTGAAACATGAATATTTATTATTATCATTATCTTAATGCTCGGCAGAAAGTATCCTGAGCATTTTGAGGGCAACACAAGTGTATTTTGTTCAGCCTGTAGTTCAAAGAATTTAACGTGTAGTGAGATTAATTTAAAAATAAGGATTGAAGTAATTATTCAGCCTTTGATTCAATGGTATTGATTGGGCAACGTTAGGCTTAAACTGAGATATGTGCTGGAAGGGTCACAAAGACAATGTAAAATAATTACTTCCAGTGACCTTTTCTCCTAATTCAATCTCGACTTGAAGATTCCAAAGGAAGGAGGTGGATTATTTAAGTATTGTGTTTGGTGGAATTAGTTAAGTATTGTGGGGGGAGAAGGCTACAAGGTGGCTTCTGTGAGAAGCTTCTAGAATCTTTCCCTACGTCAAATAGAGCAAATGCTGGCTGGCTTCAAGACTGACCCACTGCTGGCCCAGGCTGAGCCCATCTGTGATGGTGTTAGACCCTCTGTGGAAACATATTTAAGAAGGGGAAAAAAACCCAGCACAGTTGCAGGTGGGAGTGAGGGGTGGTAACGTGGGAGAATTAACTCTGCAGACAAAAAGGCCAAAGAAGAAGGAAGAGGAGGTGTTCCAGGCACTGAAGCAGAGATTCCCCTGCAGCCCACGGTGAAGAACATGGTGAAGACCATGGTAAGGCAGTCTGTGCCCCTGCAACCCGTGGAGATTAATAGTGGAGCATATTCACCCTCAGCCTGGGGAGAGCCCCACACCAGAGCAGGTAGATGTGCCCAAGGGACCCCATGGAAAGCCCATGCTGGAGAAAGCTCCCAGCAGGTTCTGTGGCTAGAGGAGCCCACTCTGGAGCAGGCAGGACTTGTGACTCGGGGGGAACTCAAGCTGGAGCAGTCTGTTCCTTAAGGAAAGTTCTCTTAATTAAGTGCTGGAACAATTCATTAAGAACTGCAGCCTGTGGTAAGGACTTATATTAGAGAAGCTCATGGAGGACTATCTCCTGTGGGAGGGACACTGCACTGAAGCAGAGGGAGAGTATGAGGAGTCCTCCCCCTGAGGAGGAAGAAATTATAGGAACAACTTGTAATGAAATTACTGCAACCCCCATTCACTGTCACCTTGTGTGAAGGAAATGGAGAACCTTTTCCTAATTTGATTGGTACTAAATCAAGCTAATTTCCCTAAGTTGAGGGGTGTTTTGACTGTGATGGTACTTGGTGAGCAATCTTTCCCTGTCCACATCTCAACCCAACAGCCTTTCATATTTTCTCTCCCTTGCCCAGCTGAAGAGGGCAGTGATCAAGTAGCTTTGTTGACCAGCTTTTTAGCTAATTTCCTGGGCGAATTTCATGTTGATGACACATTTGGTTTTCCTGGCTCTAAGTCCAAGTTCTCAGCCTTGTGATTCTGCTGAGTATCAACATAAAAAGCCTCCTGTGTCAGGCACCTTGTCTTTCCTTAAAGAGAATGATTTCTTATCCTCTACAGAAATGCACTGGACTAAACACCTACTCAGTGTAGAGCATCCTTTCTTCACCATTTGCACAATTTTTTGGTGTGTTAAAATAGGGATACCCGACTGGCTTCAATGTTCCAACAATGGGCAATGTGTTCCTCAAAGGTAACAATTAATATCTCTTTGGTATGAGTCAGCATTCTTTAGTGCCAATATAGATTTGTATCTCTGCTTTCTTCTGTAAAATGTAAGTCCCCACCTTAATCACAAGAAAGACCTAAAACCAGAAATGTGTGGGCAGCACAGGTTGTTTATCTGCTTTTTGCTAACAGAATGACCTGTTAATTATCTACTTTTATTCAAGTTGGTCTGTGAAGAGCAATTGGTTTCCCCATTGCCTGACAGTGCAAAATGGGTTTGTCTTTAATATCTCCTGCATTGACTTGCTGTTTGCTCCTGAATGAAACCTCATTGAGCAGAAATGCTGGCAGACTTAATGTGAAAGGGATGTAGAGCTACTGGGGGGAGTCTACAACAGGGCAACGAGGATGATGAAGGATGCGGAGCACCTCCCTTATGAGGAGAGGATGAGGGAGCTGGGTCTCTTTAGCTTGAAGAAGAGGAGACTGAGGGGTGACCTCATTAATGTTTATAAATATGTGAAGGGTGGGTGTCAGGAGGATGGAGCTGGGCTCTTCTCAATGTCATCTGGTGATAGGATGAGGGGCAATGGTTGTAAGCTGGAACATAGGAAGTTCCACATCAATATCAGAAGGAACTTCTTCCCAGTGAGGCTGACAGAGCACTGGAACAGGCTGCCCAGGGAGGTTGTGGAGTCTCCTTCATTGGAGATGTTTAAGACCCACCTGGATGTGTTCCTGTGTGACTTGGTCTAGGTGATCCTGCTGTGTCAGGGGGATTGGACTAGATGATCTTTCGAGTTCCCTTCCAATCCCTAATGATTCTATGATTTATGAAATGTGGTTTGTGCTGAGGAGAGGCAGGACTGGACACTGAGATGAGGGTGGAGGCACTCACTGCTGGGACTTGTGCAAAAAAGATGGGGTTCAGCAGCTCTATGGGGATGTTCCAGTTCTTGGGCAGCTGAAGGAAGGAAGCAGAAGGATTTGATTCCTCTGCTGAGGTCTGGTGTGGGTGAAGGAGGAGGGTTTTGCAAAGCTGGATATGAGAATAGTGCCTGTCTACACCTGTACTATCTTTGTCATGCCTGCCCTGCTGTAGTTTTGTTCACCTAAATGTCTAGCTGGGTCACTCCAGACTGAAGCCCAACAGTAAATCTACATAGAAATACTGCAAAGGATTAGGGAACTCAGCCTCACATCCATGAATTAAAATTCTTACTTGAGACTGAAGATGAAGCTTCATTATCTCTATTAATGTAGTCTTGGACCCCTCTATCTACTCTAGCTTTGACTTTATTCATTGTGGATCTAGTGGCACTGTAGATAGAGGAACAAGCAACTCCAGGCTATAAAACTGACAAAAACCTGCACAAGTGCCTTGAGAGCTTAGTGAAAGAAGCAGCAACCTACATGGCTAGAATGATGGTGGTATCCGAGATCCCTCAGTCCATGCTGCTCTTGAATAATTGCAGGATCCACTATGGTCCTACAGTAATATTAAAACCATTGAAGGGTGGGGTGAGAATTTTGTAGAGCATCCAAGAGAGGTCTCAAGATATCTACCAGTGATATGTTGTTCTAAAATACTTCAGCTTGCTGGAACACAGCTGAGAGGTCCAAAGGACACCCTGGAGCCCAGGTTTCATCTTTACAAGGAGACACTCAGCTTCTAAGACTGGATTGTTGTTTCCATCAACAAAACAAACAGATAATTTGTTTGTACAGACATTGTACAGCCATCCAAGATTCCCCATTTAATAATAGACTTTGCTGGAAAAAATATTTCCTAGTTTTAGAAACCTCAACTTCAGGGTCACTGGGGAAACTCTTACCTAAACACAGAGTTTTAAGAGCAAACCTGCCACAATACATTTGTGTCTCTGTTCTTACTATTAAAAGAAGAAAGCATAAGCTACCAAATTTATCCTTGGTACTGACTAAAACAATTAAAGATTACAATTTAGAACATAAATAGCCTAGAGTTACTAACGTTTGGTCTTCTTTTCAGTTCTGTACCCAACATTTGCATTTGCCTTCCTACTGGTATATTTTGGCTCTAACTTTATTTTTGTCAGTGAAGTCAGTTATTTCTGACATCATTTCATGGTGCCTTCAGGGCAGAATGCTGGGAACCAAAGAGCTGATCCTCTCCATGACATTTTCCAAGCCCATGTCAAGTTTCCTTACTGCTAGCCAGAGAAGTTATGGATGCAGGGCCAGTGAAAGGAACACAGTGGTGGGGTTCATTTTGAGAAGAAAGCTATTTCAAGCTGTGTACACACAATTACTGCCATATTTATAGATTTCTGTGCACATAGTATTTGATATCACAGAATGCACACTTGTTTCCTTCAGATGTGATTAGTTTTTACTTTAACTACAGATATCATGGCCAAGTTTCTTTCCAGCAGTTCCCAAACAATGGAAAACCATCTCTTTATCCAGGTCTCTTGTGTCTATACCAAGGTGAAAGATATTTCTCCACTACTTCTAGGTCTTCATGTTTTCAGGTGGGGGAAGAAAAGCACATTAATCTCTGGAGTCATCTATGGCATGACCAAGGGGACAGCATTAAGCAGAGCTCTTCAAAAGAAGTATGGCCAGCAGATTGAGGGAGGTGATTATCATCCTCTACTCCTCTCTGGTGAAATTCTACCTGTGTTATTGTGTCCACTTCTGAGATCCTCAACACAAGAACATTAACCTCTTGGCTTGGGCCACGAAAATGATCAGAGGGCTAGAGCACCTCTGTTGTGAGGAAAGGCTGCAAAAGTTGGGCTTGTTCAGCCTGCAGAAAGGCAGCTCTGAGGTAACATTATTGCAGCCTTTCTGTATCTCAAGGGAGTCTACAAGATGGAGAGGGACTTTTTTAGAAAGACTTATCATGACAGGACAAGGGGTAATCATTTTAAACTAAAAGAGGGGAGATTTAGATTAGATATAAGGAAGAATTTCTTTTATACCGAGGGAGGTAAAACACTGGAACAGGTTGCCCAGAGAGCTGGTGTAGGTCCCATCCCTTGGGACATTCAAGGTCAGGTTGGATGAGGCTCTGAGCAACCTGAACTTATTGAACATGCCCCCACTCACAGCAGAGAGGTTAGCCTAGGTGTCCTTTAAAGGTGCCTTCCAATCCAATGTGTGCTATGGTTCTAAAACTGAAAGGGAGCTTTACTTCAGGGACTGTCACCACACACTGACTCATGGCGATGTGTGCCTCTGCTAATAGAAACTTTCTCAGAAAAGGACTAACTACCCAAGACTTGCAAGACTGTCCCTGTTCAAAGTTTTACTTCTTCTCAACACTCTCAGCTCCATTTTTCCTCTGCAGAATAACTCCAAACTTGGTAATGCCTTTCAGATAAAGAGGAGAAGAAATAAACCCTGTTGTTATTTTCCAAAGTGTGGTCTAACTTTCCTGCTAAAACACAAAGTCGTAACGAACTCCTTGCTTCTTGCAAGCACCAGGTGAACAGTAGATTTTTTTTTTAAATGGGTCTGTGTCTTTATCCTTGTGGTTTCTCCGTGGTTAAGATGAGTCACTCAATGATAAGTATAAATACAACTGAGGTCCTGAAACTGGTTTTTCTTTGTATACAATTCCCCAATTTGTGTGGTTAATTGCAGGAATTATTTGAGCAAATGAAAAGGATGGGTCTGAAGATAGGTACGGTGGAGAAGCTGAGTGGAAAGAAAGGTCTTTATTTCTCATTTGAAGATGTTGATGCCAAGAGATATTGAACTCCCTCAACTTTACTTAACCCCACTGCGAATCGATGTAACTGGGCACTTTGCGGCAGCGCTCCCACCGAGGCAGACTGCATCAATTCGTGTTCGTTTGCACTTTGATATTCATGGGAAGACTGCAAAGAGTAAGGGTGGAAGGACTGGGGGTTGGTTTCTCTTTGAACTCCAGTTAATTTTTCACTCCAGATAAATTTGCCAATTACCACTTGGATATCTCGTAATGTTTTCTCTCTGCTCAAGGCAATCAGTGGACAGAACAGAGAGAACTAAGTCTGAACAGAGCATTTATCTTGATAACATTCAGTGTGCCAGAATCCAAGTTATAAAAAGTGTCTTTCCAATTACTCTAATCTCTTTTAATTTGTTTCAGCAAAGTGAAGACAGTTAATGTTTATAATACCGCAAAGGACTGAGTTCCTGACTCTTCAATATTTAGTATAAATTTAGTGACTCTTGAACATTGGAATTTAGGATTTATTATTTCTTCATGTGGAAGAGTATATAACATTTTATCTGGACTCATTTGCCTTATGTTCTGCTTCCAGTCAAACAGTTTTTATTAAGGTATTTTGATTTTATATTAAATTCCAGATACTTTGATTGATAGTCACATAAGAGATCTCCTCAGCTTGCTTTTTCCAAATCTGTTTCTGTGGGAAATAGCTATATGAAATTAGTTTACTCTTTCTCCTTTTGTCTCTGTGAAGCTTACACATCCTGGACTTCCTTCGTGGAATGTTTGATCCCAGCACTACTGGACTGCAATCTTGGTTTCATCATCCCTTGATCATTTCTGTTGGGCATCTTATCAAAGTTATGACTCCTGCTGTGGATAGCTGTCATGTATATGGAAATTAATCTGGGATCTCATGATGCTGTCAATAGGTAAGCAATAAATATCCCTGTAATTTAACCCCTTTAGGAAGTAAGAAATGTAGAAGATCTAGGGTGTCTTCCCACACGAACATTTTGTATTGTTTAAGTAGTAAACATTTCTTGATTTAATAAATGTTAATAACAAACATGAACGGTTTCAGCAACAATAAGACAAATAGTAATATAATATGTTATACATAACATAATAATATAGTGTTAATAAACAATTTAAAAGAAAGAATTATACTAGTTGGAGGTTGTAGAGTCTCCTTCACTGGAGACGTTTAAGACGAGTTTGGATGTGTTCCTGTGTGACTTGGTCTAGGTGATCCTGCTGTGGCAGGGGGATTGGACTAGATGATCTCTCGAGGTCCCTTCCAACCCCTAATGTTCTGTGATTCTCTGATTCTTTTCAGTCAGCTGCTCTCTAAGTTCATCTGAAATGGCCAACTAGCCCAGACACTGGTCTTGCAAGTACAAGTTTATTCATGTCATGACATTCTGAAAATTACTGCAGCTTTAAGCATAGTCCAAAGGAAATTAGATTAGATCACCCCTGTATAATTATTTAAACTATTCTATATGGCAGTGCTAGTTCTCATGAGCTGCACCTTCATACAATGAAGCGATTGTCCTCTAAGTGGTAGAAAAAAGGAAGTATGGCTCTGTGTCTCTATAGCTCTGTCCTTATGGCTGTGGTTTGCTATAATCTTGCTTTCCAGGACTATGAAGTTTAGAAAGTTCCAGAAAGTACAAATGTAATGAAGCATAAAGTGATAGAAGCTCATTTCCAAGCAGGAGTCACCACAGGGGACATGGTAATGTAATGACTTCACCTTGGAACGAAGCTTCCATCCTGCAAGCAACGGAGGTAAGTGCAACGCAGAACTCTGCACATCACGTGTGAAGCTTAAATTGCAACACAGTCTCTCAGTTCTATAAGCAGACATTTCCTTCACAAGGTAAAGAAAATCTTCATTTTTTTCTAGTCTAATCTTTTCTTGGCTTGAAGGCAGAAGACCTCTGTGTGGTCAGCTTGGCCTTACCACAATATGTAACTCCAGAGCAGTGTCTGCAGCAACCTTGACTACACTCTCTTTTTGGTCATACCTTTATCCATTGGAAATTGTATGTCTTTCTGTTGTTTGCTTTTGAGCTCTGCCAAAAATAAGAAAAAAGATCTCATTCTTAAATAATAAAACACTGCTGCATCTCTTTGGCTTCATTGTGAGAAACTGGCAAAAATGCTTGGTCACTGAGGTAGGCAGCACAGCAAAAGAGAAGTCTGATAGTTACAGAAACGAGTAAAGAGCTTAAATCTTGCAGGTTTGGTCATGACATGCTCACACAGAAAATATGTATCAGAGGTCAAAGGGTTATGATGAGAACACACTAGACAAAGTTCAGCATCGACCTGGTGGCACCCTCCATTAAGCCTTCACAAGGTTGTACCTCAGAGTATTGCAGGAACAAGAGTGACTGAGGCTGAACAGATGGCTGCTGAGAGCAGTCTAGGAATTAGAATGAGCCATGACGATGAGTTAAGTGTTGTTATTTTCTGTCCCTCAGGTAAATCCATAGCAGACCCAGGTAGTCAAATACTGATGAAGAGCCAGCCTTACAGACACTTAAGATTAATTGTCAAGGTTCTTAAAATTAATTCTTTGGTAACACCAGTGTTTTGGTTTGGTTTTCTTTCTTGAATAGAGAGTGTGTAGGATAAACCTCTCTTACTTTTAAAAGGAAAAAAAAAGAAGTCATTTGAATGTGCAGGTTTTATAGAATCATAGAATCATAGCATCATTAGGGATTGGAAGGGACCTCGAAAGATCGTCTAGTCCAATCCCCCTGACAGCAGGATCACCTAGACCAAGTCACACAGGAACATGTCCAGGCAGGTTTTAAACATCTCCAGAGAAGGAGACGCCACAAACCCCCTGGGCAGACCCTTCCAGTGCTCTGTTACCCTCACTGTGAATAAGGTCCTTCTCATATTGATGTGGAACCTCCTATGCTCTAGCTCACACCCATTGCCCCTTGGTCTTATCACTAGATGACATTGAAAAGAGCCTGGCTACATCCTCCTGACACTCACCCTTCAACATAGGTGTCAATGTGATTGGAGATCCCTTCCAATCCCTAGTGTGATCCCAGTTCTGTGATGCTGTGAGAGCAGTATTTATTGAATTGTTTGCTGCTGCTGCCACTTGCTTGACTAATCCATGACGTTACACCCCAAAAGCTGGTCCCAAGACTTCCTTTCTCCAGGGTTGTTGCCCCTATTCCTCTGTGCCCCATGGTAGGGCTGAAGTTGAGCCCACATTAACAAGCTCAGTGAAATGAGGAGTGGAAACTAATAGCCCCCGCACCTTGGGTTTCTCTGTGGCTGCAGCCCAATGTGGTCTTTTCCTGTAAGCTTAGACCTAAGAGGGCTGAAGGCTTCAGTGTATGAGACGTGAAATACTCCAGACATAAGCTGAGAGTTTGTGTAACATTGTCTCCGCAGTGGAACAGAAAGCCCAGCTATGGACCACAGAGCTAGCTGTACCCAATAAACGTCGCTCTGTTAATTACTCTGATTTGCTGATACAGCACTGGGCTACAGACAAGGAGACATATTATTGAAGAATATGATCTACATCTTGAACTTTTCCAAGACTTGTAACTGTTAAAATTCCACGTGTTGGAGTTTTATCATAAGCACTGTGTCTATAATTATCATTTCATGTGGTTGCAACCACTTCGTTTAACACAACGAGATCACTGAGTCACAGTATCATAGAATAGGAGGTAGAAAGGGAACTTGAGGATTATCCGGTCCAAATTTTCTTGGTAAAAGTACAATCTAGACAAGACAGTCCAGAACCTTGTCTAGCTGCATCTGAAAAATATCCAGTGCTGGGCACTCTTACATCTCTAGGGAGATTATTCAATGCCTGATTGTCCTTGTGAAACATTTTCCTCTTGTGTCCCATTGGAGTCTCCCCAGGAGCAACTTGTGTCCCATTGGAGTCTCTCCAGGAGCAACTTGTCCCCATTGTGTTGCATCTTTTTGATGCCACTCCTTGCAAAAAGGGTTCTCCTCCTTCTTTGTAGCCATGCTTTAAATCTTGGAACATGATGATAAAGCCTCATCTGTGCCGTCTTTTCTCAAAGCTGAACAAACCCAGTTCTCTCAGCCTTTCTTCATGTGGGACCTTGCCAGTGCCTTGATCACCTTTGTGACTCTTCAATAGACCCTCTCCAACCTGTCTGCATCGTCCCTTGTATAGCAGAGAGTAAACCTGAGCCAGTATTCCCCCTATGGCCTGGCCAGCATTGAGTAGGATAATGATTTCTATAGCTCTGCTGGTGATGCCTTTGTCAATGCAGCCCAGAACCCCGTTGACACCTTGCTGCGGCAGCACACAGGTCACTCACATTGAGCTCGTCCACCAGGACTCTCAGGTCCCACTCTGTAGAGCTGCTTCTCAGCCTAGCCTGTGATGTACTCCTGGGTTGTGTTTTCTCAGGTGCAACACCTTACACTTGTCCTTGATGGATTTAAGAAATATGGGGACAGTCTTTTCAGCATGTTCTGTTGTGTCAGGACAAGGGGTGACGGTCTTAAACTGAAGAGAGATTTAGATTAGAGAGAATGAAGAAACTGTTTATGCTGAGGGTGGTGAGACCCAGACCTAGGTCATTCAGAGAAGTGGGAAATACCCCATCCCTGGAAATATTCCAGGTCAGGTTGGACACTGGGGCTCTGAGCAACCTGTTGTAGTTACAGACATCACTCTTCACTGCAAGGGGTTGGACTAGATGAACTTCAAAGGTCTCTTCCAACCTAAATGTTCTGTTATTCTATGATCTATATAAACACCTTTTCAGCTCTTCAACAGAATCCCTGATATTTTATACATAGGAATACTCCAGACCTGGCGTTTCTCTGTCCATCTCTTCATTTTGCATCTACTTCGGTTTGGTCTCAAAACTCCTAAATGTGGCTCTCGAATTTGTAAAAATCAGGCTTGTCCCTTTCCCTTCTGGAGGCTGGTTGCCATCAGCAGGCTCATATTTATTACGTTATTGCTATTTTCCATAAATCTTACAGGTGCTATTAATGCAATAATGTTAAGCAGGCAGTGAACTGAATTTGAGTTCAGAAATAATAATTCTGCTATAATAACCAAAAATAGCTATGTTTTTAGCTCAAGCTCTTAACAACCATGTTTTTCTTTTAGTAAGATGCATCATCCCATTATACTGAGCAAATAATAATAAAAGAAATCCACAAAAATAGAAAATATAAGACACAATTATTGACTCGCTATGGCCTGAAGGGATAGAACTCTGTTTCAGCCAAACAAGACAGAATCGAATTTGTATTCCTTGTGTTTCATTACTTGTGACTCATCTTTGGCCAGCCCAATGATCATGCTGAATACTGCAACTCTTTTCAAAACATATTTCATATTGTTTTAGACAACTTCGCATGTACTATCTACCAGAATCAGACTAGTAGTAAATGAAAGCAAGATGTGCTACTGATGCATTAAGCAAGTGAGGACTGAGAACCAGTTTGCCCAGGAAAAAAACAAAAAAGGAAAAGCTAAAATAGAGGAGAAGGTGCTAGATCATCTTTTGAGGTCCCTTCCAATCCCTAATGTTCTGTGATTCTGTGATGTTGAGAGCGAGAATGTCTCTCTGAGCCTTCTTTCCTCCAAGATAAACTTCCCCAGTTCCCTCAGCTGCTTCTCAGAGCTCTTGTACTCCAGAACCTCTCTGGCTTCATTGCCCTTCTCTGGACACACTCTAGCACTTCAGTCTTATTCTTGGTGTGAGTGGCCCAAAACTGAGCTCAGTTTTCAAGGTGTGAACTTGTGTCTGTGCCTTGACCACCTAGAAATATAATATGGGGGTACTTGTGGAGATTTGGAAGCACTGCACTCCTTTTGTTCCCTTGCTATAAAATGAGAAATGTTATAGATTCATTGTAGACAGGAGAAAAATCCTTAAAGGGTCCCACTCTGGCACACTGGGAGTTTTATAATAACTGGCTAACTGGATGAGCTCATAAATGTAACAAATAAGTATTGTCAACTGTGACAATGGTTCGAATTTCCCTGATTAACATTGATTTACTATCCAGGTCCCTGTTAGATTAAATAAAGTTCTCTTGAATAGTTCAAGCAATTATGTTAACCGTCCTCCCTCTGCAAAACAGAAAAAGAAAGTGGCTGTGACTCACATCATTTATTCATTGCCCTGAAAAGTTAAAATGCAGGTTTCTCATAAAGACAAATAACATTTTGAGAGAAGACGTGTTGTGTAACATAAAGTAGAAATGCTTTCCACGGAGCTAGAACGTTGCAGTCAGCCTGCCAGCTCAAGCAGTGTCTTCAGTAGGTGGCCATCACCCTCTCAGAACCTATAGCCTGCACCCAGCAGAAAGCTGTGCTCTCTGCACTCTCCAGAATCATAAAATAGTCTCATGGAATCATTCAGGTTGGAACAGACCTTCAAGATCATCAAGTCCAGCCATGAACCCAGCTGTCCCAAGGCCGCTGCTAAATGGCCCTGAGCTCCAGATCTACACAATCTGTAGTTCCACCTCCTCCCTGAGCAGCCTGTTCCAAGGCCTGATGAACAAAGACTTGACCAAACCTTTCAACAAGGAAGATTTTCTTGATGTCCAACCTAAACTTTCCCTGGAGTAACTTGAGGCCATTTCCTCTTGTCCTATCACTTGTTATCTTTAAGAAGAGACCAATCCCCATCTCTCTCCACCCTCCTTTCAGGTAGTTGTAGACAGCAATATCTCTCTCAGCCTCCTTTTCTTCAGGCCAACCAGCCCCATATCCCTCAGACCCTTCTCTCAAAGTTTGTTCTCCAGAATCTTCACCAGCCTTGTCACCCTTCTTTGAACCCTCTCCAGTACCTCAATGTCTTTCTCACATTAAGCCTCTCAAAAGCCTCCCTAGTGCCTAGTGCAAGAGGTAATCACCTCCATACTGCCCACACTATTTCTGAATGTGGCAACCCAAAGAAGAACTCCCAGGAAAACATGCAGCTGTCCAGGTCTTCTGCTGCAAAGAATGCAGAGCTTTCAGAAAGAGACTTCTGAGAGTTCCTGGCATGAGCACTTGCTAAGAGGTGGCCTCAATGATGTAGTGGGGATTCCTTTAAGTATGGGTTGTATCCCCATACTTTAAGGGTGCCTCTGAATAACCGATCACCAATGACAAAAAAAACCAAACAGTTGTGTTGTTCTGCTCATTAATTCCTTAAAAGATTAAAGCTTGGTCTTTCTGAGGAGCTGGTTGCTCATTATAGCTGGTTACTCCATTCTCTTACCTGTGAAATCAGAAAGAATGATCTCTTGTTCCAACAGACTAGTGAATAGTCATGTAAGTAAAATTCTTCACAAAGTCTTTATGATTTTGTGGATAGCTGAGAGGACACGGTCTGTATAATTATTTTACTGTCAGTAAGGAGATATTAAAACCTGTAGGTCAATAGATACTGTCCTCTGCTTTTGTCTTCTTCCACCACTTCACTGTGGAGATGGTTTCTTTAGGGTCATGAGTGGGTACAAAGTTTGGTGGGTCTTCACTCACCATGTGGCTTCTTTGGACTCCAGTGTATGCTGGAGGGAGTTCTGATTTCCAGGGTGTGAGGTCCTGGGTTCATTAACCTGGGTCTCTATCACTCATCTGTGAATAGAGCGAACATCTGAGTCCCCTTCTCTGGAGATGTTTACAACCTGCCTGGATGTGTTCCTGTGCAGCTTGGTCTAGGGGATCCTGCTCTGGCAGGAGGATTGGACTGGATGCTCTTTCAAGGTCCATTCCCATGCCTAATGTTCTGTGAATCATTGAAAGAAGTCCCAGTGATATCTTTCTCTCTACAGGACTCGACATGACGTGTATATAATACTTGGTGTTAACTATTTTGGTAAACATCTTTATTGCAGGAACATCCTAATAAAACTGTAAGTAGCTATTTTTTTCCACAGAGACCTGGATATTTTGAAAGACATCCCATCCCAAAGTCTTCAGTTTGAGTGATTCACGTTGGATACAAACACATTTTCGTGGTGGCTTATGGTGACCAATCATTTTTCTTTAATATTCAAATTTAAGTAACGTATTTGCTAAGACAAAGGCCTTTTTGGACTACACTCAGCTAAAACTCCAATTTTCTTAATGCTTACATGCCCATGTTAAGGAGCTTAACAGAAGTTTATATAAGCTTTAGATTGCCACAATGTCTTAAAACTCTGTTTAAGGGGGGGTTGGATTGTCTGTTGATTACAATACATTTTGTCATTTTGGTGCTGCTGTTGATGGGTTTCCTCTGCCTTTTTAAGCTGCAGATAAAACCAGTAGATTACTTTTTCATATCTTATAATAAACAGAGGGCAGTTGCTTGATCATCTAAACCTGGGTTTTTGCAAAGTACTGCAGTGCAAAATGTTAGGCTAATTTTGTTTAAGCTCTGCAGAACCTCACCAGGCTAGAACCCTACTTTAACATTAGCTGTGGATGTTCACTTACAGCAATCTCAAATGATATTTTGTGTTTTGGGTTTTAGTGATGATCAGGTGATCACTATTCAGTCAGTGGCACTGATTTATTACCAAAGCACCATCCCTTGGCTGTGAGACTGTAGTGCCAGCATCAGGAACTGGCTGATGGGCAGTGATCAGTCTGGATCAGTGAGTATTGAACTGTTTCATCCTAGGCGGTGGGGGGAACAAAGCATGTAGACAATCCTTATTTTTGGGAATCTTCAATATTAGCAAATTCAGGATAAAGAGTTTGAACACAGGGAACAGTTTGCCTTAGTGCAAAGATGTTCACAATGATCGAAGCATCTGAAATCCAGCTACTCATCAGGCCTGAATTGAACTGAGTTTTATGCTGCTCACTAACTTAACAATTAGCTGAAACTGCTGTCCAGGTAGAGGTGGGTTTGGGTTTTGAAATGGATTTGGATGATTTATTTCCCCTGGATATTTTATTTCAGCAAAAATCCAGTCTGATGTTATCCCAGGGGACTCACGTGAAAAGAAATCTAGTTGTGAAAACATGCGAAACTCTTCGTTAGCAGGTTCGTCTGAGCAAGAAATGATTCATTACTTTATGCTTTCCCTTCACTGTAGGATTTTAATTGGCAAAATATTTCAGTGCCTAATAACTGCAGATACTAGGTGTTATTTCTGTTTTACCCACCTCCTGAGCTGAGTGTATCATCACAGTCTTAATTATTTCCCATCCGTGCAGTGTTTGCCGTTTATCGCTATGATCTAGAACTCATCTTCTTGAATTTTTGCTGTCAAATAAATCACTGTAGAGCAGGAATATGCCAACCTGTGACAAGGAGAGGAAGATATCAGTGTTTTGACTGCTTTATTGAAAGGTCATTGGATAAAATGTAAAATGTAAGCTGTCCCTTGAGAGTTGGTTTTTCAGTGATTACAATACAAGGGTCTGTCTGGGGATCTCAGGTCTCTGATTCAGTAAACCTTGATTTTTATGCACTCATTTTGCACACCTGGATTCATAAATCCCTCTCTAGGGCCCAGCCTGGAGATTACAAAGCTTTCAGGGACAGAAAGTTCTGAAGGTAGAGTTTCCATTTCCTGGGCTTTTTTCTGTATTGCCTAAAAAGTGAGCTCAGCTTTTGTTCTAAAAGGAAATAGTGGCTACCACTGTGCTTTGCAATGAGCCTGATTTTGATATACAGTAGCTGTATATTTGGATGAAGCCTCAGCACAGTGATAGGTGCAGGGCTGCAGTTTGCCTCATCCCCTGAGGCACCTGTACCTGGCCTCTGAACAATCTGGACTATGGAAACAGTTGGAGCTCCAGGTATGGGTTTCACTACAGGTTTCTTGGAATGATGGTCTAGGTGATCCTGCTTCGGCAGGGGGATCGGACTAGATGATCTTTCGAGGTCCCTTCCAATCCCTAATGATTCTATGATCCTCTGATTTTGACAGAGAGCACTACAGCAAAACCTACCTTTCCTTACTGCAATAGATACAATGAAATTACAGGAAACTTTGATTTGAAAGGGGCCTCTAAAGTTAATCTAGCCCAACCCCTCTGAAATGGGCAGAGACATCTGCAACTAGAGCAGGTTGCTCGGAGCCCCAAGGTGCAACCTGACCTGTAAGGGTTCCAGGGATGGGACATTTACCATCTCTCTGGGGAACCTGGGCCAGTGTCTCACCACCTTCAGAAATTTCTGCCTTCTCTCCAGCCTAAATCATCTCATTCAGTTTGAAGTCATCACCCTTTGTCCTGTTGCAACAAGACTTTTGTTAAATGCAGATGTGGCTGTGCTGTCCAGCAATTGCTTTGTGTAGCATCACTGTTAGGATGGAGTAAAATCCATGATGGAAAACCAGTTTCTACTGGATTGTCCTTGCTAGTGGTCCCTGTAGCTCATAGTCTCAGCTATGTGGCTATTGGGAATAGCCTAGCTTGTGCAGATGATTGGAGTGAAGCAATTCTGCACATGTGTGGATGTAGCAAATGTAGAGGCAAAAGACAGGAAGGTCAGGATGTAGGATTAGACATCCATGTTAGGATTAGACAGCAGTGCTTTCATACTTAGCCCTGATTTGCTATAAACGTAGTCAGTCAGTTACCAGAGAGGCTGATCCCAATATCCCACTTTGATAACTTTTAGTCAATATTTCTTTGGCAGCAATTCCAAGAAAGCCCCATCTCAAGACAGGAATCCCACTGTACCTGGGGTTGTTCAGAACACGAACAAGGGCACACTAATACTGGTCACACTATGACTACGAAAACTAGCCCCAAACCAACACCGAGAGCTCCAGTCAGGAGTGGAGAACTACTTTACTTTTATACATTGACTTCCAAGGTAGTTTCATAAGCAAATTGAATACTCTTCCAAAGCGTGAAATAAGCATAATGCTCTCATTTTTTAATAATATCTGATTGCTTCTCATTCAAGCTGTGACATAATAGAGAAATTAATTAAACCAAATGTCACTGAAGCCATTTCTGTAATGAATCTCAGTGCCCTAAAACACTCCAAACACTGACACAAGAGAAATTGTATTAAAAGGCTGCGGCATTTAGTAAGTGCTTGATAAAGGGTAATGTCACACCAACTGTTTTTGGAACTTGAAATAACCACTTATTCACACTAGTTCTACTGTCTGGAGGCCCTGTCTGGGACTGTGGTCTTCTGCATCACGTGTTGTGCACACACAGGGTAGGACAGACTCTCTCCCACAGAACTTCCAGTACGAGTAAGAAAGAGAGCAGGTTAAGTGCTGGGGTACAGAATTCCTGTCTTCGCAAAACGTTGATAAAATCCTCAGGCAGCCACCAGCATCTAACTCTGTGGGTGGGTGGTCCTCAGAACTAGAAGCTGATGGCCACCCATGAGGAGTCGCTCACTTCTCTGTGAGTGAAGGTCATTAGCTACACGCTCTGATAGGTACTGGCCACAGGCTGAACAGACATTAAGCCCCGCAGCATCCCTAGAGATTGGACTAGATGATCTTTTGAGGTCCCTTCCAATCTCTAATGATTCTGTGACTTCAACGCTGCAGACTACACATGGCCACTTCTAACTTGTCAGTTCTCAGTACATTACTGGTATGAAGTTTGCAAACTTCTCTGATCAATGAAGAGAAAACAGAAGTCCAACAAGCCAAGAGTTTGTGGGAAGAGAGTGCTTCACCTGCCCCTGCAAACCTGGTTTTCAGTCACTGGCTGCCTGCAGAACAAGTGTTTGGCGTTGCAATGTAAGCTGACATGGGCAGAAAGGAGCAGGTGCAGTAGTCTCTTTCAGCCCTTGTACCATCACTCTGCTCTCCCCAGGCTCAGCATTTCTCACCTCTGTAATGCCTTTCATACCTATGCCTGCTACCAGGTCAGATGTCCACTGATAGACTTATCCTAGCATAATCTGAGGACTAAGAATGGAAGAATGCTATCCACCGTTGTGATCTGACATACATGTCTCTTGTATCTCCAGGTCTGAGTGTGTGTTTCAATGCTTGAAAGATCTACTTCGGTTCCTGGAAACTAGCAAGGTGCTGAAGGTAACCACAGAGGTCAGCCTCACAAAGAGGAGGGCCACGAGGATGATCAGAGGGCTGGAGCATCTCTCCTATGAGACCAGACTGAGAGAGTTGTTCAGTCTGCAGAAGAGGAGGCTCTGAGGTGACTTTATTGTGGCCTTCCAGTATCTGATGGAGGCCTACAAAATAGCTGCAGAGGGACTTTTTAGGATGTCAGGTAGCGACAGGACTAGGGGGAATGGAGAAAAGCTAGAGATGGTTGTGAGGAGGAAGTTCTTCACCATGAGAGTGGTGAGAGCCTGGAATGGGTTGCCCAGGAAGGTGGTGGAGGCCCCGTCCTTGGAGGTGTTTAAGGCCAGGCTGGATAAGGCTCTGGCCAGCCTGATCTAGGGTGGGGTGTCCCTGCCCATGGCAGGGGAGTTGGAACTGGATGATCCTGTGGTTCCTTCTAACCCTGTCTCACTGTATGACTTGGTCTGGGTGATCCTGCTGTGTCAGGAGAATTGGACTAGATGATCTTTCGAGGTCCCTTCCAATCCCCAATGATTCACTTCATGGTGGGTGTGACAGAGCACTGGAATGGGCTGCCCATGGGGGTTGTGGAGTCTCCTTCTCTGAAAACATTTAAAACTGGCCTGGATATGTTCCTGTGTGACTAGATCTAAGTGATCATGCTGTGGTGGGGGGATTGGACTAGATGATCTTTTGAGGTCCCTTCCAATCCCTAATGTTCTGTGATTGTGTGATTCTGTGATCAATAGGTTGGTGATGTCCCTTCTTGGACTGTTCAGCACTCTTTTCTTGCAGCTGAACCAACAAAACGGAGCAAGCTTAGCACACGCTTTCACACACTCTGGTTCATACCCACTTGTTTACAGCTCTGCAGAATTCAGCTAAACTCCATCTGCCCATTTCAAAAGCAGAAGTACAAAAATACCTAAGTACAAGGCACAAATTATCATAACTGGCATCCACATGACAATTGTAAAAACAGAAACGTAAAAAGTTCAAGGCAAAATAATGTTAAAAAAAAAACCCCAAAAATTATAAATGTTTTTAAAAGTTCTTACAAAATGTAGTTAGTCTGTTTCATACAAACTGCCATGAAAATCTAGTTTCCAGCTCAGCATGAGATACAAAAGTCCTTCAACCTTATAAACCACACTTGTTAAAGGACTCTTTAAATATATCTCATTGGCTAATATGGAACAACAAGCACGACACAGAAACAGAGAGGGTGGTCAGGCCCTGGAATGGGCTGCCCAGGGCGGTGGCTGAGTCACCATCCCTGGATGAATTTAAAAGATGCTTAGACGTAGTGTTGGGGGATCTGGTTTAAGGGTGAACTTGTAGAGCAGGATTGATGGTTGGACTCTATGATCCCAAGGGTCTTTTCCAACTGAATGATTCTATGATAATATGACAGAATTCGCAGAGATTCTTCTTTTTAAATAAGATTCTTCTTTTTAAATAAGATTCTTCTTTTTAAACATATTTCAGGTTGGTTTAAGTTCGATTGGCTTTCTGCCAAAATTGTCCTTGTATTACCAGCTCTGTACACAGGTCTCCCGGATCTGGGACTCAGTAGCTGCTCTCGTGACTGTGAAGGTAAGTTAGTGTGAGCCAATGTGAGAACAGGTCAGACAGTGATTTGGAATGGAAATGTCGAGCAAAAAAAGTGACTTGTGTTTTCCTTTTAAGTTACTCAACTTGGAGAGTGACAGGAGAAGTTTCTCTTTCTACAGACCTTTAGTTTTCTGAACGTTTTCCTCATCTAACAGTCTTTGGTTATGCTGGAAACTCTCTTGCTCCTTTTAGCTCTGCTGTAATTTTCATGAGAGGCAGACAGCTTCACAATAATACTTACCATGCCATGCTGGCCTTCAAAGCTTTGCACAAATACATAAGGAAGTCTCTGGAAGATTAGGAAGAAAATCATAATTAAGCACAGCTGCATCTGAGTTAATGTTTTCAAATATCTGCATTTGCAAGAAACATGTAATTAAAGCTGGGAGGAGATGCTTCTGCTCTTGCTGCAGAGTACAGTTGTCACTCAGACAATTTTTAGACCTGGGTCTGAGGCTGTGTGTCTGTGTAACAGTTGAGATTGACACCTCTGTGTGTGCAACAAGCTGTTCTTATATAATAATGTGAGTTTTGATTGGCAACTCGACAGAATTCAGCCCTCCATGTACCGGGGTTACCTGCTGCTAAACTGCTCTCTTGTTGTGCACACCCAAGCAAAAATGAGTCTAGTGCTCAACTATACACATCCAGCACAGTCCAGAGGATCTGAACACCAAAATAAAAATATTTAAAAGCAACTAAAAAATAAAATAAGCATGCCATTTGCTGCCCTCTGTGACTGATTGGCTGCATCCTGAGCAGTGACTGGTGCTTCCAAGACCTTTACGAAGTAGAAGTTGGTCAGAGGAACATTTTTCAACCTGTAGCGGTTAAAACTTCAAGCCTAGAAAATTCTGCAATGGCTGTATCTATCAGAGAGGGTGGGAACCTTCATACAAATCGTGTTGCTGGTTTAGCTTGTCTGACTGCAGTGGAAAGGCAGTTCCTCAACAAGTAATTCAGCTGTGTATTCAGTGCACAAATCCTCTTGAACTAGTTTCTCCTGAGCCTTCTGCTGTNGCTATCAGCCTAGCACTGGTTACGGTTTCAAGGATCAAGCAAAGGATCTCCAGAGAGAGATAAGAGTGAGTGAGCTTGAGATGTTCAGTAATGGCCAAGTTCAACGTGTCTCTCTGCTCACTCACGTTACCTTCATACGCTGGATGGAGCATGTTGGATGACTGCAGCAAACGCAAACAGCTCTGAGTTGCACACTGTGATCTGCTCTGCTCTCTTTCCTCACAGCAAAATCTTGCTGTGACTTTCCAGGCAGGTGCTTCTTGGGTTTTGTAAAGTTTAAAGAAGTCAAGATTGTTGGAGTTTTTTTAGTGAAGTGGACAGAACATCTCCTGTCTTGATTTAATAGATTTGGCAACAGGGAAGTTGCAACTGCAGAGTGAATTATAGTAGTAGGGAGATGGTTTAGAGGATTTAGATTAAAACTGCTTTGCTTTCTGTTATGATTTTACTGCCTTGCAGGAAAGATGATCCTGTGGCCAAAGAGGACTTGTAATTTTGCTTGTATCACACTGTCCATAAATGTCAAAGAGAATATTCCCATCCTGTCACATCCCTATTAAATCACACAGTTTCTACCAAACTGAGTTCCCCACAAGTTGTTAAAGACATGCAGTACCTTTTAGAGAATATGTTCAGCTGTCAGAACATGAACTTTTTTGTTCAATCACAGAATCATCACAAAACATTAGGGATTGGAAGGGACCTGAAAGATCATCTAGTTCAATCCCCCTGCCACAGCAGGACCACCTAGATCAAGTCACACAGGAACATGTCCAGGTGGGTTTTAAACATCTCTAGGGAAGGAGATATATTGCTCATATGTTGCTTCATATATAAGCAATATTGCGTTCAATACATTGCTTGATTTCCTCTTCTACAGCAAATCTTGACTTATGCTTTCTAGGAAGGCTGCAAAGTTCTGTTCCATCTCAATACTTCTAGTGAGAACCAAGTACAGCTGGAAAAAAGGATATTTTTATCCTTATCTTATTGGAATAAAGTGCTTCTCTCTTTTTTTTCCCTTATCTTCAAAATTTCAATCAGCTCAAGCAAGGAGTTTTTCTTTTATTCTTTATAATTAGTATCTTGAGTATAAATGACTGAGTTGTATCTTGGTAATAAAATTTTCAGCTGAAGAAAGATAACGCAAGCCAAATAATTAAATTTAACAAGTGTCACAGACCTCAGCATTTCACCAGGGTGTAGTTCATGCAGAACTATTCCTTCAGGACATTCAGAAGTTAGAGTGCGAAATATTTTTGAAAATACAGCAAGACCTTGAGTAGAAGAAATAGTATTTCAGCAAACAGATAGGAGACAATTCTGAGACTGTTTATATAAAAATCTGCTCTGTTATAAACACCAAGTCACTCAAAAAGAAATTACATTAATTTTATTATAAGGACAAAATCAATAAAGCAAAAGGACAGTGCTGCGTGCTTGACTCAGGTCAGAGGCACACCAACGGCTCTTTGTGAGCTCTCTATAGTTAACATTGCCTTAGGTTCATACATAATCGTTAGGTTCCTGAAATAATGAACATGCATGGTATAACTTGTTTATATGGTCTTTTAGGATCCTCTGGTGGTGTTGATGGTCTCTTATCCTTCTGTCCTCTTGTTGGTTTGCTGAACCATATCCTCCATCCTCAAATCCTCCATCTTCAGCTTTGCTGCCTGGCACCTCTGGGGTAGTCTTCAGTAGTCTCCTGCATTTCCTTAACCTTATCTGTTAGCTCCTTCTGAGAAGTTAAAGGTTAGCAAAGCCCTGCCCTGTATCCTGTTGTGGCAAAAAGCCAATTCTGCAGATCCCGCTGTTCATTATTTTTTACATGTTCCACCTTTTAATTTCCCAGCATTGCTCAGACTTAATCACATCAGGTTTAATTTATGATGCACGTGTAGGCTTATAGTAAGTATGAGGGCTTGTGCTCATCCCCTAAAATGGGCTGTAGTTGAAAGTGAATGGAGAGATTAAGAATTTTGACTGAACCTAATGAAACTAGCTGTTCTTATATGATTTTATTGAAAAAGTAATATGAACTAGACTCGCAATTGGTCTACATGCAGATTAAGAATTTGAGATTTATGACATCAAAAAAACCACAAAAACAATGATGTTAGCTCAAATAGTAGAAGTCTGTGCTTAGAGTCTTATCCCTCTCTATAATCCCTGAAGCAGAAAGGTATTTTCTCCATAAAATGTTGTTTGAATTGAATTGAATCTGTGCCCCAGAGGAGTGGGTGAAGAGACACAGAGATGGAATGTTGGATTAAGCAGGACTGGTCCTGGTTTGTATTTGTAGGGGAGACAGTCCAGGTGCTGTAGGCTTATCCTGATCCAGCAGTGGGTGTTGGACTTAGAAGATCTTTTGAGGTCCCTTCCAACCTGTCACATTCTGTAATTCTGTAAGACTGAGAGTCTTTCCCAGTGGTGTTCTGGTTCCAGTCACCATGATGAGTTTTCACGCACAACTTATTCAGTGAAAACTTTTTATTTGGGCATCACAGCAGGTGAACGTGAAACTTCTTTACTCATGCAGTTTTTGACTGGTTTTATTCTTTTTCCTTTCTGTTTAAACTTTAAACCACAGTACCACAGAATACCTTTGGTGGGAAGAGCTCTTTAAGATCATCAAATCCAACCTTCAACACAGCCTGGCAGGTGCTTGATGTTCTTGCACCACTGCTATGTTCTCTGGAAAAGTTCATGAAGGACTGAAAGCTTCACACACCTTTGATTAGTGATGACTAAACCATATCCCTAGGCATCAGGTCAACACCTCATGTAAATTCCTCTAGTTATCAGTCTATACTGTGGGAATTTGTCTGCATTTGTCCTGTGATGAGTAAGCACGGGTATAGTTCTACATGGATTAATGACAGAAAAATGTCTTATTCAAACTAGTTGAAAAAAACATCTGAGAATGTTTTCCTGGAGTTTAGCTTTGTAGGTAATAAATTGTTCTAGAAAAGGGTCTATACAAGGCTGGAGAGCTTGCAAATGAGCACTGCTGGAACTCTGTGATCTTGGTAATGGCTGGGAGATTCATCACTTGCTACCAACACATTCTGGTGAAGCTGGTTAGTAAGTAGAAGGTACATGCTAATCATACTATTGCTCTATTGTTCTGGTCATTTTTATTGTCTCACATATGTCCCTATTTCATAGAATCATAGAATAATTGGGGATTGGAAGGGAACTCGAAAGATCATCTAGTCTAATCCCTTTGCCACAGTAGGATCACCCAGACCAAGTTGGAGAGGAATATATCCAGGTGGGTTTTAAATCTCTCCAGAGAAGGAGACTCCACAACCCGCCCCGGGCAGCCTGTTCCAATGCTCCGTCACTCTCACCGTGAAGAAGTTCCTTCTGATATTTACATGGAACCTGCTCTGTTCCAGTTTACACCCATTGCCCCTTGTCCTATCACCAGATGACATTCAGAAGAGCCTGGCTGCATCCTCCTGACACCCACCCTTCATATATTTATAGACATTAATGAGTTCACCACTCAGTCTCCTCTTCTCCAAGCTTAAGAGACCCACCTTCCTCAGCCTCTCCTCATAAGGGAGGTGCTTCACTTCCTTCACCATCCTCGTTGCTCTACGCTGGACACCCTCCAGCAGCTCCGTGTCCTTCTTGAACTGAGTGACCCAGAACTGGACACAATACTCCAAATGTGGTCTCACTAGTGCAGAGTAGAGGGGCAGAGGAACCTCTTTTGATCTGCTAACCACCCCACTTCTGATTCACCCCAAGATGCTGTTGGCCCTCTAGGCCACAAGAGCACACTGCTATTTGTTCTTCTGCTGCAAAAATATTGTTCCTCTGGTCTGTGTTGAAACCTGCTACATTCACATGAGGAAGGAGAAAAAGAAGAGGCAGGAGGAGATTTGTGCCCTTAGACTGCTACTTGGATAATTTTAAGATGACTTTCTTTTAAGAAGAAAATAGGGAAGTTCTTGTGTAGATCCCCTGCTCGCCTGCCATAGTGCTTGTTGCTCTTGCGAGGAAGGAAATGGAACAAAACCAGGAGTGAAGTGCTGTGAGCACCTAGAGCTGCATAACAAGCTGTTGACTGAGTTGTAAAGACAATCCACATTCTGCCTGGGGATCATCATGAACTAAAACCTGTTTTCCTTCTCACCAGGGTCATGCAGTATTCAAGCTCAAAGTTCAATAGGATCCATACAAAAAGATGGGGTGTTAGGGTAAAGGCTACAAAGGGAGTGTTTATTTCAATCACACTTTTGCCTTTTAGACGTTGCTGTTGTTTTCACATAGCATTTGAGAATTTTCAAGAGGGGTGGTGCTTCCTTCTCAAAAGATGAGTGAGAGCAAAAGCTGTGGGTCTTGCATAATCATAATTGCACCCAGAGAATAGGTGCTGGTAAAAGCTGAATACGTATGAGGTGCCATCTGGCAATTGCACAGGGAACTAAAAATGCTGAAGCATTTGCTGGACTAGGAAAAACTAGGTGTCCTAGTGGAAAATAGGATTGTGAGGCCAAAGGAAGAAAAGGGATGAGAAAAAAAGAGTTCATTAATTTTTTTGCAATGGAAAAACAGGTAGATATGGCAGCACCAAAAGAGAGGAGATATCCCGCCACCCAAAGAGGAAATAGAGCAAAATATGTCATAAAAACACGATCATAAAAGAACTAGAAGAGCAAAACCAACAGAGGAACTACAAAAACTGGAAAGGCAAGGAAGAAGCAAAAGTGCTAGCCAGGCACTCATAAAGACCTACAGTCTCTCCCTTGCATGACATAAGAGTGTGTTATTTCTTCGGAGCAAGTGTTCAAATGTAGATCTGAAGCTAGAAAAGACCCTGAAAGGGGGAAGAAGATTCCAGTTATCATTTGGGACAAATTATGCTGCCAGATATCCAAATCATGGCTCAAAATACATCTCAGGGAGAACTACTAGCGACTGGAGTCTTGGGGCATTACTGTCTTGCAAAAGGTTGCAAGGCGATGATAGTCAACTGATGGTTCAAGGACAGCTTGCATATAGTGACTTTTGGAAAGAGGGACGTTTTCAAGTCATAGAATCACAGAAGCAATTAGGTTGGAAAAGGCCTTTAACATCCAGGAGTCCAACCACGAACCTAACTTTACCAAGCCCGATGCTAATACTTCACCCTACAGTAGTATGACAGCAGTGGCTCTGTTCTTGATTCACTTGTGTAATTGGGGATGGTCCCTTCAAAAACTCTTCATGTGGGAGGCTAAGGCAGCAAAAAGAGAATGCCAATTGCAGGTTAAAGCCTACAGCAGGAAGTGATAGAGATGATAAATGCAGCTAGCAAAAAATACTGCTGAAAGAATTGGAATGGAAAGCCAGACTTGGTTCTCTCAATCAGCAAAAATAATTTTAAAAAAAATAAAAGCCTGTGAAGATTGCATTGGGACACTTAGGATAAAAAAAGACTGCAAATAAGATTTAAAATTCCATGGCAAAACTTCTGATTGCTGAAAGAAGTGCCTAGTGGTGTTCACTGAACTGAAAATTTTCAACACTTGCATATAAAGGGATTCTAGATTTTCTTTAAGCCAAAGATGCAAAAATAATGAGAATTTGTGTATTAAATAAACAGAAGCACGCTAAGGAAGGCTTCCGCGTTCCTATCGCTGAATACAAACGAAAGCTTAAAAAAAACAGGAAAAAGGGACAGGGCAGCAATGTACACCAAGCTTTTGGGATGAGGAAGGATACTGTTATAATGTAAATTGACCAAAGTCAGGTGGATATTTATGAAACATGTCCTTCAGTCCTATAAATAAAATAAAGTGAGGAAGGAATACAGGTGGTTGCTGTGCAGATACCCACAAATTACAAATGTGGTTAGAAGGCAATGTAAATATTATCTCTTAATTGGCAGCAAAACCACTTAAAGCATGAGACTCTGAATTCCTGGGGTCACGGGTTTGAGCCCCATGCAGGACAACTCTAGACAGTACTGTAGGCTTACCCTGCTCCGAGGGGTGGGGGGGTTGGACTTAGATGATCTTTTGAGGTCCCTTGCAACCTGTAACATTTTGTGATTCTATGATTCTATAAAGGAGTGAGAGGATGGATAATAGGAATAAAAGTAGAGAAAATGATGACAGAGCACTTGAACGGGCTGCCCAGGGGATTGTGGAGTCTCCTTCTCTGGAGACATTTAAAACTCACCAGATATGTTGGTCTAGGTGGTCTTGCTCCAGCAGGGGGAGTGGACTTGACGACTCCCTTCCAATCCCCAGTGTTCTGTGATTCTGTAAGGAAAATGTGGCACACTGCATGTGGTTGGGAGACAAGACTTCGATGTGATAGCTGTATTACCAAGAAGTGGAACGCTTGACTAAGACAGAAAAGTAAGGACATTAAGTGGGACAAAGACAGAAAAACAGGTGTGAGGGAAGTAGGTTGAAAATCACTATGGAAATTTGCAAGGTTTTGTACTTAGAAGTACTTCTTGAGAAGAAACCAAAATAGCTTCACTTCTTTATCTGAGAAGAACAAGGCCTAAGAGAGGATAGGACGGTTCTCTCTATACTTGTCAGGAGAATCATAAGCCACATTGGTACGTGGCATAGGCTCCTTCCTGAGTGTCACACAATGATATGTGCTTGACTTGCCACCTTGGGTTTTGTCAGCTTTGGGGAAGATTTTGTGGGTTAGTGCCTGTTCACAGCTAAGTTCAACAAGATCCTGCCATAGACTGAAGCCTCTGCATGGCCTCCAAGTCATATACTGTCATGACTTTTGAGACTTTTCAAAGGGCATCGTGCTTCAGCTCCTCTTATTTTCTCCCCTCTCTGTATTCTTGACTTTTGAAGTCTGTATGACTCTCACAGATTTGACTCTTTGGAACAGTGAATCATGGCTCTCAAATGGCACTCGATTTATTGCGGTTTGTCTTGAAGTGACTGCTACACTCACAGACCTCGGGGAAAAAAAGAGGCAATATGACACAATTGTGAAAGATTTTATATTTTCAAAGGCTGGTTCCAAAACCTCTTGTGGGCTGAAGTGCCACACTGAGTTATTGCAATAAGTTTTGCATGCTCCCTAATATTTCTTGATGCCCTATTTGAAAAGGCTGTAAATGTTTTATGGGTACCATTATGTCTTTACAATTTGAGTGCCAGCTGGTCTGAATATGTCCTCCTTTTGGATTCCCAGCTCAGGTATCCAAGGGGAAGTTATCGCCAATTCTGCACACACCCCTGAGTGGTGTGTCTGGTGCCAGCCACTAGGCAGGACAGAACAATAAACAGTGTCCTGTATTGGCAGCTTCTTTGTCTTCCAAAGATGGAGAGAGCTGTAACATGAAGCTGTACAGGCAAACGTGTTAATCTTCATTGCACAGGAACTGATAAACTGCTTTTGAAATAAGGCAGTTTAGGAGGATGAGATAGATAGAGCTGATCCTAACACTGGGGAATTGATTATTTGACTTTTAAGTGCTCTTCTAACAGCTTTCTGTTTTCTCATGCTACAGGATTTTTCCTGCTTGGAATTCTGCAAGATTTAGGACTTGAAGACATAATGAAGTCTACTACTTCCACTTGTATGTTGTCTTTTCATTGATTGTTTTTCTCCCTTTTCCTTGTTTTAGGAAAGAGAGCATGTAGGATTTTTGTGTCTTCATTTCTTTAAAAAGCTATGAGGTTTTGTTCTTCTTTCTTACGTCTCACCTCTCCCAAATACGGTCCCTGTGTACAAATATAATGACAACACTTAAGGACTGGACAGTTCCCCTTACTTCATTGCCTTTCAAGACTAGCCTAATCACTTTCTAATCCATCCCCTTTTGGTCATCTATGATTTAGTTACCCAAATCAAATTGCATTTATTTCCACTTAACCACTTGTTTTATGGTCCAGCCCAAGACTGTCATTTGTGACAACTGATTTTCCAAAGTGTTTAAAATCAATTTAATTAATCTCTCCAAGAATTTCTGCGATGTTGCTTCCTACGCTAATTAGCCTCTCAAATTACTGGCATGTGCTTGTTAAGAATTCTCCTCTTATCTTTCAGTTCCTACACATGTAGCTCCTGAGTTCATGGCCCCTTTGAGAGCCGGATGGGCTTGCAAATCAAGGCCCACACAGTGTTGCTTTCCCTTCCTATTAATGAGTTCTCTTCTGAGTGCTCTTTGCAGAACAAGATCACAAAGAGGAGATCAAAAAGCTGTTTGGAATGACTGGCATCTAGTTACCTAAATATATTTATATATATATAAATATAGATATTAAGGAATATATAAGTATATACTTAAACATGTTTCACCTTGACTTCTAGCTATGCATCAGATTAAGACAGGCAACAGGCACTGAAACATGTCCTCAGTCTTAATAAGTTTAATTTTCTTTGGCTATTCATTGGATTTTCATGTGTTAATGTACATATATATACACACACATAACCTGACATAGAAACAGATGTACATAAAACATGCCTGAATAAACTGACTGACCAGATTAATACTCTAGCACCTCAGCTAAATGCAGCTAAATAAGGCATAAAGAAGTGTTATGTTCGGTAGAGGAGAGTGAACAGGGCAGCACTGGCCCAGGCAAGTTACAGCCCTACCTGCGGTTGTAGAGCAGAGGACAGAAGAGCACCACCCACTGGATGCGGGAGGAGCAACAGCACAGCAGACCCGGAACCATGGGGATCATGGGGATATGTCAGCGTGATGACTCAGTGTTGGGTTTCTGCACCTCAAATGAATCTGTGTGATCAAATGTGAACTGCATTAGCTCACTGTTTGCTGGAAATTATTTCCTTCTGGTCTTCCTAGAAGGGCAGGAAAAGGACAGACACTCCCCCTAGTGTCCTGTTTATAGCTGAATAAAGTTCAATCTGTTTTGGACACCGGCTGTCATCTTCCTTAATGTGTCACATGCTGATTCTAGTCTGGCTTTAAAAAAACCTTCCCACTCCACTTTCACGGAACCAAGTAGACTGAAGTGGAAGAAGTACTTCCCTGTGAAAGTCCCCTTTAAATCAGGAATGGCACTAATGATGACAATAATTGGTAGTGTTGTAGGACTTCGGCAGCCTACTCAGAAACCAGGGTGCCCAGCACTGTCTGCTGGAAGAGCCTTCTACTTGATACCTGAAAATGAAGTTTTCCTACTTGATACGACTACTACACACTCACATTGGGAGCTGAAGTGCTCCAGGAAATATCATAAACACATTTACAGGATTCAGTGGATTAGAGAGAAATGGGGTCCCCTACTGTCCCTTCTGGTGCCAGCGGGCAGCATGTGCCTGCTGCTTTACACAGTACCCTGGCTCAGCAAAAAGCTGTTTTGTACTTTGCATTGGAGCTCCTGGTTAGTTTTGGGGTTCTTTTTAAAACTGCCTACTTCTGTGGAAAGGCTAAGCAAATCCTTGTGCCATAAAACCAGCTCCCATGACACTGGGAAATGCTTCTGATTCTCCCAGTAAAGCTTGCCAGAGTTCATCTTCAACACAGGACCTGGCACAGAAAGGGAACTTCAGCACGCCTTGGTTGCAAATGTCCAAAATTAACAAAACCCAGTTCTCAACAGCTGCTCAGGTCAAACTTGCTTGTTTTCAGTATTCCATTGCTGTTATTCTTTATGTAGATGCATATTGTGTTCCAGTCAGGGGGTTAAAGAACAATTGTTTTCCATACAAACACTCCTGTTCAGCTGCAGATGGACTAATACAGCTTGACACGTAGAAAGTCTTTATCCATTACTGACTAGTCACAGTGCTTCTGTATGGAAGTCCAGGAAATAGAAACAGAGCAGAAGGTGACTAATACCCAATTACCCAGGACAGGGTGATGAAATACTGTAGCTGAGCAATTTATGGAATTGGAGATTTCTGTCTTTGTCTCTGAGTGGGTGAGAGCTCGGGAGACCTTCAGACTACAGAAAAGCCTTGAGCAAACAGCTGATTGACACCAGCCAACAGCTTCAAAAATTACACGATAAGTCTCAGAGGAATAAGAAAGAAGTAACTACTAGCACACAGGTGACAACTAACTACCCCTTTCATTGAGATGTCTGCAGAGCCCAACTGAACATCTGCAAAATTAGAAACACAAGGTAAAGTTTGACTGTCTCTAAAGCATTTCAAAATTAGAAACTTTTCACTCTCAGATCATCTTTGTCTAAGGGTTTCTTACTTGGTTTAGGTGATCCAACTGAAGAATAACTTGAAGGCAACACCTTCCTTCTTCCAGTGATACTCCATTGGCATGACCAGACACCTATATACACTCAATTGTTTCCCTCTCCTGCATGACCTGGAAGGTAGATGAGCTTCTTAGATCCCTCTCATCCTTTCCTCATCCAATGAGCCCTGTTAGAAAAGAGGTAGTGATTTCCAGAGCAGACATTTACCATCACTGGGCACCAGCAAAGTTTGAGATGTAAGTCTTTAGATGTGGGTCTCAAGTAGCAGCATCTCTCCATCCTGTTTCCACTCATGCAAGCCCTGGATCTGGCAGTGTTTGTGTCACCCACCCACTGGGCAAGTGACTGAGCAGAGTAATCTCATCATGTGAGATATGGTAGATTCTCATACTAGGGAACTGTATATAAGATGCCCCTTATACAGCAGTAAGTCATGTGGGGGTCAAACGAACTCAAACATTGGAAAGCAGGATGGAGGGGGATGAATACTAAGAGGAGATTGGAAGCTTTGTCTCTCAAGACTTATCCAACTTGCCTGCGATAGCTGGACTCGCTGATCTTAAAAGTTCTATGATTCTAGGAATTTCTGTTCATAAAGTCACTGTTTGATGGAAAACATTGACTACTACTTGGGTTGTGGATAAAAGGGGTAAGGAAGCAGCAACAGAATGACTGACAGTGTTAAAATAGTAGACACAAACCACAGGGTGTGGGGATGTGGGTGTGCATCAGGATGCAGGAGGAGAAGGGGATTGGACTAGATGATAGTTCGAGGTCCCTTCCAGTCCCTAATGATTCTATGATATGCAGAAGGAATGAAGAAATGGAGTATAGAAGAGAAGCTGAATGTAAATTTGATTGGTTATTTATTTCCCTTAACTATTTAAATTTATGTCTGCCTGGCTAACTTTCCAGAACAGAGTGTGCTGGAAGACAGACTATGTTCTGTAGGAATGAGGAGCTTTACAGCCACAAGTCAATAGATCTCTCCTTGCTTCAGCTCTTCAGCCTTAAAATAAAATAAAATCCTGTCTTGTGGGAGCATGGAGAGGTCTAGCGTGCCTACATCCTTCAGAAAGCCTCAGACAAGACAACAAGTGAGTCCCTGCCTGGAGAACGACGTTGATGGAGCCACTTTCTTTCACTACCCTGGGGAGGTTGTTCAATGCCTACAGCAAAACTCAATCCTGAGGAACAGTCTGCTCCCAGGTTCATCTGCCTTCAGTCTGATTTGGAGTCAAGCAGAAATATGACAATTGTACTGCCATGAAGCTCTCATCTTCCAGTTTTGCTGGTCTTCGTTTGATGCTGTTTTGCTCTCGTCTGGTTGCAGCTATTTCTCAGGGCTCTGGATGCAGCCTTTCTGGGTGAGATCCTACAGAGAGATCATACTCTACAGTCATAATAACAGTTTCATTTGCATGTTCAAGTATATTCAGGAATAATATTGTTTTGTTTAGCAGACATTCAGTGCTCACAACACTTGAGATCCATATCACACAGAGACCTATCACTGTGGTCTTTTAAAAAGGCACAATTAATGTTTCCAACTTTCCACTTTAAAGTTTCAAATTCCTTCTTTCTTTCCTGTGCTTCCCCAGGGAACTCTTCAGGTACACAGTCACATATGACATATGTCAATTTGTCATTTAGGTAGAGCAGAGACTTCCTAGCATGGGCAACTTCATTATATTACCTTTTGCAGAATGTGATTAAACTCTATTTAAAAAAATATTTAAGGCTTACAGTTTTATAATTTTCTTTGCGCACTCTCGTCTATTACAAGAGCAGCAGCTGGAGATTTCTATGCATCTGGTGAACAGACCTATGAAATGCGAAGGCAGGTGAGTAAAGAGCGTTGAACAGAGCGAGTGTTTCCGGACAGCCACGCAGCCATTGAAGAGTCTATTTCCCTGAAAAGCCAACAAATTGTCTTTGACTTTTCATCGTGTGCGGAGAGAAGGAGGCTCACAGATCAGCCCCGTTCAGCTGGAAACTTTATCTTAGTCTTTGTATCTCTGTGTGGAGGTTTTGTTTTTCCCAGAAATTGGAATCCTCAGGCCAACAGGCCAATAATTTGAAGACTTTCTAGCTAATCTTTCTAGATTTAGTGTGCCAGGAGATTTTTCTGCAATTTTTGTTACAATCTGGCAACATCACAGTTTGTTAATGTCCTAGATACGGTGAAGACATGAGCCAAGTTTTTATCAGAAGAGCTATGACGGATTTATTGCAGGATAACAGAAAACAGAGTTTGGATCATTTGTTTCTAAACCGGGATTTTACTCAAAATACCCCAAGACAATCCTCAGAGCGACTCTCATTTTGATTTACTTTGAGTATAAAGTCTCCAGGGCAGGTGGCAGATCTTTATCTGTGGCCTCTTGAGATAAATCCACATTTTCCACTTTGAACTGCAGTTCAAACTTCAGTTTGAAACCAACTTGCAACCTTAAGGTCCTTCAGTTTTGCTTTATCTTTTCACTTGGGATGTTGATTCCATGAGTTTTTGGGTACCGTATCTTCTTTAGTTTTTTATTTCTTCACATGTGACTGTGAAGGGTGGGTGTCAGGCTCTGCTCAGTGTCATCTGATGATAGGACAAGGGGCAATGGGTGTGAGCTGGAACAGAGGAGGTTCTACATCAATAAGAAGGAACTTCTTCACAGTAAGGGTGACAGAGCACTGGCAGGGGATGCCCAGAGGGGTTGTGAAGCCTCCTTCTGTGGAGACACTTAAAACTCACCTGGACATGTTCCTGTGCGACTTGGTCTGATTCTGCTGTTACAAGGGGATTGCACTAGATGATCTTTTGAGGTCCCTTCCAATCCCTAATGTTCTGCAGATTCTGTCATCTATTGTGATGGCAGCTGGAACTGTGTCCCCAGGAAAACAGTAGCTATGTGAATTTCAGATGACAGGGTATGTTTTGGGAAGAATCAAGAGCAATTTAGAAACATGAGAGAGACATTATGATCTTTGATGGAGAGGAGCCTTCATGGTATCTCATGATGGCTTCATGAGGCTTTCGAGCAGTTTGAAGCACAGACCCTATGTGACAATATGTAGGCTTATGACGACAAGTGGCTTTTGGCTAACTACTTTCTGAGAGGAGTAAATCCAGGAGTTGCTACTATAAGCAAATGGTTTACCTGGGCTGGGAGGTGGCCCAGGGATAAAATTAGGACTGCTATTGAGCTGGAAAGAAGGGGTGAAAGCCAACCAACCAAAACCCTGAAAACTGAGGTGGAATTCCACTTGTATTTGCAGTGTGTCTGAATGCACACAGTAGAAAAGTAGGGGGTAGACTTAAAGACTTGATACTGTTGTTTCACAATTTCTTTTTGTTTCATACATACACTCATCACCTAAAATCCTGTCCTTGACAGGACTTTTATCCTGGATTATTTTAAGCACATATAAAACAGCAACATTATTCCAATCTCATTTGATCTTTCTGGTCCAGTCTACTTCAAAACCTCAGAAATCATGACCAGCTGTATTGGATCAATATTTTCATTCTGAGTTGTCTTAACATTTACAGAATCATGTTTCAGTTTTTCTCTCCCACTTGAAATCTTTCAAACAGTTGAAAAAAAATTAGTATTTCTGGTAAGACATCAGGAATCTTTAGAGCTGGGCCATGGGTCATAACACTCAGAAATCTCTAATAACAATTGGAGAACAGGCAATTCTGCCACCCCACTTATTTTCAAAGCATTAAAAGCAGCAAAGTAGCCCATGATCCAGAATCTGACCTTCAACACCCAGAGGATGTTGTAACTGCTGCTATCTGCTCCCCTGAATTGATCTAAAAATACTGCTCAATAAGAGACCTTAATGTGGACCTGCAGCGCATCCTGTATCACTGATATGGATGTCCTTCAATCCTTGTGAAGTAAGCAGGGCTCATTCAGATCTTTAGCCTGAATTTTCAAGGTTCATAATGAAAAAAAAAACCAAGGTTTTGTCTTCAGAAAGACAGAAATAATTTTTTAAAATGTTTTCTTCTTACACCTAGCCTCTTCAAAACAAAGACATTTAGATGTAGTGTAGTGTTGGGGGATATGGTTTAGGGGTGAACTTGTAGAGTAGGGTTGATGGTTGGGCTCACTGATCCCAAGGGTCTTTTCTAACCTGAATGATTCTGTGATTCTATGGTCTGTTTCTTTTTCCTGAGCCATACATTGTAAATGTTAGAAGCAAAGGCAGAACCACACTCAACTGTTAGAAGCACTGACAGTCCATATACTCTCTTTTCTCCAAATCCTAAATCAGCTTGTTGTAACACATGTATTGGAGATCCTGTTGTTTGATTAGTTGATAAGTAGAATCTCATCCCAATTCCATAAGTTTGCAAGGATGGCTGGAGCAGTACTGCAAAATGAAATTAGATAACTTTTGGAAGCCAACAAGATACTAAGAACAGACTATGCAGGTTAATAGTCAGCACTACTGGATTGCAGGTAAACACTGCAGTCTTAGTATGGAAATAGACCAAGAGGAACTGGGGAAAATCATACTGCTGGGAAAGATATGTGGAATGTTATGCTTCAGTAGTCAACCACAAATTATCTGTTTACTCAAGTAGTGGAAGCAGGAATGGAAAAATAAGGGACAAGGGACCTGGTACATAAGTTCTCTCTAATGAAATACGTCAGAGGTTCCCCAGATGTTTATGCACAAAATAGTGCTTTCATGCTGTTTTTGTAGGATGAAAGAACATACATGAGTTGTCCTAGTTGTTAATTTTTCAGTTGAAGAATGGATTTTCAGGGAGTCATTTTTGCTCTTCAAAGCAAATGACAGTAGACATTAAGGAAAATAGCCCTGTGGGGAAAAAACTCTTCTGTGTTTTGTTCCTTGAAAGGTAGTTATTTCAGCTCTTCTTGCATAGAGTCTTCCAGACTCTATGACTTGGTCTAGGTGATCCTGCTGTGGCAGGGGGATTGGACTAGATGATCTTTCGAGGTCCCTTCCAATCCCTAATGATTCTATGACTCTGGCAAGAGATGGAAGGAGATAGAAATAAAGAAGCTTACAGCAAAAAGAAAGGTCTGTAGAAATTAACACGATGGTATGTGAAAGATTTTATCAGGGAAGACTCTGAGAATGTCTTCAGGATGAAAGTGGATCTCCTCTAGACAACTTAAACAGGCCAGACAACATCACCATAGTGCAATCACTCACAGATTCATGGTCCTGGGTCAAAGTAGTTGCAAGATGCAGCGTCTCAATCTCCTTTTGTGTGTAGGAAAAAATACAGCTTTACTACAGCCTATAAGCCATCAATTACCCAGAAGCATTTTGCATTAGCTAATAACTACATTCACAGCTACATGTAATAACTACATACTAATAACTACAAATAAAGGATTTGGCTCCAGAAATCACTCTTTTGTCCGTGGAACTGCTTTGCATCATGCTACACCTGAACTAATGATGCTTTCACTGAATACAACTGCTTTCACGTCCAGTCAGCAGGGTACTTGCTGTGGTTCTGTTTTATCGGGGTCTTGTCAAGTATTTCAGGTATAACTCATTTCAGACCCTCGACGGCGATCTGCTAGTGTAGTTGGCAGTTTGAAAAAAGTAAAAGTAGTAAAAAATTAAAAGCAGCTGACAGTAAAAGTGCTTCAGAGTCAAAGTCCAGCTTCAAGTACACATTATGGGACACATGGACATGTTATTCATGGATGTTGAGATGGCTGAAGGAGTTAAGCAAGACCTAAGTAAATGTATCTCACTCAAGGACATCAAAGAGATCATAGAATCATTAGGGATTGGAAGGGACCTCAAATATCCTTGACTGAGATACATATGTCAATGTCATACATATATATCGATGCATAAGAGCTCTCCTGCTCCTGGTTATGACAATGCAGCATGCAAATATCAATAGCAAAAAGTCCATCCAGACACATTCTTCTGTTTTGCAATATGTCCAAGGATATGCCAAGAGAGATACATATTCACATATGGTGACTCTAATTTCATCTTCTGGACCCTCTGCTGCTGTCACATAATTCTCTGTGCCGGTGATTTAACTCTATGATGCTCATCCAAGCTTTGAACCTGAGCCTGGATCAATTGCTTGTGTGGTTTCTGGAACAGCTACGTAAAGTAAGAATTCTCTTCCCTGTGAATATTACATACTACCCCAGACCTGTCTACTCCTCACAGATGACAAGTGATGCTCCATGTTATTAGCAGTCAATGCAGGGCATGACCTTCTGCAGTATTTCATAAGTGAACAGAGACTCTCTGGGCTTAAACCTAGCCTGTCCTGGAATCCCACCTGACCTTTATCCAGTGCAATTTGTGCTCCAGCTATCTTTGTGTTCTTTGCTTATGTGCTGTGTTCTCCTGCCTGCTGAAAGTGAAGAAAAGGGTCTCATTATACTCTTTTCTGACTGGAAAGTGTATTTCTCTAGCGAGAATTCAGAATCCATGTTCACTAAAGCCCAAAGGCCAACGGAGCTATGCAATCTATTCAAGGAGGACAAATTAAATAGTGATTAGAGATGAAAGCTTTGTTATGCTTATGTAACCCATAATAGCAAAATTTTCCCATGACTAGCTGCTTACAAGATAGCTGACCTTCTAATAGTTAGTCACTTCTTTACAAATCTGCAGAATGTGCTTTTAATTAAAACTTCCCTTTGAAACCAGGTCCAATGGAGTTATCCTTCAAAACAAAGCAAGGAAACAGGACCCGTTGCTCTGGTTTTACCCTGAACCAGATCCTGCAGATTTTATCCTGGCCATAAACAACATTCCTCTCGGTGTCGTCCTCCCAAAACAAAGCTGTAAGCTGGAAGTGGGTCTCACCTGGAATAACAGTGGCAGGAAAGGGTTCTTACTTTGTTCAATTCAGTTCAGAATCATGTCAAGCCTTCCTGGGGGTTCTAATTGGCAGGAAGATGAATATGAGCCAGCAGTGTGCCCAGGTGGCCAATGGCATCCTGGCTTGTATTGGAAATAGTGTGGCCAGCAGGAGTAGGGAGGATATCGCCCCCCTGTATTCAGCACTGGTGAGGACACACCTTGAGTACTGTGTCCAGTTTTGGGCACCTCAATACAAGAGAGATGTAGAGGTGTTGGAGCAGGTGCAGGGGAGGGCAACGAAGCTGGTCAAGGGCCAGGAGAATAAAGCTTATGAGGAAACATTCAAAGAGCTGGGGCTCTTTAATTTGAAGAAGAGGAGGCTGAGAGGAGATGTCATCACTCTCTACAACTACCTGAAAGGACATTGTGGAGAGGTTTGTGCTGGTCTCTTCTCACAAGCAATTAGTGACAGAACATGAGGGAATGGGTTTAAGCTGCAACAGGGTAGTTTTAGACTTGATATTAGGAAAAGATTTTTCACAGAAAGGGTGGTCAGGCACTGGAATGGGCTTCCCAGGGAGGTGGTTGAATTGCCATCCCTGGATGTGTTTAAAGATAATTTGGATGAGGTGTTGAGGAATCTGGTTTAGGGGTGAACTTGTAAGGTGCAGTAGATGGACTCAATTATCCCAGGGTTCTTTTCCAACCAGAGTGATTCCGTGATTCAAAGACACAGAGAAAGACAGAAACAGAGTAGTGTTTGGGGAGGTTTTAACTTTCTCAGCCTGAATCTAAAGATTCTGATTTTCCCAATTGCTGATCATCAAAAATGCAGGCATAGGAATACGGCTTTGAGCTTGTCAAATCACAAGATAGTGATGGAAAAAGAGGAAACAAAGCTTAAGAAGAGCATCCCAGCAACCTCTGGTAAGGCTGCTTGTACTTTTCAGAGGTAATTGCAATCCTAAGTGCCATCTTAAAAACAGCCTATGAGACAAACAGCTCCATGGAAGAGATGCAAAGGATGCAAAGTAACTTTTGAGTGAGCAGCTGTCAAAGTACATTAGATTTACAGGCTTCTTTCCAACTGAGAGGAGAATCTAGATTATCCATTTTATATTTCATGTTATTCATATTTAGAAGTAGTAAAGCATGAGAATTGAAGAATCTCCAATATTTATCATACAAATTCAATATTTATCTTGAGAATCTTCAGTGTTTATCCCAAATGAACAGTCCCCTCGAAAAGAGTAGGTTTTACTCCTTGTGTCTTGAGTAGAACTTCAAGGTCATATCAAAAGTGCCCTTCTGCACTGCACACAAAAATATTACAGTGACAAGTTTCATCTTAAACAGAACATCACAGGTTGGAAGGGACCTCAAAAGTTCATCTAAGTCCAAGCCCCACTGCTGGAGCAGGGTAAGCCTACAGTACTGCCTCAAGATACACTGTACTACATGGGGTTCAAACCCATGACCCCAGGAATTCAGTGTCCTGTGCTCTACCAGCTGAGCCACCCAGGTGCCCTAAACAGGAGTTAATGTCAGGGAGAGCAGCATTGTAAGGAGCAATAAGCAGTGTTTAAAGAAGTTTAATGCAATGAGCCTAAAAGGAAATTTCTCTCTCTTCTCAATTAATTTCAACTCAATTATCTTACTTGAAAATGAAATATTTTATGATTAAAACCCAATAGTAAGGTTAGGCTTTGGAATCACCCTGTCCCAAATCAGTAAAACTAGTTGCCGAGCATAAGCGAAGTAATATACAGGGGTTTTTCCCGGTGGTTGAGGGAGCTTATATAGACAATATTTAATTATCTTTTTATTTTTTAATGAAAAAATGTCTGAAATGGCAAGATCCTAACAGTAAAGCAACACTTTGAATTTAGTAGTGCTAGTCAGTGTGACAAACTTCTGAACTTCTTGAGCGACTTAGTGAGATCTCGTTCAGGGAACATTGGTTGGAATGAGCCATGTAGGAACTCATCAGCTTGTGCAACCATCTCCTGAGGTCATGAGTCTTTTCTCACTCTGCCCTACTATCAGTGGGCAAAAAAAAACTGCACAGGTGCCACTATTCTCCATGCCAAAATGTGAATCAGTGTGGCATTCTCTGCACACTCAGGTTTGTAAGACAAAACCAGTCTTGCAGTACAAAATATTTTTGTTGATTGACTGTCAGACAATCATAGAATCATTACGAATTGGAAGGGACCTCAAAAGATCATCTAGTCCAATCCCTCTGCAACAGCAGGATCACCTAGACCAGGTCACACAGGAACTCATCCAGGCAGGTCTTGAACATCTCCAGTGAAGGAGACTCCACAACCACCCTGGGTGAAATAGGGACCTCCCCCTTCCCAGATACCTTCAGTGTCATCTAGTGATAGGACAAGGGGCAATGGGTGTAAGCTCGAACATAGGAGGTTCCACATCAAAAGGAACTTCTTCACATTGATTGTGACAGAGCACTGAAAGGGGCTGCCCAGAGGAGTTGTGAAGTTTCCTTCTCTGGACATGTTTAAAACACGCTTGGATATGTTCCTATGTGACTTGGTCTAGCTGATCCTCCAGTGGTGGGGGGATTGGACTAGATGATCTTTTGAGGTCCTTTCCAATCCCTAATGTGTTGTGATACTAATGGACAGTTAAACCTAGTTGTTCTTGTTCCAAGATTGGTTTTTAGCTCCAAAAGATCTTTTCTTTCCCTGGGATTTGTTCCACTGAGTACTGGTAGAGGACACAAATCTCTTCCTTGCCTTTCTTTTACTTCACACACCAAGGCTGTTTTTTCCTTTTTCCTTTGTCCCACAACAGGGTTCTCAGACCATCTGATCAAGAGAGCCTCTCCTCACACCCCTTCAAGTTGCTATCTTTCCTGACCTTGAATAGCCAGACTTAAGCGCTGCACTTCAAATGAGATCTCTTCCATTTCTTGCACGAACACATTAAGTTTTTGGGTTTTTGAGTCTGCTGGAAACAGCTTTTGGCAATTGCATTCAGTTTCCTCATGGCTGGCATCATACCAGCATTTCATGGTCACCCTGCTATCAGCTGTACTACACCACTGCTCTTCTTTCTCACTCATTTCCAACTGGTAAACCCACAGCTCACAACAGACACTGATGGTCAGTGTCCTAGTACACAATCTTGCACTTTCTTCTATTAAATTCCTTAGAGCTTCCTTTTCACTCCAGTCTTCAAAGTCATGCAGCTCTTAGGTTGTAAAGTCCTGGCTTTTCCTGTTGATAGAAGATGCCCTCCGGCTTCATATTTTTGGGAAAATGAATTAAAACCATCTCATTTTATGTCAACTCATAAAAGAAACCATGAAATGAGGTGAAGCCAGAGGTTTATTGCTTGGGGAACTCTGCCAGTGACTTTTACCTGCTGTCTGTCTCTATGCATCAGCTGCTGCACCCACTCTCAGCTAGATTAAATGTGCAACACTTTTCCTGGAAAATCTCTTATATTCCCAGAGAAAGACATCAAGTTTTGCTGGCATTATCTGCCCACAGTAAACTCAGCTTGTGTTTTATCCTGTTTTTCATTTGTTTCTACCTCTTCACGTACAAAGCTCAAAAGACTAAAGTTTCACACAGCCTAAAAGCTGTTTTTTGCAGCACGATAAAACTTTCTCTTTGGGGAAAACCAAGGATCAGGCATGAATTTAGTGATAATCCTTGTTCACAGACCCTTGGGTACTTTTCAGTAGCCTGGAGAGAATGGAGATATTTGAATCTTCGTGAGTTACCGTACTCCTCAGGATGCTAATTTTCTCCTTTTGTCTGGGTCTTTCTGTTTTTTCCAAGCCCTACACTTCAAATAAGTTAGTCACTTAGCTCAAGATATCAAGTGGGTTGTCAAATGACAGTTCTCCACTGATTGTGAGGCACTTAGATGTATAATAAAAAAGAGCTTTAGACATGGAAATTGTTCTGTTCATTGATGAATCATAGCCTTTTGAAAGAGTTCTGGCTGAAGGGAGTGTTCGATGGATCCGCAGCCTATTTACTTCTAAATTTGCACTGGGCTCCATCTTTGTTGATATGGGTAAGCAACTATGTAGTGAAAGAACTTCACTGCTGTGGTCCATACAGCAAAGGAGTTGATAATGCTTTTTAATAAGCCTGTGTGTAGATGCTCAGATTGAGTATCTAAGTGAAAAGAACAGATACCCAGGCAAGTACAAGATACCATATTAATCTTTCTGAATATCTGCATCTTTCCCACAAAATAACTGGACCAACACTTTTACAAGATGTGAGGAGATTCCTAACTTTCTTCCAGGGACTCCACAGCCACAGTGTGTGCTTCTATCATGAAATACTAGGTGAAAATCTCACCTCCAACAACAGGCAAGGATTCCAACCAGTTGAGGGCATATGTCTGCTGCTTTACCATCTCCATAGTTGAAATCTGCCATTAGAGTAGTAATTGGGGGGGGGGCTTGTCTTTCTAGTTTAGTTCTCTGTGAGGTGCTGCTTAATTTTGGGAGACCTTGAGGACCACATGCACCGAGGCAACATAAATGCTAGTCACCTTCATTAAGTACTGAAAAGACCGAAGATCAATTACTTTATTTACTACATGTTTACTACTGCATCAGAGCTGCAACAAGTGACACAACTGCAATGGCAATACCAGAAACGACTGCTAGCACACTCAAATATGGAAGTAGATGTCTGCAAAAATTGTTTTCATGTGCAAAAACCTTTTAGAGGGTGCTGAGAGGTGGAAGGCTGCCTGTAGAACAGGTATTTTACATGGCATGATGGTTCTCTCCAGTTTTCTGGCAGTTTTTACTTTTACTTTGAAAGCTCAATCATCATCCCTAAGCAGTCAGAAATAACATCTAATGTCTCATAGTTCCCTAAGTGTCCTAGAGTGAAGTTAATTCAGCCCAGGCCATTTGAAGACACTTAACGTACAAAAGAACAGCTGAGTCTCTTCCGTTCTTATCGCAGGCTGAATCTTTCCTGTACGTTACAATGCTCCAGCACAGAAAAGAGACTTTTTAATGGAAATATGTTTCTGGAAGTTTTCTCAGAACATTTTGTCCTACAACTTTTAAAAGACATTTAAACTATTTTTTTTTTGCTTCAACTAAGTTTGAAATATTTTAATTTCCTGTCTAACATGAGAACTTGTTCAACCCTGTGCAATAATGACCATGACTAACAGACATCCTGCATGTTCCTGGTTCAGAAATGTTTGAAAAACCCAAAGACATGAAGAAGAATATAAGCACAGGTTTGAAAAAGCAGTTGTTCTGTGATGGGTCAGTGTGCACAGGTCACTTCCAAACAAAAGTTCCTGCGTTGCATCAAAAATCACCAATATTGACTCTGCAGGAGCGAAACCTTCGTGTTGCACTATTAAATTTTCCCCTGGTGAGTCTGTTATTGTCAGGCTAACAGCCATTCCCCTCAATGCATACAGCTCAGGTTGAAAGAGAGTGCAGATCATTAGAGCTTTACGGCACTGCGTCTGTTCCAATGGGAATTTTGCCCTGACTGCTCCTTAAATCAGTGATAAACACTGCTCCTTCCTAGCTGAGGGAAGACGGTTGTATTCAATTCCTTTAATGTTTTAATGTAAATTAGTATTTGATTATGTTCAGGTGATTTTACACTCATAATGACAGAACAACATGAAAGGCTGAAATACATTAAAAAACAACATCTGAGGATTAATAACAGAACATTAGTGATTGTAAGGGACCTCAAAAGATCACCTAGTCCAATCCCCCCACCACAGCAGGATCACCTAGACCAAGTTGCACAGGAACATAGCCAGGAGGGTTTTAAACTTCTCCAGAGGAGACTCCACAACTCTCTGGGCAGCCTGTTCCAGTGCTCCGTCACCCTCATCGTGAAGAAGTTCCATGAGATCTAAATATTAGATATTATATATCTGATATATATATAATATATCTACACATTTTTTCCCTAATATTCAGCTGTTGTTTCTCTGTATCTCCAAGCTCATTTTCTGCTGCACTATCCAATTCTCCCAGTATTTTGTTTGCCTATTTAATATCTGTGTCCTGGTAACTTTATATGAGTTCTTGCCAAAGTTTCCTCTTCAGGGCTTTAGCTTGGACAAACGGAGACTGAGGGGTGACCTCATTAGTGTTTACAAATATGTGAAGGGCAGGTGTCAGGAGGATGGAGTGGATGGAGCCAGGCTCTTCTCAGTGTCATCTGATGATATGACAAGGGGCAATGGGTGTGAGCTGGAACATAGGAGGTTCCATATAAATACAAGAAGGAACTTCTTCCCAGTGAGAGTTACAGAGCACTGGAAGGGGCTGCCCAGAGTGGTTGTAGAGCCTCCTTCTTTGGAGATGTTTAAAATCTCAAAGCCTAATCTCCAAATCTAAATCACAGAATGTTAGAGGTTGGAAGGGACCTCAAAAGATCATCCAAATCCAACAACCCGTGCTGGAGCAGGGCAAACCTGCAGTACTACCTCAGGATGTTCTACATGGAGCTTAAACCCATGACCCCAGGAATTCAGAATCCTGTGTTCTACCAACCGAGCCAAGCAGGTGCTCCAAAGGCTACAGAGGATTTGTTTTGAACTTTCTTTTTATCTTATACAAGAAAGTAAAGTTTCTGTGTGCTTCATGAAAAATCAGAAGAATCATAACATAAGAATCATATCCATGAGCTCTGAAATGGGAGGATTTCTTGGAACATATTGACATTGTTAGGGAGAGCAAAAGTACTAAACTCCCTTCAGAAGGGAAGTAACAACCCAGACACATGTAAACATTACCTATTTGCTATCATATTTCTTCTAATTATATTCAGGCAATGAGATAAACTCGTGTGCTGCAAGTACACCTTATCATTCCCTGCCAACCACTCTCTTCTTAGCAGAAATTCTATGCCACACCAGAATATTCTGGAATATGCTATTTTTGCAAAATAAATAGTCACCAGATCATACTTCACCTTCCTTCCCTTCAGAGGAAGCCTAGCTGAAGTCCGCAGCATCAAAACACAGCAGCATTGTTTAATTACCTCTCTCTCAGCTCATTACTTGGGACACAGTAGGATCCTGAGTGCCAGTGGGCTGGAGAACATCTACCAGAGAAAAATATCCTGAAAGACTACAAAAGGGAAAAGCAAATCCAAATGTACTCACAGGCATGTTCCAGAGCAAAGGCCAGAAGACAAGCAGGACACACAGGAGGTGGAAAGCAAAAACCATCCAGGTTTGCTGTTGACTGTAGTTCAGTGGTCCTTTCACTACTCTGTGATGAACTGACCACAATCCTCACTCCTTACCCACCTGTGCCTCTGTGGGAAAAGAGGCAGAGAAACTGGGAGCAGAGCTAAGCCCAGCCCAGAAAGAGGGGAAGGGTGGGAGAAAGGTGCTTCAAGATACTTTAAAACCTGCCTGGACACGTTCCCATGTGATTGGTTTAGGTGATCCTGCTGTGGCAGGGGGTTGGACTAGATGATCTTTCAAGGTCCCTTCCAATCCCTAATGTTCTGTGATTTGATTGGTAATTAATTAATTTTCCCAAGTAAAGTCTGTGGTGCTTACAGCAGTAATTAGTGAATGATCTGCCACAGCTGAGTGCTGGAGCACCTTTGGTGAGCACCAGGTGTCCAGCCAGGGTCAATCCATCACAAAAGGTCATTTTGCCTATTGGAGGATCAGATTATTGGTGAGCAGCTGTTAGTTGTTATTGTTTTGGCTGTCTCTTTGTTTTGTGGAAATCATGGCAGTGCCTGTAAACACAGAGGCACACAGGCCTCTGCAGCATGAGATTCAAAAACCTGAGATGCAATTATGTCCACCATGATCAGGGGTTTTGTGCAAACCCTACCCTTCCCTGAGCAAAATATGGGGTAAACATCAGGAAAGACACGTCTGCTGATGGAAGCACAAAGCTTGTAATTAAATCTGACAGGAAGTAAAATTACAAGCTTCCACCAAACGTCATTAACAAGGAGATGTTCAAGCAAACAGTCAGGTGTTATGAGAAGTTGAGAAGCAATGCAGAAAATTAAAAAAGGTCTCTAAGATGGGAGAGACACTTAATGCAATTCACCAGAACAAGGAAAAGGCTTAAGAGACTTCTCCCATTTATTCCAGCATAAACTGGCCCCTAGAATGCAGCGGCTCACAAAATCATCTTCCACCTTATTTCAGAAATCATAGAGTTATAGAATCATAAGGGATTAGAAGGGACCTCCAAAAATCATCTAGTCCAATCCCCCTGACACAGCAGGATCACCCAGACCAAGTCACACAGGAACACATCCAGGCAGGTGAAGGAGACTCCACAACCTCCCTGGGCAGCCTGTTCCAGTGCTCTGTCGCACAGAAGTTGGGTACAGATTGTTAGTATGGCCAGTTCTCTGCAAAAGGTGGTCTGAAGTTTATGCAAATAGCCAAACAATCACAGAAGTAATTAATATTGCTTTCTTGCCCTCTAACTCCATGGCTTGCAATTCAAAGAGGGCTCACCAACTTCTGTCCTTGTTGTATGTTTCCATCAACACCACACTTGAACAAGATTTACCCAATGCACTTAGGATTTTACTTGTCTTTATTGTCTAGAAAAAAATATAATCTCTCCTGAAGGTCAGTCGATCTCCCCAGGCTTGTAGCTCCACAAGTTTCACCCTTGGGTCTACCATTGGTCTTTGTTATCTCTACAAACTTCAGTTAGGTCATAAGTGAAGGAAACGGCGACTGATAGTGCTATAATGCATAAATGCATTTCATAACAGTGTAAAGGAATTCATCAGGGATATCAAGCCATGACAGGGTGTCACCCTGCTCATAACATCTATAAATGCTGTTGTTTCCTTAGTTTTATAAGCCAGATAATTATTAGTGTAGTGAGTGAGCAGGTCAAAGAAGCTTGGTTGTTTCCATTTCATCCTGAATCTCTGTGCTGTGATTCAGTAATCTTTGCCCAAACACTCAAGTTGTTAGCAGCAATTCAAATTATAATCCAATGCAGTTTAATATCTCAAATACCTATTGTGAGTCTGACAGTCAGAACAGACATTTCACTTGCTTTCTTCACCCTTGCTGAAGACCATGCAAATTCAATAGGGTCCAATGCATTATCCAGAGATCAGAAACATCTTCCAGGATCTTGTCAGATTTGAATTCTGTACAGACTCTGCTCAGTGTCATCCAGTGACAGGACAAGGGGCAATGGATATAAGATGGAACATAGGAGGTTCCACATCAGTGTGAAAAGGAACTTCTTCATGGTGGGTGTGACAGTGCTCTGGAAAGGGCTGCCCGTGGGGGTTGTGGAGTCTCCTTCTCTGGAGAGGTTTAAAACCTGCCTGGATGTGTTCCTCAGTCTAGGTGATCCTGCTGTGGCAGGGGGATTGGACTAGATGATCTTTTGAGGTCCCTTCGAATCCCTAATGTTCTGTGATTCTGTGATAATATATTTCTGGAAGGAAATATCTTGTTCAAACACCTGTTTGCACAGAATGTCTTTATATGAAACACACATCACAGTTTTAGCGCTCTGTCTTCTGAATGTCAGCTGCTCTTAATGCTTAATGAGTTTAATACTGCTATAAATATGTTGCTCTTTATAAGACTAGTGAGTCATGTTGGCATGAAAGGCAAACGAGGTTTTGGCTACTACAGTGGAGAATGTATACGTTCTGTACAGAAATTTAGGACAAGAGGAAAGTACTGTGATAGAATTGCTGTTCATGGCATATCAGCTAGTGCTAAATATCAATGCAATGATTTAGGTCAAAGTCATCTAGTGATAGGACATGGGCCAATGGGTGCAAGCTAGAACATAGGAGGTTCCACATAAATAGGAGAAGGAACTTCTTCACAATGAGGGTGATGAAGCACTGGAAGGGGCTGCCTGTGGGGGTTGTGGAGTCTCCTTCACTGAAGACATTTAAGACCTGCCTGGATGTGTTCCTGTGTGACTTGGTCTGGGTGATCAGGGGGATTGGACTAGATGATCTTTCGAGGTCTCTTCCAATCCCTAATGATTCTATGATTCTATGAAAGTTAGAGGTAGTAGTATCTGTCATGGAAGACAAGTTACTACATGTCCATTGCAGCACACGTAGCCTAAGAAAAAGCATTTTGGTGAAAAGCAGTGTCACTAAAATACCAGGCATTTAATGAATTTACTTTTTAATGCTGAAAGTGTTGTTGTGTGTACCTTCTCAAAATTTCCCTGGAATTGTCACTTTCTGAGAGTTTAGCTAAGTAAATGTTCTGTTATATATCCTTTACATTTTGGGCTACTTGGTCTTTGAAACAGCTTAGACGGAAAAAAAACAACACCTTGAGGTTTATCTGATTTTTACATGCTTAGTTACAAATCAGACACCCTGGAACATCTTGTCTGGGTCTGTGAGTCACCTGCTTGCCTGTGCTGATGTCTGAGGTATCCTTGTGCATCTCTAACGGCTCGGTGTGCTGAGGTTTACACAATCATGGCTGTTCCATAGATGGCTGCTCTGGGTGAGCTGGGGCGGGCGTTTCTCTCAGGGCACGCTTAGACCTGCTGCTCAGCGGGCAGTGGGATGAACATCTGTGACAGGTCTGGTTTGTGTCAATATTACGTGTTCATGCTTACGAGAAGTATCTCCAGATACATAAACCCCCTAACGTTTCAAAGGTGTAAATGTATTCAGTGCAGGTTCGATCTGTTTTCTAGCCTTGACAAGCTGGTAAGGAACAGTGTGGTACTGTGGATGTTTCCTTAGGCAAACGGATTCAATAAATCACAGATGTGCTGCTGGGGAACAGGGTTCTGCCAACCACTGTGGGCATTCTGCTGTCTTCTGGCAGTCATTAATTAGCAGGCCTGTTCTCCTGTGGTCCTTGAAGGTTTTAGTATTTTTCTCTGGCTGGTTTAAGCAATGTTCATGCACTCTGCATCCCACTGATTCCACTGCACAGTATCTTCACTCATGGTATTGTTTGCTGTAGAGGTGGTTCTGTTGTGGACCAACAGCTCAATATAAACCAGCAGTTGTGGTCTCTCTGTGAAGAATATTGAATATATGAAAAAATAACACTTTGGATGTTTATCTTTGCTTAAGCAGTCAGAGCAAATTTCTCACGTGCCATGTGAGTAAACCACTGACTTTATTACCTTATTGAAGGAGTTAACCTTCTTCTCAGTCAAGCCTTAATCTTTTCTGTGCTGAGGATCATGCAGGTAAAATCTAAGGATTTCTTAAGAAAAGACTCAAAGACCTGGACAACAACAGTCAGAATTACTCATTTGTCCTTATTTCAGCTGTGATGATTGTTAAGGCTATTCTTAGTTTTAAACCTTGCTCTGCCGTTCACTGCTCTCCCCTCACACAGGGAAACCACCACTTCAGCTGCACTTAGCCTTGGCAACAGGAAAGAGCTTTAAAATGCTGCATACCTGGGAACAAAGGACCTGAACTCTCCTCAGTATCGCAGTGATGGAAGCCAATTACACTGTGACTCAACCTGCATAATTGTTATCCAATGGCAGGAAAGGACCTCATGCATCAAATTCCCCCAACACCATATTTTCCAGATGAAGACACAACACTTCATGCTATCATGGCAAAGATACTAAAAGAACAAAGTGAATAGGTGACTCTTAGGCAAAGCACTGGAACTTTCACTGAACCCTGGCTACTTGGCCGGATAAAACCAGTCCAACTGAATATTGTTCGCTCGGACACGTTTGCCATAATGCACCATCCAAAAATGTTCATGCGGTATAGAGCAGCCACGCTCGCTGGTTATTTATGAGGGTGAAGCTCCCAGCACTCAGCTGTGCCACTTCTGATCAAAAGGAAGGTTCAGATGGAGCTGTAGTCTCCAGCATGCTCTTGTCTCTTGGGTTCCACTTAGCATTTCTTTCTGTGACATTTTTTCATCCTACGCACCTCTAGACTTCAGCTTCTAGTTCATAGACACCAGTTCCCACTTGAAGAGAGTTGCTGTTTATCTTGGTTCTCATAACTGTGTTATAAGCAGCTCTTTCAAACATAGATTTAACTATGTAGTTCACATAACACCAGTGTGGTCCTTCTCTTTTGAAGATGCAAGTGCCACTGGTTTGCTTTTGTTCTTGGCTGCAGTTGTGTTATGAACAATCACTTTATTCTTACATTACATCTTTCAACTAGCCTGAAGGATCTCCTGCTGGTGTGGGTCAGATTTCTTGCTGGTATTTTATGTTTCTTGGAGCTCAATTATATTCTTCCTCTCTGCCCATGGACAGGCAACAGTCAGACTCAAAGTCACTGCAAGGATCTTCTGGGTGCACTGAACGAAGGACCTGATCTGTGAAGATACCTAAGTGACAAAGCATAGTGACTGATCTACTGTGGAATGGCCAAAGCTTTTAAGAAAGTATCTCTCTGCAAGTTAAAAAAGAAAAGGCATCTCATCAGAGAGTTTCGTCTGAAAAGGAGTAACATCCACCACATATTCCAGGATTCAGTTTCCACATCTTATTTCCAAAAATGATCAGGCTACAACAGCAGCTTTAGTCTTAGTTTGTCATGACTCTGAAATATGAATTCATATCTTAGATTGTGCAAATGTTTAGGACGTGTCTAAAATGTCATCTGACCTGCCTTTTTGACTTTCGTTTTTTTCACAGCTGTTTCCTGAGGATCAAGAACGTGGGCAGACAGCATCCTCTGCAGTGAATAACGAGGAAATGAGGTTTGATTTCTGCCAGCCACTTTTGTTTGTGCTCAGAGCCCTCTTTCACTCTTTTTACCCCTGTAATGAGCAGGGACATATCTCACCAGACCAGCTTGCCCAGAGCCTCATCCAACCTGGCCTTGAATGCTGCTAGGGAAAGGGCAGCCACAGCCTCCCTGATCAACATGTTTCAGTGCCTCAGCACCCTCACAGTGAGGAATTTCTTCCTAAGATTTAATATAAATGTCCCATAAGATGGTGGAATTATAGACTTCTATGATTCTATGAAATAGCAGCTCCTAGAGGTTTCTGTAAATAACTTAGCAAGGCAACTTTTTACTGTCCTAATATCCCTCAGAGTCTTTTTTCAACTAAAAGAACAAAGAAAGCCCAAAGTGTAAGTGAATTAAACAAGTGCATGTGTATGACAGCATCACTTGGTAACATGGAATATTATCCAGACATCCCAGGCAAACTGAAACAGGTGTTCAGCTTAAACATCTGCTCTAGAATCCCCATTTTAAGGATGTTGTTTTCCCCAAATCTACTCGTGATGCAAAGGTGTCGTAAATCTTTTGCTCTGGACTTCATCACAGACTTGCAGTCTGTGAAATCAACCCATCAGAAGAGCAAGAGCACAGGAGGAAGGTGCCACTGAAAGCAGAAATCAGTTACACATCACCCAGAAGAAAAGGGAAGATTCTACCTGCCATCTGAGGTCCTGTTTTGGGGAGTAATTTTTCATGATATCAGAGCTTCTGCAAGAGTAAGATAAACTTTCCCATACTTGGAGCATTTAGGTGCTACATAGAAATGCAGAAAAGAGATTCATGACACTGAAAATAAACAGATTTGCACCCAGAATAAGAACTATGTTGCTTTGCAAGGACACTGCCTTGAAGGAAACGAAGAGCTACACAGCTCAAGCAAACTTTTGTGGAAGATCCTTCCTTGTAAGGTCTTCCCCCATAAAACTAAGAACAGTTCAAATGCAAGTGAATTAAGATCTAAAATCCTCTATAACTGTTAAGTTCTTCACTCTGCCCCAACCCGAATAAAGCAGCCAGGATCACACACTTTCCTGTGCATTTAGATTTGGATTTCCATGAGCTGCTTTGAACTCTTTAATGGACCAAAATACGTGATTACTTCTTTGTGTGGTGTTGAGGAGCTTGCAAGCAATGATGATCTCTTCATTACTCCTCCAATTACTTTGCCTATCAATTAGGCTGTTATTGTTCGATAATTGGCAGGTTTTGCAGACACAGCTGACAGCCACTACACTGGAAGATGGGAGAAGTCTGAATAAATTTAAATACATATGCATATTGAACATTAGCACCTAACCACATTAAATATAGACACCCTCAAATGCACTTCTGAAATAAACCACAGTAAAGAGAATAACCCAAAGTACTCACCGATGGCAATGTAGGAAGCTCAGAAGGAGACAACAGAAGTAGCCACCAGCCAGGGACGCAGTAAAATTAGGGGGCATATGGCTTCATACGTCTACCACACATATTTTGTGTATTGTGTGCTAGCTTATTCTACTGATAGTTTTGAAAAGTTAAAAGCAAAGTTGAGCACCCACTGGGATTGTGGTGCCTAAGTTCCTCTCTGAAATGGGAGCACCACTGCAACATATTTTCTGTGAAGCACAGATTCCCTTTTGCAGTATCATCTGCAGAGAAGGACCCAACTATGCTGGAGGTTCAAATGGTGAACAGAAACACAAGTTTATGGTTAATAGTTTTAGGGTTCATGGTCTGAGCATGATATATGTATAGATACATAGTCATAGAATCATCATAGCAGGAAAGGACCTCCAGGATCATCAAGTCCAGCTCTCATCCCAACATCTCCCTAACCCCTAGACTATGACCTCAAGTGCTGTAGCTACTCATTTTTAAAATACGTTCGGGGACTGTGACTCCACCACTCCCCTGGGCAGCCTGTTCCGGTCTCCAACCACTGTCTCAGTGAAGAACTTCTTCCTAATATCCAACCCTGACGCAACCTGAGGTCAGATATACATGGATATATGTGTAAATGTTAGGGAATATTTATATAATGCAGTAAGAAGAACCTTACAGTGCCTTAGTTGCATATGCAATACTTTAATCAAGGCATTTTAGTGTTAATGTCATTTTAGCTCTTCAGGTCACCTATTCTGGACCACTAGTAAGTATGAATATGGAACGATGATGTTCCCACCAGACCTACTTTGCTCTTCTCTGAAACTCTCACAGAAGTGAGCAAAAGTCCCAATGCTACTGTTTTATATCTGTCACCAAATAAAAGGAAATGGACAGCAATTAAACTCCAGTACAGGATGACCTTCAATCCAGAGCTTGATGGACCTCTATTATTAAGATGCTGAACTTTCAGACAGACATGAAGCTTATCAAGGTTTGCACATCAGAATTGCAAAAGGCATAAACCTACTCTAAGCAGAGCAGTCTGCTTTTACTCAGAGCTGGCTCTGATTACAAGGACTACATTTAGAGGCAATGAAAATGTGCAGGAATAGATACTAAATTTTGGAGAAGAATTATGTGTTTAGGGACTGGGAAATGAAAGGGAAAAATATCACAAACCAAATCAGACTTAGAGGATTGAAATTTGATTGCTCTCTGCCTTTTAAACTGCAAAATAACTTTGATCTCTATTGAGGATTTATCACGGACATATTTGCTGATTAAAGGGACATGGTCATGTTTTAATTTTTGCAAATTTTATGGTAAAATTGGTGCAAGGGGTGAGAGGAATGCTTGAAATTCTATTCAGTGGGAGCATTCCTTCCTGCACTAATATGCTGACCTGATACGAGAGCCTGAGGACTTTCAAGGTCCCTTCCAATCCCTAATGGCTCTATGATTCTATGAAACAAGTCCAAAAGTAAATGGTCGAGGCAGATTTTGAAGATGAACATTTTCCTGCCTCTTTGGGTACTCCTGCTCCTACAAACTCAAGAGAGCTACACCATGCACGAGCAGTGTGCTCTTGTGGCCAAGATGGCCAACATCCTGTGGTGGATCAGAAGGGACACTTCCCTTATGAGGAAAGGCTGAGGGAGCTGGGTCTCTTGCTCTTGGAGAAGAGGAGACTGAGGGGTGACCTCATTAATGTCTATAAATATGTGAAGGATGGGTGTCAGGAGGATGGAGTCAGGCTCTTCTCAACGTCATCTAGTGATAAGATGAGAGACAATGCTTGTAAGCTGGAACATAGGAAGTTCCCCATAAATATCAGTAGGAAGTTCTTCACAGTGGAGGTGACAGAGCACTGGAACAGGCTGCCCAGTGGGGTTGTGGAGTTTCCTTCTCTGGAGATGTTTAAGACCCGCCTGGATATGTTCCTGTGTGACTTGGTCTAGATGATCCTGCTGTGTCAGGGGGATTGGACTAGATGATCTTTCCAGGTTCCTTCCAGTCCCTAGTGATTCTACGATTCTATGACATGTTCGGCTCCATCTCAAGCTGGGTTTCATAATGCTGCTTCTGTGAGCTAGCTATTATTTCTTCTCTCTATAACTGCACTTCTGAGAATAGTGAGTAACTTGGGTCTATATGTTTTGAAAGTTGATTGCATTTAACTTCAGTTGGGGCTAGGACTGTGGTACTAAATGTTTCACAGAACAGACCACCAGGTCCATATTTTCTTTGCATTAACTCATGGCTTTTACCAGTGTTGTATGCTTACAGGTTAACATGGCAGGTTCCTAAAAATCATTACAAGTAAGGAAATAATGAAGGTGCTTGGCTTTTTACTGGAACATTTCTTCACATAGTGACACAGCACAACAAATTCTAAGATGACTATGAAACGGGGAAATCCGTGTGTCTTGCTCTGTTTCCTACAAACTGCACCAGTTTCCCAGAAATGATAAATGGAAAATCTAATCTCTCAAAGAACAAAATGAAATTAAACAGGGCTTCTGACTAACAAGTCAGAACAAAATTGGACTACAGTTATGTGCAGAGAGAATTGTTTTCTCAGGCGTGTTCTGAAAATCTGGAGAACAGACAACGCAAACGAAACAGCCAAAGCGCTCCGCTGCTCTGTCAGTATTTATTCATGTGAGATCCCCTAATGATACCAAAGCTCTCTAGATGGCAATGTCAACATATGATTCAGAACATTATGCAGGTGCCTCTATCCATTACCTATCATTTCAGTCAAAACCAACCGCCTTTTCTAAATTTTAAAGGACTAAAATAAGGTGGATCCCACAACCAGAAGGTAAAATAACTCACGTGCTGATTCAGCAAAACACTTAAGTCTGCGCTTCTGTTTAATCGTGTGTTTCCACTTACAGCCACACCTGAGCTTTACTACAGCCTCACTACCTGCCCAAATGAGAAAACACCTTCACAAGAAGTAAAAAGTGCTGATGGAGGAAAGAATGTAGAGTCCATTAGTCCAGAGTATTTTTATTCTTGTTTGCTTTCTTCGATTGTTCACGCAGGGATCAGCAGCTCGATATTTGTTAAAAGAGCAAAGGTAAGTCTCACCTGGCTGAAGTAGGAACTACAAACAGTTTTGCTCGAATCGTGTTGACCACAGCTTGACAAAATAACTTGTTTTGTCTTCATCTCATCACTTGCATTTTTCTCAATAAAAGAAGAGAAGAGTCCACACTTTACCAGTTTAACACAGAGGATGCTCCTTGGGATTATGATCCAAAGCCTAAGCAGGCTGCCTGGCTGTTGCAGACCTCTCTTTATTATCCATGCAGCACGCACCGCACGAGAATCAATGCTCTAACTCAAAATCCAGTTACCCAATAATTTTGATTCATGAGTTTGGAGTGTGGTCTACACACTTTGATTTTCATTTTAAGTTTGATTTTTGACATTTGGTAGGGGCTGCCTTGATTATTTTTATTGTATTTGTGTTGTTTTCAATGCATCCGCTTTGCTCTCCGCTGGGAAATCAGCTTTCTGCTCAATCCCGCCAGTAATAATTATGTCATGTTCATTCTCAGAATTGCTAGTGTTTTTGAGAAACCTGCTCTTACTGCCTCTGTGACCCACGGTCGGAACTGCAGACTGTGATCTCAACAAAACTGAAGAAAAATCACAGGCAGAAGTGTGGTGTTTGGGGATATATTAATCGATATAAAATTTCTCCGGGTCTCCCTATACTCTTTCTGTAACTTTGACTTCCTTTTAAACCTCCTGGCTCATTTACTAGTTTAAATTCCAAGCTGAGTATGTTGCCTTAATTTAAAATTGTTTAAAATATGGCCTGAGACAGCACATTTAGTAGAGCTGGCACACATCTGGTTAGAGTGTTATTTATGTATATGACAAAGGACAGTGGCTGTGAGCTGGATCATAAGAGGTTCCATATAAATATCAGAAGGAACTTCTTCACAGTGAGGGTGACAGAGCACTGGAAAGGGCTGCCCAGGGGGGTTGTGGAGTCTCCTTCTCTGGAGAGGTTTAAAATCTGCCCGGATGTGTTCCTGTGCGACTTGTTCTAGGTGATCCTGCTGTATCAGAGGGATTGGACTAGATGATTTTGCGAGGTCCCTTCCAATCCCTAATGTTCTGTGGTTCTGTGATTCATCTTAAGCTTTGCCTCAACATTTTTTTCCCTTTAAATTGCACTTAAGTATTAGAGTGGAGGAAAATCTTGCTGACCTACACCATTGCTTTGCAGCTGGAAGACTCTAGACACAAACTAAAGTACTTGCTTCATAAAAATATACACTGAATGTTTGATTAACACTTTTTTTCTGGTAAAAGAAGGAATTATAATCTCTGAGCACAGTTATTACTGAACATGGCCTCAGTGAAAACAGTGGCTTTGGTTTTGTAAAGAAGTTGTATTAAAATCTCAATAAAGTATAAAGTTTAGTGAGTTATTAGTTTGCTGGAATAATGAGTTCACAACTGTCTTCTGCTATCCTCTTCTTCCATCCCTGGAGGGCAATATCTTTAACACTCCTATAATGTCCTTAACGTGTTGGATAAAATTCTTACAGGATGTCTGCATGGGCATGGTGAGGCCAAAATTCAGTTGCTTTTTAATCAAGATGTTACCACGTGAAGATGCTGGCCAGTTCATCCAACCAAAATCAAAAAAACGAAGGCAAGAATTAACCAAAGACGACAGGATAGTAATTTTTGATTTGGACAAGTCCAATCCTTCTGAGGAAAGCGAGAAAACAAAAAAACCTCTCAAATATCTCTTTCCAGAAAATAATGCTGTGACTCATATTCTGCCTTTTCCCTCTTATGCTTAATTTTCATTCTGAATATGATGAGGGGATGCAACTGCACCCCTGAGAGCTTATTGGAACATGGTGAGTGTTTGTGTCCTTGGCTGAAGTGTGGGATTGGAAACGTTATGGACAAGGAAAGCAATAGGAGCTAATGAAACTCCACTAAGATGCTGGATTAGCCCCACGTTTTGTTGGACATGAGTCAGTAGCAGCATCCTGGCACAGAATGGTAAGTCCCAAGTCTCCCACGGCCCTGTGACAAGTATGATGCAGAACATTGCTTCTTAAAAAATAATGAAAACCCCACGGGATTTCACGAAAGTTCTGTCTAGATGGACCCTTTTCACTGGGTTCCACATCCTTACCCATAAATGAAGCTCTTCTTGTGGTAGTTCAATTTTAGATTGCATCTATGTGTTGGAACTACTATCCTTACTGATAATATCCAGAGTGTTTGAGATTTTTAGCTTTTGAAGTTTGTAATTATTTTTGAAAGGAGCAATAATAAAACAATTTCCAGAAAGACAGACACCTGAAGATTTCTTAGAAGTTAAAACATAACGGAGATAGGATTGCTGTGTTAATGTCACCAAATCCGTCTCCTTTGATACTGCTGATCAGTGATGGCTGCACTCATTTCAGTGTTTGCATTTTTAAGAACCATCAAGACAATAACAAACTGATTGATTTAATCTAGGAATCAAAATTCATGTGTGCTCTGATGCATCGGTTCACATCTGCTCAGTGTTAATGATCAAAGAATTTGGGCTTTTGGTCAGAGGATGCAACTGTCAACAGTTATCTCAAAGACATAGATCCACTCTTCAGCAAATTTCTTCCATTGTGTCTTTTTCTTCTATTTCTTTCGAGGTCCCTTCCAATCCCTAGTGTTCTGTGATTCTGTGAAGATCTTGCCTTTGCTCTGGGTTTTTTGCATACGTAGGACTTCAGACCGCAGCTCAATAAGAGGTTTGAATTCTTTTTTCATCAAACCACGTATGATTTGAGCTTGGAATTTTTCTATGAGTTGACCTACAAAGACAGGAGCTGTACACTAGAGGTAATTGCACAGGTGGGTTTGTTCCATCCACCAGTGCTAAACCCACCTTAAAATCCCCGCCTTTCCTCGTAGCCTTTTCTACTCACAGGGTAAATCTGTGCCTATGAAGCAAGCAATAAATTTTGAAGGACAAATGTAAGCTGTGACTTTTGCAGCAGAGCCCACGGAACAGTCTTTGTATAGATTCAAAGTGACACAGGAAGAGGCTAATGTGATGAAATGTTCACAGGCATCAGATATCATGCATTTTGAGAACAAAAGAAAGATACTGATGAGTAGACATGCAGTTTACATCCCTCTAAATTCCATCTGCTAATCAGAAATCCTAGATCTGAGGAAGAAAATCCTCTCTGTGAGGATGCCAAGGCACTGGAACAGGTTGCCTGGGGAGGTTGTAGCTGCTCCATCCCTGGAAGTGTTCAAGGCTGGGTTGGATGGGGCTCTGGGTGACCTGGGCTGGTGAAAGATGTCCCTGCCCGTGGCAGGAGATTGGAACTAGGTGATCTCTGAGGTCACTTCCAATCAGTCTTCAATTCTGTGATTCTATGAGATCTCCAAAACCCAGGTTTTATTCAGAGCTTTGTCATTAGCCTGAGACACTGGCAATAGCTGTTAGAGGTGAGAGCTCAATGTGTGCTCTTTCGAGGTCCCTTCCAGTCCCTAATGTTCTGTGATTCTGTGTGTACTCTGTGCATGCTCTGGGGAAAGGAACTAGGAAAAAGCAAAGGGTAGAAGAATCACAGGTACCCCAAAAATTATCCTGAAGATGAAGAAATGCTATCCCAAATGAAGAGAACTTCTAAGAGTGCAGAAGACAGTCAAATCATCCATCTCTGTGGTCTGGAAGGCTCCTCTGTCATGCAATTATTTGGTGATTAATGTAATAATTACATTGTGAAGTAATTGAAAGCTCATGATGAATCCTGTCAAATACAGGAAGTATTGAAAAAAATGTGTCTCAAACATCAGAAAAAGATTCATTTGAGTGAAGGAGGCAGGTAACGATATATAACTATAAATAACTAGGTTTGCACCAGGAAAAGAACCAGGACTATCATGAATATTTCTCATATGCTTTCCTGTGAAACAGGCTGCTGGACTGTTCTCAAAGCTACAAGTCAAAATGCATGAGTGGCCTGGCTTAGCTTGCAGCCCAGTGTGCAACGCTTCAGCAAGGCTTCGCTTTAGGAGATCCCCAAGCAACTGGCTAGCACCGAGCTCAAGAGCCTGGCTGAGCTGCGTTGTTCATAAGCTGGAAGTCAGACATCAGAGATCTTTGTGCCAAGTGATTATCAGTTCCTTTTCTGAGCAGCTGATGAGCTGGGACACAATAATGAGAGTCTAGTTACAGTCTGCTAGTCCACGTCAGCATCTTTCCCCAAAAGCTTTGCAGATAAGTATCTGTGTGTCCCTGTGAGCCTGCCTCTGAGGACTGAGAAACCTCTCTTCTCCCATCATCATTTGTCCATCTTGGGAGATGGCAGCGGTAACTTGCACTCGTGAATCTTACTCACAGCTCTTTACAACCAGCAAAAATCCTGGCACAAGTTTGGGATTTGAGTGAATAGATCTAATGTATGGTTGTGCAAAATGTGTATGTGTCTCCAGATATTGTGTGTCATCCCAAGAGTACTTAGGGCTTCAGTGAGGGATATATCTACCTTGAGATTACCAGGAAGGGACCTTCAAGACTCATCTGGTTCCTCCCCTCTGCGGTGAGCAGGGATATCTTCCACTACATCAAGTTTCTCAGAGCCTTCTCCAGCCTAAACTGTAATGTTTCCAGAGATGGGACATATACTTCCTCCCTGGGCAACCTGTGTCAGAGTTTCACCCTCCTCATTATAAAACATTTCTTCCTTCTGTTTGTTCTGCATCTCCCCACTTTTAATATAAAAATGGAAAGGATGGAGGGACTCTTCATCCCATTTGAGAAGAACTGACAGAAATTACTTCCTTGGTGAAACCCAGGCTTCAAAAATAATTAGGAGAAGGTGAAATGGGAATATTTTGTTCATTTTAAGATTGATTTTTGTTTTCAAAGGCATCAGATTCATTTGGCCTATTTTAGGAAGCATTTTTCTAGCTGTTTTAAAAGCCATCATTCTTGAGGGAAGTTCTGTCCAATCTGATTTAATCAGAAGGTTTCTTGTTTTTGGTGGGGCTTTTCTCCCCTCCGGATGTTGATGAGTGAGGCTAAAAGGCAAGAATGATATTAAGGATTTCTGACACACGCAGTTATGGGGAGCTGCTTCATTTCTCTGGGAGATGACTGCCCATTTGGAATTGCTGCTGGTGCTGGAGGGAGAACAGACTAACCATGCTAAGCCAGAGTACTGCTGTATCCCCATCACTCTTCACTATTGAGTGATCAAGAGGGACTACAGACCGAAACATCCGAATTCTCCATCTGGCAGAAAAGGCAGTAGGCAAAGAAACAGACTTAGGAGAAAGAAAACAAGGTCATAAAAGTGACTGGCTAAAGTCATCCCTCTTCCCGATAGTCCAGTAGGTATGGGATGACGTTGAGGAGATCTCTAGCCAAGTCCCACACCGTTTTGAAACATCAAGACCTTGACTGATCTGATCCAGCTGTGGATATTGACTTGAGAAATCTGTGTCAGGCAGGCTGTAGCCTTTCTGGAGCAGGTCCATCGTCAGTGGAGACAAAAGCAATTCTGATGGAAGATAGATGTTTTTGGCCTCCATGTTCAACCATTATCTACAAAAAATGAAGGCAATGGGTTCCCTAAGTAAAGTTCTTTGGAAAAATGACTAATTTCTTGGAAACACATCTGAATTGAGACATCACAATCCCCAAAAAAATTAAATTTGAAATCTTTTCTCTTTTTTTTCTCCAATTCTTCCTTTCTCTTTGCAGTTCCCTACCCTCCTTCCCTCTTCCCTTTAGCCTCCTCCTGTTTCTCACTGTCCACACATAGTAAAATCCTCTAAAATCCCCCTACTCTAAAAAAGTGACCACCAGGAATGAGTTGAAGTTAGCTGCTGTCACACAGTCTATTATAACACCCCACCCATCCTAACGGGGACATTTCTACATCAAGTACAAGCTCCTTAGCACTGGCTCCTCCTCAGTGAGACGCCAGGCACAACGGGGACCTAAGTCCTGAAGTACAAACACAGTGAAAACAGAAATAAACAGCAGTAAAGGACTGAGCGGGTCAGCCAGCTTCTCTTTTATCTGTGTGAGCTGGAAGCTTTGCACAAATGGAAACCCAGAGGAACGAGAGCTCTACTTTCATGTGGCAAAATCTCTGCAAACAAACAGCAGAGCAGGTGCTCAGAGAAATTAAATGATTCAGGGTAATTCATGGTGGCAGGACCATCAGTTTGAGAATTGCTGAAACGCAGGTACTGAAACATATTCCAACTTCAGCCAGTAAATATCGGCTGGTTTACTGATTTTAATGTCAGGTGCACAAATACATTTACAGAGCACGGATGGCAAGCCTTGGGTACCATTAATTCTGCTTCATTTCTAAGCAGCGTGAAGCTAGAGATGTATTTTAGTCATGATTTCCTTCCATCCTAATCCACTGCATGGATGTCTGTGTTGCAATTTGTATGTGTCTTGAACCAGGTGTTAGTGGTTAATAGATCTTAGCACTTGTTTCGGTTTAGATTTTGTTCTATTAACAGAGTTCTCATCACTCAGATCTGCAGGAATAATAAAGCTGATTTGCAAGGTAACAACCTGCCTTTCAAAGCTGGAAAATATAAAGGACACCCCCTAAAAATATATATATTTGGCATTAAAGTCATGAACCTGCTAAGCAGTCAATTAAAGAATGATAAATGCTAAAATCAATTGAAAGAGTTTGCTGTAGAGCTTAAAACTTCAGTTCATGAAAAGGGACTTTTTCCTGCTGCTAAAAAAAGGATTTAAAAAAGCCAACCCAAACGATCACCACAGGCATCCTGAGACATTTGTTCAATGTAAAGTGAAAAAATCAGTCAATATTTGAAAGCAGGGATTGATGTCTAAGGGCAAAACATCAAACCGAGGTCACTAAGTGGGTTTTTAGGCTTCCAACGGCACCATATGTGGCATCTAGATGATCTTTCGGGGTCCCTTCCAGTCCCTAATGATTCTATGATTCTGTCACAGTTTAGAGCTCTCTCCTGTTACAGAAACCCTTTTTAGCCACGGTGGATTATTCTGCTAAATTACATCACATCACTTTGTACTGATTGAGTCTCTCACAGCAGAAACGTTCCAGAGAGCACAGTCTGCATAAGTCTCTGTCTAGGAATTGCTTTGGTCAAGAGTGATTTGGAGGTGTCTTCAGATGGAGAAACACACTCTCCTTTCACTTTTTGCAGCATCACTTTGAGTCATCCTTAAGCTGGGAGCGGAGAATGGTTTGGGATTGTTACAGCAGGGAAAGCTTGGGTGAGTGAGGTGAATTCAGTATGGATGGTGGGTCAGCATCACTGCCAATATAAACACTTGCCACTGTCAACAAGCGGGACATTAGTCGGTAGTTTTTGCTGGAGAGATTGACGTGAATTCAAACACTAGCTAGGCTGCTGCTTCTCTTCCTAACCTAAAGGAAGGGTGCCATCTAATGATCTCTAGCAGCAAGTCCAGTTGTACTGCCAGCTTTCCTGCCTGAGAGGAGCGTACTTGACTCACTACACGACAGCTCGCCTCTATCTGCAGGTTCAGCAGTTCAGCTGCTGTTGACTTTGACCTCAAAGTCACTAATAACATCAGGAGCTGTCTCCTCACAGGACATACAGGGATAAAAATGCTGCCTGTGAACTTGTAGATGTCATCTTTGTGCAGATTTTTTCCCTTCCTGTACCTCAGTAGGTGTTGTGAGGGTACTTTCAGTATCTCCTTGATGTTACCTTTATCCAGCTTCATACAGAAACACACTCACAAGTGTTTTGCTGCATTAGAGAAAACCACTGTAACCAGCCTGGGGCACGTACACAGATAAGCATCCCTTGCTGTTTCCCCTCAGTGCTGTGCAAGGTAATTTCTATCACAGGTGTGATTTTTCTTAATGCAAAACAGTCTCAGTGAGAAAACTCAGAAGCTTCTAAGAGTGAGGGAAAGCATCAAAGTTCTGGTGCCCAGTTTGAGAACTGCACTGCTATTGGACCAGCAGAGTCCCTTGTGTGAGCCTTTTGCTGCTTTTAGGAGGCGAGGAAGTCTCTGCAGTGTGGCCCAGAGGAAGGATCATCCACATCTGGAATCCCCTTATCATTCACCAGTCAACAGACTCTGCTGTGAGTTTTCATGTGTGGGAGATGCTGCAGCAAAGAAGAGGCAGAAATCCCCTTCCACGCTTGTGGCATGTGGAGAAACAAGTGAGAAGCACATCGTGCAACAACGAAAATACATTAATAAGAACTTTTTAAAGGTGGGGCTGGGGAAGTGTGGAAATTAATTGTCTGAGAGATTGCTAAATCTCTGTGAATGGAGTCCTCTGAAAGCAGGTTGGGCAAAATACCTGTTAGGCTCAGAAATTACACCCAATCCTACCTTGGGAGCGGAAGATGGACTGGATCATCTCTGGAGGCCACACACATGGTGTGTGTGTGACTTTGTGCATGATTCTGACCTTGAGTGGTTAAAAAAGGGAAAAGGGGCAAGCTGCAGTGGTTTTATAAACATCTTCCAGATACTTATAAAAAAAATTAATATTTTTAAAGTTAATCTGATTTATCCCTTGCACTTGTGACAATATGACTGCTTTATTGCCAGGACTAACACTCCATTTTTATCTGTTGGAGTAAACATTACTGACCTTCAGAATATTTCCCACCTCGTGGCCGTGGTCTTCATCATGAAGCATTCAAGGCTCTCAGATCAAAGGCACACAGCTGTATAAACGATCCGTCACATCATGGTTTCAAGCTACCACAACCTAACTTGCTGCCTAGGATATTCCTAAGTAAGGATATTCCATCTCCTCTCACTTAAATCTATCTGAATTAAACTGTCTGCAAGATCCAATTTTAATTTAGCCAGTTATTCCAATTTCAGTGACCTTTTGTGGTGTGAGTTAATTTTCCCAGGTGTTCCCTGAAATCTTAATTTATGCTTTTCTGAAAATAAAACCACAATTACCGCCATTCTTTTTGCTTCTTGGGGACCATGATGCCAACATATGTAACCAGCACTAGCTCACACAAGGGACTCCTTCTAGAAGAAGTTGTAGCTTCAAATCCAGGACATTGTCGTGAGAAAAGGCAGCGGGACTGGGGGACAAACTTGGTAAGGAGTAAGTCCCCATTATGTACTAGCTGGTCCTCCAGAGATTAGAGCAGGCTAGGTACAGCCTTCGTGAGTAGCCATCAGGTTATACTAATAGCACTCATTTACTACAGGACCAACACCAGACATTCATGAATCAGCCCTTGCGCTGTTCGCATGGTCCTTCAAGGGAGCAGCTGGTTTCACGAATAGCAATATCAATATTTATGCTCTCGGTCTGACATCATAGAATCATAGAATCATTAGGGACTGGAAGGGGCCTCGAAAGATCATCTAGTCCAATCCTCACCAGATTTATGAATCACAGAATCACAGAACATTAGGGACTGGAAGGGATCTCGAAAGATCATCTAGTCCAACCCCCCTGCCAGAGCCCTTTATGCTGTCGGTCTGATCAGTGCTCCTGAGAAGCAGTCAGGGTACAACTCGAATTATTTATTCACACATGCAACATTCTGTGCAGATTCTCTGAGACTGCCAACTTCACAAAGCACTGTATGCCAAAGGACTACAAACAGACAAACAAACATGCAAAACAGATGCAGACACGTGGTGAATCCGCCAAGGCATAGTTTGTTACCACCATCACAGAGCTGGGATCTGGAGGGGAGGAGACGAAAACCCATCGAAATGCCCGTGACCCTGAGGTGTCAGGTTTTCAGGTTCTTGTACACACCCACACTCACTCTATTCCAGTCTCCAAAAAGGACTGATATTTACATTGGGTTATGTGTGTGAGGGAGACTGGAGACAAAAAGTTGGATGCAGCAGTATGCACAAACGATCTTGATGGGAGATTTAGTTTTTGATTAGCTTATCAGTGTCCAGCCATCATTTCTAATTGCACTTCTCCAAAGAACCAAGTAAGACCACTCCATCCCATTGTGTATGAGATCTCCCTTGAAGCCTTTGCTCAAAATGTTTCTCTCAAGGATGGATGGTTTATCAGTGGTCTGGTCTGACCATTGTTTCTCTGATGACTTCTTTCATTCTTGAGCCCAGCTCCCAAAACACATACTGTAGGCAGAATCTTGCATTTTGTTTTAAAAGACTTTCTTCAGACTTTTTCCTCAGCCCTTAGATTGAGAGGTTTGCTTTTCTTCCTTCATCTTGTCCTCACAATGCAGTCTCAGATGCTTTCCAGTCCATCCATGGGTACCTGCCTCAGGCAGAGAGCTTTAAATAACTTCTTGATCTTCACCATCACATTGCAACACACATGCACATAACTGCACTGCAGTTAAGGGTGATCTGTTCCCAAGCTTTTCCCTATTGCTTTTCCCAAGCCATAGCTTCAATGCAGTTAAGGGTGATCAGACTCACCAAGCTCTACCAGAAATGTCTGTCTAGAACACCATGGGGAGGAAGCAGCAGTCTGCAGCTTATGCAATAACTGGTCCTGCCACTACTGAGTGGAGGCTAACAACTCTCATTTTCTGGAAAATGCATCTACAATTCTGTCACTCACAGTCCCAAACATATTTTAATGATTTGTTTGTCTTGCAACCAGGCGTCTTCACTCAAAACAGATGTTGCAGCAATGAACTGATGAAACTAATTGGTAGACAAACCAGTGTAATCCACAACAAGCCTGAAAACTCCTGTTGGGAACCACAGTGTTATTTACAACACAGTTGTTGCTGAACTAGTGACTGATGGTGCTGCCAGCTGTAAAATTATGCTCAGATCTGCCCTTCCCACAGCTGCACTGTGACATATCTGAATTTATCCCTGAGAAGACTAAATATCCACACTTTGCAGCTGAATCAGGACAGTTGTGATCCAGATAGAGAAGACCAAATGCCTGGCCAAACGATAGCGGTGCGTGCGACATGCCAGACTGGGGTTAAACTTTCTCAACCCCTTTTGTTGAGGGTTGAGAGGCTGAGGCTCAGTTTTTCTGGGATATATTATTAGTAGATGCAAACAATTACCGTGTAAGCCCAGAACTGATGGAAAATAACCCTTATGGTGTGGTTACTACAGAGTAAGAATGAAGGACTAGCTACTCCTGGGGCAGGACTTAAAGATATAGCAGGCAGCTTTTGGAAGATGCAGCATTCTGCACTAAGCCAACTCCAACTACCAAGAGCAAAACTCTCCTGCCTTTTGACTTGTTTTTCACTTACATAGTGGAGGTTATTGCCAACGTGCTATTTGCCATTTTCCTTCAGAGTCAGTGGAAAAAGTTCTAGTGGATGAGGAAGATCATGCTTTCACTTTCTTGCAAACTCTCATCTTTCAAGAGATGAGGCTTGAAGTCTTCAGAAGAAAGTGGTAGAGCCCAGCAAAACTTGGAGTTCCCAGGAGCCGAGCTCACAGCTGAGCTGTTCAGTTCTCTACATGTCTTTTTATGCCAGAGAAGGCAGCAAGGGTTGTCATTGCCCTTAGAACTAAATTATTCCTAGAAATGATGGCCCCAGAGTTCCCAGCTAACACAGCAGAGGTCCAGGAGACCAGACTTTCTTCATCTGTCAGTCAAGATGGATTAGGCAGTACCTCTGTCCTTTCAGTTATTAAAGCTCAGGCCTTAAATTATGTATTTCTGTAGCTTGAGAAGATAATGGAACAATCTGAACCCAAGTCAGGTGAAGATAACAAATACAGTGAGACAGAGACAGAGATGAAGACAAATGACATGTCACTGAGGGCATCACAAGTACTGTCTGACAGAGCACCATTTGCTATCTGTCTGAATCTACATGGCAAAGAGTGGCAGTCAGAAAATGTCAAGTTCTTCAGAGTCCCCTAACAAAAGTCCCCTAACGAAACGTGGAGATAAAAGTGGCTTGGCAAACCACAGTGACAGTCTTCCCTGCGGATGCTTTTACATTAGACCTGACTGCAGATGTGGACAGGATGTGGACATTGACCATCATATCTTCTGAAATGTGTGAAGATAGTGGGAAACTTAGACTTTATTCTGTACTTGTACTGGTAACTCATATTTACTTTGCAAATGGCCACGATCTCAAGAAAGGAAGCAAAAACCCAGCTATAGGTGTGAGTCAGTAAACTCTGGATCCTCCAACAAAACAACCACACCAGGATGCCAAAAGCAAAATTTTACCGTAGTTATGTGAACTGTTAGTAAAAATGGAGCTATAACAGTATGAGCATTTCAAAATAATAGCTGCATTACCCAGGGACGTTCTCAGATGCAGCCTGTGCTGGTGGCATTACATCTAATGCTGTATTTTCCAGTTCAGAACACTTAAACTCCAAACTTTCCAACAAATGTATACCTCAGGCTCACAGTTGTCTCTCTCTGGCCATTCAGAATATCCTCTTTGCCACTTGGCTGCACAGGTTGACCTCAGTGTTTTTTTAAAAAAGGAGCTGAGGTTTTCCCTATTTGGCCCTTCTGGGATCCAAGCTCCTGGTTCTTCTGCAGAAGGAGACTCTTTGGGGCAAGTCCACAAAAGTTAGAAGCCCCTGAGAACAAGCATAATTGAATCACCAGCTTCAGCAGTAGATATAGAATAGTAGGAGCAATAGGGAGTTGTGCTGTGTAGACCAAATAAAACTGTCTGCAGTCCTTTAATGTGTTAATAATTACACAATTCACCTGTAAAACAGCCTATGAATCAAGTTCTGGTCCTCAAAGTGAGCAAGATCCAGAATCTTCCTCATCCTATCTGGGATTTTGAACGATGGGTAATGTCTGATTTTACCCAATTTCATTCTGTGCCTAGACTTCCTTTTGCCCCTTGTCACTCCAAATGGGAAGAAAAGACAGATTAACATAAACAAAAAGTATTAATTATATGAGTGTAACATATATTTAATTCATTATTATATTACACATATAATTACCACATATATTAACAACATTAATGTACATATAAATGCGTATATTAATTAATATACATTTTTATATTCAATACATGTGAATCTCTGGATAAAACTGAACACCAACCAGCTTTATCTATATTTATAAAAGCATTCTGAAACATAAATATAAAATATAAAACCTTCTGAGTCAGTGTAAAGCAAAACGTTGAAATGTTTGTTTCCTGCAGAGTCAAAAAGTTCCACTTCAATTACTTCAAAACTTCAGCATTTAGGCACTTTTTCAGGATGAGATATGAGACTATAATCAACTTGTTTTCACACCAAAGAATATTCCACAGAAAGCTTTAGTTAGTACTAATTTTAAATTCTAATTTTGTTGGCTGAACAGCAGTTCTGGAAATGTTCTCAGGGGGAAATGTTCTCTCTACCCCCTGCCATGACATCCTGGCTTGTAATTCCTGCTTTGTGAGATCTGAGAAGCTTCAGAAACCTGTCACTGTCTTCTACTTTGTCATCAGCTACAGTCTCATTGGGGTCTCTCAAGTTTCATGGAAAACACTTACTAAAGCAGCTCACGCCTCCCAGTTGGACTTGGCTTTTATTGATGACAGGATCCTCTTGTAAGTGGTTGTTTTGGGGAAAATACCTCTAAAAGCTGAACCCACTCAAATATTCAGAAGGGCAGATACTTGGTGCAGAGATTATTCCGGGAATGCTAAAAGGGCTGTAAAACTTGCAGATAACACTCCCTGAGAATCTTGTACAAAACTGGTCTTTTTCCCTCCAACATAAAAGCTTCAGGCAGTCATGCTGCAGGGTATTGGTATCTCCTTGAGCTTTGGTCAGGCTAAGGGTAGTTGAAGACAACCGAAGTGTAGGGGCTCAGGTGACTCTGGTGAAGAGATTAATATCTGTAGCACAGGAACATACTTTCTGTAAAGCAGCAGCTTGGCTAGTGTGGCTTTGTTCTGGAGTATTTTAAGAGCCATGTCTTACATGATGGGTCTGGTGTGACTTGGTCTAGGTGATCCTGCTGTTGCAGGGGGATTGGACTAGATGATCTTTTGGGGTCCCTTCCAATCCCTAATGATTCTATGATTCTATTATTCTATGACACAAGAGCACAGGGATCATAGAATCAGTCATCAAGGTTGGAAAAGACCTTCGAGATCATCAAGCCTGACAATCTGCCCTACAGCCCCTAACCACTAAACGGTCTTCTGAAACACCGTGTCTACCCACTTTGTTAACACCTCCACCAGGGTAGCCTGTTTCAAGGCCTCCCTACCCTTTCTGTGAAGAAGTTTTTCTCAAGAGACAATCTGAACCTCTTCTGGCACAAACTGACCCCATTTCCTCTTGTCCTATCAGTAGTCACTAGGGAAAGTGGCCAACACCTGCCTCACCACAACTTTCTTTCTAGTAGTAGTAGACAATGATGTAGACAACAGCCTCTTTTTTCCCCCAGGTTGAACAGCCCCAGCTCCCTCAGCCTCTCCTTATAAGACCTGCTCTCCAGACCCCTAATCAGCCTAGCTGCCCTTCCCTGCACCCTCTCCAGCACATCAATGTCCTTGTAGAGGGCTTTCTTGGGTGGATGGGCCCAAGAGCTCCAGACAGAATTGTTGGTATCGGGGGCAACCAGACAACCCAAGAGCATGTTGTTGGGAAGTGTGAGAACCACAGTAGTGCTCTTACCTCAAAAAAGCTTCATGAACTGAAGAACGTGGCCACACTGGAGATCTGGTGTTTAAAATACCCCAGGGATGTTGCATCTGGATCATGTCAATGTGACTTTTGGACTCACTTCATGACAAGCTGGCAAAATACATGCCTAACACTATAAATCTGAGCAGGGATGAGAGGAGTGACTTTGGAGACAGCTGCTAAATACTCTTTAATCACTCTCTAAATCTGCTCTTTTTCTTTCCCTGTACACCTCTGCCTGACTTTTGCTTAAAAAGATTACTGTGCCAAAGCCAAAGCTGTGATAATAAATCCTCAGAATATGAGCACGAGGGTTTGCCAAGCAAAGGAGCACCAAGTGCAAATACAGTTTGTTCTTGTCCTCTGTTTCTATTTCTGTCATCATCTTCGGATTCACTGTTACAGCTTCAACAGACCGGGCAATACTCAGCCAAAAAAGTGTTGGGAAGCTGGTCAGGATACCCCACCTATTGCTGCCCGTGTTTTTCATTTGTTAGCCACGTGTGTCCAAAGTTTCAGAGATGCACACGGTCTCCTCATTGAAATACTAATTTTTTTCCATAAATGGTTGACACTGATCAAACAAGCCTTGCAGCAAATCGATTCTACTGTTGGGTAGCAATGAATGAGCAGATGCTTCTTTCCCTCCAAGTTTTTGTTCTGTTTTTTTCTGTGATAGTGAAAGCAAACTACTGGAAGCAAGCAAGCCCTCTGGGGCTTAGCAACAGCTGAAGGCCTTCAGTATTGTGTGAAGGCTCCTACAGTTCTGATACCTGAGTGAGATATCATCACAACACACATTGTCTTTACTGATCTGTCAAGATCTGGAGTGATGTAGACCTACCACTCACGCTGAAGTTACTTTCCAGTTTAACTTAGCCAGAGAAGTGATCTCTCAAGGAGCCATTAATAAAGCTGAGGAGCTCCAACTGAAGAGAGTGCAAGGCACTCATAGTCACACACTCCTTAAGGTCACACAGCACAGGGTGCAGGTTTCACACAGACTGAGGAGGTAGATAATATAAGAAAAGCCAAACACTTCCTTTTTATTGTGTGAGGCAGGGAGCATCTTCCACTTGCTCTCCCAGATGTGTCTTTCAGAGCTTAAATTCCAGAGATTTTGTTCTAAAGCCTCCACTGTCAGTGGTTGCTCTGACATGTGGGTTTCTCCTGCTGCTGCTGGTTGCTGGGCTGCCTCTTCACCTGTGATAGTGGTAAGTTAAGCAAGATACAACTGGAAGGGTTTTACCCCTCAAGAGTAGGCTCTGAGTAACCTGCTTTATTTACAATGTCCCTACTCACTGCAGAGAAGTAAGACTAGATGATCTTTAAAGATCACTTCCAATCCTAATAACACTTTGACTCTATAAATGAGATTTGAAAGGATTCAATAAAAATAGTATTTGAAAGAATATAAACTTTATTAATTTAGAAGAGCTCGTTGCACAGGGCCCTTGTTTGCAACTACCTGGCATGAAACAAAGTGCTCTTCATCACATCTGATAACGAAACACTTTCTGAGAGAAGATCAACTATCTATTACTCCTCATTTTCTTCCCACTCCCAACCACCATTTACCTTCCTTCAGGAGGTCTGTATTTGATACAAAAATACGTTTTATCATTCACAAAATAACTGTTATAAAAGTTTAATAATGCCACGTGTTTGTATTTCATAAAGAGCAGCTGGAATAGTCCCCACCCTGACGACAACAGCACTGGAATCCTCTGATGGCAACCAGGCGAAGATCTATTTGAATTACACAGAATCAGAGAATCACAGAACATTAGAGATAGGAAGGGATCTGTAAAGATCATCTAGTCCAGTATTAAACAGCACCAATTAATAACATCATTGACATTTTTGATTTTCAAGTGGCCATAAAATGAAGCTGATATCCTGTCGTCTGTCTATGGTCAGGAAAATGACACAGTTGGAAGATCCTTGAACCGTGACAGGGGAGGATGACACAGAGAATAAAACAGACTGCTGCAGTCACTTTCTGACTGAACTCATGAAAGCATGATCAAAGCAGAGGTGAGCAGAGGTGCAGAGCTTTACAGACCCACAAGCCTTCAAATCATGGATGACTGATAACAGAGGAAGTTAACAAATGACAGTAGAAATTAACCGATGCTCTTGGTTCCACAAGTTGCCGTGTGGCAAGTATTTTCTGTGGCTTGAGGACAATGCATAGTCCTGTCCTTCCAAATGCTCTGCAGGGTTAGAACTAGCTAGAATAAATTTTATCAGGCTTAGAATCACTTGGGACTTTTTGAGTTTGAGAGTGGGGATGTTGACCAAGGTACCGGCTGAGACAAATGGAGGTTCTTGTTAATTTTAACAGATTCCTGACGCAACGAGTAATTAGGATTTTGTGGGAAAGCACAAGCATTAAAGATGTGGAGATCCATGCTCAGCTTTGTGCTCTGTGTTGCACTGAATATCTGTTTTAAATAGTCTGGGCTTTCTTTTTCTCTGAGGCTAAAGAGGAAAAGATGTCATTTTGGTGGGTTTTCAGTGCTGATTTATGAAGCCAAATAATTGAATTATATTTTAAATTGTTGATAAATTGTTTTTCAGATTATAAAATCAGATCATCTCATCTGATATTTAAACAATGCAGCCTATAGTACTTTATATGATGTTTCCCTTCAACGAGCTCTAATCACTTGATTTTCTTGAAGCCATAAGCTTCTGTTAAAGACTTGAAGTGACAGTGAATTTCATACAGTCATTTCTAAGATGATTATTGAAATAACTCTAAGAAATAATCAAACTGAATTGGAGGTCTGATTTAGTTCCCATCTGTTACATCTTAATACAACTCCATCTTCTAGGTAGAAAGATCTGTCCAGATGATGAACCTGTTGCTGTCTAATTCAGATTTTGAGTAGGATTTACTCTTGTGAAATCAGATTGACAACATGTCTAGTCCAATAAACACAACATCTACAATTGGTGGATGATATATGCTGGGAAAACTGCGAGTTCTTGAGACAGACTGTGTAGTAGAAATGCAAAGTGTTTTCCTGTTAATGTTTTTAAAATATACAGTATGAATTATTCAATGTGAACAAAATTGCTGTTGAAACACTGTAGAAACTAGCAGCCTGGGTTGTACAACGGCTGCTATTTTGAGTAGCAGGTTGAAAAGTCAAGATTAAAAAAACATACTCTGACCATGTGAAAGACCTTTGAGACTGCTGAGTGACAGCAGAGTATCTAATCCCATCAGCTGGGAGCCCCTGCATCTTGACAGCAAAGGAAGAGCTAACAGCCTAACGAAGTGAGCATCTCTTGCGCCACAAGCAGAGCTCAGAAATGCTCATTTCGTCAGATAACGTTACCAATGTTTTCATACTTCTTGGAGGTGGAGGAGTAACGTGTTTTGAGTGGAATAACTATATTCTGTAATTTAAGTGAATTTTGAAGCACGGAGCTATTTGGTTTGTAATTACATGGAATTACCACAAAATTGTATTTTTCAGTCCTTAAGATGCTTTTTCTCATAGACTTAAATGACAAGGTGCTAGAAGCTGCGATTAGCTTAGCAGAACAAAAAGCGAAGGCTTTTCCAAGGCGCCGAGAAAAATTCTCTGAACTTTCTCTGCTTTTCTTTTGCCTACAAGCTCTTGCATGTCTTGATTATAATTAGGTGTTAATCTCAGGCAAGTTGTCAGAAAGCCATTAACACTGATCCAGAGAATTAGCAGAATGCTTACTCTATGCTGAAATAGGACTTTGAAAGTGGCATAAGCTTCTTGAGAACAAAATACCAAACAAAACCCTCCCGTCTCGAAACCCAAGATGGAAGGTTTATTCAATATTAAGCATTTAACAAATATGATTACATTAAAGCCCAGCTGCAGATACAGGGCAATTCAAACCACTTAAGATGTGATGGCTCCTCTGGCACTTTTCTGCATTTACTACAAGAGCAACCTAGAGCACCTAGACCTAAATTTGCCTAGATTCAATTATATACTTATGCGTATTTGTATAAAATTCAATGTCTGTGTCAAGGTGTCTGACGGATTAGTAAGATATAATATAGCATAAAATCAAATAATACATCATGATCTGGTATGAAGGAGACATGCCAGATCTCAAATGTAAGTCTATGGGCACCATGGTTGACAGTAAAACGTAATTTTCCCACGATAAATAAAATAAATGGATAACATTAATGTATATGTGCACAAAGTTCTTATTCTGACCACCAATACTTCCTATTATGAGGATGCCCTCAATCAAATGTTCACGCCATCTTCAGCAGGTTTGCTTCTCTGGGTCAGATCACAGCACTGCTTAGAGAATCCTGGAATTCCCAAGGTTGGTAAGGACCTCCAAAGCTCATGTAGGCCAATGCCCATGAAGTAAGCAGGCATACCCTCAACTCGATCAGCTTGCTTGGTGCTTTGCCGATCCTCACCTTGAATGTCTCCAGGGAAGGCGCCTCAACTACTTCAGTAAAGCTACGTAAGCTTTGAAGGCCAGCAGAAAGAGAGAACCTGGGACATAATGCATTTTATAACTCCATGGTAGGCAGCTCTAGACAATTTCTGGGCTCAGGGAAAGGCATGCCTTTTTCCACTTGTTGTCTGCATTTTGGTATGACTTTCGGCTTTGTTTGAATGTCTCGCAATGAAATTTCAATTTTAGTAGAAATTCAGATCCCACGCACCTTTACAGGCAAATACATGTCCAATGTCCTCATGTTTACTTTTTGGCAAGTGTATGCACTCTGAAGAAAAACAGTTGCACTCTGAAGAAAACCAAAAAGATAGTTTTTACTAGGAAATAACTGATATTGAAGTCTTTTTGCTGTGAAAACCCTGTGATATATCAGGGTTTTTCCACCTGGAAGCAGTTTTCCTTGGTATACAAGCATGAAAGAACAGGGGTGAAGAAGCACGTGAAGCCAACCCACTTCTTAATCCAGCTGGAGTTGAAGTTTAACATGAAGGAAAAGGCTTTTTTTCCCTAACAAATGCATTTCTAAAGAAGCTGATATTCTCCTTCATTTCAGCTGTGAACCAAACTTCTAAAACACATTTCCTTTAGCTGAATTAATTGTGCCGGCTCTTAGACAAATGCACGCTGCTGCTGTGCACATGAGACAGGAGGCCGTGTCTTTTCAGACGCAGTTTTCTGAGGACCACTTTATAGGGCTGCCAGAAGAAAAGGTCACACAGTGCCCTTGATAAAGTATATAGCTGGTGTGATTGAGATGAAGGTCTAGGCTTTTTTCTTTCATGCCATGCATGGAAATTTCAGATAAGTTCTCAGCAAGTCCCTACAGCATTTATCCTAACCCTATTCGTATCCTGAATCCTGATTTCACAATGACTTAAGAGCCATTGGGCAGAGATCCTACAGCTTTGCACAAGAAGATGAATGGTTAGTAGGATACAGAACAAATTGGTGATTTATGTAATTCCAGTGGCCTTAGATGACACAGATGATACTAGAAGGGACACATATACATATGAACTTTGCAGACAAGCAGTGCAACAAAGCCATCTGCTGCTGTAAAAATATTGAGAGCAGTGAACACATGATAAAGTTTATGTAGATGGTGGTTACCACCATTGCATACGACTTGCAAAATTTATAGATGGAAGGGACCTCGAAAGATCGTCTAGACCAATACCCCTGCCAGAGCAGGACCACCTAGACCAAGTTGCACAGGAACACGTCCAGGTGGGGTTTAAACTCTTCCAGAGAAGGAGATTCCACAACCCCCCTGGGCAGCCTGTTCCAGTGCTCTGTCACCCTCACTGGGAAGATCATAAAATCATAGAATGGTTCTATTAAATTAAATGAGCAATATGGGAAACAAATATCATTTGACATTAGAAAATGATGTAGGAATATCATTTTGAAAAGTTTCTCTCCAGAAAACACTATATTCTACAACTCCTGCTTGACTTTTTGTTCCATTATCAGAAAGCTGCATATGTTTGCAATTACTTTCTTGTTGTCACTAGGATGCGAGTCCTCAAACACCCTTTTTAAACTTCAGCAGGCATTTTAGGAGCTCAAGCTTTCTGTACCAACAATACCTGAGCTTGAAAATTTTCCTTTATTTTTCTTTCACTTCTCTAAAATCTCATTCAATAAATAGCCAGATTTTGAAAGGGCTCTAAAATGGAGAATCAGCAAAGCTGATAATCATAATGAACATCGCTGAAAGAATCAGTTTCTTCATTGACTCACACCTCATTTCACGCATGCAAAGCATTAAGTTTATACAAGGGATTAGTTGATGACAGATTTGGTTGTCTATGGACTGCAAATGAGCAAGTCATAAAAATATCCACACTGAGACAACGCTGTCATGTATTAGAATTGATTTACACTTCAGTGCATAAGATTTCTGTTGTTCTTTCAAATTGTAAAAAATTCAAGTTGTAAACTGTTTGCCCATTAAGTCAAATGGGGCATTTGGCTTTCCAGTGGGAAAAGAGAGGAATATGTATGCCTAAAGAATGTGTGTTTACTTGAGATCTTGAACTGGTATGGAGCCTCTGACTGGGGACCACGTGATCGTGGTATAGGAATGCATTTATTGACCTAGTAGAATCATTCAGGTTGGAAAAGACCCCTGAGATCATCGAGTCCAACCATCACCCCTACGCTACAAGCTCACCCCTAAACCAGATCCCCCAACACTACATATAAGCATCTTTTAAATTCATCCAGGGATGGTGACTCAACCAGCACCATGGGTAGCCCATTCCAGTGCTCTGTATAAGGGAAAATATATGGTCCTAAAACATAATCACAGGTAGTCCTGGAGCCATAAAGGGTGGACCAGCAGTTTATTCTCCATTCTCTTATAAAATGAAGCTCACATAACAAAGACTGAAAAACAGAGAGAGGGGTTAAATATGAGATTTAACAATACTTGAAAGGACAGTAACTTTTCCCATGCAAGTAGCCATCCTTTTTTCTTAGGCAGTGTGAGACTGTGGGACACCAGAATGATAGGCCAGACATTGTCTCACCCTTTTTAATGTTTTCAAGAAATGACATGAATTCCCAACAACTTTCAAGTTATTAGCAGCTTGAAATACTTAAACATGAGGATTCCATTCCATTGCATAAAAACCCAAACAACTGAAGTTTTTGCTGATCAACCAAACAGAGACTGTAGGACTCGCCCTTCTGATCTGATCTGGCTGTGTGGAGAAAAACCATGGAATGCTTTCGGTTGGAATGCACCTTCAAATATCACCTGGTTCAGCCCCAGATCTAAACCACAGTGTTTAACACATGTGGTGTTCCTGAAGACAGCCAGGCTGCAGAGACCAGTAACTGGCTCATTCTTGAAACAGGTCAGTGGTGTTGTCAGTACTCTGATGGAGAAGAGATTATTATCCAGCACGAGTACAGGACCTACACTCACAAATATTTCCTGTGAACTAAGTCAGCATCTGTAAACACCCATGATAAATCTTTAATGTATTTACATGTTTGGGTTAAAAATGTGTAGTTTCACATAGAATACAGAAAGGGCATCATCGATGTTTAGCTCCAAACAGTTAATGACCTGTTGACCATGTCAAAACCACATCAAAACTGTCCCAGCAAAACCAGAATGGGCACCAACCAGCTTGGCAAAAACTCTGCAAACACTTTAGTGGTAAAGCTGGTGTTTTGGAGGTGTCTGTCTTTCCTAGCTGTTATGATGGGAGCTATGAAAACACAGCTGATGGCAAAAGAATGTAACTGTTATTCTCTGAGAGGTTTGGAAAAAAACTGAGTTTAAAAAGATTATTTTCTGCTTTGAATGAGAATCTTTTGTCCTCATTAGAAACCTTCTCAATCAGCGTTATTCATGCAGGCACTCTCCTGATGTGCTGATTAACTGCAGGATGTCTTGTTCAGGTTTTGGGAGAACCTTTTCTGGTAGCAGAGGAACATATGGCTGATTGGTTGGACGTTTGTAATCTACCTGGCAGCACAAAATGTATCAAGCACTAAAGGGTCTTGTTCTTTTTCACAAAGATGAACATCTACACTGCTTTGATAGGTTTGTGAGTCAGTCCTGATCCTTGAGAACTTTTCAACTCAAATCTGTTTTGCAATCTCCACCCTACCTACAGTCCCTTCTGTAATTTTTGGAATCACAGGATCACAGAACATTAGGGACCTTGAAAAATCATCAAGTGCAATCCTCCCTCCACAGCAGGATCACCTAGAACAAGGAATGTATCCGGGTGGGTTTTAAATGTCTCCAGAGAAGGAGACTCCACAACTCCCCTGGGCAGCCTGTTCCAGTGCTCTGTCACCCTCACCATGAAGAAGTTCCTTATGTTTATGTAGAACCTCCTGTGTTCCATCTGACACCCATTGCTCCTTGTCCTATCACTAGATGACACTGAGAAGAGCCTGGCTCCATCCTTCTGATACCCACCCTTCACAGATTTATAAACATTAATATGGTCACCCCTCAGTCTCCTCTTTTCCAAGCTCAAGAGCCCCAGCTCCCTCAGCTTTTCCTCATAAGGGAGATGTTCCACTCCCTACATCATCTTCATTGCTCTGTGCTGGACTCTCTCTTGCATTTGTGTCCTTCTTGAACTGAGGGGCCAGTGCGTGTCTGTGTATGAAGCACCCACCTGTATCTATCTGTACGCAGAGAGGAAGTTAAGCTTTGGCAAATTAATTGTTCAGGTGAATGTTTCAGACAAGATTTCTTGTGTAAAGGCAATGCAAAGCAATAGAAGATCTAGGCTGTCCAGTCCCCAGAACATGGACAAACGGTCCCAGAGGGCTTGTAAAGGCACATGGCCAAAAGAAAAGAGCTTATCACAGCTTATCCCTGTTGCTGAAGTTGACTAACTTTGACTGTAGCCATATCCTAATGAAAAAAGAGGTTTTGTTTGTCTGGAGTTGCAGTAATTTGATAACTGTGAGCTTTTCTAGTCAAAGATTCTCTATTGGGTTTTGCAGCCCACTGGAGACTCTGAACTCACGTGAGCAAGTAATTGGTTTGTAGGAGGGTTTGATGCATTGGTTGTCCCCAAAGAGCTGACATCTTGGCCTTTCAGGATGTGAATGGCACAAATCTAAATATTTGTGCTGTACAAGAGGAGATGTTTAACTGTGTGGTTTCTGGACATGTCCTATGATCCAATGTGCTCTTGGCCTCTTGCAATAACATGAGAAAGCTGAAGGCACTTCAGTTGCTTGCACAGTATGAAAAGGAAAGCAAAACTCCAGTTCCTCATAGTGTCACAGAATTCCTGCCTGTAGGGTGCAAATTAGAAGTGTGACCGCTTAAACACATCCTGAAAGGATTACTTTGATGAATATGACCCTCAGCAGCAGAGCCACGTTTGCTGCCTGCTTTCAGCTATTTATAACCTGCAGTGATCTGTGCCCTTTGACAAGCTTGTAACGTTAGTAAGTTATGAAAGAATGAGCATGGAAAATACAGATATTCATAGAATTTGGAGCCAGAAGAATTTTTCCTTATTCTCTTGTTCCTATAAAATACCCGTCGCCTAGGAATGAATAGAGACTTGCTATTAACCTCAAACTCCAGCTTTTGAAGGGCTAAAATCAGTAGCACCATATATTTTCAAGGATATATAAAATAGGTTATTAAGTTTCTTGAAGGGGGCATTAAAAAGTAATTTTTTTTTTAGTTTGGTCAAATTTTCCCCACTTTGGTTTCTGAAAATTGCAGTTCCTGTGTAGAAGGAAGATGTTTGTCCCTACTCTGTCTCATGTTTTTAGGTTGGAAAAGAGGAGACTGAGGAGTCACCTCTTAATGTCTATAAATATTTGAAGGGTGGGTGTCAGGAGGATGGAGACAGGCTCTGCTCAGTGTCATCCAGTGATAGGACAAGGGGCCAGTGGGTGTGAGCTGGAACATAGGAGGTTTCACATAAATCTGAGAAGGAACTTCTACACAGTGAGGGTGACGAAGCACTGGAACAGGCTGCCCAGGGAGGTTGTGGAGTCTCTTTCACTGGAGACGTTTAAAACCCGCCTGGATGTGTTCCTGTGTGACTTGTTCTAGGTGATCCTTCTGTGTCAGGGGGATTGGACTAGATGATCTTTCGAGGTCCCTTCCAATCCCTAATGATTCTACTATTCTATGATCCTATGTTGTCTGAGGAAGAGCAGTAGTCTGACCTTCACAAAAGACTGGCTTCCTCAGAGAGACTTCCGTGTAGAAGCAGGTGGCTATTGTGGACACCCACTAGACCAGAACTGGGAAAGGGAGAGGGAAGAAGCAGGAAATCATTATATGCTGGAGAAAAAATAACAGTTTTTTCCTCAATAATGAAAACCTCAGATTTGCAGAAGCGGAAATAAAATTACTGCTCTCAACATGAAATTTGCAGAGGAGGTTTCAGCAGCCAGAACTTGGCTCATAAACTGCAGAGAAACACTAATGGAGTCCTTCTGCCCTCCTACTCTTTCTTGAAGCAGCTGCAGAAAGCATCTTCCTGGATGTTCCTAAATAGCTGGGAAATGGCAGGAGACAGCCAGGGAAAGTTGGTTGTGCTTGCTCATCTTTTAATGCATTTTTAAAATAGTTGTTAATTATCTTTCCCAAAGCAAGAAACTGGATTCAGATGACTACTTCTGGAATATTTTATGGCAAAATGAAAAAGAGCAAACAACTTTAATTTCCTGCAATTTTAACCGGATGGAGAAACTCCTGGGGTCCAAAGGCTCAGGTTTTGACTTATTTTCTTTCCCCAGCTCTTTGATGTGCAACCAGAGAATGCTGTTAATTAAAACAGGTCCCCAAAGGCAAAGATTGTTGTTGTGTTAAAAGAGAGAGAGAGAAAAAAACCCAACCTGCTTAGTTTTGCATTGGAAGAGACAACAACAGCCTTTAAAATTAATTTCCACCGGGTGCTTTAAAATCTGATGGCTTGTCCCCAGAAAATGCAACTGCAGGGCCAAATGTTCAGGCGGTGATTGGCCTGAACGCCACAGGCACGAAGGCTCCTGCAGTTCACGCGGATTCCTCGTGCTGCCTCTGACCACGCTGCAGTAACTCGTTAGAGTAAATGCCATGAGAAACATTTAACCGAGCTGGAGATTGACGGGCATCTCGGACACAATCCCAGCAAAGTGTTTTTCATTCTTACTGCCTCAAGTCACTTGTGACTGATTTATTATGTATTTTCTATTTCCACTTCAAGGCTGCCTGAACTATTGTTTTATAACTTTGTGTTATGGTGTGTCTTCTCAGGTTCTTTACTACTTGACTATTTTCACACTCATATCCAGGGCTGTATGCGACTGAGCATAAAAACCTGATTTGTACATAAGGAAAGTGTTTCAAAGGAGGAATGACAGAAGCAGTGACAGAGTCACTGGAGGAGATCTCCGTCTGAGATCTTTGCCAAGGATGGCACATTGCTGGCTCATGGTCATCCTGCTGTCCACCAGGTGGTGGAAGCCACATGCGTGGAGGTGTTTAAGGCCAGGCTGGATGAGGCTCTGGCCAGCCTGATCTAGGGTGGGGTGTCCCTGTCCATAGTAGGGGAGTTGGAACTGGGTGATCCTGTGGTCCCTTCTAACCCAGACTGACTGTATGACTTCGTCTGGGTGATCCTGCTGTGTCAGGGGGATTGGACTAGATGATCTTTCTAGGTCCCTTTCAATCCCTAATGATTCCATGACTCTATGGTTCTATGACCCCCAGGTCTCTTTCTCCTACACTGCTCTCCAACAGGTCAGTCCACAATCTATACTGGCACTTACCCAGATGCAAGACTCTACACTTGTTGTAGTTCATTATATTATTGTTATATATGTATATATGTATGTTATTTTTTATATATACATATATATCTATCATTACCCAGATGCAAGACTCTACACTTGTTGTAGTTCATTATATTATTGTTATATATGTATATATGTTATTTTTTATATATACATATATATCTATCAAAACGTATATATCTGTACATACAGATACAAATATATATATATATATTTGTATATATATATATATATTTGTGTGTGTGTTATTAGCCCTTGTTATAGTTCATTCAATTTCTCCCCACCCAGCTCTCCAGCCTGTCCAGGTCTTGCTGAATGGCAGCACAGCCTTCAAGAGTGTCAACCACTCCTCCTAGCTTTATGTCATTGTGACTTGGTCTGGGTGATCCTGTTGTAGCAGGGGGTTTGGACTAGATGACCTTTTGAGGTCCCTTCCAATCCCTAATGATTCTATGATTCTATGAATCTACCTCATCTTGGAGCAATTGCATGCAATTCAAGGATATGTTGTGATGAAACTTCTCAGGAAAGCAGAAAACTGATCCCAGTTCCAGGATCTCTTTTATCATAGCTGTGGCTGAAATTTCACAATGCCTGGCAGTAAGTACAAACACAGAGAAAACCCACATTCTGATACCTAAACAGAGCTCCCAAACAGATCAACTGGTTTTAGAGAGAAAATGAGAACGACTCTTTTGAGATCCCTTCTAGTCCCTAATGTTCTGTGATGCTGTGATTCTGTGATTTATAGTCTGTGTCATCACTGGTGTCCACAAATCGCTCTTTGTGAGGTCGTTAAAGCACTATAGGTAGGAAGATATTAGTGCAGTTCATATAGTCAGGACATAGGGTTGCAGAAAGCATTTTGCAAAAATTAGTGGCCATCTAAATTAAGAGCTACGATTAGTTTGGCCTGAAGTTTCCCATTCTGGCAGTTTCCAGCAGCCTTGAGCTCCTCTGTATTGCCTCTCATGTACAGAAGAAGAAAGATAAGATGAAGGGACAGTCGATTCTTTCCCTTTATTTTCTCTTATGTGCTTTGTGTGCTTCAGGAGAAATTAATTAAAGAAGCTGTGTTCTGTTTGCCTAGCCTGGAACTGTATTTTTTAAAAATCAAAACCAAAATCAAAGCCACGTTCATTTCACTGTGTTAGTCATCTCATTCTTTGAAGCAAAGACTTGAAATCTATCAGATTGAGGGGTTTTTTTTTGTTCTTCTGGATTCTTAAAAGTTTCTGAAAACTCTGTTACTCCTTTTGCCTGTTCAATAAAGGCAGCTTTGAGTCTGGTGAAGAAACACATCAACGCTCACTGAACATCCTGCATCACTCTACCATCTCTTTAAAGAGAGTTATCTTAAACTTACAGCACAGATCTGCTCAGACCCTTTTTGGAATTACAAGGAGGAGCAGGATTTATTCTAAAGATTGATTTCAGTCTGCCAAAGCTCTAATAGTCTCCAAGGACAAAAGATTGAATTAAGATTACTCAGTTAACTCAGTGATACTCTAACACTTTGTGCCTGAACTTGCACAGGATGTTTAATGTGGGCTGCTATGAAATTCATTGTAGCTGGTCCTATTTATTTTTACTTCTGTATTGTCTTAACTAGGGGATAGTATTTGTTTCTTATTTATCTCACAGGAAGGTAGCCATGATTGGAGGCTGGAAAGTGGAATATGTGGAAACTGAGTAAAAAGAGCCCCTCAGGTGTTCCACAGTGCCTCTTCTGTTGTTTAGGAGGAATTAATTAAACAATTTCCACTCACAAGTATTTTAGCTTAATTTAATCATAGAATCATAAAATCATCAGAGATTGGAAGGGACCTCAAAACATCATCTAGTCCAATCCTTCAGTTTTAGTTGCTCTTTTCCACTGTGTGGTGTTTGCAGAGACCGATGCTTTTAGATGTAGTCAAAAACCTTTTCAAAGGTTTCTATGAGTCAGCTCCTTTTGCCAATGGGATCTCCCTAAGCTGTAAAATAACTCATAACATCCTTTCCCAGAAAATTTCCTTTCTCTTTCTCAGGAGAAACTTGTCTCCATGTTCTTTCCTATCCAAGCTGCTATTTCAGAGTAAATCCTTGTGTTTTATAGGAATGGTGTCTTTGATAGGAATTCTGCTTTAGTGTTGTGATATTCCCCAGTAGAAGTTGGCTTGCTTACGTCCAGGAGCAGCAGCATCATTCTGTCTGGGTTCAACTAACTGTGAGATAGTAGTGGCTATGTTTTTGGACTAATCTTTGAGTGGCTCTGTTTGCTTGAATAGGGCAAAATTGCCACAGAGCAGAAAAGTTATCCTCTGTCCCACGAATTATTTATCATTTCCTCTGTGCTACACAATGTCTGATGCCTGTGAATAGTAATTGAGGGTGAATGTTTAAACGGTCAAAAAGGTTATGAGTATTGCACTTCAGATCACAAAATACTGAGGAATTTGTAATAGTTGGTAATAATGGACTAACTAACTAATTAGTAATAATAATTTAGTAATAATGGACTAACCAAACAAATAACTGCAAAAGTAAATCCATGCATCTGATACATCTTACATTTCATTTACAGTTTCATTTGGGTTTACTGCGCTGGTACCCAAATAAAGCTGTGTTTAATGTTTTAACCATGCTATTAGTATGTTTTCAGGTTGATCAATAAAGTTGAGTCAAGGTAACATGCCTGGCACTAATACTTTCCTGCCTTTTCTAAAATAAGCAATAGAATAATAATGTGGGATTTTTCCAGCTTGGCTACAAATGGTTTCTTACCATCATCTCCTGTGAAAAAAAAAAGAAGAAGAAAAAGGAGCAGAATTTCCATGTGAGATGCCAGGAGTGCTGTCTTGTTTTTGTTCTCATATATAATTAGAACATTAGGAAAAACAAAATCTTGCAACTAGTTTAGTCTTGAGACCAGGCCTTTATCTTCTAGCAGAGCAGAACATAGCATCTCCAATAGGATTAAAACCGTAATTGTATAAATAACCACTTGAAAATCCTTAATGAAAAGTGTTCTTAGTGCTGCAGAGCTGTTTTGCTAATCAGAGGACTCTTAAGTTCAAGGGTTTAATTGCAGGTATATCCAGCAAACATGGAAAAGTGATCCAGCACATTAAACTGTGCTAGAAGAAAGTGATTGATTAGGTAAATTTGATTAATGGGACCTAGCCTCGTCCACATAAGGTCAAAGGAGTGCATTGTATAACACTTGTAGTTTAAACGTGTCCCTGCGTGAGAAAAATGCTGAGAAGCGTCTGGCTGGGGGACACCAAGTTTTATTAGACTGGCAGATGCGACGCACCAGACCTTAACTCTTACCCTCGCTTCTTGTTGTCCCCATGCTGTCATTTTCTCCCTTGCTTGGACACTGCTACTACTTTGTAAACAGCTTTTTAAACAACTTTTTTAACCAATAAACACCTTTTTTAGGACTAAATGTCATTACAAGCACAAGACAACATTTTGTTTCTTGGTTTCATGCAAGGCAGCAGAGCCCAACCATTATGCCCCTTGGATGAAGAGGGACACAAATGAGGATCCATGGCAGATCCATGGTTCCTGGCAAAATTTTGGAACAATTGTACAGTGACATGTCTGCTCCTATAAATGCTGGGGTTCTTGTTGTGAGAGTCTGCTGACACAGCCCCTCACAATGAGAGTGGACTCTACTCCAAGTAACATCATGAGTTGTTCTGCTGGCTCAAAAATAAAGCAGCTCTAAAACTTCCTAGTAGAGATACATGGCCCATACAGATAATCATAAATTCTCTTGTTAGAGCTGGAGACATACAGCTCTTCTGTAGGTCAAGAAGCCTAAAAATATTGGCTCAGTTTCTGTGATTTGGAGAATTTAATATGTAATATACACATCACACCTTATTTCTGAGAGTCTGAAGCCCTCATGAAGCTATTTTAACACAGATCTTATATTCGTGTTTGCCTCTTTTATCATCAAGTACATCTGAATGAAGGGAAGAGGTATTACTTTTGCATCTTCCAACTCCCACTTATTTTTATAATTTTCTGCAAAGCCTCCAAAAATTGAAGTGCATCAAATGACATTTAGGATTTTATTATGAAATTGTCAACATATTTGCCAAATGTCATAAAAACCCCTCCTTACTCTTTCATAAAATTTTCTCTGAATAAAAAAAACACGAAGGCAAAAAGCACAATTCAACCCCAAAGGCTTCCTAACTGTATTTCAAACATAATTGTTGTGCCAAAACTCTTGCCACTAGACATCTGTTTGTACAAAGACATAACTGCAGTAATAGCAGGTGTTTCTGGTTTTGAGTAAGAAAATCAGCAGCTTGGAATGAAATCTCTCTCATCTGATACTCCAACCCTTTCCTTCCTACAAACCGCCTGTTTCTGAGCCGTGAGAGCCCTCTAGGGTTAGTTCCTGTATTCGGTGTTGCTCAGTTAGATGAGAGAGAACATCCAGAACCAGCACAGGATCTGTGCCACCTCCTGGCTGGCTGCTGGACTTGGACACTTTCACCGACAGATACTATCTCTCACAAATCTGCTTCTGTAAAGGGCTCAATTGACCCCAACTTAAAGAGATCTCGTCTCTCCCTTAACAAAGTGGGAACCACTGCTAAACTTGCTATCGTTATTTTCTTTCTTCTTAACTGTCTAATTACTTTTGCCTGGGCTGTAGCAAAGACTAATCCCTCTATCCTGGTCTGAGAGGCAGGATGTTGAGCCACTAGCATTAATTTTTCATAGAACCATAGAATTGTCATGGCTGGAAAGGACCTCCAGGGTCATCAGGTTCAGCACTCATCTCAACATCTCTGTAACCCCTAGACCATGGCCTCAAGTGCTCAAGCTAATACTTTTTTAAACACCACCGATGATGGGGACTCCACCACCTCCCTGGGCAGCCTCTTCCAGTGCTCAACCACTCTCTCAGGAAAGAACTTCTTCCTAAGATCCAATCTAAACTTCCCTGGAGGCAACTTGAGGCCGTTTCCTCTCATCCTATCATTAGTAGTTTGGGAGAAGAGACAAGCCCCAGGCTTGCTACAACCTCCTTTTAGGCAGTTGGAGAGAGCAATAAGGTGTCTGCTCAGCCTCCTCTCCTCTAGACTAAATAACCCCAGTTCCCTCAGCCACAGGGCCTGTTTTCCAGACCTTTCCCCAGCCTTGTTGTCCTCTGGCCCCACTCCAGCACCTCAATGTCCTTCTTATACTGTGATGCCCAAGACTGGAATTCAAGGTGTGGTCTTACGAGTCCAGAGTACAGGGGCACCATCACTTCTCTACTTACACTGCTCCTGGTGCAGGCCAGGATGCTGTCAGCCAATGTGCAGCTACATGCAGGAATTAGTGCCCAGTGCCTTGTAGTGTTTAAGCTGAGAATAGTCTCCTCTTGTGCATGCTATTTATTTATTTATTTAAATTCTCAAAACATAACAATGGCATTAAAAAATTCACCAGCTCAGCAAATATTGGGTTGGGTTGCAGTTCCTGACAAAGACAGGTTCTCACGGGACATTTCCATGTGTGGCACGTGTGTCCCCAAAGAACGTGTTAGTAGAGACAGAAAACCCACTAGATAGATCTAACCACAACACCCTCAGACAGCATGTCTTCCCAATATGGTGCTTAAGGTCATGGTTTAGTGGTGGGCTCGGTAGAGTCTGGTTCATTATGGACTCAATGATCTTGAAGACATTGTGACATAAAGGCTCAAAAACAAAGGTCAAGAGAAAAAAAACAAAATGTGCTCTTAATGTTAAAATCTCTTTAGAGAAACTCTGGTGTTGCTGATAAAATGCCTTAGATAATGACATAAGAGATTAGGTTGGAAAAAACCACAAAGTCCAACAATTAACCCAGTGCTGCTGAGTCACCACTAACTCCTGCCCCTCAGCACCACACCTCCATAACTGTGAAATACTTTGAAAGATGGGGACTCTATCGCTGAGCTCTGCAGCAGAGCCCAGGCTTGGATAACCGTTTTGGGGAAGAAATTTTTCCTCAAGGCCAAACTAAACCTCCCCTGGTGCAACTTGAGGACATTTTGTCTCATTCTGTTGCTTGTTCCTTGGGAGATGAGACTGACCCCCACCTTTTTCCAACCTCTTGAATCTCAGGAAGCTGTGGAGAGCAAGAAGGTCTCATTTTCTCCTGTTAAACTGCCCCATCTCCCTCAGCTGCTCCTCAGAGTACATGTGCTCCAGACCCTTCCCCTGCTCCATTGCCTCTCTCTGGGAACACTCCGTACCCTCAATGTCCTTCTGGCTGTGAGTGAGTGGTCCAGAACTGACCCCAGGACTTGAGATGGGACCTTACCTGTGCCTGATCCAGGGTAATGATCCCTGCGCTGGTCCTGCTGACCACACAGTGCTGATACAAAGCTTGTACCCTTATAAAAATACCCAGAAAAGCCTTTGTGGACATTTTACTGTTGGGTAGCTTAGTAANAAGACATAACTGCAGTAATAGCAGGTGTTTCTGGTTTTGAGTAAGAAAATCAGCAGCTTGGAATGAAATCTCTCTCATCTGATACTCCAACCCTTTCCTTCCTACAAACCGCCTGTTTCTGAGCCGTGAGAGCCCTCTAGGGTTAGTTCCTGTATTCGGTGTTGCTCAGTTAGATGAGAGAGAACATCCAGAACCAGCACAGGATCTGTGCCACCTCCTGGCTGGCTGCTGGACTTGGACACTTTCACCGACAGATACTATCTCTCACAAATCTGCTTCTGTAAAGGGCTCAATTGACCCCAACTTAAAGAGATCTCGTCTCTCCCTTAACAAAGTGGGAACCACTGCTAAACTTGCTATCGTTATTTTCTTTCTTCTTAACTGTCTAATTACTTTTGCCTGGGCTGTAGCAAAGACTAATCCCTCTATCCTGGTCTGAGAGGCAGGATGTTGAGCCACTAGCATTAATTTTTCATAGAACCATAGAATTGTCATGGCTGGAAAGGACCTCCAGGGTCATCAGGTTCAGCACTCATCTCAACATCTCTGTAACCCCTAGACCATGGCCTCAAGTGCTCAAGCTAATACTTTTTTAAACACCACCGATGATGGGGACTCCACCACCTCCCTGGGCAGCCTCTTCCAGTGCTCAACCACTCTCTCAGGAAAGAACTTCTTCCTAAGATCCAATCTAAACTTCCCTGGAGGCAACTTGAGGCTGTTTCCTCTCATCCTATCATTAGTAGTTTGGGAGAAGAGACAAGCCCCAGGCTTGCTACAACCTCCTTTTAGGCAGTTGGAGAGAGCAATAAGGTGTCTGCTCAGCCTCCTCTCCTCTAGACTAAATAACCCCAGTTCCCTCAGCCACAGGGCCTGTTTTCCAGACCTTTCCCCAGCCTTGTTGTCCTCTGGCCCCACTCCAGCACCTCAATGTCCTTCTTATACTGTGATGCCCAAGACTGGAATTCAAGGTGTGGTCTTACGAGTCCAGAGTACAGGGGCACCATCACTTCTCTACTTACACTGCTCCTGGTGCAGGCCAGGATGCTGTCAGCCAATGTGCAGCTACATGCAGGAATTAGTGCCCAGTGCCTTGTAGTGTTTAAGCTGAGAATAGTCTCCTCTTGTGCATGCTATTTATTTATTTATTTATTTAAATTCTGAAAACATAACAATGGCATTAAAAAATTCACCAGTTCAGCAAATATTGGGTTGGGTTGCAGTTCCTGACAAAGACAGGTTCTCACGGGACATTTCCATGTGTGGCACGTGTGTCCCCAAAGAACGTGTTAGTAGAGACAGAAAACCCACTAGATAGATCTAACCACAACACCCTCAGACAGCATGTCTTCCCAATATGGTGCTTAAGGTCATGGTTTAGTGGTGGGCTCGGTAGAGTCTGGTTCATTATGGACTCAATGATCTTGAAGACATTGTGACATAAAGGCTCAAAAACAAAGGTCAAGAGAAAAAAAACAAAATGTGCTCTTAATGTTAAAATCTCTTTGGAGAAACTCTGGTGTTGCTGATAAAATGCCTTAGATAATGACATAAGAGATTAGGTTGGAAAAAACCACAAAGTCCAACAATTAACCCAGTGCTGCTGAGTCACCACTAACTCCTGCCCCTCAGCACCACACCTCCATAACTGTGAAATACTTTGAAAGATGGGGACTCTATCGCTGAGCTCTGCAGCAGAGCCCAGGCTTGGATAACCGTTTTGGGGAAGAAATTTTTCCTCAAGGCCAAACTAAACCTCCCCTGGTGCAACTTGAGGACATTTTGTCTCATTCTGTTGCTTGTTCCTTGGGAGATGAGACTGACCCCCACCTTTTTCCAACCTCTTGAATCTCAGGAAGCTGTGGAGAGCAAGAAGGTCTCATTTTCTCCTGTTAAACTGCCCCATCTCCCTCAGCTGCTCCTCAGAGTACATGTGCTCCAGACCCTTCCCCTGCTCCATTGCCTCTCTCTGGGAACACTCCGTACCCTCAATGTCCTTCTGGCTGTGAGTGAGTGGTCCAGAACTGACCCCAGGACCCCAGGACAAGTGGGACCTTACCTGTGCCTGATCCAGGGTAATGATCCCTGTGCTGGTCCTGCTGACCACACAGTGCTGATACAAAACTTGTACCCTTATAAAAATACCCAGAAAAGCCTTTGTGGACATTTTACTGTTGGGTAGCTTAGTAACTGAATTGTTCACTTTCTAAGCCCTCAGTGCTGGGAATCGCGTGAAACTTGCAAGTCAGCCCAAGATGAGCATTAACGGCTACATCAGAACATCTGGAGTCATGACCCATATATACTTAACCACAATTTTCCCAAATCTCCTTCATCCCTTCCTCCCCATCCCCTGTGTATCAGAGAGATCTGTTTTTCCTCAGAGTTTCAAGCTGATGCCTAAAGAATGAGGAAGAGTTAAGCTGAAAATGCCCTCTGTTCTCTGCTCCATGCTTGGACTTGTAGCCATGAGCTGGAAAATAGCTTCTCCACGAATCCCCTTCACCTGGCAGTAGCGGTGACGGTGAGCTGCAGCACACCACAGATGAAACACGCTCCTTCAAGCTGAGCCAGAAGAGGGAGACGGAGGATGCACTAAACCAGATGCCAGCTCTTTCTACCACTGGCCATGCACCTGCTCACTTTCACTTTCTGGAGAAACTGGTTGCAATTTCTGTATTGTATAAACCCTAATTTATGGACCTGAATAGCAGCCACGCTGCCTTTCAAAGAACCTGACAAGGTCTAAGATAGCACTTTTAAATTGTTGAGATTGTCCAGAACAAAAAATACCTGTAGAAACATCTGGAAAGACAGCCAGATAAATATTTAAACTATACTATTAAGATAATACAGAAATTGTTCACATTACATAAATAAATATTTTTATTTATTGATTATTATACATAATGCATACAGTGTAATAATATTATTTAATAAATCTTTATTTTTAAATCTGGGATTAGCTCAAATGCTGCTGCAAGAAACCTCTTTGGTCTGAAGAGGTAACCTGATGTGTTTTGAACGAGTCTTCACCATGTAGACAGGAATCTGGTGTCAAATCAGTCTAAGATAGCAAGTGTGTTGATTCAAACACAACTAAATGTCTTTTAGAGGTTAAAGCCTCATCCTCAGATGCAGCCAAGATTTCCAGATCTCATTTATTCTCCACGTGACCTCACTGGGACTTACATTCCTGTAGTAGTCAATCTCCCAATGGTAGTGTTTTCCAGGTACAACTGTCTGTCAGTGGACGTACTCACGATGAACAAATTTTGCTGATGTCTCACCAGCTCTGGAAAGATCTATCTTCTAGGTGTTCTCAAATGTATTGCACAGAAACATTCAGGTTGGAAAAGACCTATAGGATCATCAAGCCCAACGTTTAACCCTACTCTTATCTTTATCACTCCTAAAACAGATCTCTAAACACCTCCTCTATACGACTTTTAAACATGTCAAGGGATAGTGACTCAACCAACAACCTGGGCAGCCCTTTCCAGTGTTTTACAACTCTCTGAGAGAACAAACTTTTCCTAATATCCAGCCTAAACCTCCCTCAATTCAGCTCTAGGCCATTCCTCCCTCTAGACCTATTATAGTTTACTTGTGAGAACTGGCCAGCACCTGTCTCTCTACAATGCTCTTTCAGGTCATTGTAGAGAGCAATAAGGTCTCCCTTCAGTCTTTTTTTCTTCAGACTAAAGAGCCTCAGCTCCCTTGGCTGCTCTTCATTAGGCTTGTTCTTCAGGCCTCTCACCAGCCTAGCTGCTGTCCTCTGCACTCACTTCAGCGCCTCAACATCCTTCTTGTACTGAGGTGCAGTGGATCAGAAGTGGGGTGGTTAGCAGATCAAGAGAGTTTCTTCTCCCGCTCTACTCTGCCCTGCTGAGACCACATCTGGAGTATTGTGTCCAGTTGTGGGCCCCTCTGTTCAAGAGGAATGTGGAGCTGCTGGAGGGAGTCCAGCGTAGGGCAACAAGGATGATGAGGCAGGAGAAGCACCTCCCTTATGGGGAAAGGCTGAGGGAGCTGGGGCTCTTGAGCTTGGAGAAGAGGAGACGGAGAGGTGACCTCATTAATGTCTGTAAATATGTGAGGGGTGGGTGTCAGGAGGATGGAGTCAGGCTCTTCTCAGTGTCAATTAGTGATAGGACAAGGGGCAATGGATGTAAGCTGGAACATAGGAAGTTCCACATCAATATGAGAAGGAACTTCTTCATGGTGAGGGTGACAGAGCACTGGAACAGGCTGCTCAGGGAGGTTGTGGAGTCTCCTTCACTGGAGATGTTTACAACCTGCCTGGATGTGTTCCTGTGTGACTTGGTCTAGGTGATCCTTCTGTGTCAGGGGGATTGGACTAGATGATCTTTTGAGATCACTCCTAATCCCAAATGATTCTATGGTTCTGTGATTCTCCGGTTTGCTAAGGCTTCTGATAAATGATGGGAAGAGGCTTGCTGAGTACATCTGTCAGATCCTTCAGCATTCTTGGGTGCAACCCATCCAGCCCCATAGACTCACATAGACTTGTTTGTTGCAGCATGTCCCTGACCATTTCCTCCTGACTGAGGCTTCATTCTCCCTGAACGTAAGTTAGGAGAAAGTCTGAGCCAAACCCTTTCTCCGGGGACCTAATCTGGTTTTGCCCCACAGTTTACCAAATACATGACTTACACAGGACTTGGAAAACCTGTTTTCTGTTTCCCCTTGCTGTTTGATTTGAAGCAGAGAACTAAATCTGAGTTTCAATTTACAGTGGAAGAGGATGCTGTAATCATGGGGCTGATGGGTCAGTTTGGATAAATCAGTTCTACAGAATAGTCTCTGTTTTGTGTAAATAATTCAATACCCAATGCACCTAAGAGTAAACAAGTTATAAAATGAGTTAGTCTCTGGTCATTAGGATATTTTTCTGGTATCTTGCTGGGGAGGCAATGTCAGGCACTTGTTCCAGAGAATACTTATTTATGCTAAATGTAACAGCTTCAGACAGGGATTTTAGAGGTGTCTTTACACAAAGGTCTGAGAGTCACTGTTCTTTTCTGGGATTTAAAAAAGCCTCTCCCAATTTGGGCAGAGTAGATTTGAGAGCATGTCTTCTGCCTTCCAAATGGTATGTCTCCTCTTCCTTCTCCCTCTGCCCGGTTTTGCAGAGGTGAAGGCAAGTCTGACTTTAACATTCAACACCACCTGAGAGCTGGCCGATGAGAATCTAAGTCAGAAATTGATCCAGATAAATATTGGTTAGATTTTACTAGAGGTCTGTTGCCTAAATGCCTTCTAAAACTGTAAGGATTAGAACACTGATAGCTAGAAAAAAACATTTAAGGGCTGAATCATGGTTCTGAATTTGTCAGTCCAGGTTACATGGTGAGACATGAATTTCCTTTCAGACTCGGTTCTCAGCACAACGGTGCCTAGTTTTCTGCGAAGACAACGATGGAAACAATAATCAAGCGGTTGCACAACCAGCTAAGGCCAGGAATCGTTTCAACAAGCAGCCAAACACAACTGAGTCCTAATGAAAGGAACTAGCGGAGGGACGGTTACAGACTGCATTAAACACACATCAGGAAGCAATTGAACATCTGAGTAACTGAAGTCATTATTATTCAGACTTGATCCCCCACAGAAATGAAATATTATACTGTGCTGACACCTGGTGCTCAAATGCATTTGCTGAGGAAACCACAGCCCCAAGCCACGCATTCCTAAAGCAGCTTTCCAGCCCGGAGAGGTCAGCCTTTAGCCTTTGTAATCATCTGATGTTTGCAAACCACTTCAGAGACAAGCAGGGTTGTCTGGGAGTGATGTCTTCCTGAACGATTCAGAGCAATTCATTTCCATCTGTTTACAAGACACATCCTGCTACATTAAAGATGTGATTAGAGGCTTGGGAGGGTTATTTTCAAGGGCATGAATGACAGTGTGAGTGCATAACTCTGGAATACACTTTAGGACTTATTGCCTCCGCTGTTTCTTGTTTGATTTAGGGCTTTGTAATGTCAGAGGCTGGTGGGACAGATCGTAGAATCATAGAATCATTAGGGATTGAAAGGGACCTCGAGAGAGATCCCTAGGTCTTTTTTGGCCAAGGTCACTCCCTAGGGTGAAAACCAGAACTGTTCCCTTTTCAAACCCTGCCATGCTCCATCAAGCACCTGGTGTGAGTTTTCAGCAGGTTAAGAAGCATCCTTCTCCATAAACACAAGGCCCAAGTAATTGTCTGCATTACCCAGTTGGTTGTGTATTGGAGAGCCGTACCTCCCTTCAGGGTCTTAGGAACCACTGTGGCGATTCAAACCTCCTAACAACTACCTAATCTTTAGTAATAACCAGCTTCCTAAAGAACAGTCCTTAACCTGCGTGATATTTCTACAGTCTCACTGTCATTAGAGAGCCCCACACAGTTCCCCCTGTTGACACTGCCTCGATCTTTTCAAACACTATCTTCCTCTACTTCTTATACCTCATCAACACTTGCATTTCTTTACCGGTACTTCAGAGATGCTAGTCTTCAGGAACCATGAAGTTTCATGTAGGTGAAAGCATGACCCACCCAAAAGCTGTGCTATGAAGAAGGTCTTTTACAAGTACAGACTGCCTCTTCCTCTTTGGCTGCGAAGTGCTCAGCCAATTATTATAAAAGATGGCAACTATTGCATTTTCCAGGCTCCTTTAGACCTCTTCTACTTAGCCCACCTGTTAGATGTGCACTTGATCACTTGGTTTGGGAAGAACAAGTTCACCTAGACAGGAGGCTTTCCCGCACTACTGGAAGAAGGTGTCTTGTGGCCAGATGAACCACATGGCCTTGATTTTTATTTATAGATGTCCTTATTCTATTTAAAACCTCACAGATTTTGCCACATTTTTCTGTCCAGAATTCCATGCAAGAGTGGTGAGAATCTGTGGCATCATGCACCAGAAGAACCCTGCCAACAACAGCAGCTCATTGCAGTTGCTTATGCAGATGCAGTGACCTAAATGACACCTTACACCAAGCAAGCACTTGCCAACGGCAAACAGTCTATTTGTTTGCTCCCCTTCCAGCTTGTGAGGCTTAATCGTATGAGGAGGTTCTTTTGTTGGTTTGAGGCTTTTGTTTTGGCAAATTAATTTCTAAGTGTCAGTTCCAAAAGTGAAGCTCCTTGTTCTCACTTTTCTGATACTCCTCATCACAGAGTCCTCTTCACTCTGTGTTTAATGTTAGTTTCAGTTAGCAAATGTAGAAAAAATTAGCTATCTGAATGAAATTGCTTTGTGTGGGGTGGAACTGAGAAGCAGCCAATATACCACAAGAACAGCATTTAATTACCTCTTACCTGTGTCTTTCTCTGCATGTATTTAATCATTAGTTCACTATAAATGTGTTTAACACACAATGACTAATCTTCCCCTTCGAACCCTTTCACCAGTTTTTCCTTAATCCCTTGGAAACTTCCCCTTTATTTCCTGGGTGCATCTCTGGTCAGCACAGATTGCTGACAACAGGTGAAGTTTTTAGACACAGTCAAAGCACCTTTACATGAGATGGCTCACTTGTCAGGCTGCACAAAGCAAAGCAAAAGGCCCAGGGATCAGTCTGTGATGAGCCTTGCCAGGTTAACCCTTTTACAGCCATTTCTTAATGCATAGGAAAGCTGTAAAAGGAGCAGTGGGTAAAGAAGCCATGGACTTTTGCCTCGACTTTAGTGTCAATGCTGGTCATATCCAAGACTTAGAATCATAGAATCATTAGAATCAAAAGATCATCTAGTCCAATCCCCCTGACACAGCAGGATCACCTAGACCAAGTCATACAGTCAGTCAGGGTTAGAAGGGACCACAGGATCATCCAGTTCCGACTCCCCTGACATGGGCAGGGACACCCCACCCTACATCAGGCTGGCCAGAGCCTTATCCAACCTGGCCTTAAACACCTCCAAGGACGGGGCTTGTGAGTGTCTTCAGTACAATATCTCTAAATCACTTTGCCATCACCATTAAAAGGTTGTGGGGTGTCATATCTCACAACCTTCTCCTCCCACGCTTTGCTAGTGGTGGGGAGGACCACCTAAGCATGTCCCTTTCTCTTTATGCCCGTTGCCTTGCTGCAATACCAAACAAGGCATTTGCATTCCCCTGACATGCTGACAGATCTGATCATAGTGTTTTCTCTGTCTTAACCTGCCTGATTATTTCTTTGTGCTTAGAGTGGAAAGCAACTACAATATCTTATTCTGTATTTGTATAGCTCAGTACAGTGGGACTGTGCTCAGATCTAGGAGGTGTAAAGCAGTAAAATAATCCAGATCAGAAGCAGAGATATGTGGATGTCTGGTGAAAGGCTTTTCCTCCTGTTCTCAGGCAAATTGTGAATGTTTGCCTCTGGGTACTAAATCACACACAAAATCTGCAGCTAAATCAGAGCCTGGAGAGAATCACAGCATATACAGTGTTGGAAAGGATGTTTAAAGGTCATCTAGCTCTACACTTTGCAGTGAGAAGGTTGTTCAGAGCCCTATACAACCTGATGCGGAATGTTCCCAGGGATGGGGCTTTCTATCAGCCCACTGGTGGTAGAAAGATTTCTTCCTTCTGTCTAGTCTAAATCTCCCCTCGTTTAACTGAAAACCATCATCCCTTGTTACAGAATCACTGAATAATTTTGGTCAGAAAAAAACCCCTGGGACTGTCTTATCACTACAGACCCTGCTAAAAAGTCCCTCCCCAGTTTTCTTTCCCTTTAAGTACTGAAGTGCCTTAATAAGGTCTCCCCAGAGCCCTCTCTTCCTCAGGCGGAGCGACCCAAGCTCTCTCAGCCTTTCTTCACAGGAGCTGCTTTTCAAGGACACTTCTCTTTGGAAGAGAACCGGTCAGGAAGATTGTCAGGAGCCTTGCAAGGTGCAGTCTCGTCTGTCCTGGATGACAGATTGTCATAAGGCACACACGGTCAGTTCAGGGAAGGCATTCGAAATCCCACCAGTCTCTCAGCTGGGGCACTACGGTTAAGGTTTGAAACTTTTGTGCCTTCTCAGAAGAATCATTGGAAATGCACCTCCCTGCTCCATCTCAGCAGGGAAGATGCCCACCCCTGCCCCACAGGACATGCTGCTGTGTGCCTGGCTGCTGTGTGGCCTCCAGTTTGCTCTGTTATGTTTCTCCTTATTCAGCATCACAAGCCACTTGTACAAGGTCCTTATTAGATGCAGCTTCCCACAGCTTCTAGGTACTTAAAGGAGATGTTCGGTGCAACAGCTTTTGAGCTGCATGTGGTAGTGATTTGGGGTTTGTGGGCACTGATTAAAGGTACCAGAGGGAATGGTGGTTATGTCTCATTTCTAAGTGGATGGACCCACAAGAAGGCAAGTTCCTGCCTGATAATCCGTTGACCAGACATCATTTGCCTCAGAAACACGAACAGTTTCGCTAAAGCAAGGAATGCTGCTCGTACCACCTACTACGTGTGTGCATACGCTTATTTCTTGTAGTGACTTCAGCACACTGCACAGCAGTTACCACCAGGAGCAGAGCCCGGGGTCACTGTATAGTCTGGCTGGCACTGAGGGAAGAGGATTGTAAGAGCAAGCCATGTGTGAAACAAATTAAACGGGCAAACTCACCCTGAGTCAAGCGGGCAGCTCGTTAACACCCCATTGCCACCGTCTTCCTGCCTGGATCTACAAAAAACCCTTCTCAGAGATTTAATCCTGTAGTTTAATACTTTTCTTTGCAATGCTAGGAAATAAAAGCAGTAGACGTTAAGGATGGGAAATGGACCTCAAGCTGTTTACATTTTCTGCTCTGAACTGCCTGCAAATCAGGTTGTTCTTGGGCATTTTAGCATTTAAGGACCCACAGGGAAGTGAGTGGTTATTTAGTGGCAGCCAACATGCATCTCTGTGTGCAGGGATAAAGGATGTGTCTGCAGCAATCACCGCTGTAGCACCTGTCCTTCACTTCATGTCTGAGCTCAGTGACAATCACAGCTAAAGCTGTTTGTAAACCCAGATCAGGAGATTTTTCCGTGTAATATTTCTAGAAAATTTGACTGATAGCTTTCCCCTGAAGCTCGTAGCTGCAGTCTTTGCCAGGTCACCAGCTCTCAACTTCACTGGCACAGCTCACAGATATCTGCAGTGGGAAGAGCCAGTTCAGAGTTTTTGAAAGGGATTTACATTTCTGTCACTAATAAATCTTTGGCAAGAGATGAGATAAGCTCTCTGGAGCTTTCTTTTTAGATGCCTCGGTATCTGAGCTCAGCATGGAAACTGGTGACTTCTGCTCTTTGCCCCTGTTAGGATCTCTGGGGAGTGGAGTTAGCACCCCATTAAAAAGATAGTGAGAACTGGCAGTGCTTTGCTCATTGGCAGGATCTTCAGAACAGACCTCTGGGGGAAAATGCAGTTAATCAGGTCACAAGAGTGTTTGTAGCCACGCTTCAGTGCACATGGAGTGTCCAAGACTGCAAGAACAACAAGCTGCTGGACTTTAGCCACCGTCCTTGGAGAGCAAGCAGGCTGGATTCTCACCTTCTGCTAGTTCCTGGTTGTGGTGATAGAACTGAAAAGCAAATAAATAGCTCTGTCCACAACAACCTATGGTAGATTAGGATTTACTCTTGATTTATGAGATGTGTTTTGGGCTGTTTCATTCCAAGCTGGAGTGAATTCATGACCATTGACATATCTGCTGCCTAGGAAATTGCCCAGAACAATCTTTCTAAGAGACCGAGTACAAGGGGTGTAATAGAATAAAAATCTGCACTTCTAGGACACCTATTGACTTTAACAAATCTGTTCTAAATAGCTGGCTCATACCAAGACAAATCAGAGCTGAGATAACATGTTCTGAATTCCCAACTAATGCACTGACAAGTCTTTGTTTGGCCCACGACTGTATTGGTTTGACCTCATTAACCACCCAGTTTCTTATGAGATACTTAACAAAGATGTTTTGAACACATAAAACACAACAGCCAGCTGGGTTGTTGTTGCTCCAGCAGCGACAGAAGTGATGCAGAAGAACAATTTCATCTGTGTAGGTGTTAAATGAACCTGTACATCTGTTTTAAGTCCCATTTCTCTTTGGTTCCAAGTCTTTCAGCTGCTTTGTAAAATGTTTCTGTCACTAAAATAAAAACAGAAGCCATTTACTTTTATGGCTAAAGCCAGCAATGTGCAAAAGATAACAGTGGTTTCAACAGGGCAGCTCTGGGAAGTGACTTCTGCTTTACTTGTGTGGGTGAGCAATCCTCTGTTTTGAGGATCAAAGGCACAATTTACAGCAAAATTTTGCAAAATAACCATCCTTCCACTGTGCTTGCTCAAAGGGATTGTGAAGCTGTGAGCCGAGCGTGGCATCTGGATGTAGTGCAGCCAGTAATACGGCGCAGACACAGGGCATTGCTGTGGGCAAGGGCTTGAGGCCAAAAGCCTTCATTTAGTCTAACAGTGACACAGTGCTGTGTGCAGGAACGCGGCTTAGCGCAAGTAATTCCTTGAGTCACGGGTCCTTTTGAGTGGTTTTAGAGTGAAAAGAGTGAGAAAACAAGGACACAAATAAGGAAGAGATGTGAAAGAAGCAAACGTGCTGACTTCAGGGTGCAATAAATTTGAGTGCGTACAATGACTTCTCAAATTCTTGCCGTGGAACCTGACAATAATAAAATCCATTCTGAGCTATTCCAAATCTGATAAAGAAAAACATTTTTATTCATCACTACCATGTAAGAGGACTGATTTTATTAGAGGAAAGTAATAAAATGCAACTTGCAAATGCTATATAAATAGCCGGGGATTTTTCTGATGCAAATGCTAACATTTCTTCACTGACTAGTGTATGTGTATTGTAAATATATTTCACAGACTCACAGAACATTAGGGATTGGAAGGGACCTGGAAAGATCATCTAGTCCAGTCCCTCTGCCAAAGCAGGATCACCTAGATCCAGTCACACAGGAACATATCCAGGAGGGTTTTAAACATCTCCAGAGAAGGAGAATCCACAACCTCCCTGGGCTGCCTTTTCCAGTGCCCTGTCAACCTCACCATGAAGAAGTTCCTTCTGATATTTACATGGAACCTCCTGTGTTCCAGCTCATACCCATTGCCCCTTGTCCTATCACTAGATGACATTAAGAAGAGCCTGGCTCCATCCTCCTGACACCCACCCTTCACATATTTATAGACATTAATGAGGTCACCCCTCAGTCTACTTTTTTCCAAGCTCAAGAGCCCCAGCTCCCTCAGCCTTTCCTCACAAGGGAGGTGTTCCACTCCCTACATCATCTTTGTGGCTCTGTGCTGGACTCTCTCCAGCAGTTCTGTGTCTTTCTTGAACAGAGGGACCCAGAACTGAACACAAGGGTCCAGATGCAGTCTCTATGGTAAAATGCAAAGGAGAAAAATTTGTTACTCTTTTTTTTCTTTCCAAAGCAAAGCAAAATATCTTCCCATATGTGTCAATGTTTAATTTACAACAGAACAATTTCCCAAAGGTCTATGTTACTTCATGACCCTTCAGAAAAAGCATTTCCAAAATTTTAAGTGGTAATTTTGCAGACAGGTACAAAAGTGAGACAGATCACCTAGCGGTGTGGAGATCTGATTATACATGTTCACAGCAGCATTTACCTGCTCGATCTCATGTAACTATAAAATCTTCTGGGTGCACTTCTGCATCACTTACCTGCTCTGGTTCACAAGACCATTCCATGTCCCTTCTGTCATCAGGAGTTAAACAAGAGTCACCTGAGAGGTGCTGGTTTGCCCCTCTGAAAATGATTTGGGATAAAAAGGAAAATGATTTGGGATAAAAAGGACAGAGCAGACTTCATATCCTCTGTAGTTGGAGGTGATTGTGCAGAACACAAGAAACTCTCACACAAAGAAGAGTTGAATAAGGCAGGACTTTTCTAACCATAAGGACAGTTGTGAAAGAGTGCGACACAGATCTGTGAAGTTACTAATGGTGTGAAGTGTATGGATAAGAGTCATTAATGAAGCAATTTCAAAGCAGAAACAGAAGATCATTTGGATGAGGTGTTGAGGGATTTGGTTTAGGGGTGAACTTGTAAGGTAGGGTAGATGGTTGGACTCCATGATTCCGGGAGTCTTTTCCAGCCAGAGTCATTCTGTGATTCTGTGAAGAACCTGCATTTAAGATGTGGAACAAGGGTACAAAAATTTACAATTTCATGTTAACATTAAGGCTTTGAAATGGTTTAAATACACAGACAAACCCACTCTCATATTTTCATCCTTCTTCCTCCCTGCAGACAGTCACGAAGCCCACAGGTGTTGCGGTTCCTGGTTCTCCTTTGACCGTCACCTTTTTGGCAGGCGCTCGCAGTGCTTCAAAGAGAAGTGTCACTCCTCTTCAGTGAGGACACAATGGGATTTGATGAACCCTGTGAGAAAATTGCAGAGAGGAAAGAATCAGATCCTGATTGCCTAATTTTCACAAAATACAGACAGACAAAATGCATTTGTATAAGGTGTTACCCCTAATTGTTATCCAGACCACGGCAAAGCACCAGCGAGAACAGTGCTTCTATTATGACAGTTGAGACCATTTCTGGAAGACCAGAACAGGCCAAGAAGGAGGCTCTGTGGGACACCTCTGGTTAGGCTATCAATCCCATTCATAGCAAGGGAGTATTTTAGCTCTGGTGTGAGTATGCAGAGGAGGTATCATGATTCAGTCCCCCATCAGCGGGACTGCAAGCTACAGTTTGCCTGTTACAATAAGAGCTGTGATTGCAGTGTCAAAAGTCAACTGTGAATCAGAAAGTACAACCTCTGCTAAGCAGACTCAGACCCCTGAGGAGTATGATGTGATCAGTAAATTCAAGTTGAACAGCCAAGGTGGAAGGCAGAGGTCTAAATCCAAACCAACTTCCATTTGGATACCTGGTACAGCGTCACAAAAGCCGTGCAAAAAGAGTCAGTGCATCCTGCTACGTCTGTAAATGAGGAGCTGTGCTGATATAACAGAGGGGTCAGTTTCATTCTTTTCAACACTTGATTGCCAGTCATCTATCACGCAGCCACATGAAATCAGAAAGAGACTGCAAAATGTAGGATGTATCGCTCTTTACATATAGGAAGAGATCATCACTTGGGGTGATGAAGAAGCCCTTCAAACAAGAAGCATCACACGTACATACAGGGCGTTACTGGGCTATGTGTAGACTTTGTGGAGTCCTACAGAAATTAAGAAAAATGAGCCACAAAAAGGATTTGAAGGCTGTGGGAAGTGCCACGCACTGAAAGACTCATCAGAAAATGAGAAAGAAAACTTTATTATCAGTGTTGCTTAGTTTAGTAGGGAAAAAAACTCAGGAAGGAAAATGCTAGCGAGAAACAGCAGCTGGAAAAATAAAACTAGAGGGATTCGCACTGCCAGCCGGGCATGCATTTTTAGCAGTGAAACAGGCTCCCAAAGCAGGCAACAGACCTTCCGTCTTTGGCTATCCACAGATTGAGATTAGAAGTGTGTCTGGAAGTGGTGCAGGACAAGTGGGTGAAACCTTGTGAGCTTTGTTTTGCGAGATGCCAGACTGATTGATCTGCTGGTCCATTCCGGCTATTAGCTTGGCGTTTATTAACCACACAGAAATTGCTAAATTCCCAGAGCCCTGTCCCAGAAATGCAGAGCCCAACTAAAAACATGTGCTGGATTAACAGTGATCATTCTCTTTCTGTGATTATTCTGTCTCTGTGGGCCAACAGGAATATGTGTTCACAGCTTGCCCTTCTCTAAACACTGGAGCAGCATTTCAGTGTCAAGTTTCCTGCTGACTTTCTCATTAACCTCATGGCTTTTACTCTATTACTTTTCTTTTTAATATTTCTTGTCATAAAGGGTTATTAAAAGCTGCTCACAGCTGGGTTACAGACAAACTTTGATATTCAGATTTCCTGTTTCCTTTCTATTTTCTAAGTTATTAATCACTTCTTAAAGAAGTGTCTGCATTTGAAAAAAAAGCATCGAGGAATAGTCCCAAGAAAATATTGTTTAGTGCCTTTTGCAGGAGGATGGAGCCAGGGTCTTCTCAGTGTCATCGAATGATAGGATGAGGGGCAATGGGTGTCAGCTGGAACATAGGAGGTTCCACATAAATAGGAGAAGGAATTTCTTCACAATGAGAGTGACAGAGCACTGGAACAGGCTGTCCAGGGGGGTTGTGGAGTCTCCATCTCTGGAGAGGTTTAAAACCTACCTGGATAAGTTCCTGTGCGACTTAGTCTAGATGATCCTGCTGTGGCAGGGGGATTGAACTAGATAATCTTTCCAGGTCCCTTCCAATCCCTAATTTCTGTGATTCTGCATTTCTCCATAATAATCAGATATTTATTAGCAGCAGGCAGCAGATGGATAAATTCTTTCTGGTTGGACACATACCTTTTTCTCCATCAGTACCTACACTTTTCTGTCAAATAACCTGGTTTAGGTTCTGTGATCCTGCTCGAGCAGGGAGGTTGGACTTGATGACCTCTGGAGGTCCCTTCTAATCCCTAATGATCTGTGTATCTATGTACCTGTCGAAAAGATTTCTTGTGCAGCTGTTGCCAGAAAGTTAATTTTGCTAAAGAAATGCAGACTGCCAGCGCTCACAATCTCTTCTATCAGCAGCTTCCCTCCTCCAGCAGGTAAAAATAAATTCCTCAGCAGCTGCACGTCCAGGATAGAGTGGGGGGGGAATCATCTCTTGATATCTCTGCTACCCAGCATAATTATTTGCTTAAAAAGTTGTTGGAAGTGAACTCACTAGCCTTCCCTTGTAAAAGAGTTTGAGCTACTGTGTGTGCAGAACTTGAAGAGGGGAAGACTCTGGGATGATCTTATATCACCCTTCCAATACCTGAAAGGGCCCCTTAAGAAGGCTGTGGAAGAGCTGTTCACAAGGGCATCATCAATCAAATCAGTCCTATCAAATGATAGGATGAGGGGTCACGGTTTTCAGCTGGAAAAGGGCAGATTTTGTCTGGGCATCATGAAGAAGTTCTTTAATCTGAGGGTGGTGGATCCCTGGAACAGGTTGCCTAGAGAGGTGGCAGAGGACTCATTTCTAGAGAAATTCAAGGTCAGGCAGGTTGGGGCTCTGGGCAATCTGTTCTAGTTAGAGATGTCCCTGCTTGTCCCTGTAGCGGGATTGGACTCGGTGACCCGCGGAGATCTCTTTTAACCCAATACATTCTATGATTCCGAGTTAGGCCGCCTAAACCAAAAGAGCTTTCTGTTATCTTATTGCTGCGTGTTGTCACTGTTTTTTAACACAAACTAAGGTGATCACTGCATTTGCAGGACAATGCTTAGCTGCAGACCCTTTCTTCTAACCCAGAGCCATCTCCTTGTGATGTCCGCTTGCTGCGCCTTAGTTGGTGAGTGCAAGGTCCTATTGTCCTGGGCATTGCAGCCCTGCCACCACAACAAACTGTTAGAAACACTGCAAAAGCCTAAATGAGTTTGCAGAGAATTATGTTTGTTCCATGGATTACAGCATTTGTGGTCACAGTAAAAGGAAGGGCTGTGGGAAGATGCTTGAAGTCTTCTTTTCCATGGATCTGCTATCTTGCAACTGAATGAGCTATGCCTCTATATTATTTTAGTTTTTAATGTTTTTGGATTAAATCAGAGCTTTCAGTCACAAAATCTATTGGATGCAGCTGAGAAACCATGAAGATCTTTTTCTGGCACTTCTTACTAATTTCAGAATGTCTCTCAAAGCAGACATCTTCAAAATATTTTTTAACTTATGTGAAAGTTTGTCATGCAGCAAATGGAGGATTTTATTTCCTAAAAAGACTTATAGTGTCTTTCTGATAATGGCTCTGAAAAGGAAGGTAGTTCATGCTGATAGATCTCACTGCTTGTAGTGCAGCAAAAAGAGAAACGGTGTAAGGCTCCTTAAATGTAAAGTGATGAAAGCCATCCATGACTACTTCAGAAACTCATTCAACAGAGGAACATGATGGTACTTTGAGCAGAATGTATTTCTCGAAATAATCTGACTCCAGCAAGTGGACAAAAGTTGGTGTAATTTCAGTTGCAGAATTTCATCCTATCATACATGAGACTCTTGAAAGTTTTATTCCTGGAAAGTTCATCTGTGACCGAAAGACCAGAGAGAGAGAGGGATTAAAAAAACATCCCCAAACCTCTGAGCAATGGATGTAGCATAGAATTTAAATAACATTTTAGAGAGGATCACATTTAGATGCATTTCACAGAGATGTATTTATTTTATGAATAACTACATTACTCAAAGCAGTTTAGCAACAGGCAGGAGGAAACTGCCTCAAGGATAAACAGGAGAATGGTGGCTATAACCCTGAAATGCATTTGGTAGACTGTAAAAATAATAAAGCTAAGCCAAATGAAATATAAAGCAGAATGGCTGTGAAATAAAATCTGGACATCTCAGGCTGCACTCTGCAGGTTCTACTTTCAGAAAAAAGAGTATGTGGCTGATGGAAATAGTGGTTTCGCTCCAGTGAAGGGTGCCAGGTTTTCTTTCTGCACTTTTTTTCCTTTGCTAAAGTCATCTCTAAGGCAATTCGCGCTGTGCTAAGGAGACTGGTCCATAGTCAACTGGTCCATTCATTCCCCAGAGTAGACAAGACTTTGCAGTTGGCCCGTACCTCTGAGTTGTGTGTGAGCAGTGACCATAGTCCTGACCATAGTTTGCTGTGCCCTGCACGGTGGCTGTTGGGTCATCAAAGTCATCAAGAGTCATGTGAGACCCAGAGAAGTGGGTCGTAACCGATCAGCTCCCGTGGAAACAGCTTCAAGGATGATGCTGATAAAGACTACACTGTCAGATGACTTTCTTACTGCTCTCTGTTGCTTGCATTGGTTTCTGCTATGGTCACCTGAGTGTTGCTAGTTAACATCACTAAGGTGATTCCAACTCCTACAATGAGTGTTTGCAGCATGTATCAGAATATGTTGGGCTGGAAGGGACCTTTAAAGTCATCTAGTACTACTCCTCTGCAGTAAGCAAGGACATCGTTAACTAGATCAGGTTCCTCACAGCCTGATCTTAAATGTCTCCAGGGATGGAACTTCTACCACATCTCTGGGCAATCTGTTCCAGTGATCCACCACCCTCACCGTAAACAAATTAGCTAAGAACTTCAGTGGCACCTTTATTCCTGCTTTACCTTGACAAAGCATTTGGAGGCTGCATGTCATTTTCATAACAAAACAGAAGATGTGTCTTAATGAAGTTTATTAAGCAGAAAAGATAATCTAAAAAGAAAATATTTGGCAAATTTCTATACAATGGTTTTTGATTCCTACAAGACTTATTTCTGAGTTTTTTCTTTCCAGTCCCAGGAGGTTGGTTACTGGAAAAAGTTATTTAAAAGACTACTCTTTAATATAGTGTAGATGGCTACCGACGTTAGGCATTTTTAAGTGTAGGACACAATTCCACATTTAATTACAGTTAGGTTTATGCAGACAGAAGTATTTGCAACCATGAAAGATTTGTTTTCTATGATCTTTTTTGTTGCTTACCATGTTTCCTAGAGCTTTTATTACAACTGTCTATCAGAATGTGGGTTTATGAAGGTGTTTGACACATGAAAGGATCTTCCATGAGGCTCTGCAATGTCTGCGAAAACAATTCACAGAATCACAGAACATTAGGGATTGGAAGGGACCTCGAAAGTTCATCTAGTCCAATCCCCTCGCCACAGCAGGATCACCTAGATCAAATTGCAAGTAAAGGACCTGAAACTGTTTGCATAAGAGGTGTTCTCTTTGTGGAGAGTTTCTTGACCTGAATAAACTTTTATGCTCTGGGTGATAGTTATTTTCATGAGAAAAGTTACATCTCCCCAGGAAGATCTGTGCTAGTATTGTATCCATGGGAAATGTTGAAGCAAGTGCTGAACGTAGACAGCAATTGGTTTCATCCCCTTCTTCAAGGCTTTTCATACAGATGTCATGAGGTTTTATCTTGTTACAGATCGTTTTGTCACATTTAAAATGGCCTTCAAGGCATTTTCAGAAAGCTACTGCTCAGTGTCAAGCTTGCAAAGCTATTACAGACATTGAGCATTCAGTACCCACAATGAAGATCGCAGCGAATAGGGTTGAACTGCTAGAAGATGCAATGAGGAAGCACTAGCAATGGGAAAGCTGCCAAGCTTCTCAGAGGAACAGAGGTAATTCATTCATCATTGCTGTTGCTGATTCCCAAGTCAGGTTGTGTTTGTAATAAACAGGGGAATAGGAAAAAAACTGGGGAGTATTTTCCTGTGCTGCCTCTGAAATTAAACTTATAAGATCCAGCTAACTAGCAGGACTATGGCAACTATCATGTTAGGGTTATTACGCTTTCACCCTGTTGCAAACAACTCCCGTCAGCACTTCTTTTCTCTCTAATGATCATCCTTCTCTTTGAATCCAGTAGATCCAAGGAGAGATTACTTTTTTTTCCCCCAAAGTGAATTCAATTCCAGTCTTCTTTATTCAGTGCTGAATCATCTTGTCATGATATGAACCTCTGCATGATGAGTAAATGAGTTCAAACTGACTCTTTGTAGAACTTCCTGAAGTTTAGCTCCTACTAAGATGACTCTGTCTTCATCTTTGTGAAGAGTTGAAGTGTATAGATACTGTCAACATCCTCTTGAAGGATCTTTTCTTCCAACTAGGCTTCCTTCACTCTAGGGTTTAAAGGAAATTGTAAAATAATGGCAGTGTGTTGAGTTACGAACCAAGAGAGAGATTTGGAGTCTTAGAGGCCAACAAGGATGGACCATATATCTGGGTCCCCTGGTATTTCCTCATTGCTGGGCTTCCTTGGTAACACAATTACAAATGGTCTATTTTGGCTTGCACAGTTTTGTAGAGAACTCCAGCAAGTAACAGTAACACACACAAATGGCCAGGTTCTCCCAAATACTAGCTCAGTATTTGGAGAGAAATAGTAAAGGTTTTATTATCATAAGCCAGGGACACATCTGAAGTGATATTTGGCCTCCAAAGTCCCATGTCTTTTAGCAGCACTGAAATGCTTTCCAGGCTCTGTTTCTCAGTACATCAGAGCTTCTGCAGTTCCTCCCTTGAGCCTGGTCACAGTACTTTTAGTTTGGTACATTTCATAAACCAACTCCTGCATGTCCCACACCCACACATATCCTACCATCACTGCAAATCCTCCATTAGAATCACAGAATTGTTTAAGTTGGAAAATACCTTTGAGATCACTGATCCCAACCATTAACCCAACTGTCCCAAGGCCCGCACCAAGCCACGTCGCTAAGCGTCGTACAGGTACAACTTTTAGCCACATCCAGTGTTGTTTGTCGTTAAAAAGTAAGAGCTGATAACTTTTGTGAGATGCTCTTAACTGAGGTGTGTGACCATTCCCAAGTAACTCTGCAGGATATTTATTTGCATTAAAAAAAAGGGTTTGGCTTCACTGAGGTATTGACTTGCTACTGACACCTTCCACTCTTTCTCTGCAGTACAGCTGCCACCAAGCTAAGATAAGGGATCCTGTCCTATTTGTGACCCTGAATGCAAATTTCCAAACAAGCTCTAATGCAATCCAATTAGGTGAGGTGGGAAACCAGAGCAAGAGTCTTGATGAGCATTTACATGCATTAGCATTTACAGTAGACCAAAGTAATAAGCTGTTCCCAGAATAAGTGAACGATGTGCTGGCACATGTAAAACTGTGCAGTTGATTAAAATCTTGCCGCTGTATTGCTGGTGTCTACATGTTCAAAGTCAGCTCCCAAACTCTTGTACTCCATTCTCACTCCATGGTATTGTGAGTCCTACCTGCTTGATACAAACACAACAGGGATAATGTTTTGCTGCATCCTTGTGGATCTCAGTTGTGCCTGGGCGACTTTTCAAAAAGTTGGAATCTGGTGTGTTTAGATGTGGTTTCTACTGTAACTGTGCATATCACAGAATCACAGAATATCGGGGATTGCAAGGGACCTGGGAAGATCATCTAGTCCAATCCCCCTGACACAGAAGGATCACATAGATCAAGTCACACAGGAATATCTAGGTGGGTTTTAAACATGTCCAGAGAAGGAGACTCCACAACCCCCCTGGGCAGCCTCTTCCAGCGCTCTGTCACCCTCACTGGGAAGAAGTTCCTTCTCATATTCATATGGAACCTGCCATGTTCCAGCTTACACCCATTGCCCCTTTTGCTATCACTAGAAGACACTGAGAAGAGCCTGGCTCCATCCTCCTGACACCCACCCTTCACATGTTTATAGACATTAATGAGGTCACCCCTCAGTCTCCTCTTCTTCAAGCTCTTTGTCTCTTCCTACTGGAAGTATAAAATCTGGTAGCAGGATGCTTATTCCACACCTTCGAATGGAGGATCTCAGGATGTTCCCCCAGGGCCTATGGCAACATGAATGTTTTCATCAGAGTATGCAGAGTAGTGAGTGAAGGGGTCCCAGGAATGAAAACATCACACAGAATCACAGACATGAGGCATTTCTTTGCATGAGGAAACTTGCAGGCTGCTCTTTGCTACAAGCATCGGGAACAAAAGCTCCTGTGCTCTCCCAAGAGAAAAGCCTCTGAGGACAAGGATTTCCTGCAAAATCCACAAAGAACTCTTAAACCCAGCACTGCCCCATAGGCAGCTGGATAGATTCAACAAATCTGAGTTAAGTGCTTGAGAGTCCTACATGATACCAGGGGAGAAGGTGACAGCTGTCAGACTGCTACAAAGGGGTTGTATTAAAAAGTCAGTAGCATCTCGCAGAATGTCATCTTGCCAGGATTTATTGCAGAGGCAGCACTTCAAATCTAAAAGCTGGTGCAGAGGTAAGTTCGTTTTTAACTCCTGCAGGTGAGAAGGAAATAAAAGGGTACAAACTGTGCTAATGCTTCCTGCTTGCTGTTAGTGTGCAGTTAGCATCCCCTCCTCCAGCTAGGACAAATTATATATTAGTTGGAAAAGGGAATTTGCTGGAATCTCCTGCTGCCTAGGAGAGACATCTGATCGTGAGCTGCCGAGCAATCTCAGCCTTGTTTTGGAGTGGTGAACTCTTAATGTGATTAGGGATATATGAGAGCCTGGGAGCACATTGCTGCTTCAAGCCAAGCTGAGGTCTCTGTGTGGAAGATTAAATTACTGCTGAATTCAATTGAAGGGAGAAATGACCAGCTACCTCTGTCTGCAAATCTTCCAGTCTGGACCAGACCCTGCAGGATATGTATTCTGAGAGCAGTGCAAACCACACACAATTTTTGGAGGTATTACAGAAAAATGGAATCAGTTGGTTGGAAAAGACCTTTAAGCCCATGAAGTCCAACAGTTAACTCAGAACTGCCAGGTCGTCACCGTGTTCCCCAGCATCACATCTCCACGGGTTTGAAATCCTTACAGGAGTGGGGACTCCACGTTTCTCTGTGCCACTGTTTGAAAGTTGCTCCAAAGGGAACAGCAGTCTGGGCAAACATCTTGACAACCCTTTCAGAGAAGAAATTGTTCCTCATAGCCCACGCTGGAGCAAATTGAAGCTATTTATTTCCTCCTGTCCTGCTGCTTGTTCCTCAGTGGTGAGACAGACCCCCAACTAGCTGCAACATCTGGAATTTCAGGAAGTCACTGAAAGCAAGGTCCTTTCCAATCCAAAGTACTCTGAGTCTACATTTCTGTGACCTGGAATCACAGAATCACAGAACATTAGGGACTGGAAGGGACCTAGAAAGATCTTCTAGTCCAATCCCCCTGCCACAGCAGGATCACCTAGACCAAGTCACACAGGAACACATCCAGGTGGGTTTTAAACCCATCCAGAGAAGGAGATTCCACGACCCCCCTGGGCAGCCCCTTCCAATGCTCCGTCACCCTCACTGTGAAGAAGTTCCTTCTGATATTTACATGGAACCTCCTAGGAGTGAAGGATGCTGGGTTCAGTGTCTGGCTTTGTTCTGACGTAGATTATTCTGCTACATAAAATGTGAGTAAGGAACAAAGCTCTTTGTTTCTCCCACCACCTCTCAGAAAAGGTTTAGCTGACACACAGACAGGTAAGTTCCCACTTGTGTCTGAGCTTTCTCCTGTGAGAGTGAGATATTTTTGTAACCCAGCAGTCGCCGTTTTCTCTCTGCTTGCGTTGTGTCACAGTGGGACCTGTGCAGCTTGCCCCAGAAAAGGAGTTTGTTACTTGTACAGTGTGGCAGTTTGGTGCCCATTCGTCTGTTGCTTAAAAACCACACGTGTCACTGTCCTACCCACCCACAGGTGTCTGAGCACGCAACAGCTGAACTGCACTGCAGCTCACAACTCACCTTGTATGTAAATGCAGAGCTGGAGCTTCCATTCCTTGTAAGTCACTCTGTAGAGAAAGGGGACTCTTCCAAAACAGGGAAGCAAAGCTTCAAGCAGTTGTTTCTAAAACCTCATGGATTTCAGAGGATGTTCTTTCTCTTCTTCTGTAGTGTCAGCAAATATCTGGACGAGTACTTCAAATCAGTTAATTCATTCAGGTTTTCTCAGTGTGTTTTGCAAGCAGAAGGGACTGAATGGCATGGGAACAAACGACACTGCTTTGTCACCTGAGGAATGGTGTTTGCTTTGTGCCTTGACTTTCTCATTTCAAGTCAAATGTTCAAAGTTCAGAAAATTCCCAGAAAGACCCCTTTGCTGGGGCTGCAGCAGAAAGCAAGAGATCAATCCAAAATATTCAAATTGTATGAAGGCTTCTTTGGTTTTAGCTAAATTAATTGTTCCTCTTGATTCCTAGTAATGTTGTGAGTTATAATTAATGGGGTTTAATCTCCATTTCTCTTAACATTTTGTTCACTCCTTTGCTCTCAAATGATGAAAGCGGTTCTGTTTGTGAGTTTCTCCAAAGTGAAATGTCCGTATCTTCATTGCTTTCCGTTCTTGCCATGGTAATTGCATTAGGCAACGTTTGCCACATAACTAATGTTTCGTACAGTCGATGCAGTTTGTTTTCTTTTCCTTTAATTGAGGCACTTCTGAAGTCAGACTGTTCCCTTGTTTATCATGTCAGGAGCATTCGCTGTGGACGCAAGGATTCAAGCCCAAGCGCATTCTAGAATTTCTTTTGAACTTTGGCTTTAAAAAGAGGCTGCTTCTAATTCTTTCGTGTTTAGTCTAATCACAAAGCTCAGTTTTGAGTTTCATCTCTTATTTGAGCATTAGCAACGAACATCACCAGCCCTTTGTAGAAAAAAACTCCGAGGACAAATGGCATCTTAACAGCAGGGGACAGAAGCAGCTGGCAATATTAAATTGTGTTGTGCATAACACGCAGCGAACATTTGGGTGAGCAGTTGAAAAGAAAATGCTGTCTGCAAGATCTGCCACCAAACACGATGTCGGGTTTCCTGGGGAGCGTGGTAGAAATACCATGCTAGCACAAAGGTGCCAGATTTCTAAATGCCTTGGCCCGTGGGAGTAAGCATTCAAAACTGCAAGTGAAGCATCTGCAATCTGGCTTGCACACCACCAAGAATAAAATGGCCATTATTTATGCCGTGTGATGCCTGTGGAATGAAAGCTGTTGCTTGTGTAACTGCCCCACGTTTCATGGTGCTTTAACAATGCATCCCTGTGTCAAACTGCCATCATCTATGGATTTATGGCAAGGCCTGGAGAAATCCATCGTAGCCCAAAAAGCAGGCAAGTGAAAGAATTTCCAAAGTGATAGTTAGGTCTGAAAGAGGTACTAAAATAGTTTTCCCTCGCATTGAAATCATAAAAGAAGAGGATAATGCTTCAGTGCTCCTTTTATGTTGTGTATTACCAAGTTTTATGTCAGGAGTGGTCCCAAAAAACATCAAATAAAGAAAAATTATATATGCTTAACACCCGCCCTCCCCTGTCAAAAACATAATGACTCCGTCTTCTAGGAGAGAGAAATAGAAAATAAAAGTGCAAAGGGAACTTAGTGATGATTTAGTTTACCTATTGATCATTAGGACCTGCTTGGCTAGAAATTATTCCCAATAACTTGTCATATCTCTGTGCGTATTTTGCCCCTGAAGTTTCATAGAATCAAACAATTATAGAATCACAGAATAATAGAATCATTAGGGATTGGAAGGGACCTCAGAAGATCATCTAGGCTATCCCCCTGCCACAGCAGGATCACCTAGACCAAGTCACATGGGAATACATCTAGGCACGTCTCCAGTGAAGGAGACTCCACAGCCTCCCTGGGCAGCCTGTTGCAGTGCTCCATCAACCTCACTGTGAAGAAGTTCCTTCTCAAATTTACGTGGAACCTCCCATGTTGCAGCTGATACCCATTGCCCCTCGTTCTATCACTAGATGACATTGAGAAGAGCCTGGCTCCAGCCTCCTGATACCCCAAAGTTTTATGAGAATGAAACTCCTCCTCCCTCACTGCAGTCTCCCTTGTTGTTCTTAAATCAGTCATTACAAAAAAGAATCATTTAGGCTGTAAAAGACTTTTAAGATCATCAAGTCTGAGGATTAGCCTATATCAACCAAGATCACCACCAAACTGTGAGCACAACATCCAATTTACTTTTAAACATGTTCAGGGATTTGCCTCTGTTTGTTTAATTCTTAATTTTGGTGTGTGCTTTCAAAACTTGTGATCGTTCTCTTTGCATTCCTCTGAACACAAAATGAAGATCATAGAATCATAGAGTGTGTTGGATTGGAAGGAACCTCCAAAAGCAGAGACATCTCTAACTAGAACATATTGCTCAGAGCCTCACCAAGCCTGACATTAAAGGTCTCCAGGGATGGGGTCTCTAACCCTTTTCTAGGCAACCTGTTCCAGGGATCAACCATCCTCAGATTAAAGAACTTTTTTCTCATGTCCAGCCTATATATACACCTTTTCTAGCTTTATTGAGGCGTGGCATTACAAAGGGAGTGAAGAACAAGTCCTTATGTTTTACCATTCACATTCATAAAGCCCAGGATAAAGTTAATCCATCTTCAGAAGTGTGATTTTTTTAAAACAAAATGACTGTCGATATTAAGTTCAGTAAATCCTTTTTTTGCCATCTAACCACTTTTCCTTATTCTGCATTTGTAAAGAGGATTATCACTGTCTAAAGGTAAAAACTTGCACTTACACATAGTAAATACTACCATGATTCTCCTCTTTATCAAGAATACTTAGAATTCTTCTTATCACAGAGTCACAGAATCACAGAATGTTGGGAAGAGCCAGAATGATTGGAAGAGCCCTCGAAAGATCATCTAGTCCAATGCCCCTGCCAGAGCAGGATCTCCTAGACCAAGTCACCCCTCCAGTGTGTTGATTGTCTCTCTCTGCTACAAGTTTTAGGCTTCCCACAAAATCCCAAAATCCTATGTTTTAGTTAGTCAGGGTCATGCAGTATACGTGCTAGCACCTAACCTGAGGGAGTTTCAATGTGATGTGACTGTCTGAACTGGCAGTCAACCTTCAATATCTAAAGAACAGTTTTTCAGCTCTTTTTGTACCCTCCACATAGCAGTTACACCCTCTGTACACACAACTCTCAAGTGCTTTCATATCTTCCTGATGGGGGTGTTCTACAGGATACCACAAACAAGATTCATTGAAGTCAAGATGCAACATCAGCTGCTTTTTCCCTAAGGACTGTTGCATCCTGAAAGGAAAATAGATTGGCCTGAAGTACTGTTTTTTCTGGGTGGATTGATGTTAACTCCTAACCTCCTGGTTTTCTAGGCTTCAGCAATTAGTTTATGTTGTACTTTTCAAAATTATTTGTTTAAGCAGCGGGAGAGTCAGATGGATGATGATCATCCCTTAGATGCTTTCCCTGGCTTTTTAAAAAAGATAGTCCATAGAGTTTGGGTTTGGGCTTCTACAGAAAAATCACTAGCTGTTTGGAAGTTATTCCAGCCAGTTCTTTATATGAAGATAACTAAACAATCTAAAGTTAGATGGAAATGTTTAGTGTCTTCCACCATGCTCTACCTGCTTTCAATTTTGCCTTAGTTACCTCTTCCATTAGCTGCACTGGCCTTTCTGCTCTCTGCAAGTTTCATTAGTGTAGCTGGCCAAGGCAAATTGTTTTAGTGAAGGCTGAAGCAAAAAAGACATTAAGCATCATGAACTCTTGGCATTATCTGTTGACAACTCCCCTTTCTGCTGAAGCAGGATGGAAAGATTCCTTGTTTTTTCACTCTCTGCTAATGAACCCCGCAGTTGCTAGGATCACATTTTCGTGGCTCAGGCTAGTTTTCCCTTACAGGTGTGTGTCACCCTTTCTGATTTTCCTTTTCTGATACACTTTTCTTTGTCAAAATGTAGAAGCCAAAGGCTTTGGTCTAGCAACACATAGTAATTAATTTTTAACTTCCATAACAGGTATATTCCTAAGTGTTTTTTGAAAAGAAACAAGTTTTGATGTTTCTTGGGGCATCTCCAGTGTATGAGCCAAGACGAGAGGATCCACAACATTTGAAACTACTCTATTTTAAAAAAGAACATGTCTTAGATGTTATTTTCAGTGGCTGAGATTCTGAATGTGTCCAATCATTGTTCTCTCACTAAAACATTCAATAAACACTTTTCTAACTGAATAAATATGAAAGGCATCATCACATTAATTCCTCTCTTCCTCTTCCAATCTTAAATTACAATACAATGATGTAAACTTCTGCATTTAGACTTCTTCACCTCCTGCTCTTCTCCTTCACAATCCTCTCTTTAATTAGATGGCATTTTTAAAACCAGAAAAGAAATTAGAATTAAATGACATGTGAAAATGATGTTTTGTTACATTAACTTCGCAGATGGCGAAGGCCTCCTTCGCTGAATGTGAATATAAACATTAATCCTGTTCTCCTCCCTCTGCTAAATAAGACCCATCCTGACGGAAAGACAGTCATACTGGCATAAATCCTCACAGTGTTCACACAGATGGGCCTGTGCTTCGGGATAAAGTGGTTATTTTTTAATCCTAAACCATTTTCAATATTAATTATTGGTTATTGCGTGGGTCATGGCATTCTTGGGGTTTTATTCTCTTATCTCCTCTTAGCCCACAGTTTTTCTAGCACAAACCAGCCAACATATTTAAGCCTCAGTTTATTCATTAGGAAATGATGAAGGAGGTGGAACATCTCCCTTATGAGGAAAGGTCGAGGGAGCTGGGTCTCTTGAGCTTGCAGAAGAGGAGACGGAGGGGGTGACCTCACTAATGTCTATAAATATGTGAGGGGTGGGTGTCAGGAGGATGGAGCCAGGCTCTTCTCAGTGTCAATTAGTGATAGATAGCACAAGGGCCAATGGGTGTAAACTGGAACATAGCAGGTTCCATGTACATATCAGAAGGAACTTCTTCACAGTGAGGGTGACAGAGCACTGGAACAGGCTGCTCAGGGGGGTTGTGGAGTCTACTTCTCTGGAGACGTTTAAAACCTGCCTGGATATGTTCCTGTGTGACTGGATCTAGGTGATCCTGCTGTGTCAGGGGGATTGGACTGGATGATCTTTCAAGGTCCCCTCCAATCCCTAATATTCTGTGATTCTGTGAAAATGGGGATGAAATGCAACTATTACGAAAATGTTCTAAAAGTTTTGGAAAGTGCTAACTTTCATTGCTCTATGTAATTTTGCATTTCAGAAAAAACACAGAACAATCAATCAAACAACAATGTGTCTCTCCCCTAAAATACACAAATTAGAAATTTGCTCTTGTCTACATCAGAAAAAAAATTTCCAGTCTCTTCTAAGATCCCAAGCCTTAAATGAAGGAAACCCTCTCAATTTTCTTCATTGTATTTTGTACTCAAAAGAACAGATATTTCCTTAATTCTGTATTTTTATTTTCTTCTTCCTTTTTTTTTAATCAGATATCTGGCTTGTCTCACTTGCTTTGACTACAGTGCAAAACTCTCGCTTCCCTTTCCAACACATGGTGACACAGACAAATCTGCCCACCAGAAATCATTGGCAAGCCAAACCAGCCACACAGAATAAGTCATCTGAAGTAAATTTCCATAGTGACTTACATGAAGCTTGCAGAAATTGTAAGGGACTTAAGCCAGAAGGTAAAGAAATACAAGACAGGAAGTACACAGAACAAGAAAGGAAGGGAAAGGATAAAAACTTAGTCTAATTAAAGATCTTTAAACTCTGAGCCATCTTCTTGATACCAAGCAGGCATTTTGTCACAACAGTCTTTGAAGGGGAAAAGCAAACAAGAGTGGTCTTGGAGCATGACCTGTATTGGCAGAATCCAGCATTTCTTATACATAAAGATGCTTCCACTTTACTTTGAAATGTGATCACATCATCTATAGAAGACATTTGATAGCCATATTAATCCTAGCTGGAGCTGAGCTCCCTCTATATTCTTCTGAGGCTCCAACCCAGACTGTTGATCTTCCAGGAAGCTTGTCAAATATTAGCTGTGGGTCCACGCATCTAGCCCTTGAGAACCTGTGAGAGAAGGAACATCAGAGTTTCATTGCCTGATAGCTTCTACACTACAGATAATAACTAATAATCTGGTGTTTGCTGAGGTCTTGGCTCTATAGCCGTGAACATTTTCATCTTGACCCAAGAAAGACATCTCCAGGTAACTAGAGACACCTCCTGGACATCCTCATTCAATTACCTGATGGATCTGAGAGATCTTGATCTTGCTCTACAGCTGCCTTTATTTTAAGCTTCTCTGAACTAATCAGGTTGTTTCTTTTGGGCCTCATTCTGGAGGATTTAACTTGCCCCATCTGCTGTGGGAATTCTCTGCACCAATCACACCTTACTTTCGGGATCCATTTGGACATTTATGTGCAACAGCATCAAACTTACAGCATGTAGGATTTTTATGGAACAAACCTCAATCTCTCCCTCTCAGTCCCTTGGCAATGAAAGACCGGGAAAATAGCCCTTCCTGTTAAAACATTGATGCCCCGAGACAGGGATGGTGCCATGTTCACAAAGGCAGCAGGGCACAATCCTTATAACAGAACAGCAAAAAAGTATGTCACAGGGGCAACTGATCTTGATGAAGACCCGTCTTAGCTGTCCAGAAACACTACCGAAGGGATTTCAATTGCGTGAAAGGATTTGCTTATGAAGAAAAGACAAAAACACCTTTTTGGGTTTTACTGTTGTTTAAAACGAAGTGACCAAAATAAAATCATCAAAACCAAAATATGGTTTTCAAAATTCATTTCAGTTTTACTTAATGAGGAACTGTGTCCGTTTAACAATTGAAAGTGACGTTATTCTTGGTTTTAAATGTGTTTTATATATTTCAGAATGAAGAGTAGGCGTCTGATGTTTAGAATGAAGGAATCATAGAATCGTTAGGGATTGGAAGGGACCTCAAAAGATCATCTAGTCCAATCCCCCTGCCACAGCAGAATCACCCAGACNNNNAGCACCCCTAAGTCCCTCTCCTCAGGGCTACTCTGCAGCCAGTCACTGCCCAGCCTATGTTTGTGCTTAGGACTTAAATAGCTCTGATAGGACAATTCTTTTTCAGAGCTGCTAACAAGTCCAAGGAATCCCGGGTTCACCTACCCGCTCTAGATCCAACTGCAATAGAAAAGGCCCTTTCACAACTATCCATCGCTAAATGGAAAGACTAGAATGGGGATGTGAAGCCCATCTTGAGCAGATGTGTCATTCTCCTATTTCACAGCAAAATTCCCCTGTCAGCGTTCGATGCAGCCACGCAGGATGTGCTGGGAACGGAGAGATGCAATAGCTGCAGTTGGGAATAGATCCATGAAGCCAGGGCGCATGGTGACACAGAATCCAGGACATTACGAATGTGCCTGGATAAAACCCAGACCCACTTCTGATAGATCAAATGTGAGAAAATGTACGTCCTCCAGCTGCAGACTAATGAAAGATCCGTTTTGCACAGTGAGTTCTGCCACGGGCAAGAGTGATATTAATGATGTGGAAAAAGACCAGCCTGTCATTTCTGCTGGAAAAGATAAGAGCAAAAAATTCCATGTAACAGTTGCAGAAACGCTGCTGGAGCCAAACCAAGGATTAAAGTCTGAGGAAAACCAAGATTAAAGTTTAGTTTGTCAGTCTGGTGTCCCCCGCCGGTGGGACTGATAACTTACAGTAGTTCTCCACTGCTGTACAAGGAGAAATGCCAGATCAAGTCCTATTTAATTCTGTGAGGGATTTTGCTGCTCATAGAACAGGGTTAAGCTAAGAGGTATTATTTCATGGGGCCAGTTCTATTTGTAAACAAAGAGCTTTGTAACAGGGAGCAGGTACCTGTTGGCTTTGGACGTTCCAGTGCCTTAGAAAAAATAGTTTGATGCTGGTGTCACTGATGCTGGTATCACAGGTATGTGAGGAACAAGCTGCAATGGGTAGAAGGCCTTATGACAGCTATTTTTTATAAATTTTTACTATACTATTTACTTCACTAGTTGTATCTATTTATTACAGAACTCTTCAGCATCGTCTGCAGTGCTGGGAACCTCTGCACTGAACATTGCTCTTCAAGCACTGCATCTCTTGTTTTTCTTCATGGGAACTGAAAATCAGAGCTAATGACATCATGAGCTTAATGAGGAAGCAAGAATTCCTGTGAGAAGGATTTCATCTGAGGTACCTCTCAGATGACTAGTGCAATGACACTTTCATGGACTAGCTTCATACTGATGGGAGCTGCTGGAGGGAGTCCAGCGTAGAGCAACAAGGATGATGAAGGAGGTGGAGCACCTCCCTTATGAGGAAAGGTTGAGGGAGCTGGGTCTCTTTAGCTTGGAGAAGAGGAGACTGAGGGGTGACCTCATTAATGTCTATAAATATGTGAGGGGTGGGTGTCAGGAGGATGGAGCCAGGCTCTTCTCAATGTCATCTAGTGATAGAACTAGATGGGTGTAAGCTGGAACATAGGAGGTTCCACATAAACATCAGAAGGAACTTTTTCCCACAAGGGTAACAGAGCTGGAACAGGCTGCTCAGGGAAATTGTGGAGTCTCCTTCACTGGAGATGTTTAAGACCTGCCTGGATGTGTTCCTGTGTAACTTGGTCTTGGTGGTCCTGCTGTGGCAAAGGGATTGGACTAAAGGATCTTTCGAGGTCCCTTCCAATCCTTAATGCCTCTATGGTTTTATGATTCTCTATGCTGATGGTACTAAAACTAGTTTCCATTGTGATTCAAGACAGCAAAAATTGAACAGAATAAGAAGTGAAGTAAGAAAACTAGGGTGACTTTTAAGAAAGAGTAAGAAGCACCATGAAGCTCAATTATTTCCAAACACTAATAGGCTCATTACTGAGGACATTCAGAAGAAGAGTTCATCACACATGACAAGGAGTCAGCAGAAGTCTTGGTGGGGTCAAGCAATGGTATTTTTCTACAGCAATGTATTCAAGAATATACTTTAAAAAATTCTGACAAAAACACAGAGAAGTCAGGAATGAATCAAAATTCATTTCTAAACTCTACTAGATAAGGGGTTGTTTTTCTCCCTCCTCTCTCTCTCCCCTCCCTTTATCCCTCTGCCTCAATAACTTTGCACAAATCTGCTTTCATTATGTTCCCCCATTCAGAAACCATCAAGACGTGATCCAAGGTCTGTTGAAATCAATGGAAAAAAAATAATTGACTTTAGGAACATAATAACTGCTGTTCGAATCAAAACAACCATCTGTATCAAGCTTTAGGAGTGGAGACAATTGCAGTAAATTGGTAGCACATGGTGCTCATGCAGATCTCCACAGAGCAGTGCCTGAACTTCTGGAAGCAGTTTGCCACTGAGAAATCACAATAAGCCAGCTCAAAACAGACTGCTAGAATTCTCTTTTTTCTCTTTAAGTTTCTATGTTGCTCACCTTTGGCTTCAGCTGAAGAAATAGAAAAGGAGGGACTTGGGTAAGGGTTAATCAAATGGATGTGCTGGCCTAATTCTGGAAAACAAAACAGGACCCAGATGAATCTGTAAAACGTTAGTCTTGGGAGTGAAGCTAAATGTGATGAAGTGTGTGCAGCTCCCAAACCTCATTACTTCCTCCATATGTTTTCCTTAGATGTCCCAGCTACCTACTTTAAACTGCTGCAGCCTCCATCTTGAGATTCATTTTGGTAGCCACAGAAGGAAAAGATAAATGTCATCCCTTCTTTAACACTGAGAAAGTAGACTCAGGTCAAGATAATGAATTGATTCCTACATAAAATAGCATTTGAGCTTTCTGACAGTTACTAAAGATGAGCCAGCATGGTGGTCAGATGGCCAAGAAGGCCTGTGGCACCCTGGCTTGTATCAATAGTGTAGCCAGCAGGAGTAGAGAAAGGATTGTCCACATGTACTTGGCACTAGTGAAGACTCCCCTTGAATCCTGGGTTCAGTTTTGGGTACGTCAATGCAAGAAAGATATTGAGGGGCTGGAGCAGGTAGAGAAGGGTAACAGCAGAAAGGCAACAAGTCTGGTGAAGGATCTGGACAATAATTATAACTTGTGAGGAGTGGCTGAGGGAGCTGAAACCATCCAGTCTGGAGAAGGCGGTTGAGGGGAGACCTTATTACTGTCTACAGCTACCTGAAAGGAGGTTGTAGAGAGGTAGGGTTTGGTCTCATCTCACAAGGAACAAGTGATAAGACAAGAGGAAATGGCTTCACATTGCACCAGAGGAAGTTCAGGCTGGGTATTAGGAAACACTAGTTCATGGAAGGGGTCGTCAGTCCTTGGAACAGGCTGCCCAGGCAGGAAGTTGAACCCCCATCGTGGATGTGTATTAAAGTCATAGAGATCTGAAGCTTAGGAACATGGTTTAGTGGTGGCCTTGGGACACTTAGGTTTAACAATGGCCTTGGGACATTTAGGTTAACAGTTGGACTTGATTTTGAAGATCTTTTTCAAATGAAATGATTCCATACTTCTATGGTTCTAAGAAAAGAGGTGGAAATAGTGTAATAAATATCAAAATAAATGTCTCAAAAAAGACAAGGATTTAACAGAAATGCAGTAACATGGAGATCTGCAATAAGCCCCTGAATTTTAGGAATATTATCAAGTACTATAAAAGTTAAAAAGAAATAGTTAACAAAATTATTAATATTTCAGGGAAAACATCTCCACAGTTACCTAGAAGACACACAAAGAGTGTAGTAGCTTTGTGTAGGAAAATTTGGAGAACTCCCACGTTAATAGCAGAAGTTCCACTTGCGTGAAATGTTGTTTGTATGTCAAAGACTCTTTCCTGACTCCACAGTTACCTTCTCCCTGCATAACCCCTTTGGGAAGAGATTGCTGCCTTAGATAATTAGGTAGTAGCTGACACTCGGGTATAAAAGTTATTTCATGACATTTTATGAGCATGACTCAGATTTCCACAGGAATTTATTTAATACCCAAACACTCCAAACTACACTGCAGTAAAAGCAATGTGCATATTATGTCCATGGCTGGCAATTAAACCTGGAGTCAAACTCACCTGACAGATTTTTGCAGGCAAGGAATGAAAAAAGATCTATAGCAAATAAAAGCTCAGCCCTACAGTATGGATATTCTTCATGCAGATGGTTTACGTGTTCACTTGAATGACAGGTCTTGTTTTTCTTTGACTGAAAGTTGAGGAACACTAGAGTCTATTCCACTAAAGATCAAAAGTAGGTTCTTGTGTTTGAATTTAGATATTAATCTGAGTTTAAAATTCAAGATTAATCTGAGTTTAAAATTGAAGAACTTGAAATTCAAGTCAAGGGTTTGACGGCAGGAAGAGTTTCTACGCCCTGTGTGTAGACCTGGGGAAGTTGTCGGTTTCTGGATCAACAGAACTTAACATCCTCACCCCAAATTCTCACTCATTCAGCTGATGTAATATTCCTTAACAGCTGCAGGAGCAATTCAGGGAGACATCGACTCTGCTGGTGAGGATTCCACAGGTACACACCATCTGAAAACCCTGCTTATAGACCAGGGGCATTTTAGCTGTCATTTCCAAAAGCCTCTTTGTGTCAAACTTTTCAGAAGCATCACATTTTCTGTTTAGTGCCCTAAAAAAAGAAAATAAAAGTGGTTTTGTGGAGCTCAGTGAAGAAGAAATCAATGTCTTGTAGATTCCTGTATTTCTTTATCTTAGCTAGCTTAGGGAGGGATCAAACAGTAGAATACATGCCAAAACGTGTTTTTGCCCATTTTCACAGTGTCTTTTAGACTCAGCAGTCATTGTTATTTTATAAACTATCACGAATGTGTTCAGACAGTAACCATACAATCATAGAATTCTTCTGGTTGGAAGAGACTTCAGGAATCATTCAGTTCAAACCCTCCTGCCATGGGTAGAGACACCTCTCCCCAGACCAAGTTTCTCAGAGCTCTATCCAATGATAAGTGTGAAACTTACTGTTTCTCACAGGGGAAAAATCCACTGGACTGGTTTCCCTTATTAGTGCGCAGGGAATTTCATGTTCATAACTCACAATCATGAACTTCCCTTCCATGTAATTGAAGAAATAACTCTATAAATCTTTACACTGATTGTAGCTTGCAGCTAGAGACTGAAAATGTGGAGAGTACTGCTATAGTAATAACTGTATCACAACTTCACATGATGGATAGGGCCTAACTCTAAAATTTCTGGTATATACTAGATTGGGCTGTTTTTTGTAGGACAACTGGCTTTCTAAAATTGCTTGAGGTCGAGTAGCATGTCACTGTATTTATGGAGGTAGTTGTTACAGGAACTGCTCATGAAAGGGTCCTCTCTTCTTCCCTCCTCAGTAATTCTCACTGCAGGTAGTCGGAATTAGAACCATATGTCAGACCTAGAGTATTAAAAGTTCCAAAGTTCCAGTTAATCAGAGTTTTGTAGAGACAGCCCTTGAGTCAAAAACTACATAAAGATCTTCCAGATCTTTTCAGCCAACTCTGCAAAAAATCTACAACTTTTTTCTGAGTGTATCCAGTGATGAGTATTTCTGATGTGCTAATGCAGGGGAAACACCTTATAAAAGCTTCGTATCCCGTTGTATACATCCCTGATCTTCCTTGATCTGGCTGATCCTCCTGAGGCAGGGGGATTGGACAAGATGATCTTTTGAGATCCCTTCCAGTTGCTAATGTTCTGTGATTCTGTGTGATTCTGTGATTAGAAATTATTACCCCTGGTTGGCTGTAGCAATTATTTGAGAGGGGCTTCAAATATCAACTCTGTTAAAAGTAGTGACAGAATGTAACATTAAATAGGGAAGACTTTTCTTAAATCATAGTTTGTCCCTATGGCCATGGCAGGACATACCCAAAAGAAGACCAAAACCCAGGAAAAGTGGATACAGATCTCTGAGCAAGAGCTGACGAGCTCACTAGTGTGGGGTAAATGTTCCGTGTTCAAGGAGGAGAGTCCTTAAATGGTGGCATCTTAAGGGGCATTTTAGAATTGCAAATATATCTATTTATGGTGAAGTGGTTTCCATGTTTTCCAATGGAAAATGAAAATCTTGTCCACAGATGTTGTGGATGAATGGGATTGGCATTTCAGAACTGGACAAAATTGGCTGTTACAGGAAAAAAGAAACGAAGTGAGAAGGTTTATTTCTCTATGCTGCAACAAAAATATGAAGCCTATCTTTACAGAAAATATTTGAAAATACAATCACTATTGTAATAGCAAAAAAATTAGTGGTTTATTTCTGCCTTCATGTCTTAGATCCTTCTTGGTGGTCCTGGTGGACAGCAGGAAGACCATGAGCCAGCAGTGTACTCTTGTGGCCAAGAGGGCCAACAACATCCTGCAGTGGATCAGAAGCCTGGTGATTAGCAGATCGAGAGAGGTTCTTCTCCCCCTCTACTCTACCCTAGTGAGACCACATCTGGAGTATTGTGTCCAGTTGTGGGTGCCTCAGTTCAAGAGGGATGTGGAGTTTCTGGAGTCTAGCACAGAGCAACAAGGATGATGAAGGAGGTGGAGCACCTCCCTTATGTGGAAAGGCTGAGGGAGCTGGGTCTCTTTAGCTTGGAGAAGAGGAGACTGAGGGGTGACCTCATTAATGTCTATAAATATGTGAGGGGTGAGTGTCAGGAGGATGGAGCCAGGCTCTTCTCAATGTCATCTAATGATAGGACAAGGGGCAATGGGTGTAAGCTGGAACATAGGAGGTTCCACATAAACATCAGAAGGAACTTCTTCCCAGTGAGGGTGACAGAGCACTGGAACGTGCTACTCAGGGAGGTTGTGGAGTCTCCTTCACTGGAGACATTTAAAATTCACTCGGATGTGTTCCTATGTGATTTGGTCTAGGTGATCCTGCTGTTGCAGGGGGATTGGACTAGATGATCTTCCAATCCCTAATGATTCTATGGTTCTAGTTCTTCCCCTGCCCCCACTCCCACATGCAGATCCTTTCTCCTACAGTCTTTTGGGTCCTCCTGGCATTAGAAAGTCTTGAAAGAGGCAGCCGCTTCTTTGCAGTTTATCTGCTCCCCTTAGTATTTAAACATTAAGGAGGACAGTGGATGTAAGAATCCACAGCAGAATTTATTTTATCTTAATGGTGCAGCCCGAAGGCTCAGCCTCGTAGAGCATGTACCCCTGAGGCTCACAGTAAACACTGTGCAGAAGCCTGCTGTTTGCTGAATGTATCCATCAAAAGATGACTGCGCTTGGTTGAGTTGCTTCACTTTCTCTTTGCTAAGTGCATGAGACCAGGAATCCTCTGCCCGGCTCAATTCGGCAGAAAGGCATCTTATGTTTAGTTAAGCAAACATTCGTGTAATTGTGGGATTAGTCCTGGAGAGGAGAGAGATGTTGTTCAGATGGATGATTGATGCTCTGCAGAAGAGGCTTTTGTTGCCAGGCATGTTTCCGTTGCTGACATTGTATTTTCTTTTATTTCAATATCCTTTTAGCAGTCGTAACCCAACTCTCCACTCGTATCCTATCGCCTGCCATCCAAAGACAGGACCAAGCTACTGTGCTCTGTAACCTAATGCAATTCACTCATAGCTCATACTGTGCTAAGAGCAAAAGTCAATACCTTTGCCACCTGACCTGCAGCAGAACAGAGACAAATTCCTTTTTCCTATCTGTTGTTCTCTATAGAGCCCCTTATTGATCCGAGTTCTCAGCATCAGTCCACTTCTTTCACATACCCTGTTCTGAAATGGCGTTTTCCAAAAAGTCCTGTCTGTGGTGACCTACTGTGATGTTAAAAACAATGTATGTGGAAGAAAAAACTGTCTCAAAGGTCACAGAACAGATTTTGGGATCTTGGGACTGGATTGAAAACCATTTCCACAGAGCAGACCAGAGGATTTCTGCGCGCTGCAATAACCAGCACAGAGAGAGGAGGATAACGCGGGCACAGCGATGCCATGAGACAGTCTGCGTGAGCTCGTTTACCTGCCTTTTCGTAAAGAGCTCTTCACTCTGAGTTCACTGTATCAAACTTAGTTGCTTCTGCAGCTCAAGTTCAGACAGAAAATTGCTTCAGTATTTCTTGTGTCCAGTGTTCTCAAGCAAAGAGGTAGGAAAGAGGCTGCATCTTGTCAGACGAATTCCCTACTTTTACCTTTCCATTTGTCTGTTCTTCTCTCTTACCCTCTCATGCACCGGTCTAAAGCCCTCTCTGAGTGCCGGTGCTAGCCAGAGAGGTTAATGGTGGCACACACTTTCCAAAGAGGGATGAGAAGCCATTCGATAGGGCAGGTATGGTTTTTATTTTGTGATTCCACTTCTCCAGTCTGTGCAATCACGTACTGACCAGAATTGAGCGAACTTGTTGATCTACAGTGTTTGCAGCAACTGCTTTTCCTCTTCCTTTAGAAACACATCTTAGGCAGCTTTTCAAGAGCAGGGCAGGGTGGAGTAGAGTTGTGTGGGGCTGGAGGTGCTCAGTGGATGTCAGCTGAGCCTGGAGATGAGGTTATTTGAGCTAAAGGAAACCAGACATGCAGAAAGTGTGGTGATGCTTGTAGCTGCTCTGGAAGCCAGAAGCTGGACCACCACATATGGCAAAGCTCACTTGAATATTATAAATGCAGAGTAATAGCAATAATGATGGGGTCACTTGAAATCTGAAGTGGTTCAAATTGGAACATGCAATAGATTGTCTCAGACAAGGCTGAAGCTGTATGAAAATATGCAGCTGTTCAACTACACGATAAAGGGCTCTTTTCATGAGAATAAAATCTCAGAATCACAGAATAGGTTGCACTGAGAGAGACCCACTGCCTGCTCCTTCTTTTCAAGCTAAGCACGTCATATTGTCTGCACATCTCGGTACCTTTTTATTCTCTACCACTTTAAAGTCTCTTCCTTGGATTGGAGAGGCCCAAACTCGGCAGAGCACTCCAGGTCCAGTCTGACAAGTGACAAATAGAAGACAAACATCACTGAAAACACTGGCTTAAAATTATACAGGAACAAGACAAGAAAAGAGTTTGCCATGTTAACATCCATCACATCCTCTGTCCAAACCACTTTCTCAGCAGATTAATCCCATGAAGAGTATTAACACATTAAAACTGTTATGGTCTTGTTTAATGAATAAATGAGAATCAGCAGTTTGTGACAGCAACCCATCACCTAAAGCACACAGTTAAATGTGAAGATCAGCACAAAGACAAGCACATCTTCTGCTAGAAAGTGAACACGCATTCCAAAGTGTGCACAGTATGGAAAGAAGTCACTCCCTGAAAGTGAAATTGCATACTTGGTATTGATAGTCAAGGGACTGAAAGATATGGAATCAGTCTTATAGGTAACACAGGCACAGTTTCCAAGCAGATTTGTAATCCCAAATGATCACTAAAAGCTGCTGAAGTACCTTAGCTGGCTTCACCTCTAGCTCTGATTGCCAGTGCTCAAGCATTGCCTTCCTCCAGTATATACCAGTAACACTGGCAATTCTTGTGAATTTTCAGTGGAAATTTTTGTTCTTGCTTAACCATTCTTGGGACTAATTTTCTGTATTTCAGCCAATGCTTTCACAGTGAAATGCCTGAAACCAGTGAATGAAGAGCATCTTGAAGCAAATAATTTAGAACTAAAATTTAAAACCATTGGCTTCAGGTACTGGACAAACCAGCTTCCCAGTTTCCAATGTAGAGATATCCTTCCAGCTCACATTCCCTTTGGCTTTCAGGGACTAAGAGTAAAAGCTCTGATGGAAAGTATCTTTCAAGTTTCCAATATTATTATTTTTCCCTTTGGGTTTCTTGGAAACTCTAAGCTCTTGAAACAAAAATTATGGGGTGATTAGCAGACAGAGAGAGGTTCTTCTCCTGCTCTACTCTGCCCTGCTGAGACCACATGTGGAGTATTGTACCCAGTTATGGGTCTCTCTGTTCAAGAAGGAGACAGAACTGCTGGAGAGAGTCCAATGCGGAGCAACAAAGATGATGAAGGGAGTAGAACATCTCTCTTATGGGGAAAAGCTGAGGGTGCTGGGTGTCTTGAGCTTGAAGAAGAGGAGACTGAGGGGTGACTTCATTAATATTTATAAATATGTGAAGGGTGGGTGTCAGGAGGGTGGAGCCAGGCTCTTCTCAATGTCTTCTAGTGATAGGATGAGGGGCAATGGTTGTAAGCTAGAACACAGGAGGTTCCACATCAATATGAGAAGGAACTTCTTCACAGTGAGGGTGACAGAGCACTGGAAGGGGCTTCCCAGGGGAGTTGTGGAGTGTACTTCACTGGAGACATTTAAAACCTGCCTGGATAAGTTCCTGTGCCACTTAGTCTAGATGATCTTACTGTGTCAGGGGGTTTGGACTAGATGATCTTTCGATGTCCCTTCCAATCCCTAGTGTCCTGTGATTCTGTGATCCACATGAGACAAAGCATGTACTATTTTTTTCTGAAATATTTGCAGTTACACTCTGCCTTAGAACCGTGGAAATGCTCAGGAGTGCTGCTGGTGACAATGCTAGCACTAAGGTCTGTAGCAACACACTTCTTGATAAAACTTGTGGTGACCTTTGTTTAGACAGGTGTGGCTGACTCCCACAGACTCACACCTTCACTGCTCAGCAATGACAGGACTATGTATTTAGATCTAAAGCAGCAGTAGTCAACACAGCTCAGAACCAGCACCTCTCTGAGTGAGCACTTGGCCTTCTACTTGCCTTTCCACAGAATATTGAAACAGCCCAAGAGCACCAGCCCTGGTTTTCAAACTGCCAAGTGCCTTCAGTGCCTCAGTGTTTGGAACATCCTCTGCACTCCTGAGTGAGCACAATGATTAGAAACTCCTTTTTCCGTCTGGAAACGAAGCTTCCTCCGAAAGACCTTTGGGTGATGGGCTGCATTGTGAAAACTAAGTGAAAAACAGCCAGAAGAGCAGGAGCCCAGTGAATTGAGGCTGTGAATACAGATTTATTGCTGCTTTCACATCAAGGTGAGTCATGTTGAATGCCCATCATGTCCCTGTGCAGCCATAATACACAGTTCAGTACAAAGAGCAGCACTCCGTTTTGGCATCTCAACCACCTTTTTGACTCTACACTAGCAGCAATTAAAATAATTACAGTTGCACACAGCCAGGAGTCAACGGCTTGCACTGCAAATTCAAAACCTCTGTTCCAGAGGAGCCACATCAGTTGATTTGCCAATAGCCCATTGATTTGTCACTGAGTTTCACGTGTGGGAAGGAGATGCAGCCACGGGCAATGACTGTGCTGGTATTTGTCACGCTGCTGAAGAGTTTCCCCAGGGAAATCCCCGTCTGAGGCTGCTGTAGGTGATTTGGATTTCTGCCTCCACACACAAGTCAAAGTGGACAGACTGCAGCTAAATAAGTGATTTCTGTTCGCCCAGGACTATACTGGATAAAACAGGACTTGTGCCAGACCCATTTGATTGCAAGAAGGTCCAAATAAACAACAAACGTTTATCTCCGTGCTCAGCCCAGCTGAAGTCAGAGATTTTGTTTGTGTGAACTACACTGCATTGCAGGTCATGGCACAAATTTAATTAGATCCTGGTAAAATCAATTTGCTGGTTTAGTACTGCTTAGGTCAAGAGCAGGAAGCTACTGAGGCAGGCACCCAGCTGGTGGAGGTCCTCAAGTAGAAAATTACAACTACATTTTCCAACTTTCATCTTCTTTTGTGTGCAGGAAGGACTAGTGAGCTGGATTGCTGGCTGCATAGGACAGGTGAGCTCAGATGGGATGGCTTTCAACTACTCCAGCTGAGGTCCACCATTCATCAAGTGAATGAAAGTAGGAAAACTGCCTGTAACTTTTAATCATGGCAGTAGACCTCAGATTTGTCTGTCATATGAAGGCCCCTTAAGATTTGTGATGACTCAAGGTTGGTTGTTTCTCCAGTGGCAACATGACATCGCTTGAGATGATCAAGAATTATCTTGCTGATATAAGTGACCTACAATTTGCATCTCAGGCAAGGTGTTGTGACCGTGACTAGGATTTCAAAGGACAGTATTAAAGGCTGTTTGATCTCAAGGGAAATCAAACAACATTTCAAAATCAGGCTCCAAGGCTCTTGACACAACCGGAACATAGTCGGGGCAGACGATAATAAGGCAAGTCCTCAGTGGTTTCTGTATCAGACCAGAAGCATTTGGGAGGTCTAGCTGCAACACCAGTGTGCTGGGTGACCTGGTGCACTCGAACTATTGGTTTTGCTCCAGTCTGACTTCACTAGCAGGTTAACTGTACACCCCAAAGTGGAAAGCACGACGTTAGCTTCAGTGACAGAGGGCACCCAGGCGGTGGTTTGGTGATAAGCGAGCATCTTAGGGCGCATCCTGGCTAACTACCCCCAGAAAAGGGCAGTCTACACCTTAAGGAAGACAGAGGTTTTGCACATGACCCATCCTTTCTGTAAGAACTTGTCTGCAATTGTTTGTGTTCGTTAGCGTGCTGTTTGGTTTGTTTTTTCCGGTCCTCACACAGACACAACATCGTCCTCTCTTTGCAGAATGAAACTACTTTGCACGTGCTTCTTGAATCCAGATTCAACTTCTACCTGGAATGTTGATGAACGGCTCCACAGTGCCTCTGACGCAGGTGCCCCCTGGATAACAGACAGAAATCAGAGGATACCGATTAAAGCTGCAGTTTCTGAGCCAAAATGTTTCCATGACAGCGGAGGTTGCTGGACATGCCTATTGCACCCTCTTGTGTCTCTTCTCCATAAAGGCATGATTTATTCCTCTGCGCTGCTCCACCTTTCCATCACATCCAGGAGCCGTTGGTAATTAACGCTGAACTTCCTCCTGGACCACGCTGGCAGAGCCAGAGAACTGGAGAAGAAGGGAACCATTTGTGTGGATGGAGATTGCCGGTAGTTTTGTAGCAGGTAGAGGTTTGATCTCAAAGCAACGTTTTTTTCCCCTTTCAGTAGCACTCAACGTTATTATGATCCTTGATATAACTGATCCAAGTCACTCTATCTGTCTATCTAGAAATGACCTAGAAATGAACTTGCATTAGACTGTGAAAGCAATAAAAGCATTTGTTGAACTTCACTCTGTAGCTTGTGCACCTGAAATTAAATTTACAGCCACTTCACCTGCCAGTGCAACTGAAAGCCTTTCCAAGCTGTGATGGATGGTGTGTGGCACCTAAAGAGCTTTTCCGGTTCTCCTCACTGCTTCTGTGGTGGGCAGGTTGCCCAAGTCCATTGCTTCCTTCAGTTTGCACTTATCTTGGACAAGGAAGAGATCCTTCAAACTGTTATCGATTCTGATAGTGCCAGCATAATTTCTTATTGATTTTTCCTTCTATCTTCAGCCCCTTGCATTTTGGGGCTTTCTAGGGCCACACAGAAGACTGACAGCTTGGAAAGACAAAGCCAAACACACCCTTTTCTTCTCTGTTGTATTACATGACATTTCAATCTCAACTTTACCAGGCTTCACAATGTCCAGAGACTTTTGCCCACACTGAAAGCTCCGGTGCTATGAAACCACCAGGAAGACAACCCGTCTGTTTTGGCTTTGCTGTGGATGTGGATGGCAGATGGCAAAACTGCATGGGGAACATGGGACAAGGAAAGGTCTCACACATATATTTAAGGCAGATTGTTAAAATCCACAGTTTCACTTCACTCTTCTAATGATGTGGTGATAATGATGAAGCCTTTGACCTCCAGTTATAAATGGCTAACATCAGGACCTCATGAGGACTGGATCCATTTGGAAATTTTAGGGAGAACAGGTGAGTGTGTTGGGAAAACACAGGAAAAAACCTCCTTATGTTCAACCTGTGTCCCTTACATGGTTTGTGACACACAAATGCTTTTCCACCTCCTCAGCCCTGTGCTTTTGCTCAAAGTACTCTGGGGATGTCAGGACTGAGGTGTGCATCTGCATGAAACTGGAGGTTCAGAGGGAAACAGCCTGGTGTGTTTTGCATCCACACAACTAAGAAAACTGCTGGCTGCAGCAAGATGAAAAGAGTAAATCTCGGGGCTAGAAGTATAGTTTGGGGCATTGCTATTGAAGCTTTTCAGCTCAACAGGGTGTTTTCAGCTCGGTGCAGAGCTGGGAATTATGTACACATACATATACATAAGGAAAAACTAAAGTGGTTAAATTTGGTTAAGAGATCACGTGGACTAGCTGTTGCCACTGTTGCTGTGGTAACCAGGCATGACAATGTGTCAGACAAGTTAATTTTAGTCAAAATAAACTATTTTTTCAAAACCGTTAGAGAAACAGATGGGTTTTGTCTTAAAATGGACTCCCAAACATTTTCTCTTTGGAAGTACTTTGAGGCAGACCAAGTAAATACACATTCACCTCCCAGCAGATTACTCAAATGAAAGGGCTTTCTAGATGCTTTGGGACCATTGTATTAGCCGTTTCACCCTTGGCAAAGTGTTTTATAAAGCACCATCTCAAACTCATGTGTGGGCCAGTTTAGAAGACTACTTGATTTCTTTTTGATGTGTTTCCACTGAGTTACTTGCCCTCCATTCTCAGCACTCTCTCTAAGAGCTTCAAAACTCGTCAGTTTTGCACATTTCAATTTTGCTTGGCGAGGTACCGATCTAACTCTGCACTGACTTCCCTCCGTGGTGCCTTTACCTTTGCTGTTGGTTTAATGTCTTGAAGGCTGCTTCCAAGAGACAAGCCTTAATTTTCAATGTAAAGTTGGCACACAGATTACAAGACAACTATTTGGGATCCAGGTGCGACGAGTGAAAATGAATTAATCACTGGACTAGAAAATTATGGTTGCAGTAACATTTTCACTTAAAGCTTCAAAAAAGTGACTTCACAACGCTGAGGAAAATTACGAGTTGAGGAAGATGGAAATAAAAATTGGGATAGAAAAAGTGGATTTTCTTTTAGTAAGTAAGAGGTTCCACATAAATGTGAGAAGGAGGTGAGGGTGACAGAGCACTGGAATGGGCTGCCCAGGGGGGTCGTGGAGTCTCCTTCTCTGGAAATGTTTAAAATCCGCCTGGATGTGTTCCTGTGCGACTTGGTCTAGGTGATCCTGCTGTGTCAGGGGGATTGGACTAGGTGATCTTTCGAGGTCCCTTCCAATCCCAGATGTTCTGCGATTCTGTGATTGAAAGCCAAAAAACCCCAACTCATGATCAGACAAGAAGGAATTAGTTGCCAAAAATGGGCAATGGTCACAAACTGGAACATTTAAACATCCGATTATAAGGAAAAGCTTCTTTATTTTGAGGGTAACAGAGCACTGGCTCAGGCTCGGTTAGCCTGTGCTCAGAGAGATGGTGGATTCTCTTTCTCTGGAGACATTCAAAGCCTGAGTGAAAGGGAAGATTGAAGCCACAACTGAAAAAAATCCAAACTTAAACAGAAATGAACAAAACCTATAAAAAATGAAAATAAATAGCAGCAGCCATCACCAACAAATTCTGAGATTAAACCAATTCATAAGAGAATCTTGTGACATAGAATCATAGAATCATTAGGGATTGAAAAGGACCTCGAAAGATCATCCAGTCCAATCCCCCTGACACAGCAGGACCACCTAGACCAAGTCATACAGTCAGTCAGGGTTAGAAGGGACCACAGAATCATCCAGTTCCAACTCCTCTGCCATGGGCAGGGACACCCCACCCTAGATCAGGCTGGCCAGACAGGAAGGAGAAAAGGCCATTGCAAGTAGTGTTATAGAAAAAAAGAAAACATATCAGGAGCGAAACATCTTTGCTAGAGACGGGGTAACCATAATGAATCACAGAATCACAGAACATCAGGGATTGGAAGGGACCTCCAAAGATCATCTACTCCAATCCCCCTGCCAGAGGAGAATCATCTAGACCAAGTCACAGAGGAACATATCCAGGCATCACAACATCAAGAAACGTTCCCTAAACACTTTCATCCTGAAAAATGACAAGACTTTATTAGATACTTCTGGTGATGACAGCTCTGCCTGTAAGCATTTTCATAAATCAAAGAATAAATGGCCAAACCTACCAAAACTCCCCCCTTTTCATGATCATCCAGCTCAGACAACGTTCAGAAGACTCCGACAGAGCTGACGGAGGAGATGGCTGATGCATTGCTGTGAATGTTAATAACACTTTTACTTCCACTGAAATTCCAGGAGATGGAAGGACCACACGTGAGACAGTATCCTGTAAGGCACAGAAGAAGCTGTGGACCTGACACCTGTCACTCACAAGTGCAGTAATCAAAAAGCATTTATAAGACTCATTTGGTGAAAGACTGTGCCTGTAATTAATGCCAATCAAATCCGCCTCTGGAAAATATCCCTTGTCAAACCCAACTTCACTCTTTAAGGCGATCACTGTTTTGGTTGGAAAACGTGCTGCTAAATGCAGCAGAGCTTCCTAAGTGCTCGCCTTCGATTCGCGCGGCTTCCTGACTACAAGTGCAGACTATCAAATGTGCCACGCGAGCGACACGTTTTGCCGACGAGGAGATCCCATGGCTGGGAAACAAATACCAAACCACTGACACAAACACAGGCTGTTCTGCTGACTGTAGGTGTCATCACGCTGTGTGCAGGTCAGAACGCGTATTATTTCACTACAGCTTGACCTGTGGCCTCTCAAATATTCTCTAACATCCAGGAGGGAGTCCTAGAAATTCTTTCTGAGTTCAAACACTGAACATCCTGAAAGAAATGGATTGCAGCCCTGCGTAGATAGCATTAAGCCAGACATTAACTCCAGAGTGGTACAAGTGAGAGGCAGAAAGTGAGGTGTTTTGAGGCTGTCATCTCCACTTTTAGACAGGATGAGAACGAATCCTGAGGTCTGGATGCCTAAAGAGTATTTGCAAGCCGTTATGGCTAGTAGCCCTTTGCAACATGCTCTCAGGATGTAAAATGGATTCCCAACTGTGCTGGCATCTCCCAAGGAACACTGCGGTGAATCCAAGCACCTCACAAGCAACACTCAGCATCTTCAAGGATCAAGCGGATATTTGTCACCAGAGGAAGAGCTAGTCCTACTATTGAAGCCTACAATCTCTCTTGCTTAATTTCTTCCAATTATTCTTAATTGTGTCCCCAGGAGTAGAGCTCTGTGAATAATTGATTTTTTGTTTGGTTGGTTGTTTTTGTTTCCAAACTGATGGGGGGGAAGGGAGGGGAATTTTTCTAGGTGGACTGGAAATGGGATAGATTTTGTTTTTTACTGTTAAATATCCCCCACCCTGTGGTATTATTTTTTTGAATAAAAGAATTATTTTTGTTTAGACCAGAGTGGTTTGGTTACTCAAACAATGAGGTGTAACTGTGTGCAGGATTAAATCATCATTTGATTTGTGATAGTGTCAAAACACAGCATTTAAAAGTGATGAAGAGAAATGTAATGGTTTGGAGCACGGGGCGCGATACAGACCAGCTTCAACCATAATCAGGGAGAATCTTCATCTCGAGACCCAACATGCGTTTTCTAGTGGCTGAACTAGAGGCAGGTTTATGCCTCTTTCCTCAGCTCTTCTTTAGCCAAGCTTTAGCTAACTTGTAATTCTCATTACCTCTCAGAAATCAGTCACTTCTACTAATTTTACTTCTTGGATTTACCTGTAATATATCAACATGAACCTGGGCAGGAGCTGCTAAGAAGCAAATGCTGTGTTAAATCTCAAGCCAGTGACAATGGCTGCCTTTCATAGCTAGCTGGGGTTTTTCCTCAATTACCTTTTCTGGCTCAGATTTCTTTGTTTTACCAGTCTCCTTGAAACACTTTTCAAACTGGCAAAAGTCTATTTATCCCCTTTTTTTTTGTTATGAGAATTTGTAGGCATGGATCGAACACGCAAACACCCTGGATGTTCCATCACCTTTGAACAGCGCGTAGTTTCCGAAGAGTTCACGTTACTGTGCTCACTAAAATAACTGTTCTTGCCCAACTCCAATATTCGTCAGACTTGCCTAAAGCAAAAACTTAATACACATACTTGGTACTTCCAATCATTGCTTACGAACATCTGCGTACGTAGGTGCCTGAGGCTGTAATAAAGCCAAACCTGTCTATATGAAATATTGCAAGGAAAAACACTGGAGGGTCACCAAATTAGAAAAAGGGAAGAGAAATTAAAAAGCTGCCGGCTTTTTCCAGCACATTCAAATGCCAGCTGTGCTCTAATACCCTCTTTCAGCCACAACCTCAAAGAAAATTGATTTGGTAACAGTGAGGGATGGCTAAGGGGATGCTGGGGAGAACAGGGCATGGGAAGAGTTATGAGAAACCTGTGCACAGTTTCATTATTCATCCTAGCAGAGCAATAGGATGACCTATCATCATCCCTCATGGTGATCCAACGCTGAGTTCTGCTGCCAAGCTGTAGTCCTTTCAGAAGCACATGAAGGCTGATGATAAAAGCTCTAAACCTGCCAATTTCTCCGACTTTTCATTAAGAAATGTGTTCTCCATGCTCACATTTCTGCTGCGCACACATGCTTCATTGATTTATACTGTATGAACATACCTTAGCCATGTCCTTAAAACCTCATTAGAGTCTGCTGAAGATCCATTTGAATCTGAATCCTATTCAGAAATGCAAATTTGCAAACATTCTTAATTGCGCGTCACGCATCGGTGTGATTACAACTCCAGCTCCTCTGTTTTGACATAATGTGGATTTAATATTTTGCAAAACCACCAGCGTAGATAATGGATAACAACTTGCCATTTACGTGGTGGCAAATGGTTCCCATCGTTTCTAGATTTGGTCAGTACCTACTGAGAAAGGGACATCCCGCAATTAACTGAAATGAGGGAACAACAGCTACTGCTGTGGCCCTGTATGTAAGCATCAGAATGTTGATTTTCTGCTAGGAAGCAGAAAATATTCCTTTGTTTAGGAACAGAAATCCAAGAGGACACCTATCTGCTTTGCATTGTCTCCTTCTCTGGAGATGTCCTTAAAACCCACCTGGATGTGTTCCTGTGCAACTTGGTCTAGGTGATCCTGCTCTGGCAGGAGGATTGGACTGGATGATCTTTGGAGGTCCCTTCCAATCCCTGATGTTCTGTGATTCTGTGATACAAAGAGCTGATATCACCAAGCTCTGCCAGTGCTCTGTTAATAGTTGGACTTGTTGATATTAAATGTCTCTTCTAGACAAAGAGATTCTGTGGTTCTGTTATTTAACACTAAATAAAAAGTGGCTGAATGAGAGCAAATAAAGAGTAAGAACAGAATGTCAAGATTTGTGCGATGTTATGTTGCTAAGTCTCATTTTAAAGTCTTTTTCTCTGGTTTCACCTCTCCCATTCTTCCCACTTCTAGCTTTGCCCTTGATCCTGTAACACTAATAATTTTCTGCTGCTAATCCTCACCTCCTTTCCTCAAGGTTGTCCTAGTTTTAGCTAAAAAATGGGCATGAAGAAGAACCAAAAATGCAAACTTCTACCCCATGCACAGGTTCCAGATCCGGGTGAAGTACCTGAAGATGCTGGCTATGAAAGTGCCAGTCCAATAGCCACAGAGCATCCCAAATAACTTTATCCAGTGCTACAGTGACCCTTTGCAATGGGCCTTGAGTGTCACTATTTCTTCATCTATGAACTGGAGCTTCATCCTGGCACGAAGCCTGTGCAGCTACAACCCTGATGAATTCTAGTTTTCAACAGCTGCATAAGTTGTTCAACAGGGAATAACCACAAGCACTGTCGAGTTTCTCTTATTAAAACTGCTGGTCTGCTTTGTGAATTCTGGATTAAAAGATGCTTTACTCCATGGAGACCTTCTTGATGGCATAACGCTGAAAAGGAAATGCTTCACCTTCTGTAAACATCTAGCTGTTCTATTCTATTGGGAAAACAGCCAGAGATCTTCACTGCTATTGATTTCCCTACTTAAATAATCAATTTTACTTTTTTCTGGTTTCTTTTTTTTATATATATTTGGCAAGAGGACTTTCTGTAGCTGTGCCTTTCCTGATGGCCCTGTAGAACAGGTTACTACCCTCATCAGAACTAAATGTCCGGTGTTTTGTAGCCATATAGAACTGAAAGTGAAGGAATAAACAACCTTTATTCAGCTCTCTTCCCACTGAATGGAGAAATCAGCCTCACAACATGCTCCTGCACAATGCCCCCTTGATTATTAAATTGTTGCAGCATCACAACCTTGCTCTCCACCTACCCCTTGTCTAACTTTAATAGCAAGAGGTCCTCAACCTGAATACAGCCCTTTATTTCTGACACTTCATAAAAGTGACAGAAAATTGTGTTACTTGATTTTATCTTTGTCGACCTGATGATGGACTTCCTTTGTCATTAAAAACTTCTTCAGTGAAAAATCCACAAGAAATACTGAATTAGCAGTTCCAAATTCATAGGTAATTGTCTTTCTCACTTCATTATTGTGGGCCCTTTGATGTTTTTTAAATAAAAAACAAAGCTCATGCTCCTATTGGGAAAGTTTTTCCTTTTCCTGCTACTGTGCAAACACCATTTCCAATAATTCCCTGCCGTCCTTACAATGTCTACTGTTGGCACTAGAAGAACAAGGCTTGGGTCCAATGTGCTCCTCAGCTCTAGCATGAGCGGGATTAAGGAAGTTGTTGACCTCAATAATAATCACAAGACAGGTTGTGTCCTGTCACTGGTCTTTCAGGACCTCCTTGCACATGAGTAAGCAAAGTACAGCACAGGAATGTCAGCTACTTATGAGGCGGAAAGAGGATCATCACTTCTGGGTGTTTTGAGAGAGAAAAGATAACAGGGACCAGCTCCTCATGCTGAACTATTCCCTGTACTCTACAGAACCACCAAAATGTAAGAGCGTTCCGCGTGTGAATTATTAAATGAACTGTACTTGGTCTAGGTGATCCTGTTATGGTGGGGAGATTGCACTAGATGATCTTTTGAGGTCCCTTCCAATCCCTAATGATTCTATGATTTCTCCAAATCCACCTCCAGATACAACTTTGCCACTGCTTCCACGCTGCAAACCACTGAGTTGTCAGCAAAATCAAGCTCTAAGCTTGCTGCTTTCTAAAGTTGGGTCACCTACCCAGGATTTTTCTCTTGTAGCTCCTTTCCATATCCATTTCAGCCTGTCTTCATGCTTCACAAACACCAGACGTCTAAATCTGACGTACTATTTCAAGCCCGTGCTCCAGGCAGAGCATGGAGATGCAGAAAAATAGTGCAACATCATAATCTTGTTTCAACAGATCTGCTATGCAAAGGTTGAGGGAGTAAAAAAACCGAGTGGGAAAGAAGAAAAAAAAGACATTTTTTAAAAGTAGGGTTAACAGTCCTCCGAGAAGGCAGCTGAGCCAACAGCCTTTCGTGTGCCTGTAGCTTCAGCAGGGTAGCTGAGACGTTCCTCTTCTTATTTTCTCTAATAAATACTTAGTTTGCAGATTTATAGTAGTTCTCTTGTATCTTGCTGTTATGGTGATTTGAAAGTAATTAATCATGCTGAAGAGTCTGGCTGCTAAGGAAGGAAGAACATGCAATTCTGCAGGCTGTTAGTCAATAAGGAGAGACTTTTCAGGCATTCTTAATTGACTGCCATTTGTCACCAATTTAGACACAGCAAACTCCTGTTAAAGATACCTCTTCAGGGTGAATAAACGAATCAGAATGAAACAGAACTTACAATACCTATCAAACCAGACTTCTGTAGCTCTTCCCCTTGTGTCAGTGCATTTCTAGTGTCCAAATTTATAAATTTTGGGAGATAAGTGAACTTGATGTACATCTCCACCAGGCTAAGAAGGATTAAATAAATCTTCAAGGAAAAGTATCAGGGGATATGGGAGAGGCTTCAAAACAGCTCATGACAGTCTAAGAAGTGATGACTCAATAACTGCAAAATTGCAGAAATACAACCCCTTACGCTTGGTCAGGAGCAGAACGCTTATACCTGGAACAATAATTCTCATGACAAAAAGGGCTGTGCAGCTGTTCACAGCTGATGGGATGAACTTAGAGAAGTAGAAAAGAAAGATGTTCCAACGCAGTGAGAGCTGTTAGACTGTCGAATGGCCTCATAAGGAAACTGATAGAGATCCCATTGCTCGACGTATTTAAAATTAGACTGGATACAGCAGGTGTTATGTATCTCTACTTTTGCAATAAAAAGATAACACCGAGAAATCCCTCTGGCACAGCTGGAGATATAAATAACCGTGCCCAGCTCACAGACAGCTTAAAAGGCTACTGGTTTGTTTCAACCATGTACTACAGTAGGGATTGTGGTGAACGTATTGGGGGGCAAATCCTGGAGGGAGATGTGCTCCAAATGTGGGTAAGTGTGCTCTTGTTGGGTAGTGTGACCTTATGTCTGAATAGAGAGGACCTATTGCTTTTATAACACTTCCACTTACTCGCCGTGTCTCCTTATTTGTGTCTCTAGCTCCAACAATTTCACATTCCTGCCCACTTTTGCCAAGCAATAAAGTGTAGTTACTTGGTCCTGCAGGCTGTTACTCACTTTCTCACCTTCTAAAACTTTCAAAATTATATTGTTCCCCTGAAAACCTCTGTCTCATCAGTTGTGAGCCTTAGAACCAAAGTATTTCTTGTTCTGCTCCTATATTTCTCCATTGCTACGCATCCCGAAAGACCACGAAGGGGTCTAACCCAACTACACTAAGCCTCTGATTGTCAGGACAGTCACTCATAAGCAATCAAGGAAAGGAACCGTCTGGCTGTTGCAGGATATATGTTATCTAGTTTCCATGGTCTAGACCATTCAGGAAGATTTCAGGATGCAGAATCAGCTCAACTGGTTATGTTTACAATGATGGTGTCGATGGCAAAATGGGCAACATGGGCACAGTGTGTTAGATTCCAAACGAGTGACAGTGCTTTGAGAGACAGTCTCTGCCTGAACAACATGATTAGAGTTTCACAGGCATGTTACCCATAATGTGTTGGTGATGCTTTTCCTTAGCAAGGCTTAGCCCGGGCAGCTTCTGTTCTGGGACAGACACCTTTATAATTGCTCTTTCTGTGCTAAGAGGATGGAGGGGAGAAATTGTAGGTTGGCTGGATGTGTGAAAATGACACCTTCTGCAGTTGTTCAGCTGATAGCAAGGGTTTGCCACGTTCGTGGAAAACATCACACCAGCTCTGCTAAGCTTCCTGCCCCTCTCTTTGGTCCATGGCGTGTTGTATAAGAAAAGATGATGCTGCATGGGTAAAACAAAGGTGATGGAAAAACAGGCTTTTGAAGTGAGCATTGCTGTCTTCTGTTTCAAGGTTTGTAAGGAATGATTTTATCATTGGATTGCACCAAAGAAGTACTAAAAGAACAAAAAAAGAAGCTTTGTTCAAGAAGGTAGATCCTTTGAGCTAAAGATTGCCAGTGCAAGGCTGTGTTGTGTAGAGGAAGCTCTGCAGGTACTAGTAGCAGCCTTCCTTTAGCTTCATGCAACAAAACAATCTCTATCATAATGCTCTGTAAAGAAGATTTTGGAAGTAGCTGAAGACAGGGCTGTTTAGCCCTCTGAGGAAAAGTAAGTTAGAATTTTTCAGTAAGAAATAACCAACACAGAGGTCTAAGTACAGCAAAAAATTGTGTGGGGGGATGCAGACAGAGGTCAAGCTGCAGGTCCAATGCAAGAAAAAATGTATTTTTGGATGAATGCTGCTGATTTATTCTGTGTTTTAAAATCAGTCTCATGTGGAAATACAAGTACTGCTGAGCACTGTTGTTACTGCTGCAACAACAGCAGGGGAACCCTGCTTGCAAGCACAGAGCATCACAGCCCTCTCACCAGCCTAGCAGCTTTATCATTTATCCAGCTTTTGACCTCATGATGGCTGAGCTCTGGAGCCTCACTGAGCCCTGAACACAGCCAGCCCTGTGAATTATGCATGTCTCTGCCCAGCTGCCTGAGGGAGTTGGAACAGGAGGGATACACAGCACATGGCAGGCTAGATGAGTCTCCATGCAGCACACAGGTGTGGCAAGGTTTCCTTTCTATCATAGCTGGTGATGGAGTGGATGACACTCACCAAGTATCTAGGAGAATGAGATTCAGTGTCCTGTCCTACTCCACATGATCTTAAACCTGAATAACACAGGCTGGGTGAGAAGAAGAGTAAGAGAAGTTTGAAATGATGGCTTTTGAATTCAGAGAACTGTGGAGCAGAAGGTGAGAGAAAAGCACAACCAACTGATCATAGAATCATAGAATCGTTAGGAATTCAAAGGGACCTCGAAAGACCATTGAGTCCAACTCCCCTGCCACAGCAGGATGAATCAGTTGTGGTTAATGTGAAAACTGAGTGTCCATGCTCTGGCTGTTCTGTTCTTTAGGCTATGCAATTGCAAATTAACTTACAATACACACCTAGTCATTGAGGAGGAGGAGGGGAAGGCGAGGTCCCTAACTCTCTCAGGCAAGACTTCAGTCTATCCAGCGTCCGTACCCGACAGCTACATGACAAGAGGCAACAGGTTTAAACTGAAACAGGGGAGATTTAGATTAGTTATATGGAAGAAATTCTTCACCATGAGGGTGGTGAGACACTGGGCCAGGTTGCCAGAATGGGCACTGGATTTAAACCCCTCTGAGTCAGTCAAAATAGGAAATAGGAGCTTAGCCTGCATCAGAGCTGGGACATGTGTGAAGAAAGACGCGTGATTCTGGAGAAGTTACCTAACACAGTGAGGCTGCCTTTTGCCTTGGAGTGCAACCAGAGCAGCTGTGGTGCACCTGGCTGTTGGAGCACGCTTGGGCCAGAGGGTAGTGTGAAAGTCTGTCCACAGTTCTGAAGTCTATTGCCAGATTTCTTCTATACTCGTTGTTGGCACCAGAGTAAAATGCTGGGTCTTAATGCTTTGCAGGGCGAGGGATAATTCAGACACGATTTGTCCAAATGTATAATTCCCTTGCGTGGACAACTAACAGAAAACATGATTAAAACAGAAAAAATAATCTGATGAGTATTTCCTGCTTTAAAATGAGAAAGCAGGAGCTATTACCACTCTCGTGTTTTGCTCTGTGGGCTTCCTCTACAGGGCAGTATTAAGCCACTAACTGTTCTGCCTAATGATAATAGCCACCAAATGAATTTCTTCAGCCTGGCACCAACAATTAGATTTAACTGGAGGTCTGACGTGAGTGATGAAGCTGTGGAAAAATACAGCTTGTTCAGTCCTAAACCACATGATGGTATCGGAGCAAAATGAGTTAAATTCCTAATAGAAAACATAAAGACACAAACATCAACACGTTTGCATTTTCCGTTGTGGTCTGTTGTGACAGAGAGGATTTCTAGACTTCAGATGTTTCACGGAGATGTTTGAAAATAGATGGAAATGATGTGTGTGATGTTGGTCACCACAAGGAAAAGAAAAACATTCAGGGTAACAGGATAATTTAACACGGAGGTTAAATTGATGGAGTAGCTAATTTAATCCTTGTAAAAGGATGTAATCTGTGTAAGGGCCATCTCCACGTGGGATTATTAGATGAAGAAGCAATAATACACTTGTTATCTCACAATGTTGTGGCTCTAACACAAAGCCTATTAAACCCCATGCGAATGTTTCTATTCTGTTTAGTGCCCTCTCTCATGATTCATGGGAAAATCTGATCATAAGTTGGCAAAAAATAAATAGTCTCCCTCCTAAAACTATTTTTCACACACAGCTCTGGGCAGTGTAGTGGAAGAAGTGCCTGGTCACCTCAAAAAGTACAGATCTCTGTACTAGAGTGTGGAGATCTCTGTATTAGATAGAAAAATCACAGAGAAAACATCTTAGTTCAAAAGCTTTCAGCCTGAAACTAGAAAATGCAGCTTGTCTGACTGTCTGTGTCATCGTGGGGGGATTGAGCTAGATGATCTTTCGAGGCCCCTTCCAATCCTTAATGTTCTGTGATTCTGTGATCTGCATCTGCTGGTTGAACACACATGTTGGGAAAACTGGATTCCAAGGCTGGAACTGAAAGGAGTTGAAAGGATCTGACTGTGATAAGCTGACAAATGAGCTCAATTTAGAATTTACTCTGTGCAGATGAAGGTGAAAAATCATCAGCTGTTGACAAATAACAATTAGGTCTACATGCAGGCAAGCTGCAGTGTCCCAGTGCAACTCCTACATCATAGGAGTTGCTAATAATGCTTATACCTTTATGGTCTCCAAACACCTTGTAATTGTTAAAACGTGTTTATCTGCTTAACACTTTTGTGAGACATTGATGATCTAGTTCATCCTGCTTTGAAGATGGAGAACATAAGACTTTTAAACAGCTCTCTGCAGATCTAGGAGTGACTCTGCCAATGGTACATTCGACCATTCAGCATCTAAATCTTCAATGACTTGTGGCTGTTTTCTCCTGTAAGAAGCAAATGCCAAACACTAAATGATTAGTGTGCAGAATATAAAGAAGAGAATGTGTGGTTGATATTTGGAATTGAGGTGTCCCTTAGGTACTACTACAACTTTTTGCTTGGTTTTTGTCATTTATTGAGGCATGTGGAGGTCACCAGTGGTCAGCAAGGATATAACCAAATTCACAGAATCATAGAACATTAGGGATTGGAAAAGATCTTGAAACATAGTCTAGTCTAATCCCCCTAACACAGAAGGACCACCTAAACCAAGTTGCACAGGAACATGTCCAGGTGGGTTTTAAATGCCTACAGAGAAGGAGATTCCACAATGCCCCCAGGCAGCCACTTCCAGTGCTCGGTCACCCTCACCATGAAGAAGTTCCTTCTCACATTGATGCAGAATCTCCTGTGTTCCAGCTCACACCAGTTAGGTGATCCTGCTGTGGTGGGGGGTTTGGACTAGATGATCTTTCGAGGTCCCTTCCAATCCCTAATATTCTGTGACTTTGTGTATTGCCCCTTGTCCCTGGTGAGGGACAGTTCACAAGGTTGTGTAGCAGTAGGACAAGGAGCAGGGTAGATTTAAGTTAGATGTTAGAAAAAAGTTGTTACCATGAGGGTGGTGAAACACTGGAACATGTTGCCCAGAGTGGTGGTAGAAATTCCATCTCTGGAAGCATTCAAGGTCATTCACGCTTAATGGGGCTCTCAGCAAACTAATCTACTTAAAGATGTCCTTGTTCAATCTAGGGTTCACTTATACCTATGATTCTGTGATAAAATCTCAGGGACTGAAGACTGATTTTCCAGTCAGAGGCGTGGTGGCCAAAATGCATGGAAAACCTATCCTTTTGTGTGGATGGATTAACTCAGTGCTTGCTCCGCTGACCACTTGACAAGTCTCACAGTTCAAACACTTATTTTAAACGAACAGGAAAGAACAAAGGAAGATTCCTCCTCGATGTCCCCGATGTCCCTCTACTGGTCACCGTGTACATGTCATCCCTGTGCAGACACAACAAAACCAGACTTGAAAGAATCAGCAAGTGGCCGCTTCATGCCAGAGGCATCTCAAGGGCAGACACACTTTTCTTCTGTCTTTCAATTTGTCTTAGTTTTGTTTCATTTTTTACAGTATTTTTCTACCCCACGAGACCATGCAAGGGGCTGTGGAAAGCAGCGTAGTGCTCTCTCCCCCTTGGTGTAACTTGTGGGTGGACTACTTGAACCATTTGTACAAAGAGACAGAACTATTTCTCTCTCTCTGAAGATCGGGAGAATTCTGCAGACTGATGTGAACAAGAACAGGAGCAGTGAAGCTTTCATCTGGCTAGCTATATCCTGGGAACACTTCCAGGAAGAAAATTCTTTGAAGAAAGTCACAACTGGGAAGAAATTATGTTCTGTTTGTATCTCCTGTAACATTCAAGGCAAAACTCAGAAGGCATGGAAGATTAAGCCGTACCAAATATGTTATTGGTGTCTGAAATCACATGGAAACCCTCTTGGCTGCAGCAGGATGATTCCTTGAGCCTTCTATGGGGCCATCTGTTTTTCACTTAATAAGAAAAGGTTTAGGCAGATTTCCATGTTGAACTAGGGTCTTAGCCCAGCAAAGGGTCATTTCTGGTCTTGTGGAATCAGTACCTCTGAGTAGTACTGACTCACAGATTATGAGCTTGACATCTGCTCTGATAAAGAGGGGTAATTTTGGAATCCTTCTTACATTTTATGCAGCGGTAAAGTCAAATTCTAACATACTTGTAAGCAAATGAGAAGTAAAAATATTCCTCTCTATTATTTATATTATTTTTTCCTTCTTTCAGCTCTAGTCCCTTCTGCATTGCTTCCCTTCATCCTAAGCTTTCTGAGTCTGCTTTGTGCTACACCTGTTATTTCAGGTTATGTCCATCTTCTATGTAATTTCTTCTGAAAGGCTTAAGGTAAACACCAAAGAGCCGACTGATAAACAATTGCTGTAAGAAAGCCAAGTATAATAAAAGCTAGCAGCATGGAGCAATATTTGGGAGTAGAATGTAATTTTAAAGGTCAATAATAAGCCAAGGAAATTTTGCCTGAAGCAGAGCTCACATTGATAACAAAGAGTTGATGTCTTTGGATTCTTTGGCTGCTAAATAAGTTTAACAACCTACCTCTGAGTTTCTCTTTCTAGCTCCCATTTCTTCAGGCTTTCTTGTTCTCTTTTCCTTTTCCTTTTCCTTTTCCTTTTCCTTTNATTTCTCATGACTTATAGTTTCACTTAAAAATGTGGAGACACATCTCTTTAGTATTTATTATTTCATATCAGAAAAACAGTTCATTTCAGTAGAAAACAGTTTCTTGTTCCGTACTTCAGTAGAGGGTAAGTTTGAATTTCCAGGCTGGGCTGCCTGATGACGAAGTGTCTGTAGCATCACAGCTCAGGATTCTAGCATTTCTGTTTCTGTGTTATCTGAGAACAAACTGCTTGAACTTTCTGTGTTGGTTTCCCTTGTCTACTGGGCCAGTCTCAGCTGAAGTCTTAGACTGAAATAGTCAGAGGAAAAACTGTCTCCCTGGGGTCTTTAGACCCCACAGGGATACCACCAAGTATGCAAGTAAAGAGAGTCAATAGGTTTTGATTTTGATGTCCGTGCTGTTGTTTGTCTACCTGCAAGGACATATTCCATCACTGGCAAAAACAAGTTCAAGATGGATAAGAATGGGGTCTCCCTCCCCTTGCTGTGTACTTGCCAGGATAGAGCGGCTGCAATTAGGACAGTTCCGGCAGACCTTTGGAAGGCTCTGTTTACAGGATCCATGATAGTTTTTCTTGCCCAGGCTGTAAAAAAGATAATGGAAACTGGTTGCACTAGGACTTTCTAGATTTTGCATTTATAGACTTCTGAGCTGTAAAAGCACATATTTCAGAGACACAGACCACAGCCTTGTAACAGACTTTATGCTACAGGCTGGGCATTAAGTGCTGGAGCACATGACATCAAATGCATCCACATCTGGGGCTGCATATGGGAGCCTATAATACCCTCCTAACTGCTGTATAGCAGAGAGACAGCTGGAGCTTTAACCCCAGATAGCCCCCACAGTCACTCATTTACACAGGTGGGGTGGGGAAATGGATCAGGATAGTAAAAGTGAGAAAAACTCATGGGTTGAGATAAAGACCGTTTAATAGGTAAAGCCTCACATGGAAACAAAGAAAGAATTCATCCACCACTTTCCCTTGGCAGGTAGGTGTTCAGCCATCTCCAGGAAATGAACTCCATCCCATCCAGACAAAACCAGCACAATCATTCGTGCAGCAACACATGGGGCTATTTTGTTTCGTGTGAAATCAGTGCTATCCATGAGCACGTCTGATGCTTTATTATTCCTATGACAAAAATCAGCAGCAACGCAACTCAATGGGGAGAATCAGGGATGTTTGTGTGAGGTATCTTCATAATGAGGTCTTAGGGCAGCATTCTGATCCAATTACAAAAAGATCTCTCCATGAAATGTTAAACTAAACACCATTATTGTTAGAAAGGTTGAACACGACTGCAGCAAGTCTCTTTGGGGAGACTTTTGAGACTGTTCCTCACAGAGAGCCGGTATGTCTCTTAACTCTTTTCCTCGATCTTCCCCAACCTCATTGCTGAAAATGAAGAACAGAACAAGGTTACATTTGCAACAGAGCTCTTATCACATTTGACTTACAAAGGCAAAAGGCAATTAATACCATCAGCTACCATTAATAGTGCTAAAAGAGCGATGCCCAGGAGGCAGCCACATATGGATCTCAGCGGATAATTTTAACAAAGAAGGACTGTTTTCTGGTAACAACAGATTATGTGTTGCTCTAGGTACTTTCTCTCCTTTTTTGCAATGTAGCACTTACCAAAGGGAGGAAATAAGGCTTTCATTCTTCCAGCTCATGAGCTCTAATATTAAAGCAGCACTAATAGGCTGGTGTTTAACTTCGGCAGTTTGCAATGATTCTCATACTGAAGCCAAAACTTTCCTCAGTATATATCTTATTGCCCATTCAAAGTCATTTCATACTTCCATTTTTAGCTCGATAAAATTCAGCCAGAAACCCTCTGGCTTCCTTTGCATTGTGTTCTCCCTCTGTTAGTTCCCAAACAATGTGAGTACGGATGCACGACTGAAAGCACGGAATTATCGCTCTCTGGCAGATCCTTGACAACCACCAGTTGGGGTTGCAGTCCATCTCAGTTGTGAAATACAACATACTGGCTGGAACTGCTTTTGTGGTAGTTTAACTGCACAACTCAGTTTGACTGAGAATATTCCAGCTATTGTTATGAGGCTGTGAATTATACCAGCGTGTTATGCTGTTCAGGATGACCTTGTCCAATATGAACTTCTGAAGAAGAGTGTAGTGCTTCATTTCTCATGATAGAAAATGCCAGATGATGTACCCCAGAATTGCTAGCACCCACATTTCCACTCAAAAATACAATATATGCATATTTCCTATGCAGCATACACGACGATGGGAATCCCAAACACTACCCCATACATGGGTGATCAAATATGGGGTCTTAATCTGGAACTGAATTTAAACTCACATAACAGATGCAATCTGCACAATAAGACCCCATTATCACAGTGCAGAGGAAACTCTAAAGCAAGCTGCCTTTACATCACTCTCATTTCACCTTTGCCTTCTTTTTTAAATCATTGCCTTCACCTCAATAAATTTTTTTCATGCTTCTTTCTGGGCATCACATGTTCCATCTTTTCCTGGCATTCAGGCTTCCTGACCTAAGACAGGACTATTCATCTTCCTGCCTTGTGGTTCTGAAAACAAATGAACCTAACAGCTGTAATATGTATTGGCTGTTTAGATTCACCTAAATACAGTCACATCTCCAAAAAAGTACCTAGACACTGCTTTTCCATGTCCCCAGAAGTGTTTCTTATCTCTCTTAAACATTTAGGACCAGGCTGAAATAAATGGGTGCATTGCTGTCGAGCCCAAGAGGCCTTCTGCCTGGCTGTCGGTCCCTTGATAGTACCAGTATCACGTCCTAAAACCGTAACGACATAAACAGGCTCTTATCACACAGCTTACCATCCTCTTCTCTACTCTGTGTAATTTTTGCGTAATAGGTTCCACGCTAGTTCTCAAACCTAAAGAAAGATAAACAGGGTGGATGTTAAACCAACATGAAGAGCTGCTTCCTATGACAGGAAGCAGGTGATCATGATGGGGATGAACAACTTGCAGCTCTGTGGAGGTGACTGCAGTTCTTCCACTGGCACAAACTGAGTTTTCTTCCCTTGGCTTTTCGTTGCCTTAGTCTGGCTTTCACCAGCCAGGGTTGCTGTCTTTTTGCCAAAAGCCCTCTTTGTCACCCTATGCCAGGGACCCTTGTGCACCTCAATGACTTTACTCTCTTTTTGTGATTGACTTTCACTTCTCCTTGCTCAACAGAATCAAAACTCAAGCATTTGCAAGCTTCTATTTACAGTGTCATAAAATACATCTTGCGGCAAGATATAAGTTCCCCGGCAAGATTCCACTGTGCAAGTACACAAACCCCTGATTTTTATCTTGTGCCCTTGTCTTCCCTTTTGTGTCCCACAGTGTTTTAATTAAGCTGTAACCTGGAAGCTCTCTAAGACAGAATATATCTGTCTTTGGTCCCATAAAATACTTTATAGCACATTATAAAGACACAGAGAAATTTTGCAAATCAACCTGCTGGCATGTCACCAATACGCTGGAGGTAAGTTACTAGTGAGCTTGGGAAACGCACAGCTCTGTGATATCAACCACTTTTGCTGAGATCTGTTAACATCTCTGGAACTCAGTGCATTCAGTTAGTACCTATCTGAAGGAGCTTCTGCAACAGAGCTGGACAGATTTTTGAAAACACCTTATCATCCTTTTCTTATTGGCATCTTATTATTCTCAACAGCAGCTATTATTAGGTTTATCTAGCTCACACTGATCCAGAAAGGGGAAACTAGACCTTAAAAATTCACCGACTCTCCCCTGTAACAATGAAATAGAAGTAAAGAAAGAATAAGGCAACTGGAGAGCAGAAGAACTGACTGGAGGGGTATTTATCATAGAATCATAGAATCATTAGGGATTGGAAGGGACCTCGAAAGATCATCTAGCCCAATCCCCCTGCCACAGCAGGACCACCTAGACCAAGTCACACAGTCAGTCAAGGTTAGAAGGGACGACAGGATCATCCAGTTCCAAATCCCCTACCATGGGCAGGGACACCCCATCCTAGATCAGGCTGACCAGAGCCCCATCCAACCTAGCCTTAAACACCTCCAGAGATGGGGCCTCCACCACCTTCCCAGGCAACCCATTCCAGGCTCACAAGCCAGGTGGTTAGCAGAAGAAAAGAGGTTCTCCTCCCCCTCTACTCTGCACTGGTGAGACCACATCTGGAATATTGTGTCCAGTTCTGGGCCCCTCAGTTCAAGGACACAGAACTGCTGGAGAGAGTCCAGAGCAGAGCTACAAAGATGGTGTAGAGAGTGGAATATGTCCCTTTATGAGGAAAGGCTGAAGGAGGTGGATCTCTTGAGCTTGGAGAAAGGAGACTGAGGGGTGACCTCATTAATGTTTGTAAATATGTGAAGAGTGGGTATCAGGAGGATGGAGCCAGGTTCTTCTCAGTGTCATGTAATGATAGGACAAGGAGCAGTGGGTTTAGGCTGGAACATAGGAGGCTCCACATCTATATGAGAAGGAACTTCTTCACAGTGAGGGTGACAGAGCACTGGAAGGGGCTTCCCAGGGGAGTTGTGGAGTCTCCTTCTCTGGAGACATTTAAAACCCACCTGGATATGTTCCGGTGCCACTTGGTTTAGGTGATCTGCTGTGTCAGGGGGATTGGACTAGACGATCTTTTGAGGCCCCTTCCGATCCCTAATGATTCTATGATACTATGATCAACATTGCTTTTCTTGACATGGCAGTCACTTCTGTGTCTCCTTGTGTTTGGGTCCCTTTCTTCCACATCTCCAACACACTCTGACCCACTGGATGCTAACGTAGAATCACTAACTGTTTTAAAAAGTTACAATAAGCAGGCTAGAATGAGTGCAAAGGTGTTAGATTTGGTAGAGTAGGGTTATTGGCTGGACTCAAGGTTCTTCTCCAGCCTGAACGATTCTATGATTCTATGGTTAGAGCCAGAAGCAATGGGAATCAGGACTAAAGAGAGGTGAAATTCAGGTTGCAGAAGTGCAATTGCAGCAATTAAAGAGAGAGGAGAGCGTGAAGAAATGAACTCAGTCTCCAAAGAAAGAGACAGACACACCTTTTAAACATATTAACAGCTTACAAATGCCCTCAATCTGTGTGGTAGAAGTAATACGGCCACTCTTCTGCATGTGGATGTTCTGGGGAGTGACACCTTAACTAATACGAAACATCTAACCCATGGTCCACCTCAGCTTTCGTGGCACATTATTGTCAGCAAAGAGCATTACAGCCAGCACAGATTGAAGGTTCAGCTTGATTTGTAGAAATTGCCTGGTAACAAAGGTGCTGAGAAGATGAATGAGTTTGTTAAAAGGGACAGAAGATTTCAAATACAATTTTGTAAGGAAATTAATAGCTCCTTCCTACCTCTGTAACGTGGTATAACAGAGTAAAGGGTGGGGAGGAGGGGAAAAGAAGGCAAACAAGCAAGCAAGCTTTTCTCATTACTGTGGGAAATATCTGAAAAATAGCTTCTGTCTGGTGCTGTCCCTTGACAGGAATTTTTCAAGAGCTGGACCGTAATTGCCAGCAATGTCTCAGACTCCTCCATCATCCTTTCTTGCCTGCTCTCTGCTCCACCACACACTGATGTGTTTCTATCTCTTATCCCATATCTGATGGACAGTGTGAAATCCAACAGGACCCAAGAAACTTGCAATTTTCCTTCCCTGGGCAATGTACAATTAGAAGCCTTTGGGGTTAGAATATTTTAAATCAGACAATAAATCACTTAAAGCATTTAAAAGGAAGTTTTCAGATCACCTGGTACGTTAGGAGAACATGTTCTTTTAACAGCCAAGAACAACACGTTCTTTTAAAGCCAGATCTTTTTCCATCTCTGTTCTTACCTTGAAAATCTTACATTTCATTAAGCTGAAAGTGATTTAGAATCACAGACTTACTGCAGCACAGAATCACAGAGTGAATGAAGTTGGAAGTGAACTCTGAAAGTCATGTTGTCCTAGCACTTTGCTCAAGCAGTACTACCTACAGCCAGTTGTCCAGAACCATGTCCAAATGACTTCCCAATGTATCCAGGGACGGAGAATACACAGCATTCCTGGGAAATTTGTGCCAGTGCTTGGTTACACTCAGAGTCAAAAAGTGTTTCCTGATGTTCAGAGAGACCTTGTCCTGGGCACCACTGAATGAAGTGTGACTCCACCCTCCTTGCACCAAGTACCTTGATGATTCCACTCCTTCTCTAGGCTAAACAGTCACAACTCTCTCATACTTTCTTCCCAGGAAAGATGCTCCAGATCCATCCTTAACTCAATGCAGTGTCTATAGCACTGGGGAACCCAGGACTGGACATAGAACTCCAGCTGTGGCATCACCAGTGCTGAGAGGAAGGGAAGAGTCACCTCCCTCGATGTGCTCCTCACTACAATGTGGAAATCCTTCCCCAGAATTAAATGAGGTTCTCATTCATGATTATGGCTGCCCAAGAGAATGGTTCTACTGAGTATCCAGACCTTTTGAGGGAACATGTATGGGCCAAACACTATTGCTACAAGTCAGGACTTTTATCTGTAATTTTTTTTTTTGAGGTCATCTTTTATTGTCTCTTTCTGTCAGAATTTGTTACTGCCTTTATCCTCAACTAGAACTTTGGTGATGTTGGGGGATCTGGTTTAGGGGTGACTTGTAGAGTAGGGCTGATGGTTGGACTCGATGATCTCAAGGGTCTATTCCAACCTGAATGATTCTGTGGTTCACTGATTCTGCCTTGAAAGTGTGGGAGTAACAAACCATTCTTAATAAAAAAAAGAGGTTGTTCTCCCCACTGGTCTCTTCTGCACTCGTAGAAAAGCTTGATCATGCCCACAAACTCAGTAGTAATTTCCTAAATCAGCATCACTCTTCAGGAGATCCTGATTCAGAGAGAAGGACAAGGCCAGTTTACCCAACACTAACATTTGCTTTAAGATCTCTAAAGCTCATATGACCAGCCTTAGCGTGGTTTACAGTTTCACAGAAATAAACCGAGATGTCATACACCACATGAAACTCTCTTGTTATTGTTATTGAAGAGAGGTCATGTAACAGACTCTCATCAGCCTGTAAGGCAAGAATGTAAATAAAAATTTAAGGATGTTTAGACTCCTTGTTTCAAAAAGAAAATTAACCTCCACACCCTTGTTCTTCTCATTTATGTGTCTATCCTTGCAACCTTCTACCCTCTTTTTCTCCATAAAGCCCAATGGGTTTTGTGCAACTGCCACAGTATATAAAATACAGGTTTTAGCATCATTTAGATAATATTTCCCTTCTCCTCCAATTATGGAACCAATATTGGCCCAAGAAAATGTGAAATAACGGTTCTTCAGATGGCAGTCTGGCAACAGCTCAAAATCAGGGAAGGAAATACAGAAAATCCTTTGGGAAAACTGATGAAAATGTCAAGGATGCAGAAGGAAACAGATAACATCTTCATTGCTGGCACATGCTCACGCTGGTAGGTTACACTTTGCTGTGGAGAGAAATGATTACATAGATGCTACACATCACATGGAGAATGGATGTGCCCTCTCTGGAACCTCATCCTCACTGCTTTTGAAATACTTTGGAAGCTTTATCACAAACCCGTCCATGACTTTGACACCAGTGCTAAATATGCCGCTACAAAACCCAAAATCAATAGGCTGGGAGGCAAACCAATCCTTCAAGCCAGCCCTGGCTGTCACAGCCACTCCTGTGTGACCACATCCTTGTAGCTACATCTGCCAAGGATCCACACAGAAAATTTCCCTGTCAGAAACACTGAGAAGTTCCACCTGAATTCAGAGGCCAGAAGAGAGTCAATCATTTGCCTCGCAATGGCATATTTCAGGTTCTGAAATGTAGAGAATCAAGAGCAGAGGATGAGCCTGCCCTGACCATCAAACACACCTTACATTTTGTAAAGCGCTTGGAAGTCTCTTGATGAAGGGGCTGTGTAAATGACAAATGCAATTACATCTGGGTGTTTGAGAAGAATCATACTACTAACACTATTTTTATTTTCCAGAAACGTTGCAGCATCAAGGCTTCCATTATCTGCAGCCACTTAAGATTCCAAGTTACTTTTGCTAAAGAGAGAGCGATAGCTTTGGTGTCTGGGCTAAGATCCAAATGAGTAATTACATTCTGCCAGCCTACATTTCTCCTCGAGTTTTATATTAGATAAAGTTCTTTTCACTTAGCAATGTTTCTTTTTAAAGACTGACGTCTTCCAAGCCAGAAGCAGCTGCATTTCACTGATGGCTGAAATAATTCCTGCGTAAACACAATTTGAATAAATCAATTGCTTTGTGGTTTTCAAAGTGCTGCGTCCACTCCAATTCATGCTTCTCGTTTGTTACACACGTGGAGTAAAATCCTGTAATGCAAGCAGAACAAAAATCCATGAAATCCTTTTTTCAGAGAACAGCCTAAGCACCATCAACGGGGGGAAATGCTGTGGGGAATTCACAATTACTTTCTAGGATTTTGTTCATAAACGGCTTTTAATGAGATGGCATTTTAGATTAGTGTGATGCAAATAAAACAGCCATTCACCTGTTTAAAAATCCCATCAACAAAACTCCAAGTAAGACGAACTCACGTTAATGAATCTGTGAACTTCCTTAAGATTAATTTTAGAAGTCCCTGGCTCAGAAAACAGTTAATTGGTGTGAGTTTTTGCTTTTGTTCAGAAATATAAACTCAGCTTCATAGATTAAATGTGGTTTACTTGCTAATGATTCTTGGGCATCAAAGCTGAGAGCTGCTAAGGTGGAAGAGATGAAATGAGTATGTAAAAGGCAACGGTGAAATTGTCAGGCTAAACTGAGGTGGCTGCAAATCAGGTCTCCAACTTTACAGCCCTGCTCACAATGTGCAGTTAAGAGAGCTGCTGGTGGCAATCTGTGGAACATCACTTAGTGCTCTTCTGCTCTGTCCAGTGTTTTATTTCAAATGAGTAGTTACAGTCAAAGATACAGTAAGCTGTTTCCTTCAGATGTTTTTCCCCATGAATAATCCTGTTCTAAAGAAGAAAGGGAAGGCTGCTTGTACAGCCCTGCTGGGGAAAGGAAAATGATCTAGAAGAATCTGCTTTAGCAAGGGGGTTGGACTAGGTGATCCCCAAAGGTCCCTTCCAACTGCAACCATTCCATGATTCTGTGATTCTATGAAACTCCATCCATTTTTTAGGATAGGATCCATACCTAGATCCACAAGGAAGGACAAAAAAAAGAAAAGAAAAAGGATAGGAGGCTAGTGCTAAGATAACAGCTCCTTTCTTGACATGTTCTGTCTGCACCAGGCATTTTTCTGTAGTAGGGGTGATCTTTGTTCCTGTTCACCTTGGATTACTTTATCTCTGCTCACCAATGGAGATGGGCACCCCCTGCCCAAATCCCCATTCATCCTCTCCAGGACAGGAGTACGTTGCGTTTTTGTGATATCAATTACTCTGCCCACAGCACTGCTTTGTGATGCTGTTTTGCTGAAAGACCTACGTTCCCCCTCTAGTCTTCCCTGGTGAGACCACATCTGTAGTTATTGTGTCCAGTTCTGGGCCCCTCAGTTCAAGAAGGACATAAAACTGCTGGAGGGTGTCCAGTGCAGAGTCACAAAGATGATGGAGTAGAACGTCTCCCTTACGAGGAAAGGCTGAGGGAGCTGGATCTCTTGATCTCTGAGAAAAGGAGACCAAGGGGTGACCTCATTAGTATTTATAAATATGTGAAGGGTGGGTGTCAGGTGGATGTAGCCAAACTCTTCTCAGTGTTGTGTAATGATAGCACAAGGGCCAATGGGCGTAAGCTGGAACATAGGAGGTTCCACATCAATATGAGAAGGAACTTCTTCACGGTGAGAGTGACTGAGCACTGGAATGCGCTGGAGACATTTAAAACCCATCTGGATCTGTTCCTGTGTGATTTGTTCTAGGTGATCCTGCTGTGGCAGGGGGATTGGACTAGGTGATCTTTTGAGATCCCTTCCAATCCCTCATGTTCTATGATTCTGTTTGTTGGACAGAAAACTTGAAGCTCAGCAGAATAAATCATAAACAGTGTTATTACTGTGCAATAGTCCTTTACAGGCTAAAACTTGTTGCAAGATATTGATTAGACCAGTCATATTTCTTACATCTTAAAGGATTTTAAGCCATTTACAGCAATTACAGTGTCTTCATAACTCTGTCTTCCTAAAACAATCTCTGAGCTCCCTGAAGGACACCTTGAATGGGCAGAAGTGAGTGGTAATTTTCCAGTTTCTTCTGTGAAGCCAGGATTTTGTCCACGTAGGCATCTGGAGAGCTTTCTATATTTATAGATATATTTCTGTGAGTTCTACTCTTCCAAACCAGCTCCATGGCATGGGAGTAGCAGCTTGGGGCATGCGACTGCCATCCACACTTCCCACATTGCACAGCTTCGCACACATCTGTTCCCCAGCTGCAGGGAAATCCCACACATGGTTTTGGTCACATTAAGTCTGAAGCAGGAAACGTGGAGAAACTTCATGTTCTCTCAGTGCTGTGACTGAAATAGAATGATAGAATCACAGAATCATGGACTTACTTTGCTTGGAAGAGACCTTTCCTATCATCAAGTCAAACCTTCAAGATAGAAGTTCCAAGTCATCACTAAACCATGTCCCTCAACTCCAGGTCCACATGTAGTTCAAATGACTCCAGAGATGGTGACTCCACCAGTGCCAAAACACTGCAGCTTGCTTCTGCTGTGCACATGGAATTTCATTCTGAACATTTATGTCCCATAGGCTTCACACCATGCTGTGACTGTGGGCATGCACTCCAGTTAGATTAAGGTGCATTAGGTTACTCTTCCACGCAGGAGATGTGCTTATTTTCCCTGGATGCATAGGTGGCTTTCAAGATCAATTTAGGCACCAGCCAAAGTGTATAATCATTGTACAATAATTACACTTGGGGTTTTTTTTTTTACAAACCAATCAAGGGCTAACAGCTCATAGTAAATAAGTTTATCAGAGAAGCAATCATCGTAAGTCATTTTCATTCATTCATCTACATGACAAGTACTGACATTAGAATGCACCTTGGGATGGCTTTTGCGTTTGGTGAAGTGACTGAGAACAGCTATAGACTTTGTTCACAGCCTCTTGGTGGCTCACGGTGGCATTAATAGTTTTGCACTGATACCTGCAAGACTTGCCTAATGTTGATGAAACGTCCCCACCGGCACCACAGATATTGGATAAGTCTCCTCTGTGTGTAGCACCTCAAATTCATTCGAGTACCTCCTGACATGTGGATTATTTTTTGAGGCTGTGTTGAGGTGAGTACTGAGTCTTCAGAGCAACAAAAATGTACATAAACCAAAATAGGAGGAAAATATCCAAAGTTTCATCCTTAAACAATTTTCTTTGACTAATCAAGTAAATAATTACAGTGAGTCCAGAGAACAAACCTTTAAGCTGATCTCCTGGACCTGGCAGAAATTTGCAGTATGACCTTGGGCAAGGTCAGATTCTGGTTTTCTGTACCCCACTTCCCCATCTGAAGTATGGCAATAATTCTTATTCCAAACAAAGACTGTGAGGCTTAATTAGCATCCATAAAACACCCTGAGATCTGTAGGAAAAAGGTTCTGCAAAAGGGCAGATGTAATTACTGCTACTATAATGGTGCAGCTATGGAATATTCACGGTATAATGGCAAGTCCAGTGAACACTCAGGAGCTTGTAAGAGCAACCGCTTTGCATGAATGCACAAGCACATTAGCAAGTTGTACAAGACACAAAGCAATTCCTTTCTAGCTATTAGGGTCATAGAATCATAGAATCATTAGGGATTGGAAGGGACCCCAAAAGATCATTGAGTCCAATCCCCCTGCCACAGCAGGATCACTTCACTGGAGAAGTTATGGAATCAGAATCACTCAGGGTTGGAAGGGACCACCTGATCATCCAGTTCCAATCCCCTCACCAGGCTGGGACACCCTATCCTAGATCAGGCTGGCCACAGCCCCATCCAGCCTGGCTTTAAACACCTCCAGGGATGGGGCCCCAACCACTTCCCTGGGCAACCCATTCCAGGCTCTCACCACTCTCACAGTGAAGAACTTCCTCCTCACATCCACTCTAAATCTACTCATCTCCAGCTTTGCTCTATTGTCCCCAGTCCTGTCGCTATCCTCCATCCTAAACAGTCCCTCCCCAGCCTTTTTGTAGGCCCCTTCAAATACTGGAAGGCCACAGTAAGGTCACCTCAGAGCCTCCTCTTCTCCAGACTGAACAGTCCCAATTCGCTCAGTCTATCCTCATAGGAGAGGTGCTCCAGCCCTCTGATCATCCTCACGGCTCCTGTCCTGCAAAGAGTCAAGAGCCCCAGTTTCCCACTGAACTCACTGAAAACTCCCTGGTAGCAGGGAGTGTGGGATCAAGGGCCTTGCAGGATAAGAGTCTTCAAAATTAAGTTGAAATTGCCATCAATGAGGAAAAAAAAAAAAAAGAAAAGCTGAGGGTCTTTTCCTTATTGATTAGAATCCCTCTGGTCATCTTCAGTGAACTGATGTACTGGCACCCAGCACCAAAGAGTGGAGAGCCGGATCCATCACTGGTATAAATCATGAGAGTGTTCCCGAAGTCACTGCAGCTACACTGATTTATGGTAGTGAAGAACCTAAGAACACAAAGCATTCTTGAGGGGTTTATTTTTATGACACAAATGAGAACTGATGCACCAAATTAAACTAGTTTTATGCTGGTAAAAGGAATCTCAAATAAATAAATCCTTTCAAGGCTCAGTTGCTGCACATTTAAATAGACAAAGTGTCAAGATTAGTTTATGGTTGAAATAGATATAAAAATTAATTCCTTAGGATTTAGAACAGCAACTGGATATATTGTGGATTTAAATTATTAATGTTCTTGCATTTGCTGTTACCTAGAGGTTCACAGAGCCAGCTGCTTGCTTTTGAAACAAGGATTCATTAATTCCTTTCAAACCAATTACAAGACATAATAACTGACAGCGTCTTTGTGTAATGCGGATATTTAAGGACTTCCAGCTCAAGGACAATACTAAAAGTCCTACAAAGTGTAATCCTTGTTGACACTTTGGCTGGCTGTGTTTTCTCAGGTATCTAGCCTTGACAATCTCCTTTGGACTGTGGAGGCACCCCAACCCTTATTTGCACGACATCTGAGCTCATGTCCTCTGCTGGGAACCGCTGCAAAAGATGGTACCATTTTCAGCGTCCATTTGAGCATTCATCAGCCCCCATCCATGCTTTGACGTGTTTCTATACATCTGATTACTTCCAATATTCATTGGAATTTCCTCAGATTTCAACTGATGACAAAGTAGGATTTTGTAAAATATGAATCTCTAGGCTGCAAAGGTTGGGAGGCACCAACTGTAAGTTGATCCATGGGAATTTCCATCTACCTCAGGAAGATGTTGTGAGAATTCAGTGTAATGCTTTGGGGAAGAAAACGTTGCTCTTCAGGGTGGATCGCAGTGATCTGCTGGAGAGAAAACTTAGCACTGTGAAAGAATGCAGCTGAAGGAGTCAACATTTACTTCGCTCCTTTGTAAGCCTAGTGTAAAGACTGTCCCATGGAACACGTTCATGAAGGTCTGGAGAGACTGCATAACTAGTTCTCAGATCAAAAGCTTCTCCATTAGAAACAAAAGAGACAAAACTTCAGGATCTACTTTCAGTGAAGACTGTAAAAATTGTGCTTGGAAAATGATAGTAAACTTCAGGTCACTGACTGCCCAGTGGATTTTCAAAAAGCCCTGAGTGTAGTTGATTTGGGATCAGATGTTTCTGAGTTTTACTGGGCCATGAAGTCTCATCTGTCCTCTCTTCACAGGAGATGTACACCAGAATTTTAAGTCCTCTGAGTGCAAATCGAATTTCCCAGCCCACCAGGCATTTGGCAGTGAAACTGGCCAGTTTCCAGGCTCCCTGTTCCCTGACAGTCTGTTTTCCACAGAGGAGAGCATGCAGATTCCCTTTCTCCAGCTCATCCCAGCAAAACGGCAGAGACAGCGCGGAGCACATTTTGATTTTGCAGAAAAGAATAATCTCGGTGCTATCAGATGACCTTGGCATATTTGAAATTAAATTTGGGAATATTTAGGCACTCTCAGGGTAGAGGAGCCTGAAGCATTGTTATAATTTATGGCAGATGTCTTTAATGTCTGTCCAGCACCCATGGTTCTTCGTGAATCCTCCTATTTGTCAAAAACATTATTGCATAAATATGCAAATATAACATTTAAGCCCAAGGGAGGAAAGAGGCAGAAGAGATGCACAATGTGAGGGGGAAATAGTTAAATATTTAGTGAGAAAATATTAATGATGTGAGGACATCTGAAAAAAGAACACAGTGAAGTCATAAGGACTGTGTATACTAGGAGGTAATTAAAAAAGTGACTCACGAGAAAGGTCTTCCACATCCAGAGCTTTCAAAATTAACTCCATGACACAGCAAAACAGGTTTTCCCAGGTAATTTCTGTGTAATGTTTAATTGATTTCTTTCTCTCCTTTGTAGGGGATTGAGGGAATGTATCTGTGATTTTTGCAACCTTGGGCTGTTCATCTCCGTATGAACAACAGCGGAAGGTCAAAACCCTCAAATACATTAAAGCGGCTACAACATCCAGAAATTGCAAAATCAGAGAGTTACACAAATAACAATCATTGTAGTACCTAAGATGAGATCAATTCACAGCTGGTGCGTACAACTACCGACAATCCTTGCCCAAAGAGAGTCCAGTCCATGCAATGATCTAGACCTTAGATGAGTCACTCCTACAGTTGTAATCAGTGGGACTACTGGCAATATTCAGACTAGATGTGTATAAATCTTTTCAGAAGGTCAGAGCTGACCAAGTGAATAACCTCAACAAGCGGCACGAAGGAGGTCATGGGATGGAGAAGAGATGTCAGGATTTCTGCAGTTAGGCAGATGGGCTAATCCATCTAGTGCATCAGACTGGCACCTGCACTGCTTCCCTGCATGAAGCACCTGGGGAAGAGAGTCATGTGCTACCACTTACCAGCATAATCTTCCCTGCAAATATCATGTGTTTTGCTTGAACCACAGAATCACAGAACATTAGGGATTGGAAGGGACCTTGAAACACCATCTAGTCCAATCCCCCTGCCACAGAAGGATCACCTAGACCAAGTCACACAGGAACACATCCAGGCGGGCTTTAAGCGTCTCCAGTGAAGGAGACTCCACAACCCCCTGGGCAGCCTGTTCCAGTGCTCTGTCACCCTCACCGTGAAGAAGTGCCTTCTCATATTTATATGGAACCTCCTATGTTCCAGCTTACACCCATTGCCCCATGTCCTATCACCAGATGACATTGAGAAGAGCCTGGCTCCATCCTCCTGACACCCACCCTTCACATATTTATAGACATTAATGAGGTCACCCCTCAGTCTCCTCTTTTCCAAGCCCCAGCTCCCTCAGCCTTTCCTCGTAAGGGAGGTGCTCCTTTTCCTTCATCATCCTCGTTGCTCTACGCTGGAAGTCTTGAACACTGCACTACAAAATATTCCATCCTACATATATGGCTTTTTGTGTGTTCTTCATTCACAAAGGAAATTTCATCTCATGGTACTGAATTGACAGAATGAGTGTTTGAACAATCAAAGGTTGGAACAGTAAGTTTATGCATATGCATTAGCTGTTCTAAAAGTTCTGTTTAATGAATAATCATAAAGATAATGTAACTGATTCCCTGATGCAGGAAAAACGTCATTTTGGGGTCATGGACTTAAAGGATATGAAAAAGTAGGACATTGCAGGCATGAGAATGACAGCCAGAGTGATTACAATGGAAATATCAAGGCTGGAATGAGTGATGTGACAGATGGGATCACTGAAGAAATTTAAGAAGGGCAAGAAAGAATAAGAAAGATGAAACTCATGATGGATTTAATGCCTAAGATATAATACTGGGTTTGGTACAGAGGGGAAAAATCAGCTGGCATCAGAAAGATGTAAGAATGAAGGTAGCTAAAAGCAAAGTTTCCACAGCTAGGCTGTAGAGAAATCATTTAAAAAAGGAAGTAATTTGTGAGTCTTTCTCCTTGAGATGTGATTGATGTTGAGCAAAGCAGTCCTGCAGCTAACCTAGATGTCAGTGGGTGATAACAGGACAGAATTGGTGACAGGGTGGATACTGGAGGAAGGCAGCTGGTCACAGAGGAAAGAAATGGGAAGAAACCAACAAACTTACAATGAGAATATGAGGAGTTAAGAATAGAGCTTTAATAAGGCACCCCAGAAGAGCTGTCAGAGACCCTGTCTGACACGTGAGAGTAAATCATAGAATCATTAGAGGTTGGAAGGGACCTTGAAAGATCATCTAGTCCAATCCCCCTGACACAGCAGGATCATCTACACCAAGTCACACAGGAACATATCCAGGCAGGTTTTAAACATCTCCAGTTGGCTCATCATCTCCAGTCCTCATCAGCCAAGGCAGGCTCCTCTCTTGCCTAGACTTCCCTGAAGTCTCAGCAGTCTGGGGTCTGATATCAAGACAGTCTCCAGAAGTATAGACAGAAGTAAAGCTGAAGGAGCTACATTACAAGCTGAGAGCTGTGACGTTTCAGGAAGATATGGGTATCTTTAGATATGTTGTACCTGGACTGAAGGTCCCAGCACACAACATATAGATGATGAAAAATTCTGTTACTTTGCAGGTAACAGAAGACTGCAGGAGGTTGCCCAGAGAGTTTGTAGAGTCTCCTTCTGTGGAGACACTTCTTGCTCACCTGGATGCAGCCCTTTGCCACCTACCATGGCCCTAGTTGAACCTGCTTTAGTAGAGGTGTTGGACTAGATGACCTAGAAGTCCCAACCCCTACCAGTCTTTGATTCTGTCATTCTGTGCTTTCACAGAATCACTCACTAAAATGGAAGCACCTTTCTGGGTGGCTTCATCTCTCTTACTAACACTACCAAATAGCTTTGGAAGTGTAAGAAGTGACTAATTTCCCCTCTTTGAAACAATTCTGGTAATTTATGTGAGCAAAATCTAATTATCCAAATTGAAATTTAGCCAGCAGACTGGCCTTACAGTTCTACTGAAGCGAAACCACCAGAAACATGCGGAATTCCCTCTAGCATGAAGCTAGGGTATGGATTCAGTCCTGACTGAAGTGGAACAAAATGCCTCTGAAGCACTTCCCTGGAAAGGTGCTGAGCTAACACCAGCCCTCCCTCTTTTCAGTGCGACGGGGGTGCTCATCAGCTTTTCTCATGCTCTGATGCAATGCATGTATAAGGGTGTTTGAAAAGTTGGCCTCTGTAAAGGCAGAAGGAGATTTGTTCCCATCTTCTTCAGGTACAGGTTCTGACCAAAGGACGTGTTCTTTTCTGCTGACACAAAAATTCTTGTGTTGATCAATCCTGATCCTGAAACAGGATCTGATTTAACAGAGCCCCAAGTGGTGGAGCTAGAGGATGGGCAGAGTGTGCCTGCATCCCTTAACGCAGGTGGTGATGAGAAATGTTAAAATCCAACCACAAATTGCCCAGACAAGAATTCCCTGGTGGGCCTGCATGCCGGGTCCTGAGGCATCGCACCTCTGCCGCAACCTGGCCAGATGGGTGAGCGGGTGGAAAATAGGAGCAGACATGCTGGGCGCCAGGAGACTTCATGTGGTTAGCCTCTGCCATGGCAACCCTCCTCTGGCACATCTTTGCTGAACAGAAGGGGCAATCTTGCCTTTGTAGTTAAAGATAAAACGGGAATCTCAGAAGCAAGTCTCTGGAGCATCTGTGCCACTGTATATCTGACTGTTTCTTTAGTTCTCTGCAGTGTCCCACTCAATTAAGCAACTTCTGCTTTCAACTCTGCATCACCTGTAGGTTCAGTTTCTAAAAATGTTCCTTATCTATCATGTCACCATTGCTCTCTCTTTTAATGGGTTGACATCACTGAGTTCATGTGTGGAATGAAAACAGACTATAAAAAGAAATTAAAAATCAGATATTTACTGACACGTGACTATCCTTTCCTGTTCCCTGCTTCAGCTTGCTGTGAGAGCTAATTAATGTCCATGGAATTGTCTGAAAATAAATGCACCACATCACTAGAATTCAGCTGAGCAATTCTTGTTGTCCAGCAGAAATGTTGTCTGATTTATCCACACACTGGTCACCTCTGACCTGGATGATAAAAAATCCTTGCGTAGCCTTTAAAATTATTGAAGGTAAAACTTGTGTAGATCATAGAAACACAGAATCATTAGGGATTGGAAGGGACTTCAAAAGATCATCTAGTCCAATCCCTCAGCCACATCAGAATCACTTAGACCAAGTCACACAGGAACATTTCCAGGAAGGTTTCAGATGCCTCTGGTGAAGGAGACTCCACAACCTTCCTGGGCAGCCTGTTCCAGTGCTCCGTCACCCTCAACATGAAGAAGTTCCTTCTCATATTTACATGGAACCTCCTATGTTCCAGCTTACACAGAGCTTAGAAATCCCAGTTCCACAAAACTACCCTCTTCCAGAAAACACAGAACAAGAGCAAAAAGCTAAACATCTTCTCTGCTAAAGACACCAGTTCAGCCTCCCCTGTTGTCAAGTTCTAAACCCGAGAGGGCAGCTACCCTCTCCCTGTGCAGTGCTCACCTTCCTGTGCTTCTTCCTGAGCAGGGACAGATGCTGCTTTAGTTACTGAACATGGATGCAAAACAACCATTAGTCCCTCAAAAAGTCTTCTGGATTGCTTTGGCACAATGATTGCCCATCCCCATCCACGAGGCTCTCTTTAATTACGGAACAACTTTTCTCAGTTGCATTCAGAGTTGAAAAAGCAGTTTGGTTACTATTTCTGAACCAGTAATGGTACTTGGCTGGAAAGAGGGTTTCATGGACTGCCCTTCCTCCTGACAGCACTGTCTCGGGCAAAACTGCCTGTTTCTCTTTTGGACCATGGGCCAGAGGACCTTTTTCATGGTATGGTAAGTGTGATGAAGCGTGGTGCTTTCTTCCAGCTTTAACATGGTCACTCTTGGTTCACTCTCAAGTTTTTCACATGGAGTCCCAGCTCATTAAACCAGATTATTTCATTAAGTCATCAGCTCTCCTTTACAGCATAAGTTGCATGCAGCACAGACAGTGACAAGAAGCCTCCTTTTTTCTGCATGAGCAGTAGGTAGCTCCTGGCATCTTAGTAACAGCCAGGACACACCTGCACAAAGTCTAGAAGGCTGAATTCCATCTCTTGTCAGAGCTGAAGGAAACTGTTTATGGTCAGCCAAGAAGACCATTGTCTTTACAACTACAAAGAGATCATTTTTTGTTTTTTCTATAAAATTAGGATATAGCAAAGCTTTTTAAATGTATTTTTTTCACTTAATGGGCTTTCCTCTTGCTTTGCAGAGCTACTGCACGGTATCTGCTGCAGTGGCTGTCTAGGGCCCCCTCAGCAGTCAATCATTAGGGCTGTAGAAAATATCGACTTTTGGGCAAGGTGCTCAGCACCAGTTAGAAGCCAGAATCCTGAGAAATTTACTGTTTCTAAAAGGGCTCTACAACAGATATCATCTATCACATTTTAGCAGCTGACTTTATGAAGTTGTCTATAGATAAAAAGAGAAGCTTTAAAGCTTTTTAAAGCCTTCAAGTGAATCTGTTTCCTTAGGGATCTTTCCACCTGCCTTAAAACAGCCTAAGCTCTCTTCTGTGGATATTGACTGCTCTAATTTTGCATTTGGGGATTGTTTTATCTCTGAGACAACCTAACACACCCAGGGTGTGATGGTTTCCCTGACTGGGCCGATCAAAGTTTTTCATTTGCTACTGGCAAGTAGTAGCTGAAACCTGACTAACATCACTAGGTAGTATCTCTCATCACGATCTCATTTCAACACCTCTTTATAGTGGTTTTTTTATTTCATTGCCCAAAATTAAGTTCTTCATTTCTCCACAGCCCCTAGACAGCCACTCCATCCTCCTTGAGACAGATTCTAATGCTTTGTCTTTTTAGGAACATTTCTTTAGCCTACACACAACATGCTCAATTTCATGGAGCAGTGATCCCTATCTCATTGAGTTTCTAATCTAAAAAACAAATTACACTTGAGTTTCATTTTCATGTATGCACCTAGTGAGAAACAGAATTAAAGGCAGTTTTTCTTTCTGAGTGGTATGATACCCTGAAAGCTCCAAAAGATGCTGCATGAAATGAACTTGCTGGAACCAACTGAAAGTTGAGGTTTTTTCCTGTGATATTTGCAGCTCTGGCATTGTTTCCTCTCTTCAGTCGTTTGAAAGAGATTTCTTTTTGTTCTGTATTCTTCAAAAAAACCAGATGTCTAACGTGCTGTTGAAATAATTTTCAATAATTAATTAGAAAATCTTGTTTTGTTTTTTTTTGTTAATAATAACATGAATTTTTAAACACCATTTCTTTTGTATACCTCTACTCAATTTCATTTTCGATTCACAAAGCCAAAAACTTTTAGACATTAAAGAAAAAAAGATTTCATCCTCTTTTAATGAAAACCAGTGATTTTTCAAGTCCATTTCTGACAAAAAATATTTTGGGAAAAAGAATCCACCAGCTGTACAGGCAAACCTGTATCAAAGCAGCACAGACTTTGTAAATCCATCATTTAGATGCAAGATCCACCGAAGTGATGTGTGGCAACTGTTTAATAATGCACAGCAGCACCACACGGCAACTGAAGATGAGAAGACAAGAGGAATGACATATGGAACTGTAAGTGCTGAGCGCAAGCAGGCAAAATGTAATCATCTGAATGTGAATTCTGCCACCATAACAGAGCAGGTGTCGCAGCACTTAGAGGTATTGTCTTCACATCCTTGATGACAACGTGTCAAGGTGTCTTTTCTGTCCCCTTTTTAAGAGATGACTTGCAGAACCATGATGATGTCACCTTCTCGCTTGAGTGTTAGTTCACAGCACGTTGGTGAATCACTGGTACCATTTCTTTCGAAGAGTGGTTGTATTTTTGGAGGTCTACCTGACTGACTGATGTGGTGTATCTGAGCAGGTAGCAAATGCGTCACAATGAACCTCACATGTTTTAATGTGTGAAGACAGGGATGAAAAGTCATGTTTTTGGGGTTTTTTTAGAACATGTTTGTGTTTTTAAAAATCTGAATTATTTCTGTCCTTCACCATGCCTCTAATGGTTTGCTGTCAAGCCTCATTGGTTTCTCCTGATGTGGCTGGGCCTATTTTGCTGCTGGAGTGAAAGTGTAGAGACATAAGGGATGGATGACCTCGTGCATTTTAAAATTTCTTTCTTTTTCCCATTTGTCAGGAAAAAAAATCCAGACCTTTTGTCCAGATCAGGGGATAAACAATATTTCAACTCGTCATGTCTGAAGGAAAAAATGAATCAATTTGCAGGCCCAAATATGTTTAAAAAGAAGCAGAAATCCAAAGAGCAAGAGACAGAGCACTGGAACGGGCTGCCCAGGGGGGTTGTGGAGTCTCCTTCTCTGGAGATGTTTAAAACCCACCTGGATGTGTTCCTGTGTGACTTGGTGTAGGGGATCCTGCTGTGGCAGGGGATTGGACTAGATGATCTTTTGAGGTCCCTTCCAATCCCTGATGATACAATGATTCTACAGTAATGATGTATTAATTGCTAACACAATTATTTTTCAAATGTTAATGAACTATTCTTGCATTTTAAATAATATTTAACTTCTTAAAATGTTTCCATGAGGCAAACTATTCCCAGTGACATCTGTTCTCAGTCAAAACTGTTGAATGAGGAATCAAATCATGGCTTGTTCCTTCCACAGGGTTTGATGGAACTTGCTAAAAATGATGTGTTTTTCAGAAGAGCAGCAAGCAAGGTCTTTAGGAACCTTGGACACAGAAAGTCATTACCAGGATATTCAGGAGTGTCCACAGTCTGGCTGTTGATCATGTCCAAGGGAGGTTGCCATAAGAACTTCAGAAAAATCTGAGACAAATTCTGCCTGATCTTGGCTGGATTTTAGATGATGACAGAACTGGGAAAGAGCAGCCTAGAATTAACTGTCTTTGGAATGGAAATATGAAACATTTTGGAGCATGGAAACATTGGAGGATGATGGGCTTCAAGAAGCACTTCATTAGAAAAGAGAAATGAGAGTCTAATTTGGAAATAGATCTTGCTATTAAAAGACCGTAACATTGTGTTTGAGGTAGTTCTCGCTCTCTTCTCTCCTCTCTTCTCTTCCCTCAGTCCCCTGCCCTCCCTTCTTCACAACAGAGTTCACAGTATATAGGATGATATGAAAAAACTTAGATTCTCTGTAACTCTGTGTAACTGTGCAATCTCACAAACTAACTTATCTAACAATATCAAGATAGGGTTTAAATATTAGTACTGTCTGTTACCCTTTGTGCCTTGGCTGTGAAGGCATGCAAAGCTTTGCCCTTGATTTCCACACTCTTTGACTCCATAATTGCACAAATCTGTTGATAACAGGACAGGGGCAAAAGAAAGCTGAACCCAAATAGCAAAGGAAGCATCCCCCTTGAGGTAGTTACTTTCTGCACTGCAGAAGAAGAAAGAGGAGACATATCATGGCCCTATTTTGGTACTGTGAATTCATTTTGCTATATGATATTGCCCAGGGTTCTATGACTGAAGAGGCAAAGCACTCTCCATCTTCATCAGGAGAAAGCTGGGAGACAGGGAAGTTGCTCATTAGAGAGAGTTATGTAAAAAATAACAGAGGCACAGAGCTGGGGGAAACAAACAGAATGCAGCGAAGCAGGAAGGCTGAAGGGTGAGCAGAAGGAAGCAGCATGGTAAAGTCAGGAGTCACATCTATGTAAATTACAAACAGGAACCTGAAAAAGTCACTCCCTGTAAAAGTCTCTGCCCGTAAGGGAGAGAACAGGTCAGTGAGACAGTGGGATGCCATGGCCAGGGAATAAAGATGGAAAAGACACAACCAAAGCTTTTGGCAGCTGTGGCTAAAATGAGAAGATCCATCCACAAGGAAACAGATATACGAGTTAGTGCTGCCAATTTCCCACTTTTCCCCTTTTTGTATGCTTTGTTTCTGCTTTCTTCTGCCTGGAAAGGAAGTGCATTCTGGAAAGGACCAATGCTTGCATTGTGAGATATGAAGGTGCTGAGCATCCTGCTTATGCTAACTAAGCTGTAATGGTGATAAGGAAGGAAATAAAGTGAAAGCTTGACTTTCCTGAAATCCACAAGATTTCTTCACTGATGTCAGCAGCCAAGATTTCAGCCATGATATTTTAAGAACCTTGCATTTGGAGACTGTATTTCCAAGGCCAGACATGTGCATTGTAGGTACCTACACAGCCTTCAGTGTTAATTAAAAGAAACAAACATTTCAGGGCTGTTCACCTCTTTCAGGGGGAAGCACAGAAATAAAATCCTCTCCCACAAGTAAACACTAAGGCCTGATTCGTATGTAAATGTCTACAATGCACTGGGATGAACCCTGCTGAAGATGTGTAGGGTGTGATGAAGCCATGAAATTTGATTTGTGAAGGAAACGAATGTGTCAGGCTGGGGGGTGAGTCCTTTCACACGTCTTCATCAGGCTCCATTGCCTCTGTCTTTGCTTTCTGAGGTAAGTCATTCTCAAGAGTAAAAATGAGAATCCTCCAACTTGTGAGTAATTTGTGTGCATAATATTGCTGGCAGTGAGGGTTGAGACACACAGGGCAGAGCTTTTCATCAGCTCTGCTGGGGCTGGAGAATGAGGAGGGTGGTGGATGGACGAACTGGCTTGAATTGGTGCAAGGGAGACAGATGCCAAATCAGTAGCCTGTCGTGGTGACAAGTAGGAACAAAGCAGGTACATTATGGAGGAAAAAAAGTCCATGCATCATCCTTCCATCTTCCAGAGCCTCATTTCCACTTCCTGCTGAAAAATGAGCCGGTGAGCAACTAAAACTTCCACAAACTTTAAAAGGCCATCTAAAACCTGACAGCGAAAAAAGTCTGCAGCGCTTCAGAAAGCAACTATCCGAGCAGATGGTCTGTTTGCTTTCCTGAAGAATAAAAGTGAAATTGATGCTTCTAAAGCATCTTCCAGGCCTTTAAAGATAATAAACAGGCACAACGTTGCTTGCTCTGACGTGCAGAAAACTCTGGTAATGAACTGTGAGAGCAGACCGGGTCCAGTCCATCTCCTATGAACCAGAAGATACGCAGTGATACGCGTGCAGATGGCACAGTCATCCTGAGCTGCCCCTACGTGCCTTTTGTTTAGTAAATACTATATTTAATGGCCTGCCGTTAACTGCTGAGTATAGTAAGTCAATTTTGCATTTAAACAGTAAAACTTCAAGGAAGTTCATAATTGCATCTCTCTTTACCAAATGACAAGCCATATGCCAGGAAATTTCAAGCCACTAATTAAACAAAACATGCCCAAGCATGTTTTTTAACAAATACTGTACATCATTGTTTAAATTCAGGGCAAATAGTGTTCTGAGCACTACAAATAGCTAAAATGGTGTTTAATAAGATACACCATCTGCATTTCAAACCGATGCCACCCACATTTCAATCTCTTGAATAATCCCCCTGAACAGTTACAGTGGAAAAAACCAGACTACCAAACCACATGCATGGCTTTTTCTGCGGATTTGATGCCATCGATCTCAGGGATTCTCATCTGACTGTTAAACTCATTGGGGTAAAACTGCCAAAGTGCTGCAAAGTGCCAGCTTCCAGATCACACGAATTGAGAAGTCTGCAAACCAAACCAAGCGGCCCTTTAAGAGCTCAGAAAAGGGAGTAATTGGAAATGAATCAAAATAAACGTGAAGTTGTTTCTCTCCCCCTCTCTCAGTATAATTTGACTACTTGGAGCTACTCAGAAAGCCCGGCAACATATGGAGCCCTCCAGATTGTATAATCTCCAGTAACTGCTAGGGCCATCCCTAATCAGCTGAGATGCAGCACGCTGGAATGGAATGCACAGCATAACCCTCAAATCAGGGGAAATTATGGCATTTGGGCACGCAGACATTTTTCCATCTCACTCCACCTCCCCCAGGAGAATGGAGCCTGAAACACAACAGCTGTTTGGTTTATCATCCAAACATCCACCGTGCACTGGGTGTGCAGGTGTTCGGAGTCCAGAGCGCGTTGCCATGTCTGTGCCAGGACAGCTGCTGTAAAGTCACGGGCTAATTGTTATCATTCTCCTACCAAGGAACTGTAGGGGATAGTTATGACAATTAACATGGCAGAAAGGGAGCCAGGGAAGGGAAGGTCTTCAGCAAAGACATCTGCTGGAAAAAGAAAGTCAGTACAAGCCTTTTAAAATTTTTGTTTCGTTCTGTGTTCGGGGTTTGTTTTTTTTTTGCTGCTCTGCAGCTGGTATTTTCTTGTGGACAATTACACTCTTCATGGGATTATTTGTCAGTGTGCTGTGAAAACCACTTCCAGCAAAAGCTGTGGGACCATCTTAAAACCTCTGAGAGCTTGGAAATATAGCCAAGGCTTCTGTTCTACCTGCTTGGGTTAGAAATATATTGAACTACACCCTGAAGATTAAGCCAGAGCTGGCCCTGACATTATAAATAGCAAAGCAAAGAAGCAGCTCAAGGGCTCCTGCCTTTCAGCATTAACTGAATTTACTTTTCTGTGATTTAGAAGGGTGGCATAAAAATGAAATATATCATTTATATCTGTGGTGTGAAAGGCTTTACCGTTTCTGTGCAGAGTCCCACTAAATTGCCTCTCCTGTAGCCTCTGCGGTGGCAAAGGCACTGTAAGTTTTCACAGACGTTTGGCCAGTTAAAGATACAACTGCCAGGTCGGTCGTTTTGCTCTGTGTCTCCTCAATGTGATCCCTCAGGAACCTGACTTCTGTTGCACAATTTCCATTCCTCAACGATAAGTGTAAAGCAAATGGATGTCTACACAGCTTGCCTTGAGATGTTGACTCACCAGCCCTGATGCTTTGCATTGCAGTGAATTTTATGAGTTTTTAAGGTTGAACAATCTTTTCCGATGCTGCAGTGTAGTTCTTCTCTCCCAAGTCCCTCTCCCAGGACCCATCCATTGTGCTTGGTTCATTCTTGATTTCTGGGTTTCGCTCTGGATTTCAAGAGACTGGAGGTGAGGAAGCTGTTACTGCCCTTATAGGCTTGTGAGAGTTGCAAGTGATAAATCCATTAAAACACTGTAGATTTGTTCCTGCAGCATTTATTTCCTTCATTTCAGCTTCGAAACACTGCTACTTGCTGTGTCTCCTAGTTTCTTTACATTTACTTGAAAGATAAGTCCCTGTGTGACTTGGTCTAGGTGATCCTGCCGTGGCGGGGTGGATTGGACTAGATGATCTTTTGAGGTCCCTTCCAATCCCTAATGTTCTGTGATTCTGTAGTTCTGTGAATTTCTGAACTCAACCACAACAGCTCAAACTCCACAAAATCTGCCTGAGAAGCCTCTTTTTAAAAAAAAAAAAAAGAAAAGAAAAATAAAATATATAGATCTTAATGGAAAGTGCAGTTTTAAGACCTCTCAGTGTTCTGATAATGATCCCTCACCACACTTCACTCAGTTAGGATTTTCAGAGGTGCTCAGCCGTGAATTCTGGGGAGTTTCAACACTGACTTCAATCCATGCAGAGTTAGGCCAACAGTGAGTACTTCCAAAACCCTCTTGTATCAATTTATCAATTTTTCATTAAGCACAAAGAGGAGTATAGTCTATATTATGGATGAGTGACTTGAAAAATTTCATTTGAATTTACACAGGCCAAAGAAATTACAATAAAAGCAATAAATCTAATAGTACTGATACTGTTTTCTTTCTTGCTTCTTTTTTTTCCCTTTTTTTCCCTCTTTTTTCATTATTCTTGAAAAGCAGCTGGATAGATGTTCTTAACTTTCATTTTAAAAAATGCATCACTGAATTCAGCATTTGACTACTAACATGAATCTGAGGTTAATTCTAACAAGATTTGAAACTAAAATATTAAAACATCTTTAAGCTTTACAATTGCTTGAGCCAATATGATGCTATAAGAAATAAAAGAATTAATTATCTGCAATAAATAAAAATAGTTAGGAAAGCAGAAGGGAGAAAGGGTAGCATGCACAAATGTTTACTTAATCAGCCAATACAGCAGTAATTCCTTTCATCAGCTATTTGGAAAACCCAGTCATAATGTTCCACTCCTGACTCTATCACCTTTTTGACAAATCCCTCAGTCCTTCCGTAATGTTATCAGTCCTAGACATAAAATAAATAAGACTGACCTTGTTCTGTTTCATTTCCAACACACCAACCTCCTCTTTATTTGAGCTTCCCTGCCTCCTTCAGTGTGGTCTACAGCAAGCTCTGCAACAAGCTCCATGCAGGTACCATGTTTCTGCTTCATCTCCAGGCTCAGAGTCATTATGACAAAGAAAAGAATGCAGTGATAGCTACAAGGATACAAACATCTTGTGAGAATGAATCCTTAAAAACTACCATAGTGACTGGGTTGCAGATACTACTGTAGGAAGCCATCACACACAACATTGTCCTTAAAGGTATTATCATACATACAAGGCTTTTCAAGAGATTTTCTCATTCAGGCTGTTAAGGGTGAGCTGCCTCCTGAAACCCAAGCAGCTGTTTGAAACTCATCTTTTACAGAATCATAGAATCAATCATAGCATCATAAAATCATAGATTCATAAGGGATTGGAAAGGACCTCGAAAGATCATCCAGTCCAATCCCCCTGACACAGCAGGATCACCTAGACCAAGTCACACAGGAACACATACAGGCGGGTCTTAAAAATCAGTCACAACATCATGGAATGCTTCAAGAAGGAACATCTGCAACTAAAGAAGGTTGCACAAAGCCTAAAGGTTCAACCTGACATGGAACAGTTCTAGGAATAGAGCTTCTATCACCCCTCTGGGCAACCTGGGCCATGGTCTCACCACTCTTAGTGCAAAAACATTGAAAAATATCTTAATTCTGTCTAGTCTACATCTCCTCTCTTTTAACTGAATGTTACAGGTTGGAAGTGACCTCAAAAGATAATCTAAGTCCAACCCCCCACTGCTGGAGCAGGGTAAGCCTACAGCACCTGGTGTGCCCCGACTGTCTCCCATCCAAGTACAAACCTAGCCCAATCCTGTTTAGCTAATCCCACCTTCCATCTCTACATCTCTTCATCATCTCACCTCTTGTCCTGTTGCAAGAGGTCCTCATAAGAATGTTGTGCTCATCCTTTTGTATGTGGAAAGTCATTTGTGAAGGTATGTGGTCCCTTTTGAGGCTAAATGCTTCTCAGTGGTGCTCAGCAGCCCTTGTTAGCTGAGGAAAGCTCCTTTTGCATAGCCTGTACCAGTGGGGACTAGTCAAGCCGAACGCACGTATATATTTCACAGGTGCAGTCCAGAGGATGAAGCAGCCAGTAACACAGAACATCAGACAAAGAACAAAATCGGGTTTGGATCACTGCACAAAATGCTGACCCCGGGAATCGGAAGGTGCTTGCCACACCATGCTTGCCAGAGGCTTTTCTGCTGCCAGGACAGAGATTGATCTGAGCTACGGCTTCAAAGGTAGAGCTTTGCAGGGATGGCAAAGAAGGCCTTGAAAGTCATCTGTAAGAAAAGCTTAGCCACCACTCGTGTCCTGGAGCTGAAACACCCAGTTGTATGCACGAGCCCAGTTCAGGCTGCACTGTTCTACATAACATTTTCCAGCACATAGTCACATTTAGCAGCTTGTCCGTGACATGATGTATTTTTCCGTAATTACTCCTTTACGCTGCGTTCCAGCCACATTCTGAACGTCGCCCATTTTAATTAGCTACAAGCCCATTAAGATGATGCCTTCTCAATGCACGTAACCTGGGAAGGTTGTGCTGTTTTAAAGGAGTGATTGAAGCTTGTAAACACAAGCAAGTGCTGTGACAAAATTAACCACGCTCATTGTTTGTAAAAGGCAAACCTAACAGCCTGTGAATAATTGTTTTCCTCCGCTGCACGGTGTGCTGGAATATTCTTCTGACAAGATCCTCTGCAGGAATTGTTGAGTGATTAAGTGTTTTACCCCGTCGCTCTTTTTCGTTAGCGTGCGACATTCTTTTACAAAGTCATCAAGTCACACCTCATGGCTTTCCTGCGGACGGATGGAAAGGAGCCCTGACACATCCAATAAATCATACCCGCTGCACGCATATCCACACAATCGCCGGGCTCTAGTCACACTTCTGTTCGGGGTCACAACCACACAGAACGGTAGATGTTTTCACTTTTTCCCAGGGATGGATTTTTCAGACTGACCTTGAACAAAAGATGAGGATAAGAGGAAGGAAGAAACAGAAACAGAAGGAAAGAAAGAAGAGAGTACATACTATAGGCTGGTTGCTGGAACAAATGGGACATGACTGAAATTCTCAGGAGANCTCTGTCACCTTCACTGGGAAGAAGTTTCTTCTCATATTTATATGGAACCTCCTATGTTCCAGCTTACAACCACTGCCCCTTGTCTTATCACTAGATGACACTGAGAAGAACCTCATTAATGAGGTCACCCCTCAGTCTCCTCTTCTCCAAGCTCAAGATAGCCAGCTCCCTCAGCCTCTCCTCATAAGGGAGGTGCTCCACTTCCTTCATCATCCTCATTGCTCTACGCTGGACCATATTCCAGTATGGTGAAGGAAAAAGAGACCAGAGTCCTGGATGGATGCTGAAGTGTCTGTGTCTCATGAATCCCAGCAGATACCACGGACTGATAGAAGTCCTATTAAGGCCTTTAACCTGAGGGATCGGCAAAAGGGTTTTTGCTCTGCTAAGGCAAGAGTAAATCTTAGATGAAACCACATGTGGATCTGAACTGAGAAGAGAGTAATCTAATATTTTATTTAAAAAAGAAGTTAATAAATGACTTTTTCATTGCAAAGAGTCATCATTACAGAATGCCACAGGTTTCTCTCTTGGCCTGCCTCCTTTTCAGACACCTTGCTCCTGATCATCAGCAGTGAACATATAATCTTATCTAACTGCTCAGCTCCAGCAAAGTACATTGTTAGTATTTTAAATATTAAGGGGAAATTGATTTTCTCGTTTAAAGAACTGTATTTCTGTGTCATGGTGATTAGGTGTGAATATTCCATTACCCTTTCCCAGATAAAGAGAGCCTCCTGGGAGTGCTTCGAAGGGAAGTATTGTACTGTAATGACTATTAGACGAGTTCTACCTCCTCAATATGGAAGTGAGGAGTCTGCAAGAATGCAGTTTATTTACTAAAGTATTGCTTTAAAGTAAACAAAATTACATTTTCAATACTTTGGATGTCTCCTCCATTGAAGATACTTGAGAACTGGGTAAGAAACAGTAAAGCAAGAAGTTAATTTACTAACAGAAAGCATCATATAATTTCCTCCCCCAAATTGTTCAGAGTTTGGACAATTCACTGCAGCACAAATAGAAAACAAAGGGAAGGGAGAGGAGGATACAGCTGTGAAATAGCCACAGCAGGAGATGTTAACCAATGGTCCAGGGCTTACGGCATCAGCCCAGAGATGAAAACCTAAATCCAATTCCATCTTCTGCTTGAAGAGATTTGAGCTCCTGTGTCCCAAAGGAGTAACAGCGAGGCTGCAGTGTGGTGTATTCCTAAGAGGCAGAGGGAGCATCCGATGCCTCCTGTTGATGCAGTTCCATCTGGCATTGCTAATTAAACTTTCACCTGACGTAAGGTTTGATTATTAATTGTCTTGACTGCTAAAATTGTTCTTCCCTGCCTTGCTGCAAGTGAAATGGTGATTCACTAAGCTCTGTCTCAGACCTGTCTATACCTCCATGAGCAGCTCATTATTCTCTGGAGGCTGAAGTCTCAGATTTACAGCTAAGTGCTGCTTGTTTCAGAGCCTGCAGCCTCAGCTGAGCATTGCAGTGGTGATTCCTCACTCAGATTCTCCTCTCAGAGATGCCCTGTCTTGTGTTCAATATTTCCTGAACCCAACTGTGAGCTGGGACACTCACAAAGTATGTGAGACACCTGTCTTCTAATATGTTCACCCAGAATGTTGTAGAGAATTGGAAAAGTAGTAACAGAATCAACTATAACCCATATATCAAACAGCAGAAGTATTCTAGGGTATAGAGATGTGTCTTTTGCACACACCAAAGCAAAAACCTAAGTGAAATATCTGCTTACTGCTTCCAGGGTTAGTGTTTTGGCAGCTGGTGTGAGGAAACACCTCCTCCTGTTGGGAACACCGTCCTTTATTATTGCCTATTTTTCTTCCTGGTACTCCAAATTAGAAATGCTTTAAAGTTTTCATTCAGCAAGAGGGTTTTCACTTTGCATGAAATGAACCTGTTCCTATTTTCTTCTTTATTTCAGTTTTCACCAAAATGATTCCTTCACCACCATATGGTAGAATCAAAGAATCATGGAATGTTAGGGGTTGAAAGGACCTCTAGAGATCATCTAGTCCAACTCCTCTGCCAAAGCAGGATCACCTAGGCAGGTTTTGACGGTCTCTAGAGAAGGAGACTCCACAACCTCTCTGGGCAGCTTGTTCCAGTGTTTTGTCACCCTTATAGTAAAGCAGCTTCTCCTCATGTTGAGATGAACCTTCTCTGTTGTCTGATTTCCATGCCCCACTGAAAAGAGATTAGCCCCTTTCTGTTGACATCAACTCCTCAGATATTTATAGACCTCAACAAGATCCTTTCTCAGTCTTCTCTTTTCAAGACTAAACAGCCCCAGTTCTCTCAGTCTTTCTTCATAGGGGAGATGCTCAAGTCCCTTAATGATCCTTGAAGATCTCTGTTGGAAACTCTCCAGTAGATCCTCATCTGTCTTAAATTGGGGAGCCCAGAAATGGACACAGTGCTCCAGGTCTTACCAGGTCAGAGTAAAGGAGGAGGAAAACATCATTTCACCTTACACATGTTGATGTTCTAGAAAGATAAGAGAGGTGCATTACCACCAGGTTTGCTTTGGGTTAATTCTATCGTGATCTCTGTTTTGCCCAGTGAGTGAACAAGACGGCACTGAATAGCTGCTCTACCACAAATATGTCCCCAAGGAGAGGCAGCTGCCAGTGACTGTCACACATGCAGTTCAACACAGTCTTGCAGAGTTTCTGAATACATACAGTTAGAGCTTCAGCTGACTGAAGTCAAAGCGCTGCATGTAGGGCTCTGTACCTCTGACAGTTTGTACTAGAAAAGAAGCCCGTCCTCTAATTAAATACACTTTAGAAGTCTAATTCAGAGCTTTTTGAGAAGAATGTGCTTTGTGTTTGCACTCCTATGATGTTTCTTCCCCCTCTTAGTAATGCTGGTGTTATATATCGAAGATCAGCCTGTGGGCGCAACCCAGGCTGCTGAGTTGACCCCTTTTATGGACCTCTAACAACTTCACTTTTAGCAGTAGCATCACTGTTCTCTGAGGTCCTGTGGTGGTGGCAGAGGAGGGTCAGCATCACTTTTGTTGATGAGAGCTGAGCTTTGTGCCAGAAGGGTGTGCTTTGTGCCAAGACATGCCCAAGTCCTATTACTGAGTTAGAAGCAGACTCTAGTGTTGGAAACAGATGTCCTGACTTTGTGTCCCTGAAGACTTAACCCTTCTGTGCAGCCTCAGGGAGTTTGATCAGAATCCCTCACATCAGCTTGGTCGTGTCTTTTCCTATTTACCAAGACAAGTGTGAACTCTTGACTCTGAGTAAAATTCAACCCAAGCAAAGAAATTGTGCTTCTTTTGGAAGCAGGAGGAATCTCACCATTCATTTAAGCACAGCTTCAAACTAAAATTCAGCTATAGCAGAGATGAATGGAGATAATAGAGGTAGTTGGTTGAAGAACAGTCCACTGGAGTACTCACACTACATCAAAGTACAAATCAGCTCAGCTACAGGGAAAGGAGAATTTTGATTGCTAGTGAACCTCAGCTTGATACCCTATTGCATCAATGGGACCGAGCCTTTCTGGCTCAACAGTTATGGCAAAGAACATCTGATTTGTTTAAGTTGCAGCATGCCACATGCACTTGTAAAGTGACCGTGTCAGAGTAAAATCTGCAGAAGGAAAGGGTCTTGTTCTTCTAGGACTACACTGACCTTCTCGAGAAGGCTTCAAGTCTAAAAAATACAGTGGAAGCAGGAAGCTGTAGACTCTGAAACCTTAGTAAGGACCTGGAAGGCTACAGGTCGAGACTGTGAGAGAACAGTCACAGAAACCTGCTGTTCACACTGAAATCAAAAGGAGAAGACACAGCCTGTAGTTCAACAAACTTCTCATCCTTTCTCTGGTTTACCTAATTGCTTGGAGTTGTCCTAATTAAAATGGTGATTATTCTGATCAGTGTACAACCCAGTTTTTGGAGTTTCAGGGGCATTGCAGTCTTCATGAGATATTACTAGATTATCTAGACACATCCTTCAGAAGTAGTACTTCTTTGTCATCCCACCTCAGTAGTGAACCCAGCAATATTTTCCAAATGGGGCCCTAAGTGAGAATCAGTGCTACTAGTGCTGGCTCCAGGCAAACCATTTTTACTTTAAGCTTCTCTTGCAAGCAGTTACGAGCTTCAACAGGAAGAATTTTGAAGGGTACCAGATGCACAATGACAGGTAGTTGTAATCCCTTCCATGAAGTGTAGGAAACACTGTGTGGTTGCTCCCATTAAGTGCAATCTGGAGCATATAGCACCTTGCTTACATTCACCTTTCTGTGTGAACAGAAGGACACGTTGTATCTGTGGTCCAAATATCACCACAACAGATAATGATAGCATTGGCTTGACAAGGTCATCATGCCTTCCAGCTTTCTTCAGTCTTCTCCTTCTGGGAAACAACAGCCAGCAATCAAGTGAGAAAGTAGTGGTCAGCGGCAAGCATTGTCCACAGCCGTGGTCTTTGTAACCAACAATGGGGGATCAAATGGGTCTCACTTCAAGTGTGTGTAGATAGGGACTGATGGACTTCCTTTACCAAGGGTAATGGTGGAAGAAGACCAGGTTAAAGACTACTTAAGGAAATCAGACATGTGTAAGTGGGACCTGAGCTGGTTGAAGTCATTGTAAGGCCACTCTCATTTATCTCTGAATGACTGGGGAGATTTGAAGAATTGTCTGGTAACTGGAGGAAAGAAAATATCACTCACATCTACTACAAAGGTATGAAAGATGGCCTAGGGAAGCTCTTCGGCTCACCTCATTCCCTGAGAACATCCCTGGCAGCCAGCCTCACCTCATTGCCTTGGAAGGTCCCTGGGTAGCTAGTCCTAGAAAGCAACTCCAGGCACATGAAGAATGTCAGAATAGTCAGGAACACAGAAGCACATGAAGGTATCAACAGTAGTCAGAATACATTTACAAGGGGGAAGTCATTCTGATAAAATTCTACAATAACTGACTTAATAGATGAGAGGAAAACAGTGGACACTGCAACCATGATTTAGCAGCAGAAAAAAAAAAAGCCAACATTATCCTGGGTCACATCAGAAAGGTCATCATGAGCAGGTCAAGGGAGGTGCTCTTTCTCCTCTACTTATGACCAGTGAGGCATTTGTGGAGTGCTGGATTCAGTTGCAGGTCCTCTAACACAAAAGGTGTATGTCCAGGCTTGTCCAGTGAAGGGTTTGGAGTATCTCTAAGTTAAGAAAGACTGAGAGAGTTGACGCTGTTTAGATTTGATTTATCATCCTTATTAAGGATCTGCCTGCCTGATAGGGCAGTAAAGAAGCCAGGCCCTTCACCATGGTGCTGAGCACCAGGACAAAGGACAATGGACATGAGTTGCCATAAGATGTGTCAATTTAAATACAAGTAAAAAATTGGTTTCACTATGAGGGTGACTGAACTGGAGCAAGTTTCCCAAAAAGGTTGTGGAATCTCCATCATTAGAGATTTTCAAACTCAACTGGACATTTTTCTAGGCTACTTACTGTAGCTAGTGCTTCTCTGACCATGAATGTTGGAGCAGAGGTCCCTTCTGGCCTCAACTATTCTTTGACTCTTTAGGTTCCTCCATCTACCACGAAGGACCTCATCTGCAATGTATTCCTTATCCCTTGAAAACAATGGGGAGGCAACTATAACCCTCTATGAAATTAAAATTACTTAGTTGAAGTAACCATGACACTAAACCAGGAAATCGTGACCTCTCTTTCTACTTATAAGGTTATTATGGAGCTAGAGACCAATCTTTTCTGTCTGATGTCCCACCCTCCTCTTTCCCTTCTGCTCATGGGAAGATGAATCTTTCCATCTGTGAATTACCCAATATAAATTATTCATGGAGCACTTTTATCAACCCTATTAGCTGCACACGAATCTAGGTAAATGTCAAGTCATCTTCGTTAATCCTTCATTCAGGCTGTTGGAAGTGATACTGCACTGAGAGGTAATGTATTTGACCTCCCAGAGTATTCACTTTGCCAGAGAGTCTCATTTTGATGAGAAAGTCTATGTGCTTCTCTGTGGCAGAGTCTGGAGTCTATCTTCTCTTAATAATTGGGTGGTAGGGGGTAGCCCTGATGCCTGTCTGCGTTCTTCTGGATCATGCATTTCAAATGGAGGTAAAAAGAACCTATTAACTCTTCTCACATCCATTGGTGTAATGCTTTCCCTGGTGCAAGTGTCCTGCTCTTTAACAAGTTTAGAGTTGTACTGCTTTGCACTTCTCCTCTGACCCAGGAGACTCGCTAACTTACATCTGGAAGGCTGTACAGAGGGACCTGGACAGACTGAATCAATAGGCTGAGGCAAACTGCACAAGTTTTAATAAGGCCAAGAGTCAGGTCCCTCATTGCAGTCACAACAGCCCCAGAAACGTCACAGGCTTGGGAAGGAGCGGCTGGAAAGCTGCCCAGCAGGAAAGGACCTTAGTGTATTGACTGACAGCCAGCTGAACATGAGCATTTTGGCTTCTATTGGAAATTACATGACCAGCAGGACTAAGGAAGTAAGCCTGTCCCTGTATCGGGCTCTGGTGAGGCCCCACCTTGAGTACTTTGTTCAGTTTTGGGCACCTCAGTACAGAAAAGATATTGAGGGGCTGGAGCAGGTCCAAGTTGCACTGATAGGTTTAGTTTGGACAAAAAACTTCTTTACAGTAAGGTTTGTTAAGAGCTGGAACTTGCTCCCTGGGGGTGTAGATGAGTCACCAGTTTAAAAATCATCTGGGTGTGGTGCTCGAGGACCTGGTTTATCAGTGGGTTGTTAGATATAGGTTAGTAGGGTTAGGTTGAGGTTGGTCTCGATGATCTTGAAGGTCTCTTCCAGCCTGAGCAACTATGTGATTCTGTGCTCTAGGGGCAAATTCATAACAAATTTGAATGTCTAAGGAATTTATAAGTGAAAAAAAGATGCAAGACCTTTAGAATTTAGGAATATGAAGAACAGAGATTTTCATTATCATAGCTCAGGATTTAGGAACCTGCTCTCTGTCTGTCAGCCATTTCTCGTGCCTTGCAATGGAGTTTGATGTGGAAATACCCACATTTCTGCTATGTTTACTACTAGTAGTCAACTCAGAGATGTCTACACCACCTTTCCCTCCACCAAATCCTGAGTTATCTGTCCTGACTGTGGAGACATCACAACTCACCTGATTGTCCCTCTCACAGTGTTTCAATGCTTGTTGTGGTCACACCTTATCTTCTGAGATCCGGTTTTGTGTAGAAAGCTCCAGGGTATGTGGAAAGTCTGTGGTGGAGCAGAAAGATGAATTCTGGCTAGTGCCCAAATCCTTAATCCATCCTTCCTCTGTGCACTGTAGTTGTCTTGCAGGCTGGCACTACACTAAATACAAAAGAATGAAAGCTGACAGACAATATGGTTTCTACTTCCAGCCTTTCCTGGTCTCTCTTTTTGCATCTCCTTTGTTGATCCCACATGTAAAATATAGAGTAAATAGCAACTGAGGCCAGCTGGAGTATTGCCTCGGCACAGACATGAAATGCTGCTCCCCCTCGGTATCCTTCTTTTCCATAATCCTTTTCTAATCTGCTGGCAAGGAAAGAAAGACCGTATTAGAGCTACAGCTGCCCCTCTCAGATGGATGTAGAGACACAAGTTTGCACATACATTACTCTGTTTCTGGCAACTCCACAACAATAACACATTCTACTATTTAAAATAAGAGTTGTTGAAGCACAACCCTTGTGGAAGGGGAGTCTTTAAAAAATGTGTGGACCTGCTGCTTAGAGACATGGTTTAGTGGTGACATGGTTGTGCTAGATAGAAGGTTGGATGTGATGGTCTTAAAAGTCTCTTCCAACTAAAGAGATTCTGTGAGTATATGACAGTGTGGATACACAATGAACAGCAGAAGTATCCGAAATGGGCTTGAACCCTTTGTATCAAATCGATTCTGAAGCATGCAAATAAGTATTTTAAATCAAGCCTGTTCATTTCACACCCTAGTCATCAGGCATTTGAAACTCAGCATTTCCTCCCTCCTGGCTGCAAGATGCTGGATTATACTCTTTGTAAAGCAATATGGTTTTCTCTGTATAAACCAGAGCTTTTTGTTTCATCCATCCTCTGCACAGAAGAAAGCTTCTCCTGTGTGTTTGACTAGACATTCAAAGAGCAGTAGTGAAGTGTCCAGCCTGAGTGAGCAGAGTATGGGATGGACTGACCCTTATTTACATCGTTGAATAAAGGAACTGAAGACGTTCGTAGCATAAATGTGCTACATTGAGTCACAGGCTGGAAATGCAAGATGAGGTCAATTAAATATGAAAATACTACCTCTCATTTATCACAGCTCTAAGCCTCAAGCTGGTGGAGACTGAACAAGTCCTCCAAGGAAGCAGGGTGGTGTGCATGCCTGATCCTGTGCTCTTCCCAGGCCCCCAGAGTCTACTACTGTCTGAAATAGGATGCCGGGCTGTGAGGACTTTCAGTCTGATTCAGCACAGTCATTCTCACACTCTCCTCTTAATGCAAACTGTGCAGAAATAACAAGTCAGAGAGCTGAAAACCAACTATGCTGAGTTTGATCTTGAACAATGGTAGGAAAAAGCAGTAGAGTATCGAGAGCAGCCTTGTGGCTCTTTTTTTTCCAAGCAACTCAGAGACCCAGCAAGGCTCTGTGAAGGGAACTCTGACATGGCATTAGACTGCATGCCCAGTGGAAGCAAAAATCACTGTTAAAGCTCTCTCCTGGACACTGTGACAGGTCTGGCTGGTGGAACTTAGAGTTACCTTCTTTTGAGAAAGAGGATTTGTCTTACAAGTTGTATTTTCTTATGAGCTGTGTGAACTCTGAGAAGCCCAGATGAAAATCCCAGCACTGCAGCTGCTTTCCATTCTACACTAAGAAAGTATCTGAGCAGTCCTCACGGCTTTCCACTTCTCTTGTTTGGTTGCCTTCCGTTTGGTAATTAAAAAAATCCCTCTTTCTTTCCATTAAACAATTTATGACTGAAGCTGTTTTGATTCTTAAAACATATGGAGGAAGGGGAAAGCATTACAAGCACTCTGTTGCCTTGACTGGCCCACCAGGAATGTCAGTGCTGCAGTGACTTCCATTTTGATGTCATGATTAAGTGAGCCATTCCAACTTCACATTATACAGTGTCCTATGTTATTGTTCGTACTTTATAGTCGAGGAATGAGTACGTTGATGACCCAGACATCTAAGAATCATGCAAAGAGGGGAGAAGGCATGAGATTTAGTCTTGATTCAAAAAAACCACCGATCCTGAGAAATAAGCAATTGAACTTGGCTGATGAGATGTACAGAACACAACCCAGGTGATACACATATGTGATATTTTAGCTCTCTAAGCATCTGGATAATCCTGTCTGGTAGTAGCTGCATCTGATCAAGTGACATGTGCAAAGCTCAAATCCACCAAATATGAGATCACACTTTGCACTTACAAAGCATCTTTTCCTGAGGACAGCAATAGTTAGTATTTAACTGTGTATCACACTAACCCACTGCATGTGTGATGTGTAATGGGGGGAGTAGGTGCGTTTTTTAGGAGGCACCCAAGTGTAAGGGCAGAGTAACCCACAAGTGCAGATTACACTGGAGCCAGGCAAGGACAAGGGTGTAAAGTGAAACAGAGGAGGTTCCACATCAATATGAGAAGAAACTTCTTCACAGTGAGGGTGATGGAGCACTGGAACAGGCTGTCCAGGGTGGTTGTGGAGTCTCCTTCTTTGGAGACATTTAAAAGCTGTCTGGATATGTTTCTGTGCGACTTGGTCTAGGTGATCCTGCTGTGGTGGGGAGATTGGACTAGATGATCTTTCAAGGTCCCTTCCAATCCCTAATGTTCTGTGAATCCTGTACCTATCAAAAGTATTTATATTCTCTTGACACCAGTGCAAGCACATGACTGGGGTAGAAGGATGAGAACAAACACAACTGAAAAGCTGCAATGAAACAGGGAAGTAAAGGGATTGGAAAAAATCTGAATGCTTCTCCAATGTCTGAGCTTTTGCATCCTTGTTACTCAGGGCAGGTTGCTCAATCTCTCTGTACCAGTTTCCATCCTTGAAATGGGAAAGAAGTCTTTGCTTTGTTTTGCCTGCCTTAGTCACTCACACTACAGTCTTCCAGGGTGGGACATGGTTATCATTTTGCATCTGCAAAGTGCATAGGATGGAACTCCAAATGCTACCCTGGTGTGAGAAATAACAGGAGTCAAACAGTTCTTTACTTCTCATTGCACAGAACCAGCAACAATACAGAAAAGAACTTCTGTTTTGCTACCTCTGGCAGCTGGAAAATCTCACTGCTTTCCCAAAAGACTATGAGTTATCAAGAAGGAAACCTTTCCTGCTGGAAGTCCAGCCTGTGCACTTGGTGGAAAGACATGCTTGTATCCAATCCCAAAGGATTACCACACTACAGGGAGTCACAGGAAAGGAAATGCTTGTTGCAGGTTAGTGCTTCACAGAGATAACAAATGCTCACTGCCACCAGATTGGGCAGGTTGCAACCTGCTCCACAGAGAAGAAAAAGACCATCTTTTAGCCTGTCAGCTGCAAGGAGACAGATGGTCTTTTATGCACTGATCTTTCTCTACACCCCAAGAAAATCAAGGGATTTTGTCAGTGAGAAAGTACACGGCCAAACTCACTTAAAAGAACATATTGTAAAACAATTTGGGTCATTATGGATTAGGCAAGCTTCCCACTTCCCAACTCTATAAAAGAGCTGTGTCAAATGCCGTCCTCTTTGATACACTCTGTCCCACGTTGGCGTCTCACCAGGGGCTGCACACAGAGAGACCCAATCCCCCTCTTTCTCACATCAGCAGCAATCAGAGGTAGCACTGTTAATTAGGAAGACACGGGGGCACCAGATTCAGAGCGTCTGAAAGGACTGATCTTTGGGTTCAAGTGATGGCACTGATCAAATGCTACACAAAGGAAGAAGATTATACAATGAGCCCAGTAACAGCCTCCAATTTCCACTTCCCCCTTTATCTCCTCTTCCCTTGGGAATGGCACCTCCAGAGGTGAAGAGCGAAAACACTAGTCTGCATCACGCACCCTGTGTGTTTTCCCCAGGATTCCTATTCTGAAAGTTCCATTCATTAAATTTCAAATTTCATCATTGTCAATCCTGCACATAATGGGAAAGGACGTCGTTAGAGTTGAGCAAATTATTTTATGATTGCTGACTTATTTAAAGAATCTGCTGTGCTTCACAGCTACATTTTCCAAAAAGTGATGCTGTCTATTGATCTAGAATATTAAAGTGTGATCCATGTCGTGTACCCATGACCGGCTGGAGAAGTTATGTGGCCTCTATACACCATCTGGATGGCCGTGACCAGTCAGCCAGTCTCCTCCACTCACCACCACTCACTTCGGGGTTCACTTTATGCATCACTTTTGATCTCTGTATTTTTTCATAACTTAATAGAATTTAAAGCCAGAGAGCCTTCCAGGGTCATTCAATCTGTTTCCACAAAATCACCTGGCTTCTCCTAAATAAGTTCAGTAACTTCTGTTTGGTGAAGATGGGTGGGGTTCCTGGGCCGGTAACAAAGAAGGGATGAAAGAACACGTTCCATGAGCAGTGTAACTCATTAAACCAGCTTCGTTATAGGTTTGTGCCTTTGCAGCAGTAGCTCTAGCTCTCCTGCTGAGACTCCTAGTGTCTTGCCGGGTGAGAAACAAAGCGTGTTATGTCTATTTCAGAGCTATTCGTGCCAGCTGGTGGGCCAGCACCTGTGAGGCTTGCAGAGCTGCCATCAAGTAAATTCACTAACGTGAGTTCTTCCTGTCTCACCACCCTTGTGGATATTGACTTCTTTCCAAATCTCCTATCTTGTCCCCTTCAAATTTGATTGAGATTGACTAAAAATCTTCACAAGCCATGAGAGGATGGAGGGAGGGGATGGAGGACAGCAGGTTTTTATCAACATAAGAACACAGAAACTGCAGAACCACACAATGTTTAAATTATTGGAGGATTTTAGACAATATCCTTTTAGTGCTGTGTCTGAAAGGATCCTGCTTGTAACAGAAGCTACTCTGGGTAAAAATTTCCCCTGACTTTGAGGGAAGAAAATCAGCACAGAATACGGCCCAGATTCTGTCTGCCTGACTCTCTGATTGCCACCCAGACTACCCACTGCAGTGTTTTTCTGCCTTTATACAGCCAAGGCTTCTCTTTTACCTTCAAACCATCACAGCAACTTTCATCATCTTCCGGATTACAATAACCATTTCAAATTAATGCTATAATTCAGTGCATACAGGTTTACAGAAAACATTATCACTCCTGCTGGAGTGAAAACTGCACAGCCTTAAGCAGCGTAGTGTTGCTATCATTTGGCTGTAATTAACTGCTGGCGATCTGACTTGAATTTACAAACACATAGGTCAAGTTAATTGTCTTGTTGCTTAGCAAAAGGGAAGGAGAACTTGGGAGGGTTACTGGAGCAACAGCTACCTATGGTTAATAAAGATTTGAAATAATGGTTTCTTGAGACCAATATAGCATCAGAAATATGTTTTCCCACAGCCTGCAGAGTTCCAGGAACAATGAATTGCTTCCAAAACGTCTGCAGGTGAACAACGAAGAGGCTGCAATTGTGTCTAAAGTAATCAGGAAGAGTGACGTAAAACACTGACGTAAAACACCCAGGAGCCTAAAGATTTACAGCTTGGACCTCTTTTGTTTAGTCAGAACAAGGTGCATAAATGCTCGATAATATTTTTGTTTTTAAAAATTGCACCTGTCTTAGCTTACAAAGGGAGCACAGTCTAACCCCCAAATGGAGTATTGGGAGTCAGACACCCAGTTAGTTTTAAGGATCTGTCTTCTATGCCTTGTTGATACAAGTATTTTACTGCTTATACTGTTTTGACCAAGGAATGGGTGTATTTACTTATTTATTTATTTGGGACAGACAAATCCTGTTTCCACTCTGGCACAAACCGTGATTTTAATGTCACTGTCCTGGTCTGATTTCACAGAGGTAACTTGAACAGTTTAACAACCCTTTCTTGGAAGTTTCAACAAATGTAAGTCCCCTCCTCAGTGGGATTTACATTGCTTAAAGACAAGATTGTCAACAGTAGGTACTTGTCTACATCTGTGGGCAAGTACCTGAGCTTAAAAATCACATTTATTAATCAATGTAATGAGGTTATTGAAACCTGCAATTTGTTACTCGTGCAAAAGTGTTGTATAGGGGAAAAAACATTAGAGACCTGACTGTATTACTTGGTCTAGGTGATCCTGCTGTGGCAGGGGGATTGGACTAGATGATCTTTTGAGGTCCCTTCCAATCCCTAATATTCTGTGATTCTGTGATTCTAATTGATACCCTAGTTTTGCACCGATCAACAATCGCTCCTCATGCAAAGAGCAGAGAAATTTATCTCCAGGAACACAAACATTAAGAAACCAACTAAAGTTGTAAAACTCATAATCCTACCTACCAGGCTATTTCTCCAGCAGACTGTAAAAGGAAAAGAAAGAAGGATGTTGCTGCTGTTTCAACCTTGAAATCTGCAGAGGTACCTGAGGAGCCAGGGGGAAGACAAAAGTCTGGAAACAGCTAGTAGGGGGTGTCCATCTGATTCCAGTCCTGCTGTCATGACAGCTGAGTGTGGTTTTGGCCCAATCCTAGCTTCTTTGTGGAAATGAACATTTAAATTATGTGTAAGCTAAAGCTCTATGAAAAACAGGGCAGAAATGAGAATAACAGTGTTTGCTAGATCTACTTTTCTGTAGAAAAATTACCTAACTATCACAGAGCTCTGCCTTGAGATGAGGAGCAAATCCTCCAGAGGTGCTCAGTTCTCTACACCGGCTATTGAGAGTCCAGATAGCCACCTTGCAAGGTGCCAAATGTTTTGGAGAGCTGCAACCACTGAAGAACAAATCTGATCCCCTGAGCCTTCCTGGCCTTCCCTTTAATCTCCACTGTCTTTTATAGCCTTCAGCACAGCCACATAGAGTGAGTAATCCTGTTACTTGGGGAGATCCCATATATTCAAGAAGATAATTTTGCTATAATTTCCTCCTCCATTTTCTAGTTTTCATAATGTTTGTGGAACATACACTGGTGACGTGGCTTTATATTCCTTTGCCCTACCAGAAATTGGTTGCAAATAGATTTATCTCACTGTAATATAAGCAAATAAATTAGCATCCAAAAGAACTTTCTGTGAAAGCTCGCAAGCCTGGAGGCACAGGGAAATTGGTATTGCTGCGGAAGACAATTATTTGGTTTAAGACGGATAAAGATTCTGCAGGGATTTGATACTAGCTTAAAATTTGCAGGGGCGTTATAGCTATAAATCACAAGGAAAGTAAAAAGCCTCAGATGGTCCAATTTGCTGACAATTTTTCCTCCACATTTATTTAAAAAAATCTATCTAATAGGAAACACAGTTTGTTACTGTTGGACTTATTTGCACCGTGATAGCATCTAAAATCGTGCTGGAAGCTTCCCAAACTCAGTCTAAGTTTCAGTGCAGCTCTGAAAAGTGTGCATTCCATCCCCTTCCTGCGTTTCAGGCGTGTTGCATGAGAAAGAAATCTCATCAAAGGACCAGATATTGCTCTTCTGACTTTGAGCACGTAATGGAATCGGGGTCCTAGCCCAGGGTTTTGGAAAGACAATTAATTATTGCAGGTGCTTCAGGTATTAGGTGCCCAGCTAGAGGCACCTTGAAGAAGGCTGAGTTTCGGGATGCGTTGCACTCTGAATACAATCAGTGGCTTTCAAAAATCTTTGCTTTTATGATGCTCGCTGATGAGGACTGAATCGGAAGTTCCCATGGACTGGTTTGTTTTATCAGCTGTTCAGGATTTATTTATCTGTTGGACTGCTACTGGTTTCTTATAGACACCAAGACTGAATGGTCACTCCTCAAAGGCCCTATTAAAGGCTGTATTATATGTTTCATTTTAAGCATTTACTCTACTGAATAGTAATATTTACATCATCCAATCACAGATCATTTTGTGTGAAATGAAAGCTGGTATGCAAATGTTGCTCTTCTCCCTTTATACGGGTTTGAGTGTGTTCACATTCCCTTTAAACCATCCATTTTCCAGTCAAAGAAAACTATCTCTGACTGATCTGTGATCTGTTCCAACAGGGTAGATCTCTATAATTTTCAGCATCAGCATGTGTAATTTGGCTTCAGAACTGTACTTCTCCTACAGAATTAACCACTCAATCATCAAATAATGCACTGCTGCACAACACACTTGACTACTGAAACTTTTTATACATATCCCTTTTTACACTCTGCTGTACCTTTTCAAAGTGCACAGTAGGGTTTTATCCTGCAAAGCACACTGCTCCGAATAAACCTCTGAACCAAGATTCTGAAAATCTCAATTTCCAAAGTCTTGGAACTGCCCACGTTTTGTCCTGTTCTTCTTGCGTTGTCGTAATTTCCTTGTAGTAGGAAAGAGAAATCCACTTGGGAATTTATATAAAATGAAATTTTAAGTCTAAATTTATAAATTTTAATTTGTATTAAGTGGATTTTTAAGTCTAAAATAAACTTATCTGATTGTTTTCTATGTCACTCACACCCTTCAAATATAATGACCATAACTATGTAGAATCTGTACATGAAATTGTCAATTTATGGATCTATTATGCCTGTGACCCCAAAAAATAAACAATTAGCCTAACTTTTCCTCAGGCTGTGTTCAAGTATCTTTTTGCTGCAGACATCTGGCTGTGGGTCTTCACTGATCTTTCGAGGTCCCTTCCAATCCCTAATATTCTGTGACTCTGTGATTGTCATTTGTGTGTCTTGTTCTACTGTCAGCCAGCAGCAATCCAGACCTTGAGGAAAAGCTCAGTCTTCTCCCTTAGTTTGCTCTGTGTTTAACTTCTTCTATCAGTAGCACTGGAGTGGTTGCCACAAAATGTGATAACTGGAGACAGTGGAATAGCAGTGCTCTCACAAAGAGATGTGGGATTTCATGGGGACTCATGGTGTGCTCCCACAGGGTTGTATTTGGCCAGATTTCTTCTCTTTGTGCTCCTGACCCCTCTGGGATCTATGTTCCATTTCTGCTTTAGCACTAATGTTACCAACACACCTATCAGATGTTCCTTAAGGATCTCAGCCAGTCTGGGGTCATAGTGCACATGTACAGATCTTTAATGAATTCTTTTAAAAACCTGTTACTTGAAGCTCTTCTGGAATAGTTAACTCATTGGATCTCACTCTGGGAGCAGGCTGGAGGAAATAAGTTCTACTAAAGGAAGGTTCTAGCTCATTTCCATATGTAGGTTTTCGTGAGACTATGAAGTCTGTTCATTCTGTGACCAGCAGTAAATATCCACCTTGTGTGGATACAAGCATCTCCCTTGGCTAGCAGCGTAGTCATGGCAACATGTGCCCAGACGGCTGCCCACCGAGCATCTATCTGTCATCTTCTTTTGGTTCCCTTGGGGCTGAGATCAGCTTAAAGGTAGAAAGCCCCTTTATTTAGCTGATTTAACTTTGCAGCTGGTGCTGTGTTGAACTTTGCTTTACTGGATGCTTTTATGTATTTCTGTGCCTCTTTCTAGTGAAGAACTGACCTTGTGGAGCCCCATAGAGTGCTCCCTTCTAATTTTGTGTGAAGGCCATTCACTCGAAGATCCTCTCCATCACAGAGCAACTTCTTCATTTCTGACCTGCCACACGAAATTGCCTCTTCCTCCCAGCTGAGTAGATATTAGCTCTGTATTAGACTATCCTTGTCTTATACTTGATAGTCAGAGTAAAGCATTTTAGGCTAAGTATTTTTCCTCCTCTCAACAAACAGAAGATTGTCAACTGTAGCTACTTGTGATGCTTTGGCCCTCAGCACAGAAATTCATAATGAAAAAAGATACTTCAGCCCCTACAGGAAAGCTTCTGGAGCCTTTCAGGTTGTCTCAGTATTAATAAGTACCCATATTCACAGTGTCATGTCCCATGCCTCAAAAACCAGTGCAGAACTCTGCCACATAAACACACCTCTCTTCTCAAAACTAGCAAAGGAACAGAAGTACTTCTTCTACAACTGTCTCCATGTTATTCAGACTGTAGGATGGTCTCCACTAATTATATGGAGATCTCTGGGGATCCTTGTAAAGTAGAAAAGGCTGAACTGGGGTCTCTATCAGCCTGAAAACAGTTTAGGATCTATCTGTTACCCTGCAGTGTCACTGCCCTGCAAACATAGAAAAGGTCACTCCTCATCTCAGCACTTTTCTATTTCTTTATTTCATCTCTTCGTCTCACTCTGTTCCCTGACTCTTCCTGCTTTTTGTCCAGACCTCCTTTTATTCCCTTTTTACCACAAGACTCAGCCCCTCTGTTGGCTGCAGTCATGGGGAAATCCTTAAGATGTCAGGCAAAGAGATTTGACACTCTACAACATCAAGGGCAATGTCTGGGAAGGGCAGGGTGATGCAGCGCAGACTCCACATGTCAGATAACGTTATGAAAGGGTAAAGTTTAACAAAGTTCTTGGCATGTGTTCTGTCTTTCCAAGCAAGCTTTGCTTTACACTTCAGTCTCTGTTTTAAGGAGTGAGCAAACTTGTGCTTTCAATACTTCTGTTTAATAGAGCCTTCTTATTTTCTCTCCTTATTCCACTCCAGCACCTACTTTTATCACCATGTCCTAGTCTCAAAAAGTAGAGACAAAACTGTTGTTTGACACTTGAAAGTTGTTGTCTCATTTGTAGATATGTTTTGACTCCTACAATCATTAAGATTAGGATTTTAGGATATGTAAACATCGTTGTACCTTCTGTCACACTTAGGATTCCAAGTCAGGTCATTTTGGAAACTATGAGCCCCTGTGAGTTTAGATCAAGCCAGTTGGTTATCTTTGTCACTGAGCCCCATTGTTTTGGGTGGTTTTAATCTTGGGCTCCGTTTTACATAAGCAGTTATGACCTGAGGCCAAACTTTTCAACAGTGATGCACAAAGCTTGGCACCCATCCCTAAATTTAGCACACAGTTAAAACAATCTAGTTTTCAGAGGTGTTGCAACACCCTTAAATTCTAGTGTTGCATCCAGGATCTGCAAATGCTCATTGCAATCAAAATTCATGCAATGTTTAGATAAACAGACTAAGTTACCTGATTTCTGCTGCCTCCATCATAGAATCATTGATGGTTTTGGGTTGGAAGGGACCATCAAGGGTCATTCTAATCTCCACCCTGCAATAAGCGAGGACATCTCCAACTAAACCCATACCTGAGCACTCATTTTGAACAATTTCTCTTTGTTTTTGAAATACCTTGCTAGTGCATAGTGAGCAAATTGGTAAAAATTGAGACTTATCTCAATTACATTCACACAAAGCTTTTTCCAGCCTCAGTATAATTGCCAGTGCTCCATTCCTGCCCTGCAGCTGCCATGTATTTCATGGATTGCTGGGTTGTATTCCCCAAAATCACCTCTAGTGATGTCCAATTTAACTTAAGCAATTAATTAAATCTTTCCACTGAGTCCTGCTTCCATTTGACAAGAAGTCATGTATTTGTCAAGATGTTTTGTGTTTTTAATATTTTGGAGTGTTTGAGTCATCCAGTTCAAAGTAGCGCACCCCATCTCACTGCTTTCAACACCTTGACAACAACAAAACCATAGAAGAAGGAAATCACAGTGACTTTCACATCTGCTTAGGCCTTGTAACCCTCTTGACTGCAGCCCTTATTGAAAAGAATTCATTCCTGAGCCACTTAAAAAACAAATATCAGTGCAAAGTCCCCTCTGCTGTCATGATTTTCAATATAAGTAAGTCTACAGCAACACAATTACTTCCCCAACAGTGACATCTTTTGCATCAGCACCAACAGAAAAAAACTACTGGACTTCTTTGCCATGAACTGCGAGCAGGTGAAAAGCATTTCTATACTTCTGAAGGTTTTATACATCTAAGGACTTACACAAGCAAATATCTGCTGTTAAAACATCTTGATCAGACATCATATTAGAATCATAGAATCATAGAATCATTACGGATTGGAAGGGACCTTGAAAGATCATCTAGTCCAATCCCCCTGCCACAGCAGGATCACCCAGACCAAGTCACACAGGAACACATCCAGGCTGTCCTTGAACATCTCCAGTGAAGGAGACTCCACAAACACAGATACAAGCCACAATAAATGCATTTGATTATTAAATGGGTGGTGAGGGGATTCTTCAAGTGTGTAGACCTCCAACAGCTCTTCTTGGCCTGACCAGCTCAGTAGATCAAAAGCTCAAACTCCAGCCATGAATGCCTTCATGTGTGATATTTTGTTCTGAAGGTACTTGTGATGGGGGATTGTAAATGTTCTTTCTCCCTTGTGACAACAGACTTACACCAGCTAGCAAAGGTCCTCAAGGAACCATCCATTTATCCAGCGAGCTCTGCCTGCCACCTTCTTATCTCACATGTCTACATGTGTCTTTCTGCCACATCCAGCAGTTGAAGGTGATATATCATCCAGTTATGCCAGCTAGCCACTAGCAGGTGATTTATATCAGATGGAGACCTATGGCTGATGCCTAGGACATTTGCAATGTGATCTCGGTGCAAAGGGATCATACCAGGCAGAGAATCAGGCCAACACTATTGTTTAAAATGATCTGTAAAAATTAGACCAGCTTGTTCACCAGACACATTATGCCCTTGGTTTCAGCGATAGTTTTTTACCTGTTCTCTTTAGACCTCCACTGTATTTTCAAAGCTAACTATTGGCAGTACATTACCTTTGTTATGCTTTTCAGGTTAACTCAGAATCACAGAACATTAGGGATTGGAAGGGACCTCGAAAGATCATCTAATCTAATCCCCTTGACACAGGAGGATCACCCAGGTCGAGTTACACAGGAACATATCCAGGCGGGTTTTAAATGTCTCCAGTGAAGGAGACTCCACAACCCCCCTGGGCAGCCTGTTCCAGTGCTCTGACACCCTCACCATGAAGAAGTTCCTTCTCATATTTATATGGAACCTCCTATGTTCCAGCTTACACCCATTGCCCCTTGTCCTAGATAACACTGAGAAGAGCCTGGCTCCATCCTCCTGACACCCACCCTTCACATATTTATAGACATTAATGAGGTCACCCCTCCTCCTGCATTTCTCCGAGCTAAAGAGACCCATCTCCCTCAGCCTTTATTCATAAGGGAGTTGTTCTGCTCCCTTCATCATCTCTGTGGCTCTGAGCTGGACTCTCTCCAGCAGTTCTGTGTCCTTCTTGAACTGAGGGCCCCAGAACTGCACACAATACCCCAGATGTGGTCCCAAGAATTTTGGGGTTTTCATACAACACTTTGCATTGTTACACCACATTTATTTCTTTACCATCTGTTAAGGAAGTTTAAGACACAGCAGTAGAAAGCAGGTTGGCAGACTGAACAGAGGAACACAGTGACTGGAAAACAGAATTTTACTGGCTAGACAGAAGGTCTCAGATGTGATCTGTACAGATTTGAGCCAAGCTTGAGTAAACAGTAAAAACACATTAAGAATCTTTTATCCAGTTTTCCAAGCAACCAGGTTGCAAAAATGTTTTCTTCTTCACTCAGGAGCCTGGAAAGGATCTGCCTCTAAATTTGATTTTCCTGTGATGATCTTCCATGGTTTGTGGTTTGGCCATGTCTACATGTACTGTGGAAACAAAATAGCTCTACTGACACTTTAACTACTACATAGGTAGATGTAAAAGCAGCAAAAGTGGAAACCAACTCACAACTCAGATTTGCTGGTCACAATCCTAATTTATTTTTGACCACTAGTGCAGAAAAAAATAAGGTGCTGTTCTTGCTGTTGGCAAGAATATCCACAAGTCTCTCCGTTCAAATTCTATGCCTTAGTCATTTCAATGGTCAGTGTGATTTCTGAATAACCTAGAGCAACACATTATTTGAAAACGATGCCCCTGGTAACAGGGATGTACATCTGTGCTGCAAGTTGACAAGTTTTTATCTTCACCATAGGGGAACAGTTTAGCTTTGCATCACTTCCACATGAGATGACTGGACAAAAGCATTCTACTGACTGATCTTGAACTTCATTTCCTCTCTGCTAAGATATCACTGCCTTACCTACTGCAGCTTCAAGGGAAAAAGCAAAAAGGAAGGCATTCACAGCCCCACCTGCTCCAGGAATGCAGGAAAAAAATCCCATTAACACTTTATGTCTGCAAAGCAGTGTGTGGCTTGATTCACAGGCTGTCCTGCAGAGAGAATCAGAGGAAAGGAAAGCTCTCCTTTGACTTGTGAAAGTAACAGAAAGCCTGGAGTATTTACTGAAAGCACCATTCCTTTTCGTAGATGCATCCAAAAGCTCAGTGTCTGATCTAAGGTCATTGCCTATGTTCTATCAGTCATCAGGGGAATTTTAGCACCTCTGGCAGTACCATTCTTCTCATCCTTAGATATCGATTTCAGGTAGGTGGGGTGTTGTCTCTCTCACTGACTGCAGATGATATGTGTTATGCAAACATCAACAACAATACTAACTGCTTATCGTTATCTATCTAACTGATGACAGCAGCCTCAGTCAAAGAACTGAGTGTCCCCACTAGCACAGAAGTTTTTCCTCCAGTAACAGTTGTCAAGAAGAGTTCATCTTCCCCTCCAAACATGGTAACCTGGAGATATCATAGCACTTTTGGGGCTGCAGACAGAGTTTGTACTGCGGGGTTGGACCACCAAGGGGGAGCTGCAGAAAGAGGTGCTCAAAACATGAAGATGAACATCACTCGCATGTTCAGGGTAGTATCTCACCAGCTCACCAGTCATGTTTCCCTGCATCACCTAAGGACTTCTTATTACTTGCCTGAAGAAGGAGAAAGGGCAGATGAAAGGGCAAAGGAGAGCAATGATTTCAAATTTTCGGTGAAATTGTCCATTCTATTGTGAAGATGGGTTGGAGCAGATGGTTTCATTAAGAGCCTGTTCCAAAGACGACTGAAGACATAGAAGAATTTCCCTTGATCTTGATGAACTTTTTACTAGTCCCAGGATCACAGAATCATAGAATGGTTTGGGTTGAAAGGGATTTTTAAATGTTATTCAAGACTGAACCTTGCTCAAGAGGCCCTCAGCATGGGTCTCCATTGTGATCAATATTTTTCTCTGGGAAGGAGAGAGGGTCTAATGCAGCCAGAGGAGTCTATACATCTCGTAGCCCTAAAGTTCAAGATTAAACATGCACTGAACTGAGGAACCTCCTGAATATTTGCAAATAACTCTTGTGGAAGTGCGATTGTGGCCACAGCGAGCACGGCATCTCTGAGCAGGCAGCCCTTCTCATTCACTGTTGTTTGAATAATTGGAAAAATCACTCACCCATTACTACTTTACAGCCACAGCCTCAATCCCTCCTGGAGCTGGTGCCTCAGCTGGTGATGCTTCATTTCCGTTTAATAGGATGAAAGTAGTGTGGCTGTGAATCATCTGGTTCTGTCTCCGCCACCTCAACACGAGCACGCCTACTGTATTCGAATTGGCGGCAGGGCTCACACCTCATTTCCACACAGAGTCTGTGAACTTTCCGAAGCCATGAACACTTCCCTTGCAAATCTCCTCAGTCCCACAGACCTGCTATTTATTTATTTATTTATTTATTTACTTACTCCTGTTGTGTGCTGCTGGAGACTACGTGCTGTCATTCCCTGAAGCTTTTATTAACAAGACTTCTTCTTTCTGCCCAAGACTTTTTGTCACGTTTATTATCACACATGTTCCCAGGAGAGAGTGTGTGTGAGCGTGTGTTAGGCTGCCTATAAATTTCCATGCAACTTTACCTACACCCTTAGAATGCAACTCCACAGCACTTTAACTCTTCTAAACCAGAGCCACTGCAGTCACTCCCTCTCCTTCTGCCTCAGCCTCATGTCTCTATCTTCAAGCTAGAACTAGCAGATTTGTTACAAAGATTGATATTTCATGCAATATCATGAAACAAGCCAGTTCAGGGAGCTGATGTGGTTAGAAACAGATCAGACTAGTGTTTTGGCTAGTCCACTTTCCTGAGCATTAACCTTTACTGATAATGCAAGTTAGAGAATGATGCCACATGGAAAAGGGTGGAGTTGAAGGCAGTATAACTGCAAACCCAACTTAGAGTGGCTTTAAGTGCCCCTGTGCCTCTCCTCAGCAGGTGTGGGAGAATGCTTATGTTTGTGGATGTTTATCTCTAGGTACACATGGACAAAAATCTGTAGCCTGATATACATCGAACAAGGGCTACAGGTTCTCACCAGGGTTTCCTGATGAGAAGTCTGAAAGATCCCATTGGGAAGCTTTTACAGGGGAGGAAGCTGACATTTCCCAGGAAGGCAGGCAGCAATCTATTACTAATCCTGACCTCCATGGAAGTGACACTGGGTGAAAACCTCAGAGTATTGATCAGTTAGTCAGTGATGAACATTGTTCAGCTCATCAGGAGTAATCTAGTGCAGCTTCCATGGCTTCCCAGTCCATTCTGTCACTGTGATGCCAAAGCCTGTGTTTTCTAACAAGAATGTATGGACAGGGTCTGGGGCAAGTACATAAAAGGATGGTGATGGGATAGAGGACAAAACCGTAGCAGTGGCTCCTCCAAAAGCAGTTTGATCACCTCACTCTTTATTCATTTGTCGCCCTCTTTTTTTCTGTATTGGTTATGATTTTCAGTTTCTAATATTTTCCACAACAGTAGAATTCTATTCCTGTGCAAACAATCTCTGCTAATATTGATTCAGCCATGATTACAAATGCATTAGTTGTGCATTGCCATCATTTCAGCTTTTGTTCCTGCCCCATGACCCACAGCTAAGTGAACATTTTTTCCTTTGTCTGCCTAAAATATTAACTCCCTTTCCTAGCATTTGCACTGCTCTTCTCGCACAATTCATTTCCTCTTTACTTTGCTTTTTTTAAGGATATCAGTGATTGTGAATGTGAAACCCAACTTATATTCCCTGCTTCTTGAAGCTATCATTCTGCCTTGTGAGTTGGTGTCTGAATCACTCGACAATCAATATTGTGTAACTGATGTCAATTAACCACTGTAAAATAGTAACCACCGGTGAAATAAGCAACATCTCATTGTTTTGATGCGATGGATTGTTCTCCAATTAAACAGTTAACGAATATGCCAAAATGTTTGATGGAAAAGGCTCTTCTGGAAGAGTGTGCTTAGACTTCCTAAACAATGAATTTATTTTTCTTGCTCCTTTTGACTATGGAAAAAACCAAAGATCATTTAGGTGTTTGTATTAAATGGTTAAATGTCCGTAGGTGAGTAGGATGGACCAGAGCAAAGATGTGACTGTTACTGAAGAATTTGGTTTATACTGGGTTGGTATTTTCTGCTTTTCAGTTTCTTCCACGTGCCCTACAGAATAGCATTTTTCTCTTGCTGTTCCTCCTTTTTATTGAAGAAAAGCAAAAAGCTATAATCAGAGCAATGAATTAAGGAGATGACACTTCATAAAGTATAGGACAACAAGTGTTTCTGGATCCCGTTTCTACTCAAAGCAACATCACGTTTCTGTGGAGATTGCACAGGACTGAGCACTGCAAGGAACTCCAAGCAGTGCTGCTACCCCAGTTTCCCAAACTAACAGCAGAGGACTGAATACAACTGGTTATTTGGGCAAAGTACGAATCCAAGACTGTCCAAGCTGTTTACTTATTCAAAGGCTATTTGGTGCAGTTTTGTCTTCATGTCAGCTAGTGTTGTCCCAGGCAGTGTATAGGCATAGTGTGGGGAACAGGATGCTCTCATGAGGTTGTGTGGAGAGCATGATGTGAGCTTTGCTTTTTCACCTTGTACAGGTCTCCAAAGCCACCACATCAGGCTTTGAGTTGGAAAACACACTTACGGGACCTCACATCTCATGTATATCGTACCATGTCACCTCACATCGTCACCTCTAGTGATAGAACAAGGACTGGATTTTAGGAAGAAATTCCTCACTGCAACAGGTTGCCCAGGGAGATTATGGATGGGCCATCCCTGGAACTGTTCAACACAAGGTTGGATGGATCTCTGAGCAACACAGTCTAGTGAGAGGTGTCCCATGGCAGGGGGTTGGAACTGGGTGATCCCCAAGGTCCCTTCCAACATAAACTAGTCAATGATTATATGATTCTATCTCATAAGGGCACTTCGGACATGCACAGATTTCCTTTCCCCCAATTTAGCAGTACAGACACGCTATCTTCAACAGAAAAATAATTTCTGAATCAGAGTATCTTCAGTGAGCAAGGAGAAGAATAATATTTCATAACCTCTGGAGACCAGGAAGACTTCCCCACAGCCGTCTGCTGGAAGTTGCACTACAGCACCTCTGAGTTCCTCTACAGTAACCTACACAAGAGTAAATTAATCTGTAGCAATGGTGTCATCAATCAAGCCCTGAATTAGAGAATAAGTTCTGAGTCTAGTTTCCACCCTGCTTCCTCCTCCCATCTGTAAAATATTTCCTGGATTACATTGAGCTCTTTGCCCTGGTTCTTTTTAATCTGCCACTCACTTTTAGGTGATCTCTGCACTTCAGAACCTCCCTCCAGGCAAGATAGCATGACCTGGCATGTGATTATGTACTAGTTCAAGCTCAGCAAGGTTAGGACAGAGCTTATAATCCTCTCCTGTGAACTCTCTGGGCTACTTTCCTTCTCTAAAGCCATTCTTGTATTCATCCACGAATTCAGAGAGCATTTTCTGTTTCTATTGTACTTCAGGCAAGGAATTTTGTGTGAGGGCAGGGAAGAATTGTGTTAAAATACCTTAAAATAGAAAGAAACAAAAAATCCCTTCCTTTCCTGCTCGACTTCAAGGCAAAATTCTCATTCAAATTCCCATCACTTGTAATTCATCTTCTGTAGCTTTAGCTCTGTTAGATGTGTTTGGGCAGGTTCTGCATCTACTTTAAAGTCATGACCTCAGCTCCATGAGCAGCTGGTAAATAGATACAGGAATCCTCCATAGGGTGTGTTTTCCTACCCTTTAGACAGACAGAAAGAGAGGATTGTGTCAGGGTAAACGCAGCTGTGATAGGTAAATATATTTCTAGATGGGTTTCTTTCCTGTGAAAATTCAGAGGAGACTGTGTCCTGTCACACTGAACAGCACTGTCTCTTTCTTTTCCTGTAGTTCCCAGGGTAATTGTATTCTTTTGTCGCTGGTCTCTTTTCACACTCAAGGTTTTTAGGGAAGATTGCCTCCTCAGTATGTGCTTCCACGGAATCTAACTTATGAGAATCCTGCTTTGGCACTGCAGCTTTATGATAAAGCAAATAAATATTAACTAATTATGCGTAGGAGGTGAGGAGACTGAGGGGTGACCTCATTAATGTTTATAAACCATGTGAAGTGGTTGTCAGGAGAATGGAGCCGGGCTCTACTCAGTGTCATCCAGTGATGGGACAAGGGGCAATGAGTGCAAGCTGGAACAGAGGAGGTTCTATATAAATATGAGAAGGAACTTTTTCATGGTGAGAGTGACAGAGCACTGGAACAAGCTGTTCCAGGGAGGTGGTGGTGCCTCCTTCTCTGGAGATGTTTAAAACCTGCCTGGATGTGTTCCTGTGAGATGACATCTAGGTGATCCTGCTGTGTCAGGGGGATTGGACTAGATGATCTTTTGAGGTCTCTTCCAATCCCTAATGTTCTGTGATTCTCTGAATGTGCATCATATATGTAATTGAATGTAGAAGACAGAAATATGTTGTTCATTTGGAAACAAGGTGAAGTAAGCCACAGCGAGTTGAAACTGAGGACAGGGATTTAAAAGCAGTTAAACTTTGTCTCTATAGGAAAGTAAACACTGGATTTGCCTGCCTCCCACTGAAAAAAGATTCCACAGGATTTTTGAAAGGACAAACAGAAGGCCTTGTTTATTTACTTATATGTATGTGAGCAGACAGAAGAGTAGAGAAAATGGTATGACACTCAAATAATCCTGTACTTGGTTCTGAGTTCATACAGCATTAAATGTGAAGGTCATTCCCAGTTTCAGAGATTAGTGCAAGACAAATGCTGTACTGAACTCAAGGCAATTGAGAAAGTTCAACACAAATGTGTTTCGCTGACATTGAGAGAAATTCAGGCAGGAAACTGGCAGCTGAATCTATGCCCTGAATAAAGTCTATTTTCCCCACATGGCTTAGCAGGTTCAGATTTACCTTTTTTTGGCAATCATAAGATATGTCCTTGAGGTGCAAATTCTTCCACCTTGGAAACACTGGCCTCTGCGAAAGGCTGCGTCCACAGGGATGGTGCTTTTTCATCTCTATAAGTGAACACACAGATTTTAGAAAAGAAAATAACAAAGGGGGGAAAAAGACTGATGTTAAACGGACACACACACACACAAAAGATAGTCAAGGAGCACATTCTCTTCTGAGTCTGCAGAAAGAGGAAAACATAAGTGAATTTGCAGCTCAAACTTTCCTACCACCTGCTGAAAGTAGGCAATGAAGGAGAAGACAGCAACTCAAGCTCCCTTAGCCTCTAGGTGATTTGGATGTCTCTTTTACAGCTCTGGCATCTTACTCCAATATTTTATCTGTCTGTGGTGTGTTGAGACTGGCTGGATTCCAGGTGGCCATCAAAACCATTCTATCACTTGCCTCCTCAGCTGGACAGGAAATGTAATGAATGACTCATGGGTCAAGATATGGACAGAGACATCACTCACCAATTGCCATCATGAGCAAAACAGACTCGATTCAGGGAAATTAATTCACTTCCAATCAAATCAGAGTAAGGAAATGAGAAACAAATCAAATCCTAAAAGCACCTTTTTCCCCCTCCCCTTCCTTCTATCTGGGCTCAGTTTCACTCTTCATTTTTCCTATATCCTCCCACTGAGCAGTGCAGTGGGGGTGTGAGTAGCAGTAAGTTCATCACACATTGTCTTTACCACTTCTTCCTCCTCACATTCTTCTCCTGCTCCATTGTGGGGTCTATCCCATAGTTGTCAGTCTTCCATACACTTCTCTAACCTGAGTTCCTCCTATGGGTTAATCACAGAGTCACAGAATATCAAGTCACACCTGAACGTATCCAGGCTGGTTGTACATGTCTCCAGAAAAGGAGACTCCATAACCTTCCTGCGCAGCCTGTTCCATTAAGAACATCATCACACAGAGTCAAGAGAATGAAAGACTTGTCCCTGAAAGCACACGATCCTAGTCGACTATCCAGACGTATAGGGCTTTTTTGACACTTTCTAGAAAGAGAAATGACACTCTGAGTATAGATAACATCTGAGCTGAAAAGAGAGGTAGCAAAGAAAAAATGGCCTGGATCATTTTATTCAAAACAAGGCAGCGTCATACTGAAAGAGAATTTTAAGTCTTCCCAAAAATACAAATGATTTACAAAAATGCAGTGCACTCTTGCAATGGCTATAGGAAGTCTTTCTTTTCAGCCAGACTGATGTCTTCCAGTTTACTTGAAAAGCTTCTGCAAGGCTGGGGAGACATACACTCCACATCAATGTGTGGTGTCAACGGACCCTCAGAAACTACAGAGATGTAAGAAACCAACAATTAAAATCTGCTGGTCTGTGACACAAGGAAAATGCAACACTCCATGCAAAAGTAATGGCTAATGAATATTGCATCTGTAAGAGATGCACAATTCATCATGTCCCTCAGAGAAGACACCTGTTCAAATATCCTTGTCAGGATGATAATTAGCAAGATAACTCTTATGACTGGGATGCTAATACACAAGTCGTACATTTTTCTGTAACATGTTTTCCAGCATGGATAACAAATGAGCTGAACTGTTGTTTGGCACCATTGGAATCTGAGGGTTCCCCCTCACAAAACCCCAAAACTGAACACTAGATGTCTGGGTCTTTTCCTTGCCTGTAAGTCCAAGGAGTTTGGGGACACTCCGGACAAGGTCTGGGGTCCAAGTGCTTCATGGCACACCTAGAAACTCATAATTTGTCAGTGATTTCGGTTTATGATTTACCAAAAACAAATATCTAATAACCTGGATCTGATTCTTGCTCATTCATACAACAAAATCCTTCACAGGTGAGAGTGTGATTCACATAGGGTCTTCAGTATAAACACCAGTTGCTTTCCTAGAAGGTACCGTCAGTGCCAGAGGCTGAAACTGTCTTTAGTTACGTGAAAAGCCCCAACCATCACTGAAAAAATTGAGGTTAGAAATGAGATCACATCAGATGGGACATGACAAGCGCATTTAATGGACCACGTGAGAAATACTGTAAAGTCTCAGCGGATGTTCTTGCCCTACATTCACCACAGGTGAACTCCCAGCAGCTTCTCTTTTTAACATGGCCCTTTTCAAGTTAACACTTTCATGAACATTGCTTCAAACACAAGATTTCTTGTGCAATTCTTTGAAGATGCAAACAAAAATATGATTGTGATTTATGATTACATACACCCAGACTTTGTAGAGAAGCTAGAGTCCAGTCAGATGTTCTAAAATGATTGAATACCTCTGTGAGAGAGGGAGAAAGTCGTTCACTGACTGTGGTGGTTGAAAAGAGCTGGTATAAACACAGAAACAACTGAGAAACTATCAGCTGAGTAGTCCCAGATCTGTAGTAGTGGTCATCTGTCAAGAACTGAATCATTCCCTGCCCTGCATTGTGAAGGAGAGAGCAACCTTTTGTGAAATGCTCATGTGAGGTGATGAAAGGAAAATGGCCTTCTGAAAAAAAATCTGATGCAAGATTTGCACTGGCAGATGTGCAGAAACCTTTGACTACAGTAGTTATGATTATACCTTGATAAAGCATTCCTCATTCTGGGTTCCACAGTGCCCTGTGTAGGATCACACTCTTGAGGTGTTGAGACTTGTGATGGTAGGGTGCCAGCAGGTTGAATCAAGGTATGTTACATGTCATTGAGGAAATGAGAAAATGCTGTGATGAGTGTCTGGCAAACATAACACAAAAGGAATTTCAGGGCTAGAAAGACAACATCTAGTTTCAACACAGTATCTATAAGCCAAGTTTGCTGTATGTTTGAGCCTGGCTTATTGCCTTTAAACACTACTAGCCAACATTGAAATTGCAAATGTTGCTTTCTGGTGCTTAGGTCCTTCTCTTTAACAAATCCTCTTTTCATGGATGGTGCCATATCCTGCAGTCAGCTCACAGCATTCAGTTCTTAAGCCTGGGAACAACAGCCGCAGTCACAGAATCATAGAATCATGAGGGATTGGAAGGGACCTCAAAAGATCATCTAGTCCAATCCCCCTACAACAGCAGGATCACCTAGACCAAGTCACACAGGAATACATCCAGGCAGGCCTTAAAACAGTGAAGGAGACTCCACAAACTCCCCGGGCAGCCAGTTCCAGTGCTCTGTCACCCTCATTGGGAAGAAGTTCCTTCTCATATTGATGTGGAACCTTCTATGTTCCAGCTTACAACCATTGCCCCTCTACTTAATTTTTTATTTGCAAGTGAGAAGTTAGAAGAAAAGTATTCTCACCTGTGCACTCTGACAAAGATGTGGGAACAATGTAGGGTCTGTTGAGGAAAAGGCTTCAGGTTGCACCAGAAGAGGTTTAAGCTGGGTGTTAGGAAGAATTTCATCGCTGAAAGGGTTATCAAACATTGTAACAGGTTGTCCAGGACACTGCTGGAGTCACCATCCCTGGAGGGATGTAACCTATGTGAGCACCTGGTGCTGAGGAGCATGGCAGTGCTGGGCCAAAGGTTGAACTTAAATGTGTCTTCCAAACAAAGACATTCTGTGATCCTGTGATTCTGTGACTATGTTTTATGTCTCCATCAAGAGATACTCAAATCCGAACAAAGAATTTTAAATCTGCCTTTCAAGAGAATGCATCTAAAGATCTAAAATTGTTATAATATGTAAATAAATAACCATGGGAGACGAACTTGTATGAGTCAAGTGAAACTTGAGATGGTGTTGAATCTGACAAGTCATCAGCCCAAGTTCCCAGCTCTATTCTGCCATTTAGAGCATCCTGTAGGACAAAGGTCCTGGGACAGTTTTGCTACTAACTTGTGTGCTAGCATGTCTGGTGGCTTTGCTTCCAGTCCATAGGATGCTTGGGAAGATACCTGTTCTAAAAAGTATCTTTTGCTTCTTCTACACTTCTACACTTATTTTCATTCATTTAGGTAACTGTAGAAAAAACCCCCACCTCTCGAAGGGTTGTATTTTGAATTCACGGGAGGGCTGACTTCCACCATCCTCCTCTAGCTGCTAGTTAATGACAAATGGACTTTCTATTAAAAAAAAGTAATAAAAATAAGAAAAACCAAAAAGCTCACAGTCATTTTGGGGGTCACAGAATCACAGAACATTAGGGATTGGAAGGGACCTTAAAAGATCACCCTGAGCAGGACCACCTAGACCAAGTCAGGTCAGCAGAAGACATGTGGGGAACATGCAGGAGAAACATCTGTAATGCAATTTTGGAGGAAGACAGTGTGCTCTAGTAGATGACAGCAGAATCGCTATATCCCTACAGCCTCACTCGCACTGTTAATATTTTATGCTAACTGGGACCCATCATGCATTCTTTAGCATTCAGTTTTTGTGCTTCACAGGTTACAGACAGGTCTTCCATTTCTATGTCAATGTAAGAATAAATCGAGGTCTTTAGCAAACATTTTACAAAAGAAAATGGGGATATTTTTCCTTTTGCCATAGGAAAGAAAGGATTATGATTTATTCGCTGCCGGGACATTTACTTATACTGCAAATAATGGAAAAGATAGAAAATTGTCTTCAAAATTGCTTTGAATTACATGTAGACAAAAGTCCTACATTTGTGTGTGTGTAGGGGAGGGTGGCTGAAATGCATTTGTTTTTGCACCTAAGTTGAGATGCATTCAGCCACACACAGGTTTATTTTGGAAGGTCAGTGATTATGATTCCTCATTTGAAATTCAAAGTCATAAAATGATCCAGCAAGATCTGTGCTCCATTTTCTGGAGTGTATGCCTGGCTTTCCTTCACCTGATGCTTCAAGATGGCATTTTAAAATGTTCTTTAACATATTGCCAAGAGCCTCCTCATGCAGGGTCACCACTGAAATGAACTGCTGTGGAAATGCACTTTCTGCACTGATGTTGCTGTCCAGGTATCACAGAATCATAGAATCACAGAACCATTAGGGATTGGAAGGGATCTCGAAAGATCATCTAGTCCAATGGTATCAAACAGACCAAGAGCCTGGTCTACTCCATTCACTAATGGATGCTAGTACATGTGAGCCTTTCCTGGCATCACAACAGAAGCGATGACGCTTCAGAGTCCAACATGCAGGGTTGTACAGTGTGATGGAAAGTACAGCAGGAATGCTCACTTTTTAGGTAATGCAACATGCTCACTTTGCAGTAGTAAGTTAACTTGGTCTGTTTCCACAGGGGTTGCAGAGCCAGGGTTGTGCTACTTTGCTACTGACATTGAGACAAAATGATAAGTTTAATGAAGTAAAGTTTATCAGAGATCGTGGCATCTACAGCTTGTCCTGACACCCTTTTTGTGCTGCAGGAGGCAGCTGAGAGTCAGGAGACCCTTGATGGTCACACAGCAGTAGGAATGGATATTAATGCACCCCAGTTTCTTGCCCTGTAAATAAGAGGAACTGCAGGGGAGGCTGTAGGGACAAAACTTTGCTGGAAAATGTGGATATTGGTTAAAATTACCAAACAAATATCAGAGAAAAGAGCTGAGTTTAATACCAAGTTCTTCCACCAAGCTTCAAGAAAAGAGAGATCTGTCTCTAAAATCATATTCTATTGTGTGGGATTGTTATCCTACAAAAGCTCTTCCTCTTCTTTTAATTTCTACTCTCCCTACTTTTCTCTTTCCTATCATGGCTTTCTATTGACTTATAGTTCACTCCATCTGTCTTTTCCTTCTTTCTTATTAAGTCTAGGTGACCCTGCTGTGGCAGGGGGATTGGACTAGATGATCTTTGGAGGTCCCTTCCAATCCCTAATGATTCTATGATTCTATTTAATTTTGTTTAATTGTTTGTCCCCTTTACTACTTCAGAACAAAATCAAGTTGGACTTCTGTTTGTGTACTTCTTTTTAATCTTACAGATCTTCTATCTTCAATTTTGCCTTTCATCTTCCATGTCCTTTAGAGGGGAGTTTTCTTTCAAATTGGGTCTTTCTTCAGCTTCTTATTTATCTTTTTAATACTTTTCCTTTGCAGATTAATATTTGGCTCAGATTCCATTTTACTGTCGCATGGTTAAATTGTTTTTTCTCTGTTAGGCCTCTAACCTCATAAATCTATATCTTCTTTATCCATCAAAAAGATCAGAGACAAAAAAAGAGGAACTCGCTAAGAGCAAAAAAATCAATACATTATATTCACAGCATTAATTTGTGGGAACTGAGAAGCTTCTGCACTATCTGTATCATTGAAGCATCTACGAACTTTACTGGGATCAAAGTCCCATTGCACTTCACAGAGACTATCCTTGTCTCAAGCAGGTTGTGCTCTGAGCACCCAAGATGTATAAACTGCAGAAAAAAGAAAACTATCCATCATATAGATGGAGAATTGAGAGGAAAGACAAGGTTTTTCTAGAAACTCAGCTACAATTAGGAAGGGAAATAAGTCCAAATTCCTCTGGTCTAGCTTTTGTTTTCATCCTTCAGCCTGATCTGTCCTTCGGGCTGGCACTGAGCCTTCGGAGACCACTAACATATGGACTTGAGTGAAAGTCATGCAAGAAGAATGGCTATAAAGGCAAGTTTTTCCTCAGGATATTGGATGTGAGGCAGTGAACTAAGCTGGAAAATCTGGTCGTAAATGTCACAGGAAGAATTGAGCACTTCTGAATTTGTGGGTTGCTGCTTGCAGAGCAGAGCAGAGCAGAACAGCAGCCCCACTGACTCACTGGATGCTTTCATTGGGGGCTCATCTTTCTTTCTGATCCCTGGTCGATTAGAAGGGCTGTGCATGCTTGGGGAAGCTATGCGGGGGGAGGACAGAAGGAGGACAGTGGGAAAGGACGGTGAGAATGTTTACCCAGAGGACCAGGCAATAAAACGAAACAGCTCTGAATCTTCACTGCCACTGTTACAATAAATTTAAACAAGACTTATATGAACTCACTTCATTCTTCTCCATGACTTCATTGTAGCTTTCCTGATTATCACTCCGGTAAAAGAAATTAGGTAAAATTGTAAGGGACAGAGTCTAGCTGGAAGCCCGTATCCCCAGAGGTCAGTACTGGGACCAGTATTACTCAGTATAGTCACTGATGACTTGGATGAGGGATTAGAGAGCACTATCAGCAAGTTTGCTGATGAGACAAAGCTGGAAGGAGTGGCTGATGCCCCAGCAGGCTGTGCAGGCGTTCAGCAGGACCTGGACAGCTGGAGAGTTGGATGGGGAGAAATCTAATCAGCTATAACAAAGGCAAGTGTAGAGTTGGGCATCTGGGCAAGAACAACCCCAGGTACCAGTATAGGCTGGGGACTGACCTGTTGGAGAACAGTGTAAGAGAAAGGGACCTGGGGGTCCTGTGGGACAGCAGGATGACCATGAGCCAGCAACGTGCTCTTATGTCCAAGAAGGCCAACACAGTCCTGGGGTGGATCATAAGTAGGGTGGATCATAAGAGAGAGCTTCTTCTCCCCCTCTACTCTGCCCTAGTGAGACCACATCTGGAGTATTGTGTCCAGTTCTGGGCCACTCAGTTCAAAAGGGACATGGAGCTGCTGGAGAGAGTCAAGCGCAGAGCCACAAAGATGATGAAGCGGAACACCTGCCTTATGGAAAGGCTGAAGGAGCTGGGTCTCTTTAGCTTGGAGAAGAGGAGACAGAGTGGTGACCCCATTAAATAGATTTAGAATGCAAACCTGTAAAAGTATTTCTTTTACAATGGTGTTATAGGATTGTAGAATCACAGGATGGTTTGTTTTGGAAGGTTCATTAGAAAGCATCCAGTAACAACCCTCCTGCCATGTACAAAGACATCTCAGACTACATCAGGTTGCTCAAGTCCCCATCCAGCCTGGCCTTGAGAGACACTTCAGGCTCATTGGGCAGACTTTGATAAATGCAGAGTTCAACTGACAAGGTTCCTTGAAGAAATTGTTTTCTGTTCTCAGTGTTCAAGTATTGAAAGAGGTTCAATTATGAGAAAAAAACCAATCAAGCCAACTTAACAGTGAGGATTCAAAATGTGCCTCTGATCAGCGTATTTATCACCATGTTCCACTTGAGTAAACATGCTGTTGATTACAATCCAAGCCAAATTATGAGGCATCATGCTTGATGCATGTTTTTAGGTTGAATTCACACCTTGTTTTATTTAAAGACAAAAGCTGTCTTATGGAACTTAACAGCATCCTTTCTTGTTGCATAAGGAGTTCAAGTTTTAGCATCCCTGTGACACATATGTGCTGAGAAGGTTACTACAGACTGTTGAAGCTGGTGATTTGTTCAGCAAAGACAATCTTTAACACACTAGATTTGAACATAGATTATCAGTTAACAAACCACGGCCTTTGAATCATTGCAATAAAAAAGCAGCTTGCTAATTTTGCTGTGTAGTTCCAAGCGTATTTGTAGAAAACCACTGTCTTTCCACCACACTACATTTTATTAGCGTAAGGGATGAACATGACAGCAGCAAAGTTCACGTAATAAAGACTACAACAGAGAGCAGCATTTCTAAATTCCCTTTGGACCAGATTTTCAAATATCTCCAGGCTCCACAGATGCTAACAGGCACTTTGTGAAATTTTCTGAGTGTGTCCAAACATATTAGGTGTCTGAAGTACTGTAGGAAAAACAAGTTGCTGTTAAGCCATTAATTATTTTATACCACACATAGTCCTACTTTTCAGAGCCTGTGAAGAAGTGGTCTGATTTACATCTTCTTGTCTGTGAGAACGTTCTGTGTGATGTGGTGGTAGTGTGTCTTTTCAAAACTTTCACTTTGGTAGGTTTCATCCAACAGCTAGACAACAACTGCAAACTAATTAAGTCATTAATTGGAACTAATGCCACTGGAGCAGGCTGCCCAGGCCGGTTGTGGAGTCTCCTCTGGAGACGTTTAAAACCTGCCTGGATATGTTCCTGTGTGACTGGGACCTACTGTGGTGGGGGGGCTGGACTGATTGATCTTTTGAGGTCCCTTCCAATCCCTAATGTTCTGTCATTCCTTGTTAAGTAACTCCTTCACTGAAAACAGGTAGTCTCCCCTGATGGCATTCAAGCTGCTGGCTTGGTTTTCTCTCTCAAGGCAGGATGAACAGTCTTGTGAAAATATCCTTCACTTTACTGTTCCTATGAAAAACTAACTTAAACCCAACACAAAACTCATATCTGGCTAAAATTTAGTTAGAAAACCACAGTGCAGTGGTTTCAGCTGAGGGTTAAAGCAATCTCTCCCCCCGCCTCCACACTGCTTTCAGATAACACAATTGCACTCACTGCTTTTATTCCAGACATAACTTTAACCGGGTTAGAAATAATACCCTCTAACGTTTAATTTCTCAGTGGCAGCTGGCAGATTTCTCCGTTACATTAAAGAACAAGGAAAAAAAGGGATCATACATTTATATTTTTAATTTTTGCAATTTTAAAGAATTATAATGAGTTGTAACACTTGAAAAAATAAATATTTCATCATTTTAAGCCAATTACTCTCTTCTTGAACATGACTTTGGACAAAAATAAACCTTTTTCTCATTATTATCAGGAAGAGAGTGTTACTGTGACTCCTAGAAACTGAAGCAGATCTTACAGCCTCATTTTGCAGCTCCAACTTGGAGGCTACAAAGCCGCAAAATCTTAGACCAAAACAAGAAATCTAAACAATTTCTTTCCTTTAAAAAATGAAGAATAAGGTCAGATGCCACATGGATACTGGGCATCAAAGAATTAAGCAGGTCCTAGTGTGTTTAAGGAAAAGGATGGTATAACAAGTTTGCACAAAACCCATCCATTTCACATAAATTGTCTCACCCACAATGGAAAACCACCCTCTCTCCCTGGCTCTAACTAAACCACAAAATAAAATCTTCAGTTTGTCCAGTTCAGAATGAAATCTTATCCATGAACAGTTTAGGATATTGTTTGGCTGGTTTGTATATTTTTCTCTTTTCCTTTATGCACTGTTATCAGCAGAGCGCTTCAAACACTCTATGAATATTTTAAAAGATATCTCTAATCTTTAATCTCCTCCACATTGAGATAACTGGCCTTGATTTCTTATCTTGGTCTCAGACTTGAGGAGCCGGTCTCTCAAATTAAACAGTTACTCTGCCATTAACTGAGCGGTTGATATAAAATGTTGTGTGAGCACATGTGCTTAAAGATGGAAAGTCACTAAATCTAATTTTTGTTCCTCTCTAATTGCATTTTGTGCCATCAGCTATGAAAATGTGACCCACAGAAACCTAATGCTTCTGCTGGCATTACCTCACCTCCCATGTGGATACACACTCCCCGCTAACTGTCTCCTTGTCCAGTCCAATGATAAACTACCACTTGTGAGAACAATCTGCTGCCATTCCTTTGTTTTCTCATTTATATTTACTAGGATCTTGGTTGTAACCTTGCAGGCTACCACAAGTGAGAGGCAGCACAAGCACACATTTCTGGAAGATGCTATTTGGCAGCAGGCAGCACAAGTCCTGTGAAGAGCAGCTGAGGGAACTCGGGTTGTTTAGCCTGAGAAAAAGGAGGCTCAAGGGAGACTTTTCTCTCGCTCACTGAAATTCAGGATATCAGAGAGAGGTGGGGGATACTCTTTTCTCCCAAGAAACAAGTGATAGGAGAGCCTGAGGTTGAACATTATGAAAAATTTCTTCCCTGAAAGGGTTGTCAAACCCTGGAACAGGATGCCCAGGGCAAGGGTGGCATTTCCATCCCTGGATGTTTTTAAAAGACATATAGATGTGATCCTGAGGAACATGATTTAATGATGACTTGGCAGTGCTGAATTAACATGAGTGTCATGATCTGAAAGATTTCTTCAAGTGAAAATGATTCTGTGATTCTATGACCTTATCACTATCTACAACTATCTGAAACAAAGTTCTACTGAGGTGAGGGTTGGTCTGTTCTTCCAAATGATAGGAAATGGCCTTAAATTGTGCCAAGGGAGGATCAGATTGGATATTAAGGAAGAATCTCTCTGCTTAGATGGCTCTTAAACTTTGGAACAAGCTATTTAGGGAGGTGGTGGTATAATCAACCTTGGATGTATTTTAAAAGACGTATAGCTTGAGGGACTTGGTTTAGTGGTGACCTGGTAGTGCTGGGTTAACAATTGAACTTCATGATCTTAAAAGTCTTTTCAAGCCAAAACAATTCTGTGATTCTTTCATTCTGTGACCTGTGCATCCTTTCAGCCTCTGACAAGTAGAGATGTGAGATGAAGGTTGCATCATGCTGTGAAGACATAGGGTTTGGACAAGCAGGTTACAAATTGTGACTTCGGGTAAGTCACTCACAGGGTCATTTAGTTGTTTAAAAACATAGAGGTGTGCAGCGCTCCTTCAAACACCCCAGAGAGAGGCACTTGACTTCCAGCTGTCTGTAGGACACTGTGATATGTCTGCAGGTCCTACTGGGTGTCTCATATGTTCGAAGTCATCTCAGACAGCTCTGTGGCTTCACCCTTGATTCCACTCTTTCTTTGTATAGATATTGGTGTAGTGGTTTGTGCTGATGTCACTGCTGTTATCAGCAGATATCACCAGATATAAGGTGTTGCATCACCCCGAAACATTTTATATAAGCAGCAAATAAAGAAAACAGACATTTAGCAAACTAACAGGCACTACAAAGAAGGGACACTCTATCTATCTATCTATCTATCTATCTATCTATCTATCTATCTATCTATGTAAGCAAGAGTTTGGGGACACACAGCAGTGACACAAGAGTAGGTAACTATGCCCTCATAGAAGGATGTCACGCAATCACTCACCTGAATGATGCAGTAACTTACATCCTGCATAAATTAAATAATGGAAAAAGCATTTTCTGTATTATTTTAATGGGCTTTCGTGGTTCATGCATTGCACAAGGGGATCAGCCCAGCACAATTACAGGTCTTGAATTTTCCATACTGCAGTCCAGTTGCACACAAGATTATTCATCATGTGAGTAAGGAGTCCTTTGCATTCCCAATAACAACTTCAACCTGCCCTGAGTCCTCCAGCTGACTGGTCCAGAACTGTTTCTAGCATTTTAGCTCTTCCACACAGCTCAAGTAAGACTGAGCAAAGCAGCACATAAAGAAAAATCCCTATTGTTTCGATAAAACACAAGTGCATAACCTGTCCACTGTCCTTAATCCCATATGAGGAGGAAAATATTTGCATTATTCTGCTTTGCATGAAGTTGATGTAGGAATGCTGATACTGGCATAATAAAAAAGAAATTAAACCTGTCTTTGAAGGGCCCCAAGGGACTGTTATTAACTGATTTTACGTCAGACAGGGTTATTGTTTAATATCACTGAAAATGTGTCACCTCATAGACATACAGGAAGTGTTATGAAACAGTCTTGACAGAGGCAATTGCTTATCCAGCTGGGGAAGGGCTCACCGAGGGCAGGATTGTATCAGGTTTACAGCAATACTGAAGGTTTATTCTAGGCACTGCATCCAGTCCTTGAATTGCTCATGGTGGAGAAACAGCCTCTGGCTGTTTCAGAAATATCATAGCCAACATTTCAACTCCACTGCCACTAAAGGCTGATAGGCGGGCAAACAGACTACAGCCAAGGTAAACTGGGACCTTTAGGGATCTTTGGTACCATATCTCCTATCCAGCTGTTCATATGTACATTTATACTCACATTCATGTTCATGCTCATACCCATGCTCACATTAATTATATAAGGGAGAGTGTCCAGAGAAGGGCAATGAAGCTGAGTTCCTCATGGTCTTCAGCACAAGTGCTCTGAGGACTGGCTGATGGAACTAGGGGCTTTACCTCAAGAAAAGGAAGTTCAGAGGAGATTTTCTTGCTCTCCACCACTCCTGAAATTCAGCAGATTGGAGCAAGGTGGGGGTCAATCTCTTCTCGCAAAGAACAACAGACAGGGCAAGGAAAACTGGTCTCAACTTGCACCAGGGGAGGTTTAAATTGGCTAAAATTAATACTTTCTTCCCCAAAAGTATTGTCCAGGCTTGGCCCAGGCTGCCCAGGGCAGTGGTGGAGTGCCTGTGTCTGGAGGGCTTGCAAAGCCATGGAGATGTGGGGTGAGGGACAGGAGTTAGTGGTGACTTGGCAGTCCTGAGTTAATGGTTGGACTCAATAATCTTACAGGTCTTTTCCAACCGAAGCAATTCTGCCATGCTCTGGTTCTGTATTAGTACATCAGCTTGCAGCACACATGCTAAAGCTGCCAGTGTGGACATCCTTGATTTGTGGGAAAGGTCCTAGAGGACCGACACTAATTTTTTCCCTCTGTAGCCACAGTAACCTCCTGTGCAGTGAGAGCCATGTGACTGGCATATGCCGCCTGGATCCAAGTACGGTCTCCCAGCCCCTGGGCTGGCTGCTCCTGATTTACACCATCCTGGGTTGTCTCTTCAGGAACACTTCAATTTACAGCAGTAACCTGTGCAAAGCTGTCAGACTGCCTTGTCTTCGCTGGGTTTTATCGTAAAGTAATGACACCGAGTTAATTCAAGCTAAGAGCAAGCCTTTATTTCTTTTTTTTTTCCTAAGTGAAAGGGAAAGTCAGATCGCCAAGATGCTTTTAGAGCAGCACTGTTTTGGGAGCAAGCTTAAAGGGGACTGCAGCAATCTATCAGGCAGCCTTTACTGGGCTGTAGTACACTAATTTCCCATTTCCACTTCATTTTGTGACTAGCACTGTAATTTGTACATCTCACAACTGCTACTGTAAAGCCTCAGACAACCTCAACAAAAAAAGCAAAAAAAAAAAAAAAAAAAAAAAAAAAAAAGAAGAGAAAAAATAACCCCTAAAGCAATGCAGGAATAAAATGCCAGGAATAAAAAAAACCTAGAAGTGTCTGGACTTACCTAGAATATCAATGTGTCCACAACAAAGGATCGTTGTGAGCAACCTCAGTCTGCATTGCCAATGCTTTTAATGCTGCAAACTTCTCACATCTACTTGATTGTTCTCTAAGTTAAATCACGCTTTTGTATTTAAAAAACCCACAATTATCTGCCTTATCCCTTAAAAGTGATCCATCAAGATGCATAAAAAGATGGCTCTTTTATAGCCACGAAGAATTTGCATACACAAGCCGTAGGAGCCCCTGACATGTTGCTTGAAAATTAAATAACGTGTATTCATCAGACAATGGGCTGCTCCTGTACAGTACGGGAATATTCAATCAGCTGAAACAGATGCTTAGAGGAAATCTCATTCTGGAGGCAACATTATGTTACCGACAGGTGCACAAAAGAGCCTTAACTGTACAGATTGAAGATGCAAAATCAAATGTTAAATCCTTCAGACTTCCATTTTTAATTGGAGATGAAAAACAATCACTTCTAATGGGGAACTGTAGCCACTTCTGCAGCTGATGGAAGTTTTACTTGCTTCGGTGTGCAACACAAAAATCAGCAATCACTGTTTATCTGGGTGTTACCTATAAAGTAAAGCTCTAGATTGTAGGAAATATTTATAAATCATAGAGACCTGGCTTCAGAAAGGAGACAAGAAACTTACAGAAAAAAAGCTAATATCCACCAAAATAGCAATTTCTAATATTCTGTCAGAAAACACCTGACCAGTTCTACACAGCAACTGCATAAATTAATACCAGTGCTTTGTCAAGGGGCAGGGAAGGGGAGAAAGCTGTTAGTGAAGTTCGTTCGCTTTCAATTTTTTTTTCTAATTCCCTCCAGAATATCAAAGACTTTTTTCCAGGGCATGAGGAAAGAAAAATTCACACTTGTGTCTTCTCTGACTGCAAGAGCTCTCAGTGGCAGAGTTGACTTTACTGTCTGTCTTCAGAGGGTTCCTTCTTCTTTACAACTGCAGGGTTTGGGGTTGAGGGAGGTTAGTGGGCTTTTTCTTTTCTCTCTCTTTTTTTTTCCCTTTCACACTGTGTTTCACATTTTAAGAATTTCTTGGATTTAGTCAAAAATGCCTGCTGGTTCTTTCAGTGCCTCTTAGTGTCTCCAGCAACAATTATCCCAGACCAGCTCCATTCCAGAATCTCATAAAAATATGCTTTGAGATACAGAGACAGTCTCTCATATTAGGGTTGCAACTGCCATTCTCTGTCAATTATTTTCTGTGGGAAATTAACTTGCTGCAGGAGCTGAGCAAAGTCTCACTGAAGTCATCTTTGCTGAATGGTTTCTTGGGGTGATTTTCTGGTTCTTGTTGGCAATAAATTCAACAGTGGCCAAGACTCCTGTTTTTTCCACTTTTTCAACTTAAAATTATGCACTGGTACTTGGAGGTATGTTTTGTAAAGATGGACTAAGGGTGGTGATGCTGATATCTTTACAATCAGAACTGCTCTAAATGTTTTTCAAGCTCTCATTTAAGTACAGTGCAGCTCCCAACACTGTTCTGGCACAGCCCCGCTGGGTGCTGGGTGATGCTCACACCAAATGCAAATTATTGCACTGACCAAATCCATGGGCATCATTCTCACCTCTGCTGTATCACAGAATCACACACAACATGACAAACCATCAGGGATTGGAAGGGACCTCGAAAAATCATCTAGCTCAATCCCCCTGCCACAGGAGGATCACCTAGACCAAGTCACACAGGAACATGTCCAGGCGGGCTTTAAACATCTCCAGAGAAGGAGACTCCACAACCCCCCTGGGCAGCCTGTTCCAGTGGTCTGTCACTTTCACTCTTTTGCAGTTTGTTGCCACCATGAAACAGCCTCAAGGTTACTGTGATCACAGAAAATTTTCACGGACGAGATAATTGCTTTACCCTGACCAGGACAAGGATGTGGTCAAGGATCAAGGGCTGTTGCTGGAAATGCACAGGTCCAGATTTGACTGGTTGGTATCTAGCTGCCAGAATAGACTTAGATTTAGCTGCCATAAAAGCAGGGACATAAAAACAGGAGGTCTTCCTTTCTCCACTAAACTGCTGTATTGACCACACTTACTCATCTCTTCTGGTGTTACTCCTGCTATTGCACACTTGAAATCTTCACGCTGAAAACTATCTACTTGTGATGGAGGAAGATTCAGTTATGATAGGTGAGGGTTTGGTCCTGCAAGGTGAAATCTTTCCAGCTGTTCTTTGCCCGAAGGACAGCTGAGTATACACGGATGAGTGCCTCTCTAATGGTACCCTATAAATGCTCACATTTAAGTAAACATGTAAGTACTAAAAAGGATACCCTGCTAGATTAAAGTCACAGCTTCCCAGCTTCCATCTGCTATGTCAAATTGAAGAGTAAAATTTTACTCTCTAAGGTGGGTCAACACCTAAGTCTGGAGGGGTCTTGGACCATGATCATGGCCTCTAGTGCTTCAAGAGAGAAATTTTAATTACCCCATACTTGTCCTTTCTGTAAAAGTGTGCTGGTCAGTGGGGCCAGGGCTTTAGAGACCTTTTTTCTATAGCTGCTAAGTGATTTCCTCAGAGTGTTGTCAGAAAGCTGCAGCAGGATGCTCTGAACTGGGCAAAAGCATTGAATCTGAGTTTCTTTTATCCCTATTCAGTCTTATGCAGGTTGTCTCCTACTCTTTGAATCTGTTAGCTGAAGGAACACTCCAAGTACTTCAAAGGCACACAGAAACCCTTTCTTCGTGTTGGTACAGAAATGCTCTGAGCGCCTCGTTACTTGGCTGGTGATAGCATCGAAATGTGTGTTCAGGACGTGGCAGCAGTCGCCTGCTGCTTTCTGAAAAAAAACTGCTGCTTTCTGAAAAAAATGCTGCTTTGCTCTTTGAAAAACACTACTGACCATATGAAAAACAACCTTCTGATGCATGCTAAAGGAGTAATAAATTACAGGACAAGGTTCGTGTATGATATGAGTAGTAGAAACTAAACAATATAGTCACAACGGCAGCCCCTCAGCTCACCAACCCCTGTATCAGCCCCCCCATAAGGTTGTGGGGTGAAGTCTTCCTTCTGTTGATTCACTGGTGTGCTGAATTTGCTATACAAAATGGGAAACCTCAGCTGCATGCAGCAATTTGACTGTTAGCACTGCCTCAGCCATCAAAGAATTATGGCAATGGAGGCCATATAACTACCTGATTCCACACATCACAGCAAGTCTCTTTCTCTCTCTAAAGGCTCAATTCCCCTGTCAAGAAACAGTTCTACTTCACTGCAATGGCAGCTGAGCAATGCAGTGATGGGAACAAACACCTTTACGTGGTTTTTACTCTCCTAATCACTGAGCTACTCCTTCCATTCCTTTTGTCTCTTGCTGACTCTGTTCCTGCTGTTTCTGTGCAGAGTGTCTTTGCTTTATCTCTGACTGTGGGCTAGCACCGTAACCACTACATCCTCTCTGAGGCTCCTTGGTATTACCTGCTGTTGTCACCAACTTCTTTTTGTCAACACTACTTGATCTCCTTTGTACTTCACCCTGTCTTGAATCATTCTGCCTGAAATTCATCAGTATATACAGGGACGAAGGGATAAGAGGAGAGAATTCTGTTTTTCAGTCCTTCTTTATTTGGGTAAAAAAAGTCTCTTTCCCTACGTGCGCAGCTGAGAAAGGAATTGATTTATGTTGCTGCAACTCTACTGATTCCACATGAAGTTTCTCTAATTTTCACTGGTGTAATGGAGATTAAAATCTCTCTCCAAGTATGGTACCTCACTGCTGCAGAATTGCTTTTGACTGGGTAAGAGATAGGAGGCATATTGCCAGTCTGAAATATATTTTCATCATTATCGCATGCACAAGCCTCAGTGAAAGGGTGTTATTGGAGTTCTCTGCAAATCACCTGAGCTACTGACAAACCTTTACCAGCCCACGAGCAATACAACGCTGTATGGCCTGGGAAGCACTGTTTTGGTGTGTCCTGGGTACAGTGGAAGCACAAAACCTGCCTGCCAGCTGCCTACCTTGTGCAGGAGTACAAAAGGCTTGCCTTAGCTAGCAAAGGACTGAATTTGGACCCCAAGTTTAGACCTTAATGGGCAACACTGTTGTGTGATCAACTTGCTAACTTGCAGCCATAGCCTCAAGTCTGACTCTGGGTGATCTTCTTAAAATGGTTCTTTTAGTAGCAAATGTTTTATTTAAGGCTAGAAACCCATTTACAAAGTATAATGTAGTGTCCTGATTTTTCTTGCCACATATTCTCCATATATCACGGAATATGTTATCTTTGCTCTACTGCTGACTTCTCTGATATCTGTGCTGATACCTTAGTATTAAAAGACATGGGCAGGGGCCACTCTCCTTTTTCCTCAACACCTTCAATCACAGCAGAGACAGGAAGAGTACAGTAGGTCCAATCCCCAAATCACTGCTCCATTAGCTTCCAGTTTGCACTAGATAAAGTTACAGCCCAAATCTTGTTGGTTTCCTAGAATATTCGTTTATACCTCCTTCGCCACAGATTCTCCAGTATTTCTCTCCTCAAGAGGAAAACATTATAGTTTGGGCAAAGTTCTCCATATGTTTCATTGCCTTGCCAGGAGTCTCTGCGCTACTTTCTTCCAGGCAGGCAGTGGCTAAAGAGGTCACTCCACTCTGAGCCTTGATCTTACTCACAGCCAACCCATTTCTCCTCCATTTCATACCTCTGCTCACAACCCTGACATCAGCAACCACATGCTTGGTATTTCTGTACATGAAAATCAGGGAAAAAAAGAAAATTAGTCACATTCACATAGCAAAATAAATGTGTGATATCCTTATAAGTGTGAGCATTGGTTTGCAATAAAGACAGCAGGACGCCTTGAGCAATATGGCAATGCAGAAGTAATCACACATCTTGGGTGGCTGAATTGATTTTCCTCATGATTTCAGACATGCTGAAGGTATGCAATCTCCATTAGATAATGTGTTGTGCCAGCTCCTGAGAAGTTTAAGAAGAACTGAGCTTCTGGAGAGTGTGATTCCCTGCTAGGAGAGAAATGAGCCATCAAAGAGTCTGAATATTGTATAATTGATCTTAGCATTTATATTTATGTAGAAGTGAGCAGAAGATGAATTATGTAGAAGATGAATTCTGCATGCAGGTCTCATGCTCAGCCCTGAGATGAAGTCCTTGGTACCCTAAAAGACATGGTGTAGGGAATTAACAGTAATAACCAACTGGAATAGGGCTGCATGAGGTCCAGACCTCAGACCTGTGTCTGATTGTGACTGATTTATAAACCTCTACCTATCAAAATCAATTTATTAGCACCAATTCTCACATTCAAATACTGTTAGCAGGGAACTGTTTTCATATAGCAAAAATTTCAGAGTTAAATGGGTTAATGTAACTCCACAAACACCCAGAAAAACATCACAAGATATTTCTTTCTACAGTCTTCACCATCGATGTTTGATGAAGAAATTTAGTTCCCAGTTCATTTTGTTAATCTGTGCTATTTCTGTTACTTTATGCAATACTCTCACCTTCTTGGGTTCAGTTAGTGACTCACTATAAACTATGAAATCTACAGTTCAATAGCTGAGATCTTCTCAGTGCTGGAAAGGACAGAATATTTTCCCTTTGCTTATACTTGGTGCGAATCCTCAAACTGTGACTGCTCAGAACTTTCGTCTTTAATTTGTTTTTTCTGTCTATGAGCATAAGGGAGTCAGAGCATCATTGCACTGGGTACTCTGCAAATATCTGACCAAGAGGGAGTCACTGTCGCAGACAGCTCAGGCATGAGACTTTGTAGAAGGTAGGAGACATTGACAGAGTCATCAAACAGTCTGATTAGCCTGAAAAGCAGCAGCCTCATTAAACTGTCTGCCTTGCCAAGGTTGTCGCCTTTCTCCTCAGCAGGACCACAAAGGCTGTTCCATCAAAGTATGAGGGTGAATAGTGAACTGGGTCTAGGAGTAGGCTGCAGGTTTGGCATACAGAATTAAAGAAAATTAGACTGGAAATGAGTTGAGGAGGTGATCTTGTCTAGCCTCCCTTCTCTGGATGGGGGCTTGAGGAGAAGAAAAGAAGAAAGCAAGAAGCTAATATTCTTAACAGACAGTCATGAACTTTTGAGGGACATGGTTTGGGGGTGACTTGGCAATATTGGGTCAAAGGTTGGACTTGATGACCTTAAAGTTCTTTTCCAACCAAAGAGATTCTGTAGGCTGTGCCCCTAGGACATCACCTCAGTAGAGGCTGGGACCCATCAGCATAGCTAGGAAAGGCTACGGATGTTTGTGAAAGTGCACAGTGCTTTGTGCATTCAACACTGTGCAGATTTCAACCTTCTGTGCAAAAAAAATGAGACCAAGTGTCTTATTCCCTTAAATTCTGAACTACAGGAACAGTCACATCACCTCTATTTATAAAAGACATACGCACATGAAGAAGAGCTCGTCAGATGTAAGAGGCGCAAATGAGGGTGTGAGACGAGAATGACCAGAAGAAGTCTCTTGTAGACAAGCCCAATCCTGAAGACATTGCATCACTCCAAATTGCATAGCTTAGATCTGGCTGTGCCAGGAGGGGTCAGAGATGAGTCAGAGTGAAGCCAAACCTACCTATTAGAGCAACAATGAACACACAAGTTCCCCATGGCTGTAAAAATAGTGTTTGTTAGTTGAATGAACAAAAATGGAGTTTTGACTACACTGATTTTCCATTACGAACTTCCAGGTGGACTGTGTCACAGAGCAAACTAGGAAATATTGAAGATGAGCTGATGATGAGCTAGGATGATTTTACAAAACGAGAGGGCCAAAGTGTTGAAGGCAAAAAAATATCGGAAACCCCAGTTTCCGACCAATTCACACTTATGCAATTAAGTAAGAGACTGAGTTTTAAATACTGGTAAAGCTGATTCATTTGCTGTTACTCTACTGTTTGAAAGGTTGGACAGCCAGCTAGTGGAACACTGACCCTAACATTTCTTCAGCAAGTGGGTCTGTCATCCCCTTAGACACCCTGCTTGGTCTTGTTTGGTTTAAAACCATTGCAAATGCTCATGAAGGAAACTAAGTGACTAGCATGGTTCTGAAGCACAGCAAATTCACAAGCACATAACTCACTGTTTACAAACACATTTACAACTCTTTCAATTTGGTAATGTGAGTGAATGAGCAAACAGGCTCAGCATGCACTTACCTGATTTCCCTAGCACATTCAGTTTATGCCAAAAAGCTATACAGGATGAGATGGAAGGAGAAGTTCTTCCTGGTTCTAATTTCTAAATATATTAAGTGCAAACACTTCACTTTTATGAGAAAGTTTAACGTTTAGCTCTATGAATATGAATCTTCCCTAGCAGCTGAGATGAAGATTATCATCCTTCAATCTCATCACTTCTGTCACATCTATTAGATAGGGTCCTTTTCTATCATTCTCCCTTCCAGCTCACGGTCTGAGATTACAAAATTAGTACGGGCTATAAATTCTCCCTCCTGTCTGATTCTGTCCTCAGAAGATGCATTTTTCTCACTCAGTGCCATTTCTTATTTCGTTGGTGCATTATAGTTCAGAAATAACTTGCTGTGGTTTTTTTGTTGGGGGTGTTTTTTTGTTCTTCAAACAATTACCATGCGACAGCTAAAAACGAGTCACTTGTCTTAGTGATAATAAGTAATACTGTGATATGCTGCAAATCCTTCATTCTTGTTTAGGTTTGAGTGTGCCTATTAGCTTCTAGGGAATAAATCATGACTGTCTGATGACTGAAGTGACCTTCAATTTAATATGAGGCTGAGTGGATTCTCATTAAAGCAGTCTGTAATTTTGCTAAGCGTTGCAGCTATTTTTGTTGCTGTTACTGTATATGATTTCAATTTTTTTTCTGCAGCTAAACTGTGTTTACTATTAAATAAATGTAAAATGGTATTGCCACACATTTTTAGAAACTGTAGTTACAACAGCAGAGTGTGTTCTCATCAAATGACCAGGAATTTTTTGGAAGCTGAATTTCACCTTTAATCGCCCAGGTTAGCCACATAATCTCTTCTATTATCTTTGCCTTAAAGCCTCTTTCTCTGGAGTTTTCTATGTGGTATTTCTCAGAGCTCTGTACGTACCATTAGGTGATATCATTGCTTTTGATATTTAACCTCTCACTGCTGCAGGACAACACATAGATTTACTACTGGTGCTGATTTCCTATCATCAATGACCATTTAGGCCAGTTTAAGCACCTTCAGCAGTAAGTTACACTGCAGAAATTTTATGGCTTGAGAGCCAAGACTTTTTTTTATAACTCTTAAGTGCTCTTGCACTTTCTTTATGACACCAAGTATGAAGTTAAATTTACCAAGTGGCATAAATCTCTCCTACCTGTGCACACCATGGGAAAGAAATCATTAAAGGAGCATCATCGTATCTTACATTAAAAGTGGTGATAGATAGAATAAAGTTTGAAGTGAAGTGTTCACAGGTTGGTGCTTGGATTTCAGTATCCAGGACAAGATGTATCTCTTAAAATTTCAGACATCTGTGGTGTTGACACCCATCCTACACTCCTTTTAGAGGCATGGAGAGATATGTGCCCTTGTAGGGGAAGATTCATATGATCAGCTTTAGATCCCAACTTAAGGATGAGATAATTCATTTTCTATCGTGTCTCTTCCCTCCATTTACAGAAAGCAAAGTGGACAGAAACACATACATTGTATTTATGAAGGCAGGTGAGATCCACTGTTACAGCTGTGTTTAAAAATACGACATTGAGCCAAATCCAAATGTATCCCATCTTGGTCTTATAGCTTTATGCAATCAAAATCTTTAAAGTGTCTGTTCTTCAGAAGGTCTGAGTGCTCCTGGTTCCCATCAAGATAAACAGTGAGACAGACAGAGTCCTTGAAAAACAGTATCTTAACCATTCTTATCATAGAACCATAGAATCACTGAGGTTGGAAAAGACCTTCAAGAGCATCAAGCCCAACCACTAACCCACCTATCCCAAAGCCACTGATAAACCATGGCCCTAAGCTCCAGATCTGCACGATTTGGGTCCATTTTCAGGCATGGAGAACCAGCCACTTCCCTGAGCATCTGTTCCAATCAATCTAGTTCTACATTCACTCAGGCCAGTTTCACAGTACAGTTATAGAAAAAAAAAATTCCTGACTGTACGCTTTAAAAAAGTCACTTCTGTCTGTTTTCCTAAATCCATATTTTTAGGCACCAGCCTTAAAATGTCCCCACTTTCAAAACCTCTTTTGGCATCTGTCAGGAGAATTTGTAACCACTGTCTTTGGTTATGATGCTTACGTTTCTTTTGCTAACTTTCTTGTTATTGTTCTGATTTGTCTCCGTTCATTGAAATGAAATGGGTCTGTGTCAATTACAAGCCTTCCTGAACTGCCAGGCTTGTGGGCTGTTTCGGGATTTTGACACTGCAAAGAATGTGTAAAATAACAAGAAAATAATGAAACCAGATGTAAGGATAAAAACTGGCAAAACTAAATTCTTCTTTATATTCCAGCTCCATTTGGTAACCTACCTACTTGGCAAAGTTCTTCTAATAATTAAGTCATTTTATTCTCAGAGGAATTTTTATTTTACATACAACTTCATACATTTTGGCCAAAATGAACTTGCGAAATTAGCACTATTTTGGACAGCAGCAAAAAACCTGGAATCATCATCTAAAGGCATTTGCAAACGTTCCAGGAACATCATTATATATGTATTTTTAGCCTTCCCACTGGCAGCAAAAGCAGTGTAAGACAAATTTGCATTTCAAGGCTGGAACCAACTGCATTTTGCACGGATCTGATAAAAACATCAGAACAACAAGATGCTCTGGCACATGTATAGGTTTCCTAAAATGACGGAAAAACGAGAATTTCAGGGATGCATTTCTGCACCTCCCACTTCAAAGTCTTCCTACTTAATATCCCTTAAATCAGCTGCAAATACGTCTGACCTCTTAGTCAAACTCATTCATTGCTGGTTTTCCCATGCAAAGCCCATAAATGAGCTACCTCAGTAAGTTTACAGATATGTACAGGCACTCAGCAAGAGTACAGATACCTTTCAATTTATCTAACACGGATTTTTCCAGTGATGACAAGGAGGACTTTTCAATAGAAACCTGTTGTCACTGGAGCCCCACAACACCTGCTTCTCAAAACCTATCGCAGCACCCAGTCACTTGCTGGGTCCTTACAGTAAAGGCAGATCAAGAAGACACAACAGCACTTACAGACTCAGCACCTGAAGCTGTTTCACAGTTGGCTTAAGAAGCACTAATGGAAAAGTTTTCTGTGAGAAGTAGAGGATGCATAGTGCTCTAAATCAAAAAGTACCACTTAAACCTTTCAAATCTCTTCTCTGGAATAAATAGTAGGGTGAAGACATAAATCAAGTTATTTGCACAAGGTGCCCCACAGCTCAGAAAACTTTGTTTGTTTTTTTATTGCACTTCCTGATTTTGAAGGATTTTGACTTATGTGTGGTGGCAGAAGGTACTTTATCTTTCAGACTTCTCCATGATTGTAAAGAAAAGACCTGTGGAGACAGTAAAATGTCTCTTGGAAATGTTTTATTCTTGCACATAGTTTTGTTTGAACCCAAGTAACTGGTGTTGGATGTACATGCTCTTCACTCTCTTGAAACAGCATATGCTCTTAGTATTGCAAGCTGAAAGAGGAGTACCAGAAACGAAGCACTCTCATATCTCAGAGAAGAGGTCAGAGAAAATAAAAAGCTTATCTGAATATAAAGAAAATATTCACAGCCACTGGAGAATGTAGCTCTTGCTGTTAGGAAGTAGTTAGCAAGCTTAACCTGACACAAGATTTTTACAACAAACAGAAATACATTGGCAAATTTTCCTGATCTCTGCAACTTTTTCAGGTTCACATACTGTCAGATTTGAGATTCAGACCTAGCTTATCTGTTAGGAAATCTCCACCTTTGCAGTCAGTCAGGCATGATTCTCCATCTTTCACCGTGACCCTTTAGCTGGCTTTGAAGTCAGGCAGGGGGCAAGAGAAGAGCCACCCTCATGGGTGACATACTCCTGGTTCCCCATCCAGCTGACAGTGGAACATTTTCTGACTTAAATTCCCAGCCAGCATTAGAAATGCTCATCAAATTGTTTGCAATTTCCCAGCCCTGGTGGCATTCTGGAGTCAGTCTCCTTAGAAGCTACTCCAGGATGAAAATTAAATCACAGTCTAGAGCAAATTGTATTCGTCCAGGGACAAGCAGAGCTCTTTTATCCTTATTTCTTCCTGAAAACCTATCTATCTGTTTCTCTTGTTAACATTTTGCTCGGATTCAACCAGGGAAGTCTACAAGCTGTCAAACACCACAAGGCTTTGAGAAAGAAAAAATGAAGAGAGAAGGTTTTTTTAATATGTTAATCTCATTCCTTGAAGAAATTCCTATTAACCAATGAATGTAGGTCCTGCCTGGAACACCATCCACTTTCTGAATCCAGCAGTGGAGGTGGCCATGGGAGAAGGGAAGAGGACAGATTTAGCATATATATTTGTAGGAATCCCAGTTTCGTCAGCTCTGTTAACCAAAATATTTAAGATTATTACTTTGTGATCAACGCAATACTATATAGCAATATATTGCAAAGGCTAGTAATGATTTTACTGAAATAATTACTTTGTCTTCCAGTTGAAATTTGGTTGCCTTTCTATTTCAAGAAATACTGTTTCTTCTAACTTTTTAAAGATGTGCTAACTAGCATGCTTTATCTGCACAACTTCTTTATTTATATATATATATTTATCACAATTTAGGTGGTTTTTTCCATCTGTGAGATGGATGATCCGACTTTTTAATAGTAGTTCCTACAAGTTACAGAATTATTTCCATTCCTGCTCTGTCTTCTTTTGAGTTTAGGTGCCTGGAACTGCACATGTCATTCCAGGTAACAGGATATTTTGGTTCATATGAGTTTGTACAATTTTCTTTATTATTCTTTATTCAGTCTCCATGTACCCCAATATTTTGTTCAATTGACATTGTCTCCATAACAGGTATTTTCATTAAGGTACTTATAATGATTCACAGATCTTCTACTAAAGCTGAAACAGACACTGTAGAATTCACATCACCAGATGTACGGAATACACTTATGAGTATTTCAAGACCATGCCCATTAATTTTGCACCTCAGCACTGAACTTCTTCTGCTATTTGTACAGCTTACAAGGCTCCTTCCATCTAGATTTGTCCTACTTTGGAAATCATAGTAGTTGTTACCTGTAAACTCCCCTCTTTCCCTGCTCAGGTTCTTCTGCAGAATATGAAAATATTCTTCAAGCACCACAATGTCTGGAGCTCCCCTCCACTTCTTGCCAAGAGGAAAAATGACCTTATCCTTACTACTCCTTAAAGAAATACTGAAGGGTTTCAGCAATTTGCCATCTTTATGCTAATTTTTCTGCTTGAAGCAGGATGCCTAGAAGCATCAACACATTTGCAGAGCAGGACAGACACATTGGCATTCTGTGATGTAAACCCAGCTCAGCTGGCTTTCTGGCTCAGGTCAGGTCAGAGAACAATAAAATTACTGTCAAGTCTAGGTCTTTAGGAAAGCCAGAACAGAGCAGCACTGAGCTATTTCCAGAAATTATGGTATATTTAGATATTACTCATCTATTGTTTGGGTTTAAGCTAAATATTGATCCTGATATGGTAATCTATTCATCCATTATCTCCTCAGATGAATTTTTGTATCAGACAAAGGTTTGATTAGTAGTCTGAAGGACTTCAAGAACTGATCTCCAAGCTCCCGAACCAGACCCACCAAAATCCCACCCACAAACTAGCATCTGTAATTATACAATGTCCATCCTAACTTCCAAACAGAACTATAACATCTTTACTCACACTCTACCCTCTAAACTCACTCCATGTTTAAAACACAGAGGTCTACTGAGTCTCTGTTGGTTCAGAAGCGATGCAAGGGCTGAATAGAGCTGAATTAATGATTCACACAGAGGAAATGTTATATTAGCTGCATGCAGATGAGCAGCCTGTGCCAGCAGCTGCTCAGCTTTCCAACACTGGACAACTGCAGACCAAGACCATAACTGTGTCAGGAGGTGACCCGGTCAGAATTTGATTTGTTTCCAGTATCAAAGCATGCAGTTGGTTTTTTTCCCACTAATGTTACTATCCAGAACAACCAAAAAGTCTGAAGAATGCACCGACTGTTAGTCTATGTAAAAGAATGTTAAATTTAGCTACAAGTGCACTTGTATTTTGGGGATATTTACTTAACTTAATGAGCAATGTGATCAGTATTAATAGGGAAAACACTGTGTTTTCATATGTGTATGCAAATGAAAGCAATTAGCATGTGCAAACGAAGAGTATGTGTCCAGGGGAAGGTTGATGTTTGTTTTCTATCACTTGTGAGTGTTAATTATCAAAATAAGATTGGCAAATAGTCCTTCTTTTTTTCTTTTTTTAAATTCCAAGGTTAATAATACAACCTAGTGAGCTCTAAAAGGGCCAAGCTTGCATTACAGCTTTGGCAGGCTTCCCAAAGTGTTAGACAAACACAAAGGCTTTCTTGATTTAGGACCTTTAAATTTTTCATAACAAGAAACTGTCCCTTTTCCAGGTATGGGCAGCTGATCTGGATATGTGTATCTGATGGGGACAGTATTACCAAAACCAGGTTTAAATTTAAGGTTTAAGTAGAGCAGTTTTCAAACAAAGGATCTAATTGTAGGCATATTTGTAGACTTGATATTAACCACCTATGAGTTGGTAATTGTGAGTCAGGGGTTTGTAGAGTATTTCTAGAAAAATAGTCCCCCTGGAGTCACTGTTTTTGATGTTAGGGAGATTTTCTTGAAGATTTGTATATAATTGCTCAAATTAAAACTCTCAGATTAGAAAATCTTAGCATAGTGAGTCATGATTAGGAGTGAACTTGTAAGGTAGGGTAGACAGTTGGACTTGATGATCCCAGGGGTCTTTTCTAACAAGAGTAATTCTGTGTTTACATTAAAAGACTTTAAAGATCATCAAGCTCAACTGTTAATCCAGCACTGCCAGGTCGTCCTTAAAGCATGTCCTTCAGTATCACCTCTTCTTGGCTTTTCAGTTGCTCCAGGGATAGAGCCATCACCACTACCCTGGGCAGCCTTGCAGAGATGTAAGAAAACCATCTGTCACGGAGAGACAGTATTTCAAATCCTGCAGGAACGAAAGACTATTATTTTGTCTTAAAACCCCTCTTTTTTGTTTTTTTTGGGATTGGGATCTTTTAAAGCTATTTTTAATCTATTTATACTTGAACTCTTAAATTGATCACTAATTATAGGAGGGTTTTAGACAAAATTTTTCTGGTCAGAGTTTATAATTTCTACAAAAACTCAGTACTCTTAATGAAAAATAATCAACCAAATGAAAGAAGAGCTGAGGATAGACAGGAAAACATTCATAAACCTCTGTAAGTCCTCTGTCAATCAGCTGCAAGGAACACTTCTGAATCAGATCATCCAATGAATCCTAAAGTTATCAGTACAGATATAAACTCATGATCTTCTGGTGTAATCTGTAACAGGCAGCTTCACGTTAAACACTTCAGGATGTTCAAGCACCTTCCATCAAGGCAAAATATGATAGCCTTGTACTTCCAAGAAGAGCCTGGCCAGAGAATGAGCCAGGTTTCCAGTGACTGTGTGGATATGAGAGTCTAACCTGATTCATACCAGTTTATGTGAGCCTACTATACAGTTGTCCTGGTATCCCTGGTCACTGAAGACCTCAGAACCTTAAGACATACTTTTTCTTTTCTGCACAGCAAGAATTTGCCATCTATTTGCATCATGATGCTTCCTAAGCAGACATTTTTTGCAACCCTAGGATCAGTGAAGGACTTAGAAATGAGAAGGGCACTTGCAGAGACAAACACCCTCTAGGAGGCATAAACAGGTCTTTCAGCTCCACTGAACACAGTGTCCAGTCACGGACACCAGAGCTGAAGAGAAATATGGTCCAGCTGGAGGGAATCCAGAAAAGAGATTGCAGAGTGATCAAGTTGTTAACTGGACTGTTGAGCTGAAGAAAGAGGTGGCTGAGACCACGAAAGACTGTAGGATTTATGGAGATGGTGAAACTACCACTGCATGGCTTTTTATATTTTTACTTGTTTATTAGAACAAGGTAGAACAAATCTGTCAGAAATGGTACAGAACTAGTTTGCTTTGTCTAGAGAAAGAGAGAGGAGCAAACCTGTCTGTTTAGAGACATCAAGCCCTCTTTTTTTATATATTCACACAGCACCCTATCATATATGATATATTTATCATATATCTATAATCTATCATGATAACCAAGGAAAAAAAATAAGAAATTGGATTTTCTCAGTTTACAGAAGAGAAATCTTAGGGCAAGATTGTCCACAATTACATTGTGGGAGGATTTGGGTAAGACAGAGCCATACAGCGATATAGTTTAGTGGTGAATTTGGTTAGGTAGGGCTAATGGTTGGACTTGATGATCTCAAGGGTCTTTTCCAACCTGGATGATTCTATGACTCAATGAAGAAGCACAGAAGGACAGAACACAATAAACACAAGTTGTGATCCATTGGAATATTTTCTCTCTGTGAAGGGAAGCTTTGGCAGAGGGGTCCAGGAGTGGGGTAATGTCCTTGAAGATACTTAGAATTCAACTGGGAATGACATTGAGAAACTTGATCTAATTTGACCACAATTCCCACAAAGTGCCATCAGCCTCATGAGCTGTCATAGGAATGAAACAACACCTCCCTGTCAGTGAGCAGACACTGAGATACCAGAAGAGTTGGGCACTGTAGCTATCTGCACTGGCCACTGTGTAAAGTTAGGTAACCACCTCAGGGAGCAAATATTGCACAGCAGAGCAAAACATCCTGATTGAGAGTCGTGGCATTGACATGACAAGACAAGAAGAAATATCAACAGTGTTGTGTCAGTGTTTCAGCCTGTCTCTTGCATGGCTGAGGGCAGGTCTCCAAGGGCTGCAGCTCTGGAGCTGTGCCTTATTGGAATTTAGACCCAAAGAGCAGGAAATCTTTTCAGTCACTTAAAGTCACTATTTCTTCTAACAACTGATCGGATATTTTGCATAGTGGGTTAGAGAAACATTAAGGTAAAGCAGAAAGAGATCAGAGGTTACAGACCCGCTTCCCTCACCCCTGCCTAAGCGTCCTAGCAGGCTACAAAGTCACAAGCCTTGCTGGCTGCAAAGGGTCTCTAGTTGAGTACACTTATCACTAAGGTCATCTATACAAAAAGTGCACATCAGCAGTCTCTAAACAGCAGCAGTGCTTAGATCAATATCTCAGGAGACAGCTAACATTACTTTAATTTCCACCTCAGTTCAAGGAAATAAAAAGCCGTGTCTTTCCATAGTGAGGCTTTAAGCACCACTTGACAGGATATTTTGCGAAGGAGCAAGTTCCCTCTTTCTTTTAGTTTTAAAGCCACAAAGGGAAACCCTTTAATCTGAATTAAAATCAAACCCTTTAGTCTGAAGAAAAATCTTTTTGCCTGCTGCTTAGAACAGGCAGAAGGGAAGAAGAAGCAGCTGTCTGAATTACCTGAATCTGGGGATGCAGAAATATGTCCTGGAGACCAAGCAGGAACACATGATATTTAAAAAACATGAGTTGCCCTTTCTGGTTCAGTATTGAAAGTGAAGCAACACTTTGCACTGCACCAAGCAGCCTCAAAGGTAACAAATGTTTTCCGGCAGCTCAGGCCTTGTGTCACGTTAATGTGTCCCTCAACTCCAGCTTAGTCAGTAAAAGAAGATAAATCAGCTCTGTAAAATAGGAGCTTAGATTAACCGTCACCATCAACAGTTTAGCCACATATCTTAAGCACATAGTTTGTGTTTTGTACCTAAGCAGACAGAACCTTGAGAAGTGACACCAAATCTCTGCAAAACGGGGATCACATCCCAGGCAAGTGATTTTTAAGGACAGGCTCTTTAGCCAAGTTTTTTCAAGAGGGCTGGATCTTCTTCCCCTTGAAGTGAGCACTTTTGCCTTCGCACTCAACAGAACAAGGATTCAGGAAAACCCCCTTACCTTGGGCTGTTTGAATTTAAAAATGCAACAGGGCTGGAGTCAGCAGAAGATGACCTTGAAATAATTTACTATGTGGGCTTGTCTAAACTTATTGTCCTCCACCATTGTTTTAGCAATTAATATAATGAAAAGATTCTGCAAATCTACATGAACAATTTTGTACTTTTTCTTATTGGATCTCAAGGAAGTTACAGTTGTGACGTAGTGTGGGAGGGTAACTCTAGTCATGCCATGCTCAAGTCGCTTTACTTGTGCAATAAGATGGGTTAAGCAAATCACACTCGGAGTTATTTAAAATAATCTGGTTTTACCATAAAATAGAAGTGATATTAAAACCAGACCATGTTCATCTACTCTGTTTAATGGGATAGGTGTGGATTCCTCAGTGCACATTAGTTCTGTTACTTCAGTCTTCCAAACACGTCTCGGTTTTTGTTCATGTCAGTAGTTTATAATTTAAGCCAGACCAATTATGACCTATATTCATACAGCTCAGGGTATAAAACTATAGTATTGGATATTACTGAAGACCTTTATGGAAAGAAACAGTACACAGTAGCTCCATATGAGTGTTCAGGATCTGTGTGGTGACCTTTGCTTTCCAAAATAATCAGATTTACTGCATATGCTCATACATTCAGCATGGAGGTAAGGAGCTAAAGTTTGCTGCTATATATATCCATGAATTTTAACCATGAAACAACTCAAAATGTGTGCCCATACATATATTCTCCAGTTTCATCTAGAATTCCCCCCAGGGAAGCTCTCAGCAGCCTGACAGTATCTAGGATGGCTAAAAGTTCAAAATTCCATCTAAATTTTAAAGGTCTTCCCATGTTCACTGATTTTCTTTCCTAGGAAGATTTAAAGGACACATGTGAGAAAACATAGAATACTGCTAAAATTAAATTCTTAGGGTTTGTATCACCTCATTCATAAATCAGTCAATCTTAGAAGCCAATTAGGATTCATGCTGCCATTTCATCACTTGGAAGGCGCTGACTCACAACCACAGTTTTCTTGTAGATAGAAATTTCATCCTGACTTTATTGAGGTTTGAGTAACTAACTCTGATTTTCAGCCCATGGTTTGCAGGCACTGGGTAGCCTACTAATGGCTTCTAGATGCCTGTTAGCCTGCACAGACTTAGTAGATGTGTATTAACTTCACAGGATTCATAGCTTCCCTAGGAAGCCTTCAGGTGCCTATCAATAACATAAAGAATGAAAACTGTTAATTCAAGTAATTATATTAGTGCTGAAATAGCTGTTTCCTCATCTCACTGTTAAACTATGGAGTAGTAGAGCGCTGCGCAGTCATTTTGGAAATACAAAGCTATTTTAGTTTCCTGTTATATGACACATTGTTCACGCACCCAGTCATACTCCTAGTCATCACAGAATAATTCTGAGGTGCAATCCTTCATGCCATAAGAGTGGTTTGCCCTGGCTAGGTGTGATCAATAGTGCTGCTAACCATCTGATAACATCACTTACTGCAGCGTCTGAGTTTTCCTTGGGGAACACTCTCACACAAATATTACTTGGGTTCAGCACTAAATCCTCATGAATACGGTTTATAAAGTGCAAGCTGCAGGTGCTGTAGCGGGATGCAATGAAGCATTTCAGGTCATGATGGTATTTGACTGCATCTTTTAATAATTATTGGTTGGGTGCACAGTAACAACTAAACGCAGTACAGCCCCATTTATTTATTTATTTTCTCATCTTTAATAACAAAAGCCCATAAAATGCTCATGTCTGGCAATTCATTGCTTTGACTTTGCTATGGTTTAGTCAAAAAGGCCCAATGGTGTTTAGAACAAAAGCAAATAGGCTGAAATCAGTGTGGTCACCAGCATGTAAAGCATCTTCACTATGCTCTGACTAAATGCAGCCAGCACGATACCTGGCAATGTCAGTATGAAACTCTGACAGAGAGGCTAAGAAATGCTGAGGTGTTGAAGGGTTCCAGGTTCTTATTCAAACAAAAAGAGATTGTGCTCTTAAATAAGAAACTAAGTCCCTGGCAACAAGTCTTGTACAAGTGCTCATCTTTAGGAACAGATTTCACACAAACTGGTCTAAACCAATTTTCAACTAATGAAAATTTCTGAGGAAAAATAGGTTTATTGAGGTTTATTTATAAAACCCTCTGAGTATTTATCAGAAAATATAATTCCTGAAGCAAAATATAGTTCCCAAGAAGAACAACGCATTTCAGATGTGCTTAAGTTCCTGTGCAACTTGGTCTAGGTGATCCTGCTGTAGCAGGGGGATTGGACTAGATGATCTTTCAAGGTCACTTCCAAGCCCTAATGATTCTATGATTGTATAATTCTAATTTTTGTTTTAAGATAGTGTTCAACTGATGATGTCAACTACGGTGACCGGCTTCAGAATATGATGCATATTCATGTGGGACCTTAAAGGAGGTTTGGTGGCTATTTCTCCTCAAAGGGAAATATATGAAATACCAGGCTCCCTTCAAACCTTAACAGAAATTGATATTCTTAGATACAATCCTTAATTTTAAGGAAAAGCAGAATCTTCAGAATGACAATTCACTATCTCTGAAGATTAAATTCATAAATCTGGCTACTCATAGTACATTAAGTTAAGCAGATGATTATTCACCATAGATAAAGTTCTGCATTGCTGTAGCACATCTACTTCAGTCTCTCAAGCACAACACGAAGGAAAAGAGCATTTTAACAAAGTCAGATCTCGTGAATCACAGCAGGGATTTTGAACCTGACACCACACTTAATCCAAACGTTCAAAAATTGTTGTTGTACCATGGTTTTCTAAAAGGATTTTCGAAGAATAAGTGTGGGAACTTTAGAAAGATAAACACTTTCTAAAGATATTACAAACCCAAAGCCTGGCCGCTACTACATGAAATTTCCAGCACAGTTAAGTTTCATATTATTTGTATTTATTTTCTGAGTGTTCATGTTATTGCAAGGTTGCCTCTTCAGCCTTTGCTTCAGTTACTATGAGAACAGCAGTTCCTTTCCAGGTAAAAGCAGACATTGATCAAAAATTTTATTACTTTACACGTTTTAATGCTTAAAAAAACCCAATAACCTGATGTTGTAAATCATGTGATGGGACCCAAGAAATAAGTCATATCCTGGTCTCAGTAAGGCTTTTTGCTCCAATAAAGAGACTCTTGAGGAATTTGGGCCATGGGAACAGAATCTCTTAACACGTTGTGAAAAGTGCTGCAAACAATTAATCCTCTTTAGCTGTCACCTTTTCAGCTTTGGGTTGACTAAATGTAACGTGTACACCATAAAGAAGAAACAAGCTGTGTAATCATAGCTATCATGCTGACAGAACTCATAACACGTCTGGGCTTCTCTTTGCATAGGCACTGTTTCCTTACAAGCTTTCCCAAAGCCAGCCATGTATGTTTCACAAAGCTACACAGCTTCAACCCTCTGAGATTTGTGATTATGAGTTCTGTGTCTCACAATTTTACCTCATGATATCAAGTTTGAGGCAGGCTTTATCTCTCCTATCTCTAACTTTCTGAAAATTAAGGGTCCAGCTGACATCTAGCTTTGACATTCTGCATAGAAAGAGAAAAGAATTACCTCACAGAGTAGAGTCTGTATGGACACCCTGACTTCATGATTTCATTGAGAAAACCTAGACTGAGCACTCCAGTTCCATGTTCAGCAATAGGCAGAATGACACAGCACTGGAACTGGCTGCCCAGGGGGTTGTGGATTCTCCTTCTCTTGAGACATTTAAAACCCACGTGGATGTGTTCCTGTGTGACTTGGCCTAGGTGATCCTGCTGTGGTGGGAGGATTGGACTAGATGATCTTTCAAGGTCCCTTCCAATCCCTATGGATTCTATGATTCTAATTTCTTTATTTCTTTTTCATAAGTGTAGACAATACTCCTCCAATACTGACCTGACTTTTGGAGATGTGGCATTGAGAGTGAATACATGAGATGGCCAGACCTACTTAGTACTTTGTCATAGCTGATAAATAAGCTAGTTATGCTTTGCATGAGCTATAATTGTTTATGTAATGCATGATGCTAGGTCCTATCCTGCTTCATGTGTACTGCTTTACTTTGTAACAGGAGTACACCAGCTGTCTTCTTCTGGCAGTGTCCAAGGCCAGGCTGAACAGGGCTTGAGCAACCTCTGCTATTGGAAGGTGTCCCTGCAGTTGGCAGAGGGTTGAAACTAGATGATCTTTAAAGTCCCTTCCAATCTGAGCCATTCTGTGATTCTAGGCCTTTGAGCAACCTCAACTATTGGAAGGTTTCCCTGCACATGGCAGGGGGTTGAAGCTAGATGACCTTTAAAGTCCCTTCCTACCTAAACCATTCTGTGAGTCTATGATTCCATAATTCATTATCCCAACAATCCAGTGGCAAGTTTGGCTGCAGATTCCAGTGTGGATGTACAAACAACCTGAAAAGTTACATCAGGGCTAAGTGGAAATGTAACTGGATGTATTAAATTATGTTTCAGAATTGGTTCCTCCCACCTCTCTAGTCTCTCCAAGCTAGATATTCTTTGGTAGATTTATGTGTATTTTAAAGCTCCTTGGAACAGATTTCCCTTCCCAACTTCCCTTCCCACAGGCTATAAACCTTAATTAATCAAATACATTTTTCCAGAGCGTGATTTTATAAACCCCAAAAATAAAACAAGAAAAGAAAACAGATGCATTGAGTCAAATACAAAATTCATCTAGGTTAATTCCTTACCTGTGATTGTTTTGGTTTGACGGTCAGATATTCAGATGTCTCGACTGGTGCTTTCATGGTGCTTTTTTTGCTTTAAGAGACTGTTGGCCCATCATCCCCTGGGCCACTGCCCCACCTGATCTTGGTGGGTGGAAAGGTGAGACTATAAATGAGGGCTGATTTCCACATTTCTTCCCTTTTTATCTGGGAGTTCCTCAGGGACAATCTGGCTGGGAGAGCTCTGCCTCTACCCCTTTCAAGTGAGGGGGGGCTGGACATGGCCTGCTCTTGGGCCCTGCCGGGCCTAGCAGGCCGTGGCCTGCTCCCTGGCCCCTTTGCCTGGGCACTGAGGGGCAGGCCTCTTCTTTTCCCTGGCATCCCAGAGGGACAACCAGAGGCAGTGCCTGGCCCCAAGGCACCAGTTCAGCCCCGACCTCACTTGCTCACATTGAGGGGCTGGGACACAGCCAACAGAATGCAGCAGAGCAGTTCCAGTCCTGCCTGCCTGGAGCTGGCTCTGGCTACAGCTGAGTGCAGTGGCCATGCATTTTGTCTGTGGAACCATGTCAGCAGGAAGCCCTTCTCCCACCCACGCTGCGAGGTTGACAGGTGCAACAAGAAATCACCAATGTTGATTCCTCCCTGCATCAAGTGAAACAGGGCTGCACCAAGGGGACCCTTTTTTTAAAGAAAAGAAGCCCTGAAAGCCTGAAGGAGGAGGGAGATCCCTGCTGACTTTGCCATGTGGCTGCTGCCTTGGTATGCTCACTACGTAGGTGGCTGTGCAGCCACCACCATCTTGACTCACTGAACAGCAAGAGAAGAAACTGATTGTCTTTTTGCCACTGATAAAACGGGGGATGCTTGAATAATTGGGAAAGAAGAAGCCCAAAGAGGGGCATCTGAGAATTCATTTGTGCTTAGCTGAAATGTTGTTCCAAAAGAAATAGAAGCTATTGAACGTTCTTAAACCTTTGGCAAGTAGAGAGAGACTGGCTCTCAAAGTGCATGTTCCTGCATTAAGGATGCTGCTGAGGCCTGAGGGATCAGGCCTGCCAGATCAGCATTGTGCCGGACAAGCTATGTTAAAGAATTGACTGGCCGGGGACATTCAAGCAAACCCAAGGTTTGCAGACCAAACTACACTGAGTTTGCCAGTTTGGGACGGCCAGGGGTCTGGCATCTGAAGAAAATGTCGTGCAACTTCTCCAGGAGGAAGGAAAGGGTGGTGGCGTCCCTCTCCACTGGAAATGCATACTTTTTCCCAGGTCTGTAATGTTAACACCAAAGACCAATGTAGTAGCAGTCTTACAATTATTTTTCTCAGAATATGTGTGATGGCATTATGATGGAGATTCTGTGTTTTGTGTTTTAACTTGCTAGGGGTCTTTCTTCTTTCTGTGCTTAGCTATAGATTATAAATTATAGTAAACCCCTTTTGTTTTCCCTAAGCTGCTCCATTGCCTTGTAAATTCTATCAGAGTCCCTCCTGGAGGCCTGGTTGCCTTTCTTTCTGTTTTTGTTTGGTTTTAACTCAAAACACTGATACTGACCAATAGCATAGCCTAGGGAAGGTGCATAGCTAAGAAGACATTTATAGTGAAAGCTTTTCCTTGCTGAGTCCTTCAGGCAGTCACTGTTACAAGGAATAGCTCCTAACTGATAGATACTCATTGAAAAAGTTTAGTCAGCTTTCAAGCACGTTGTTTCTCATTTCCACAACTTTCTGGGGCTATTTAATTGTGCTCCATATGAAAAAGTAGCTCACTTTGTTTGTTTTGAACAGCTTGCCTGACAATTGAACCACATGTCCCCTCTTCTGTGTTTCACCCTCCATTTCAAGAAAGGAAAAATAATGATCACTTTTTCAATGTCTTTTTTGTTTTTTGTGTCTCTGATCACGTCCATCTCAGACATTACGAAGATAAGGAGATTATTTTATAGATTTCTGTCCTTATTGCAAAAAATTACCCACCTCTGGCTGTCTTGGTCAGTCTTATGTGTATTTTTTCCCCTTCCTCTGGAGGTGAATTATTCATTCTGAGATAACACAATTCTTAGGAGACAATACAGATGTAGATTTAAACAGAATTGTTGTGGTGGTTTGGATCTCCTTTCCCATCCTAATGATCCTTAAGTTCCTTAAGATCCCTTCTAGCATTAAACACCTATGTGCTGCACTAGTTTGCAGTGTCTCCAAGGTCCTGTTATGAATGGCATCAATTAATATAGAGTTTTTCACTGAGAATGGATATTTATGGTTTTTAATTTCCACTTGGGTTACTCTGTGTTTAGCAAAGCTTAATTTCACTTGAAATTCCCTTTTCCAGCCACACATTTCCTAATTTTAGTAAAAAAATTAGCCAGAAGAGTTACACTTGGTTCTTACACTGCTTCTTCCAGTGTCCACTGAAGTCAACAGAGACAGTTAGGTGGGTTTTCAGTTGGACCCAGATGGTGTTAGGTTGTCACAGATTTTATAGCACTTTCAAAGCAGAAAACCACTTCTGAAATAGAATTGTTTTCTAACCATGTTCAGCAGCTGAGCTGCACATTCTGGGGATTAGAAAGGGCCTGTTTTACCACAGAAAGACTGAATGGCAACACCACAAAAAAGAAAGTTGTACCATAACTCAGATGCATTTTAATTCAAATTGAATGGGATGGCAGGAGAGGAAATGCTGAGAGCCACAAAAATAGAATTTTTCCTCTATTGCTTCAGTGTAATTTAAAACATCAAACTGGTTTTAATGAGCTTTACTGAAACCAAATCTTGGCTATGACCTTCTATACCAAAATCTAGCCTGGAGCAAATTTTCAAAGAGGATTTATACATCCCATAAAACAAGGAGGTTGGTGGTGAAAACAGTGAACTATGGACACTGCTGGAGTCTTATTTTTAGCTTTTAATCTGCAGAGAGACTCTGTAATGCAAAGTTCTACAGGAATCTTTGCCCTTATGAAATTATGACTTTGATATTTTGCACTTTGTTGGAACCAAAGAGAAAACCATGTTAGCAAGACAAAACATATAGAGAGAAACATGCACCACTAAGCTCTTATCTTCAACAACGAGGCCTCATTTGAGGAGAGATTGAGAGAGTTGGGGCTGTTTCGTTTGAGGGAGGAGGCTAAGTGGAGACCTCGTTCTCTACAACTATCTGAAATTACATTGTAGAGATGTTGGTGCTGGTCTCTTCTCACAGGTAATTAGTGACAGAACCAGAGGAAATGGTTTTAAGCTCCAACACAGGAGGTTTAGATTAGACATCAGGAAAAAATTATTCACAGAGAGAGTAGTCAGGCACTGGAATGGGCTGTCCAGGGTTGTGGTTGAGTCACCATCCCTGGATGAGTTTAAAAGACGCTTAGATGTAGTGCTGGAGGATCTGGTTTAGAGGTGGACTTGTAGAGTAGGGGTGATGGTTGGACTTGGGGGTCTTTTCCAACCTGAATGGTTCTATGATTCTAATCAGTAAATGGCCACTAAACTACTTGTGTAAAAGATACATTCTAGTGTTCTCCTCAACAAGGGTTCTCTGCACTGATTTCTCATTATAGTATAAGGCTGGATAGGTCGTCAATGTACAGATTCTCTTACTGTCAATATGAACAGCGGGCACATTGTAGGATCTCTAGGAGATAGGTGTCATGCAAATGATGAGTAATGACTAAGTTGCATCAGTTACTTATTTTCCTTGAGAGTTATTATAATAAGATTTTGCAGTTGTTAGGTCTACTGTGTAATGCTGCCTTATTGATTTCCTTGTCAGCATATCATATGCTTAGACTTTTTGCACCAAAGTATAACTTGGGTTAAAGGTAAGGTCCATTATTGCATAGCCTCTGGCATTCTGCCTTTTAGAGATCAAGGGCACAGGTACCTCATATCACATCACCAGTGTCTTGTCAGCTAACCTATTCACTATTCAGTCCTATTCCCCACCAATGCCTTCAGGTCCCCTCAGTTGTGTGGTTTCCTATGAGGTACCTACGTGTGCTTATTTTCTTATCCCAGTAATCTTCCAGTTTTCTCATTGCACTTATGATTCATGAATATATCTGTTATTACATGAAACACTAGTCTCCAGGGCTTATAATTCCTTGGGAAATTTCATCCACTACTTCTCAGCACAATTTTTTTCTCTCCTCACCCTTTATTTTCTTAAAATTATTTATCCATCCAAACCTATAGATGTGTATCAATTTACATAAACTCAGGCAAAAAATATTTATTACAAAACAATGAATTATTTTAGGACAAAACCAGAAGAAAGGGACCTGGGGGTCCAGTTCTGGGCCCCTCAGTTCAAGAGGGACATGGAGCTGCTGGAGAGAGTCCAGTGTAGAGCAACGAGAGAGATGAAAGAAGTGAAGCACCTCCCTTATGAGGACAGGCTGGGGGAGGTGGGTCTCTTGAGCGTGGAGAAGAGGAGATTGAGGGGTGGCCTCATTAATGTCTATAAATATGTGAAGGGTTGGTGTCAGGAGGATGGAGCCAGGCTCTTCTCAATGTCATCTAGTGATGGGATGAGGGGCAATGGTGTGAGCTGGAACAGAGGAGGTTCCATATAAATATGAGGAGGAACTTCTTCCCAGTGAGGGTGACAGAGCACTGGAACAGGCTGCCCAGGGGTGTTGTAGAGTCTCCTTCTCCGGAGATGTTTAAAACTTGCTGGGATGTGTTCCTGTGTGACTTGGTCTAGGTGATCCTGATGTGTCAGGGACATTGGACTAGATGATTTTTCAAGGTCCCTTCCAATCCCTAATGATTCTATGATTCTATGAAATAATGGAATTTTGGTTGGGCTTCACTTTCCTTCTAAATATTGACTTTAGATAGTGTTGGTTTCCAAATCTGTGTTGGTCATTTGAAGGGCTCTCACAGGAGTTCACAGTACACACCATCACAATATGTATTTTCAGTACCTGCTTATGGTGAGATAAATTGTATGCTGTAGGAACATTTCATTCTGTTGACTGTAAATGGATGCTCAGCAGCTAGCTCAGAGGTAAAACACCCACTTTGTAAATATCTCCAGTCAAATGAGCTGTCACTGTCCTTTCTTCCCATATACAGACAGTACATGAACATAACGACATGATGATTCTATGCTGAACTGACCTTGATGATTGTGGATTTCTTGACTAACACCTGAACTCTTGACTAACAACTTAAATCAACTGATTAGTTAATAAAAAGCTGCAGTTATCAATTTTCTTTGTAAGCTTTTCAAATGCTGTACTAACAACCTTCCTGGCAAAGCAAGTCTTAGCAATTCAAATCCAGTTTTGAACAACCATTGCAATGACACTGAGCAAAACAGAGAGAAAATTTCAGCAGTGCCAGTGACAAACAGCACTTGAGGGAACAACGTGAATAAAACTGTTTTTTTCTGCACAGAGTAGCACCAGTGGAAGTCACTCCAGCTTCTAAGGAAAACACACGCTTTTGCTAACATTTTTGTGATGGTGGTGGTGGTGCTGGTGTCAGGGCTGTTTTCTTTGTGTAATCCTATTTTTCTACTTCATTTCCAAAATAAATGAATAGGAGCCTGGAGATATGGTGAATATTCCTGGCACGGTGGGGTAAACGAAGTCTCTTAAAGTTTCTGTACCTCAAATATCGTATTGGTGAAAGAGAACTTCTCCTTTTACCTCTATAAAATATTTTGTTACTTAGGAGACTATTCTCACTATATCCAGTGCTAACTCAACAGCCCAAAGTGAACAGTTCTGATGTTACTGGTCATGACGCAAACCAGCAGAACTAGACTGTTTAAAATTATTCTCTTGATTTCCTCTCCACCCAAGAAAAAAAAGGAGAGAAAGGGAAAGGTAAAAAAAAGCACTTCAAAGGGTCAGTCTTCTTGCCCGGAGCCCTGAGATCTTAAAGCTTCCTGTACAACATGAATACAGTTCCCAAGCTACAGAGAGATCAAAACTGCAGCTTCGCCAGATCTTCTATGCAATAAAGCTAATCACATTAGCTGCTTCACAAGAGTAAATCTTCCATTTCCACTTCACTTTGATTTTCTTTTTTTTTATTTTTATCTTTAATGGGTAATGGTTTGAACAAAAATTTTGAGGTACAAGGAGGACAAGCTGGATGCAAAGAATATGTCTAGGATAGAACTGCAAGGTCCTATAACCTTACAGGACAAATTTCAAATTTGACCCAGTGGTTCATTAATCTGCTTAAGGATGTATATTTGCCTCTACAGAGCCCTGGCTTGGAGGAAATTTGCTTCATTTCAAAGTTTCCCTCTTCATCACTTAGAAATACAGAAAAATAAAAAAAAAATGAAGTGGACATTGAGGTGCTGGAGTGAGTCAAAAGACCGGCAACATGGTTGATGAAGGGCTTGGAGAGCAAGTCTTACAAGGAGTGGCTGGAGGAATTGGGTATGTTTAGTTTGGAGAAATAAGGCTGAGCTGAGAACTTATTGCTGTCTACAACTACCTGAAAGGAGGTTGTAGAGGTGGGGGCCAGTCTTTTCTTCCAAGTTAGTAACAACAGAACAGGAGGAAATGGCCTGAAGTAGTGCCAAGGGAGGTTTAGATTGGACATTTCTTCCCTGACAAAGTGGTCAGGTACATGAACAGTCTGCCCAGGGAGATGGTGGAGTCACCATACCTGTAAGTGTTCAAAAACTATTTAGATCTGGTGCTTGAAAACATGGTTTAGTGTCATGGTGGCTTTGAGTTGAAGGTTAGACTTCATGATCTTGGAAGTCTCTTCCAACCTCAAAGATTCTATGATTTTAATTTTGTCACTACTGTGAATGTTGCCACTGTAGAGATGGAAGCAGGCTGATCTGACATTGCCTGAACCCATCAATAAAAGACAGTAACAATATGTTAAGGAAGAAATAAGACAACAAAACCAAGAAGCCAAATCAATTAAAATTGCTTTCCTATCTTTAACATTATAATTTAGCTACCTGGGCCTCAATCTGTGTGGGTTGTACATTGAGACATCTGGTGAAGGAGATCCGATGTCTCCAAACTAGGACTTTCTATTGATTGAACCTCATGTGTAGTCCTTGCCACCTAATTTGCAGTGTGTGATGTTTTATGGGTTTGTATGTTGCACAGAGTCCCTGGTACTTGGTAGACTAACTGTGATGAAACAAATTAAGATTAATATAAGCACGGAGAGACGTGTTTGGCATTTAAGGCAAGTTTTTCATCTCTCCATCAAAACTTTATCAAATATTAGTCCATTAATTACTTCATCAGGTAGCATCTCTGTCATCAAACCCATGGACTAGCTTATTTTCCTTATTGGGATGGGGGGGTGGAAGGAAATAAAAGTTAGTCTAGATAAAGCAGCAGATTAATTCCTAGGCTTCACAAATCTTCCCAGCTTCTGGCATGCACTGTATATCAACCCAGTCTGTTGTCCCCCGAAGGAAACTATTTATTCATTACAATATTAGTCAGTTTTTTTCCATTGTTTTCTCACCACTTCACTTCCAAAATCCCTCTTTCCCTGCCTCATTTATTTCCAAGAAATTGAGCAAAATTTAATCTAAATAGTCAAATAATGCCATCAGTTTCTTACTGCAGTCTTATGTAAATGAACACCAGAGGAAAACTGCTCTCAGTTTAGGAGGACTCACTTTTTGGCTTGGGTAGAGAGGTCTATAAGTTTTTGTAATAAAGACAACAGTCTTTCTTTTTTGTTTTTTTTTGTTCTTATTACTGTTGTTTCTACATTTGCAATTGCATTTCTGGGCCAGAAACTTTCTGTTCACAGAAAACTAGAATGTGTGGCTTGTTGTCAAAGGAGCTGAAGTTTACAGAGAGATGTGAAGATCTCAGGTTCTGTGATTCATGTGGGTGCGTGCCCACAGCTTTTTCTGTCCTCATTACAAATACAAAGTTTTAAGGGAGCCTGTGATATTTGGCTCTCTGGTACAAAGGCAGGATTGCAAAGCTCTTGTCACTGACAAATGTCAAGAGGTGGTTTCCATAAGGACTATTGGACCAGAAAAAGTCCTACCATAAGAATTCAGGCATGGCACGGCATGAAGGGAGGAGAAGGTGTTCCCATATGGATTTTTCCTGTTCTGATCAAGGAAATTAGAAATTCCCTTGTTAAAAATCAAATGCAAAATGAAAGTGTACATTTTTCAGTGTGCCGTGCATCCTAAGCTGGGGAGGGAAGGCTGTGCGCTCTCTGCACTGCTCCACTCAGGATATTTGGTCAGAAAGGGAGTTAAGTAAGTCATAGAGAGGTGAGGGTTGGCCTCTTCTCACAAGGAACAAGTGATAGGACAAGAGGAAATTACCTCAAGTTGCACCAGGGGAAGCTGAGGAAAAACTCATGGAAAGAGTCATCAGGCCTTTCAAAGAGGCTGCCCAGGAAGGGGGATGATTTGCCATATCTGGATGTGTTTCAAAGCTGTGGAGATCTGGAGTTTAGCAACATGGTTTAGTGGTGGCCTTAAGACAGTTGAGTTAATGGTTGGACTTGATGATCTTGAAGGTCTTTCCCAATTTAAACAATTCTATGATTCTATTATATTAGATTCATAATACTATGAATACTAATACTTCTATTTTGCAAAGGATGAAACTGAGGCACAGAGCACTGAAGGGATATGGTCTGATTCTCGTCATTGAACAAAATCTGTAGTCTAGTCTGGTTGTGCCCCTATATTCTATCAGTAAAAGAGAAATGGTTTTTATTGAAACGGCTATGTTAATTTTTATCTAAGAGAATGAAGAACCAAATTCGATATTCAAAAGACTTGCGTTTTCTTTCACTTGTTAATTAAATAATCCATAAAAAGCAAATACTTGCATGCTTTCAGTATCCAAAATTTGCTAGCAGGCTTTAATATGAATAATTGACGTGTCAACAGCTCCTTGTAAGGAAATGAAAACAGCTCTAAAATTCCACTGAAAGTATTTTAAAGCAGCAATGTACTGTACAATGCAGTCACATGTGCTCAAAAGCGATAATAACAGGTCTCGGTGCCTGGAGAAATGTAGTGTGTCTCAGGCATCAGGCAAAGGTTCACTGCTATGATATGATAGAGCTGTCACCTTTTAATATGTGATACCAATAAAAAAAAACAAAAGAAGGATTCATAGCTCCCTTCTCAGTCAGTTTTAATTAGACTGGGGGAGGAGAAGTCTGGCTGTGCAGTGGGAGCCACCATATGCTGGTGATATCTGAACATACACAGACAAATATAATAAAATGTTTCTGTGTCTAGGTCTAGCTGCTGCCCTTTTTTCCAGTATACATTTAATAAGGAGGTTAGTGGGAAAAAAACACACCAGAACAAGCATTATCTCTAGTTCTGGACCAGCTGCCTTGACTGAAAAATCTTGGACGTATACTCAATATATGTTTTATTTGTAAATAAGAAGTCCCCATTCCAGCAGATGCAGGCAAGTTTGTTTATCTTCCCACATACAAATAATTTAATTGATTTTTGGGAGGGGCTGCTTTCACTTCTAGCATCAAACATCTGCTTAATGCTGGAAGGAACAGCACCCTAATTTTCTTTTTCAAATAAACCTCATGATGCATAAAGTAATAACTGACAAACAATAACTGAGGAAATGAATTCATTCCATATGCGTTTACCAAGCTAAGATAGAAAGTTAATAGAAGGAGAAGTGTAGTTTTCAAAAATCTGTGCAAGGTAGCTTCTCAAGGGATTCATAAACCATCTTATGAAGAGTGTAAGAGGTTTTGCCAGGGCATTTGCACCACCCTCAACCCTAGGATAATCCTGGTGTTTGATGTAGGAATTAATAAGGAAAAGAGTACATGAAAATTGGTAGAATGGTCCTGCAATGAAGGTGCTGAGCCTTGTACTATGGTCCTTTGTAGCCTTGCAGGTTTTTTGCTGTAGACTATAGGAACAGCATTCATCAGTGGAGCTCTGAATAGCGCAAAGAATGCCAGCCCCCAGTAATCCAATGGAAATAACTGATCTTTTCAAGAGAACCTGTGAAATGATGTCAAGATTTCTACTGCCTCTTCCCACTTAATTTCAAACACAGCGTTCTCCCACAAGGGCCAAACTGATGCGAAAATACGCAATACCCCCCAATCCTCCCATTTCCACATTAAAAACAATTGTGAGGCACGCTTAGCCCTACTTTCATTGGTTGGTTTATTAATTTCCTCTGGTTTAGATTGTTTTTCAGGAAGGGCAGAAGTTGTGGGCAGGAGGGATAGAAGGCTTGAGGACTCAAAGTGAAAATAAACAGACTATAGAGTAGGAGCTTTTTGGAAACGTGATACATTTTAGGGGGGCACAAGGAAGCAGACTGAAATAGCATCATTACATGTGCCTTTGGAAAATACATGTAATGACTGCAAATCAGGGCAGAGGCACAAGAAAATCAAGGTTCAGTTTCATGAACAGCCTTAACTGTGGCATTTCCTGAGTTTTACCTATTTGATTTTACAGTCTGAGCTTTTTGTTCTTCTAGTTATTTTCTTTTACAAATATGAAACACATTCAGCCTGCACATTACTCATTAATAGCCAGTGTTTAAAAGGAAATGGAATAAAACCGTGTGGGCTGTACATGTTTGTGTGGCAAAAATATTTGTAATATTTCTTTGGACCTTTATTTTTTGAGGATCTACAGAGTGAAATATTGCCTCAGATTAGGAATAGAAAAAAGCAGCCTCAGCATTCCATGAAGAAAACACAGAATTTAGCTTCAGGCATTGCATCATAACCTCAGTAACCTTCTAGCCCTAGGTGATATTTTACCACATTTTCCCACCACACTCACTATTTATAGGCTGGGAGAGAGTGCAAACAGTGTGGTGTGTTATATGCATGTTGTGGCTTGCTCAATGTGTCTGTGAGGAACTTGAGGTTTGCTCATTCACAATTCAGGCAGCTTTATTTTATCCCCATGTAAATCCAGGAAGCTTTTTTACAACACTTCTAGGCAGAGTGGTAAAGAGGATTTTCTTATATCAAATGATACTGGAAAAAAAAGAATAAATAAAACAAACAAACCAACTCCCTTCAGAAAACAACGGAAGTTATTTGGAAACGTTTGCCTTTGTTCACAAACATTTAAAACTCGCCTGGATATGTTTCTGTGAGACTTGGTCTAGGTGCCCCTGCCCTGGTAGGGGGATTGGACTAGATGATCTTTTGAGGTGCCTTCCAATCCCTAATGTTCTGCGATTCTGTTATTCTGTGAACTTGTAGAGCAGGGTTGATGGCTGGACTCGATGATCCCAAGGGTCTTTTCCAACCTGAATGACTCTGTGATTCCTATGATTCTCAGTTCTAAAATAAAAATACCATAACCATCCAGAAAAAATTTGTAAGGTTTGCATGGAATTTATGTGCAATCTGAGGTCCATCTACTGCATCATGTTTAATTTAGCAGCTTGTGAAATGGTACAGTGCACTACTCTGAGGCAGGACTCGTTTGTTCAACCTTAATCATGTAATGTTACTGCTAATCCAATCTGGACTCTTATATGCTTCCTCAGTGGAGTCTGAGAAGGGTAATAGACAATTCGTTCCAACTGGGAATGTGTGTATAGGAAGCTCTGCCTTTGGAGGAATGTCTCTCTCTCTGTTGATGATGTGAATAAGCATGGGCCTAGAAATATAATTTTGAATAGAAGAAACAAAGTGAAATGTGGGGTCATAGGTTCATAAGTAAAAACAGTTGGAAGGGCCATCCTGAGCCTCTTGTCAAAGCCAGATCAACTCAGAGATCAGACTGAGTTACAGGAGGATCTGTCCAGCCTAAAGAATGGTTGGAGACTGTGCAGCTCATCTGGGAAGCGTATTATCACAGCCAAGCAGTGGAGCTGTTTTCCTTCTCTCAAGTCTGATTTATCACAGTAAAAGTTCCTTTCGAAGAAAACCTCAGGATTTATGTAGTTCAGGCTCGCTCTCAAAGCATATGTCATCGTTCCAAGGGGATAGAGCAGTGCATGGCACATGTCATTAGTTAGGAACCCTGATATCGTAAATGCAAAAGCATTTTCCCCTTTGTCGCTGACGCGGAAAAAGAGCTCTTTGTTGTCACACACAGTCATCCTCTGGAAATTGCTGATTTAGATGTTAGATTCTCTCATTTAAGTTTAACTGAAAATTTCAATAAGATGTTCAAAAGAAAGTGTTAACTCTGTGCAAGAACAAGGGAAGAACAGTAGCTGCACAATAAATAAGAAGATGAGAGGCAGTTAGATGAGAGGTGGTTAGTGGAGTGGGCTGAAGGAAAAAGAAAAGGTTTTCTTTCAAGTATTGGGTACTATCAGTGATTTTTTTTAATACTTTCAATAATAAACTTGCAAAATTAGGAGTATGCTAATTAAACTAATGACAAATATGGGAGACATGCCTCACACGGAGAAGCGTAATCTCTGAAATAATTGTATGGGAACTGAAATAACAGCAATGGGATGAGATTTAATACTTTAAAGTTATAAGGTCCCACACTTGGAGACTAGGAACAATTAATCTAGTAAAGCTTCAATCTTTATAGTGCAAACAGCTGACAGGAAAATATACCATGGTATATCAGTCAATCAGAGTATGGCTGTGAGCCACCAGCACTGTATGACCATAGAAAAGACAAATGTGATTCTAGAGATATCAAGCTGAATGCTCCAAATAGATACCTGGAAGCACTAATTGCACTTTCCAAAGCAGTAGTCTGTTCTCATCAGGAGCTCTGCATGAAGATCTAGCCACTACTGCTCAATAAAGTTATCAGACACATAATAGCAATTTTATTTTTTTTTAAAAAGGTGACTTTGAGAAGTGGGAAGAGGGATTCCACTTTGCCTCATGATATATTCTGAGGATATAGGAGACTGGGCTGTAGGTGCAAGCAGACAGACAGGTTTTCAATTCCTCAGGTATTGGAGCAGCTAAGAAAGCACGATAAAAAATTGCACTTTTAACATATTTGAACATTGTTGTAGGTGTTACACATGCAATCAATATTCTAACAGAAAAACAAAACATTTTTTTCATAGAATTAGAGAATGGCTTAGGTTAGAAGGCACCTCAGAGATCATTTTGTTCCAACCCCTCTGCCATGGACAAAGACACCTCTCACCAGAACAGGTTGCCCAGAGCCCCATTCAGCCTGGCCTTAAACACTGACAGGGATGGAGCAGCCACAACCTCTCTGGACAACCTGTTTCAGTGCCTTAGCACCCTCACTGGGAGGAATTTCTTTGTAAGATCTAGTCTAAATCTCTCCTCTTTTTGCTTGAAACCTTCCCCCTTCTCCTGTCACTAGAGATTAAGGCACCAGCTGAAACCAAACAAGTGACCTGGCCTAAAGCTGACCAGATGCTAATTTGATAAACTAAGGAAGAGTTTAGCACCATTGTGGGTTTTGTTAAACAGGGTCACAAGCAGGGAGTGGAAAAAATATCAATCAAAATTAGGAGAAAAGCCAGATCAGGCATAAATGTGACTGGAAAGAATAGTTTTCATTTTCTTGGAGGGAGATGAGGGAAGATAAGTTTCTACTGAACATTGCAGCAATTATAAATATCAAGTCAAAAATGCCTCCCCCACAGATCAGTCTGTGCTGATATGTTGTGCTTTTTATAACTCAGGTCTTTTCTTGACCATGCTCTACTGCATGTTCCTCCTTGTAATTTTTCCTTTTTTAAAAGCAGCCCATTCCAATGGTAGGACACCAGAGACCAGCTAATTTACCAAAAAGCCATTTTTAAAATCTGCATCATATTTTGTGCAAAATTTTGAGACATATACCATGAAAACCTCATGAGGGTAGTCTATAAATAAGACTCAAGTTTGAAGAGCAGAAATTCCCCCTTCACTGTGGTCTTATAAAGGAGTAGTTCCAATAAATCCAGGATCTTGGGTCCAGACCCAAATCAAAGCAAGGTCAGCAGCAGAAATGGAATAATGCTGTAATGATCATATGAGTTTTGGAGCAAGGGGAAAGGAAAAGAATTAAAAAGAAGTCGTCATATTGACGATCTCTTAAGAGGGACAAACGACAAGGGTTTACTCCACCCTACACATTTCCTAATTTTTCTTACACTAGTAGTTTGAATGTGAATCAAATGAATCAAAACAATATTCTGCCTTCTCTCTTGAAAAGCAAAGCCTGTGCATAGTCCTCACAGTAGAACACAAGCAAATGCATAAACCTTGGGAAAAGGACAAAGAACAAAATCCCCATCTTAGCTTGTTCTGTACGTCAGAAAGTATTTCAGTGAAATCAAAACTAAGTGGAACTGAATGCTCTCAGCAGCCGTGCAGCCAAAGAGAAGAACAGCAGGGACAAAAATGAAAAGATAGTAATAAGCAGAAAAGCAGGCAAATTGAGAATAACAGCACACAGTCCAATAATCATAATGAGAGCAATTGAATTGCACCTTGAGAGGTCACGTTTATGTGGATCCCATGTGGTTCCTGGATGTGTGTATTTGTACAAAAAGCCAGATGGTAGGAACCACCCCCTTCATACACACACCCCACTGTCTCTGTCTATACTTGCAGTTCCCAAGGGTACTGTCACCTACATTATCCCAGACATCCTGGTGAAATCTTGGTGTCAGCTCCAGCACATGTGGTCCTCATTCATGGTGCTGTGTGCCACATACTACCCTGCATCGCTGACTTAGTAGTGGCTAAAACTTGCAACTTAGCCCCAAATCCAGATGATTTTCTGCTTTTTAAAGCAGCCGCTAGACCAGGATTTACTGATGAGCACTTTGCAACCAAAAAATGGAACTAGTTTGATGTTAATTGCTGGTGGAGATATTAAACAGAAATACAGCATTGATTAAAGTAGATCACCACGTACAAAGCACAGGACTGGCAGAGGTCTGACTCACCCCAATGCATAAAATGAGCTGCAGGTTTTGAGCAGCAGTCACCACAATCATAGGATCATAGGATCATAGGATGTTAGGGGTTGGAAGGGACCCAAGAGATCATCGAGTCCAACCCCCCTGCCAGAGCAGGACAAAACTAACACAGATCACAGAGGAACGCATCCAGGCGAGCCTTGAAAGTCCCCAGAGAAGGAGACTCCACGACCTCCCTGGGGAGTCTGTTCCAGTGCTCTGTGACCCTCACAGTAAAGAAGTTCCCCCTTGTGTTGAGGTGGAACCTCCTCTGCTGCAACTTTCACCCATTGCTCCTTGTCCTATCACAGGGACACTTCTCCATCACTGAAGTTCACAGCAAAAGTTCAGCACAAGTAAAATCAAGCTTGGAGTCACAGGAGCAAAGAACATAAAAGAAGGTTGTTGGCTACCGTGTGTTTTCCTCCTAACTTGGTGGTTAACTACTTTTTCAAACAACAGTAAAAGTAATTGGGAAGTAAATGTTAAGGGGAAAAGAAGTCCGAATTCCAGTGGCACATCAGAGCCCCATACGAGGTCTGTGTACAATAGTAAGGTGACAGATTTTTCAAAGGCTGAAGATAAGCAGTGAGATTTCCATCTAGAACAACCACTCATCCATGAACAAGCAAGTAACCTGAGGACAGGTTGCAGCACAAATCCAGAGCACCATTTGATTCTGCACTTCTGTATTTATCCAGATAGATTTTTTAGCTGATTTGTTACTGCCCTGTCCTGATAAATAAAAAAATAGAAAATATGCATTTAACAGGAGAAAACACTATTCTACTATCCTTTATTATCTTAAAATTAAGATAATTATAAAGAGTCATTGTTTGCACTTACACTTGGTTTCTAACCAAAGGACCTCTGGATGTTCAGATAAGCTGAGGATACTCCTAAAAAATGTATGAGCACAGAACCTGAACTAAGGTAACAGGAATTTCAGTGAAGGGGGAGGGATAAGAAATGGGGATTCAGACCCTCAGCAGCTTTCTGGAAAGCACAAACTGAGTGAAACAATATGTCAAGGTCTGAGGAGAAAGCTTTACTACATCAACATGCATCAAGAGCTGAATTCCTCTCATTGCACTCCCATCAAGAAGTTGCATAACCGCATTAGCACATGAGCACTTCTGGAGAAGACTAACCATGCTAAGTCTCATGAGCTTTATAGTTTCCTCCCAAGAACTGGCTCATATCCAGACAGCTAAGAGCTTAGGCACAGTAGGCTGGGACTGCCTGCAACACCCATGCAGGCATGACCTTGGCTACATTTAAATCTGCAGTGAAGCATCTGACCCTTTTAAAGAGGGACAATAGACAGTCGTGTTTGGCCATGTTGTCAGGGCAACTGTAATTTAGCTTAGAAAGAGAGTGAATGTGATTGACCAAGTTCTTGCTGTCGAGCAAATAATAATATCCCTGTCTGGTTTTTAAGCATCAGCTCTGAACAGAGTGAGCAGCACAGATTGTGGGCTGTGCACCCAACGCAAGTAAAGGCAGGTGGATAGATATGGAAGTAGTGTGAATAAAAGCAGGGTATATTAAAGTTAATCATAATCACAAAGCAGAATGTCAAGAGGAGCTGAGCTGTTCCAGGCTGGAGTAAATTCCAGTTACTCATAAGCATATAAGAGGAACAACCTGGGACAGTGACTGAAGTGCTTAATATTAAATTCATTTAGGGCAGATATTCCAAAGCACCAATAGTATAGTATATATAGTTTTATATTTGGCCCCACTGCACTGGAAACAGAACTGGTGCCATGGAAATCCCCACTTTGGCCCATTATGAGGCAACTTATGAAGCTGAATGAGCTTTAAAAAGGAAGGAATTTCCATCCACACAGGCATGGGAAATCCTTGATGGCAGAGTCAGAAATCAAATAGAAATTTAAGCCTTGCCTCCTCCACTTGTTCTTACCATGCTGCCAATCCAGATACCAATCCCAGACTGTTGTACCTGCTACAACAGGCACTGGAGGCTCCCCTGTGCTCCATAGACTAATCTTCTATCTGAGAGTTGCATTTCTGCAACATTAATTACACGTTAAGTTTCCTCTGTCTCCTACCAGTTCCACTGGTGTGTCCTTACAAGACATAGTCGTATTTGTCAAAATTCAGACTATGATATCAAAGCAAACCCTTCTGGCTTGAAAAAATGTAAGCTCATCAGTGTCTCAGACTGGAAGAAATGCTGTCACTAAATATAAACCAATGTCTCTTTTCCTCTTGCTATCTGTTTCAATTTTTTGTTTCACTAGACAGGGGAAAAACTTGGTCTCTTATGCTGCAGCAACTAGTCCCAGCAATGAGGCTGGGAGATGGTTATGGGTTTTTTATTTCAAACCACATCCACTCACTGTCAAATTCCATGTCATTTTTATTTAATCTGATTCTCTATCAAGCTGATTCTCTGTTTCCCAAGCCTTCCTGTCTTCCAGCTGGGCATTTTTTAAAGCAGTGATTTGCAAAACATTAAAGAAGGCATATAAATAAATTACTGTCTGGAGAGTGAGTCATCATTATTTAATAGGAGACTGAATAATTAGTAGTGGTTGCTGTTGGCAAAGCAGGTTCATGCTGCCCCCCGATTCATCCTACTGCTCCCCAGATTTCTGAGGGCTTGTCCCACTCTATCATGTCACATGATATTTTGCCTCCTCGTAAATTAAGAGTATGTTATGGACCCCTGGTTCACAAGAGCTAAGGGAAAGATAGCAAAAGCTTGCTAAGATCTGAGACATAAGAGCTATCTTATTGTAACGTGGGTTCAGAACATAAAATTTATGCCTAGGGCCATGTTAACCACTAATTGCTGGCCAGCCAAAGGGCACTCAGACCACATGGATGAAGAACTGCATGTGCACACTAATATGTACAGGAAGAAGGAAAGTCCATCAGAAGAAGGAAAGTCCATCTCTTCCTGCTTGTTTATACACTACTTAGCTTTGCAAGTCCCCAGTCTTAAATGGGATTGTCTGTTAGGCACTTATACAGGAGAAATTTACTCCTCTTAACTACTAATGCACATTTTATATCCCATGGGACTCCAAAGGACAGAATATTGAAACACAGTATCTGCATCTCTCCATCATTCACATGTGGAATGAGATCTTACATGTTCAGAGACCTCAACACGTTCTACAGCTACCTGAAAGGACGTTACAGGGAGGTGGGGATTGATCTCTTCTCACATGTAACAAGCAATAAGACTAGACAAAATGTCAGCAAGTTGCACCAAGCAGGGTTCAGTCTGGATAATAGGAAGAATTTCTTCGCCAAAAAGTTTATCAGAGCTGTCCAGGGAGGTGGCTGAGTCCCCATCGCCTGAGGTATTGAAAAGATATTGAGATGTAGTCCTGAGGGTAGTGATGTAGTAGTGGTGATCTGGCAGTGTTGACTCAATGGTTGAACTTGATGATCTTAATGGTTTCTTTCAAACAAAACAATTCTTCACTTCTGTGAAGACTAAACACTTAATTCCTAAATAAAGCCTTTAATAGTAGAAGTGTCTTTCTTCATAATCACAGAATCATCAAGGTTGGAAAAAAGTTACTGAGAAACAATAGAAGGCAACCTATGAAGCCTGGCTTACAGTGCTCTGAGTAGCAAAAGGAAATTGGGGAAATTTTCAAAGTATGGAAAACTAAAGTTGGCTTGGAAAGGAAACTTGTTTTTTGTAGTGAGAACCAACTGACAGCAGTATTTGTTATATAGCACCAGGTAGAGCAATCTCTGTTCTTAGTAACAGCTATTTTTTCTACTTGGGTGATGCAGAATAAACTAATAGATAACTATTATGCCTTTACGCTCATGAGGGTGTACAGATCAATGATGAAAATTCTCCTACTCTCCAACTTTTTCCTTTAGCTAAGGGCCAGGATAAAGAGTATGTTTGCCCTCAGCAAAAAACCCCCACAACCCTATTAAAGTAAGCAGAAAAGAAAATATAGTTAATGTCCCTTTAAAAAATTGGTTTGGGCAGATTGGTTCTCTACTAGCAAAGATAATCATCTTAATAGGCAATTTTTATTTGGTTATGGTTTATCTGGAAATGGAGATCATTAAAATGCCCTTACAATAAACAACCAAAGCTACTAGTGAGGTGTAATTATAGCATAAGATATATATATAATTAAACATTATAAACCCACGAGTCCTTGACAGCCTGTAGCTAATCCTGTAGTATAGCTTACAAGTGCTTAGGAGCATTCAGTGCCCTATCTGAGCAAAAGGCACAGTTGGAGAATGCATTTTCCTTTCCCAAGCTCTCCCTGTAACTAAAGAGCACATTCCTCATTTCCTGGCAGTATTTAAAATGAAATTTTAAAAGATCCATTGAAACCCTTTTTGTCCTATAGGCTACAGTAATGATCATTACTGCAAAGTGGGGAGTGCATATATTTGATATGCTGGGTAGTGCCAGTATCCTGTACTCTAATGCACTTGGATCCAGTGCTAAACCACTGCAAAGGCTGATGAACTTTGCTGGGAAGGATGAAGAATATTTGCAAGTTTCGTCTAAACACAAACCCAGTGTTGACATTCATGTAATAAACTTCATAAGCAGCTGGTGAATTGGATTTTTATGCCTTCCTCCTCTGCACCTTTTAGTCTATTTTTCTCCTTGACTTCTTTCCAAAGTCTAAAATCTCTGAATGGCTTCAAGCAGCCACTGTATTATTTTAAGCGTAACCATGTAGATCTCCTGGGGCTTTTTCTTCATTTTACCTAAAGATGGAACTTTTCTTGCCTGAGATTAGGATTCTCTCACTTGTATGCACAATGAAAAACAGTGATTCAATGCTGGTTAAAAATTATCTTATAATACATACAGTCTCTAAGCAAGTGCAGAATCCTTGTCATTGCAAAATGAAGAACTCCAAATTGTTAAAAGGTCCAGCATTTGCCCAAAGAGGCTGAACAATAATACATATTTTGTCCTCCAAATGCAGGAAAAAACGGTTTACCTTATTTTACTTCTAAGTAAGTTTTTCAAATATTAGTTTAGATTTCTCTTTCTAGCTGCACTAGCAGTAACTAAAGCACATGACTGCACATATGGAATAAACATGAGTCACTAAAAGTTCTGAGCCATATTTCATCTGTTTTCCCTAACCATGAGCAATGCAGTACTGCAAGTATGGACAGTCCTGCTCCTCTGTGTTAGAGAGTTGTCCGAAAAAGCCTCTGCAAATAGGAGTACAGAGCATTTCTTTTGTTCTAATCATGAATAGTTTACAGAGAGCATTCTGGCTTTCATGTTACTCTTCCTGATTCACATGAACGTTTGTTTCCTACTCACTGGCAGGAAAACACGATTGGTCAGAACCTCAGCTGGTGCGAACAGGTATATGATGGAGGCTTTATGATTTTTTCCAGCTGATGATCTGAAATAAGATATTTCAGCACTGAAAAATCTTACATGTCTGATTAGACAGAGAAAAGAGACACTGCATGATGTGAAGAGGAGCTCTTGAATGAAATATTCTGAAGACACAACAGGGAGAAAATGTTATCTGTGTTTCATGAATAGATTTAAAAGTTCACGACTAGTCTAAGATCACATTTCTTCTACTTTGGAAACTTTTCTACAGATGCTGACATCACTCCATAACATCAGAGCACTTTCCTAGTTAGAGATGTCCCTGCTTGTTGTAGTAGAAGTGGACAAGATGGCCTTTAGAGGTACCTTCCAACCACATACATTCTGTGATTGTATGATTCTAATATCATTTATTACATTTGTTCTTCTCCTGTCTCTGTAGCAAGACAAGCATGTGGCAGTCAGGTGCCTCTCTGTGAAAAGGCTTGGTTTTATTTTCTGAATCTTAATAATTAACTTAGTACAATGTTTTGTTTTGTTTTGGTTTTTTATGGAAGAATGAATGAATGGAGAAAAAAAACCCCAGCAAATATCTGGCAGTGTCATACAAATATGGTAAGATTGATAAGGATAGTGCCCTGGCCTTTGTGAATGTACTGCATATCTGACCTTCCATTATATTTGGAGAAAGTCACAGTGAAGGTTTTGGTCATGATATTTACTCTGGAGATTAACATGGTCTTTTAGGTATCCAGAGCCTACATCCTAAGACTTCAAGATTACAAGTGAGTCCATAAATAGAAAATGAATATGTCTTCTCTTTCCTTTAAACTAATAGAAAATTCATGATGAATCTATCTTAGCGAAAAAGCAAAGTTCATTTAAAAACATAATAATGAAATCATTTTAATAGTTAAAATAGGGGGAAATGGCAGCTTTCATTGATCCTGATGTTACACTTAAAAGTGTCTTGAATAATCAGGAAGAGTAGCTAAAATGTCTGCAGAAAAGCTAAATGATAGAGAGATAAATACTTCATAAAAGAGAAAACCAGAAAGAGAGAGAAGAAATGTGGATATCAGATCAAGAAACTGTATGAGAGCCTCTGGGCCAGATTTTTATTCAGGGGTTGGTCTTGTCAGTTGGTCTATACACTTCTAAAGTATAAATAGCCTGAGGAGGAGAGGGACAGTTATGTTTCCTGTTGGGGAGAGTGACTTGGTTTCCCTCTTAGGGTGACAATACTGAGCAGGCAGTAACTGATTGCTCCTGTGTTCCTTGCACTGCTATCCCATGGCCAATCTACGGAATTCATTCTTCTTGAAGAAAGCCTTATTTAATCTTATGGTTCTTTGATTGTCACACGTGGCTTCTTCACAAGACTTTAAAACCTGAGACTTTGCAATGTGACAGCAGCATGGGATACCCTGGCATTCTTCTGTGGGCTTCTAGAATAGGAGAAATGCACTTGGTCAAGGATTTAATTGTATAGGAAGCAAAGCAGGTCCAAGAATTTCTTTCCACTTAATTTGAAAGGGGCACCAATGCATCAGAAGTAATAGTATCTCATAGCTTACAGTAAGGACAAAAAATGCATGTCAAAAAGGTTTTGTCTGTCTATGCCTGCGTGTGTTCCCACAGCAAGGAATTGCCTCCTTACTCCTTTAAAGCAGCCCAGTAGAGCCATGCTGCCTACTCTGCCAGGCTGACTAGCACTGGTTCATTCCTTCCTCATACATCTCTCTGACTCAGTTGTCTCCATCAGTTCTCAGAGGTAATCTCTCGATGCGAAAACATCTTACCCCCGAACCTGCTTCATACACATTATCTTGCTCAGTGGAGTTTTGGCCAATGACCTTGAAATGGAGATGTGACAACCTTAAAGAACTATAAATCAAGGTAGCTTTGATAGACTTTTAGTTCTGGAGTAAAAGTTTTAAACTTAATCCTCTTGAATCAGAGGAGGGGGATGGATTAATGTAGACCAAGTCATCTTCAATCCACTCTTTCAGCATGAACTGAAATAACTCACAATGACATCTGTGGGAAGAAAAGAGCACAAGCCACGTTCAACCCAATCAGTAGAAAATAAAGTGTGTCACTACTTTGTTTCCATGCATTGATTCGTGTCACCTTTTTGTATTTTGTTCTTCTTATATTTCAGTTATCTGTATTTTAGGAAAATAAATACAGGCTCTGTTTATAGCTTGTATATGTAGATGGCAATTCCTAAACCAGTAAACCTTAATAAAAGCATCTATTAATTTCATTTTACAAATTCTGTTTCTATATAGAGCCAATTCAAACAATTGTACAAGAGTCCAAAAGTATGCCAAGCATCCCCTAAGTTAGAAAAACCGTGATTAAACTCAGTTATGATTCAATGAGCACTACAGAGGTTAATTAAATTTTTATAGATTTATTCTTCTTTCAGTGCTACAAAAGGCTCTTCTGTTTGGCTATCATTGCCGGGTTGGTGATGGGAGAAATTGAGAACTCTGAGCTACATCAATCTTCTGTGTCACCATACTTTGCAATAATTTGCAGAGTATTGGTGTGGCATAAACAGGGGAAAGAAGGATGAAATAGAGCTACATCTGAAAGCTGTTTGGATGATCTGTGGGCTACTGCCAGTGTTAGACTTCTTCAGGGACAAGTGACATTTAGAAACTTTCCCTCCTTGGGAATTAGCTACAGAAGAATGAGCACTTTACATCTTGCTTTCAGCAAAATGCACAACGACTTCTCCACCAAGGCTATACGAGAGTGAAATGTGGCAATCTCGGTTCCATAAAGACATTAACACAAGTAGTAATCAAGCACACAAGTTCTCTGCCATTCCAAGTTACTAGAAAGGCTACCAGACACTAGGTTACTAGCAGTAGTACTATAGGTGTATACATTTCATCTAGAAAACCCAAGGTCTAGGTGATCCTGCTCTGGCAGGGCGATTGGAGAAGATGATCTTTCAAGGTCCCTTCCAATCCCTAATGTTCTGTGATACTGTGAGTGGGGATCAACTAGGTATCAGGCAGGCAGGCAGCAACTCAAAGCAGTCAAAGTCCCTGGAGGATTACAGTCAATGTCTTATATACGTAGCAGCTGGCTGTGATGGAAAAAGATCAAGACTGAGTGTTTAAGATTCCATCATAAAATGTATTTTGAATGGGAAAATCTCTGCTCAGCTTCTGCTTAATCTACTCTCTAAGTCATCTGTTCATCAATGCTGAAAACATGCTTAATCCCAACTCTCTTCAGCAAAGTGATCCAGAATGTGTCTAGTTTTAGCTTGTGATGAAGACCTCTGCTAAATATGGATTGACTGCTGAATCTGAGCTTGAGGATATTGTTAAAAAAGTAGTTAGAGGAGACGTAGCTAACATTATTTATTAAAAAGCTTTTAACAACAAAAAGTTGCTTAAGAAGTTAATTCGTCATGGAGTAAATTTCTGCCTGGGGTGAAAAACTGATGAAAAAAAAGATTTTAAAAAGGTCAGATTTGATAGTCACATTTTATCACAGAAGGACAGCTGTCAGAGGAACAAAACTCTGTTGTGTTGCCTACAGGGATACTAGTGATGTTCACTGCATAGCCCAAAGTGCATCTGGGAACACCTGGGCTGGTTTTTTCCTGAAGTTATTAAAAAGTCTTTCAAAAAACTAGCTAACAAATGAGCACAGAAGTGTAGCTAATGATCATCCAGTTTATCCAGTTATGTTGTGGATCATTTTTCTCAAAACTGTGTTTAATAGTTGAACTACTTGGAGGACAAAGCTCTTGCTTTTTTTTATTTATTTGGAAAATATCTGGCATAGCCCAGGCAGTAGGTGAGACAAATAGTTACAAATACTGTTAATCATCTGGAACAAGGTCGTTAGCAGCAAAACAATTTTTTGCCAGCAAAAGTGCATTTTATGTGATGTAATTTAGATCAGCCAAGACTGAATAAGACTTGGGAGAATTCTAGATGGCCGCATTGAACTGCCTGCACAACACTGATGCAGATGAAATTCACTGCAGAAAAATTCAAGGTGATACACATTTCTGGAAAGGACAACTCCACATACACACAGCTGAGCCACAAATTAGTTGTGAACACTCAAGAAAAAGGGTCTTGCTGTCACTATAGACAACTCCATGAAAGCATCTGCTCCTCAGAGCACGGCAGTGATCACGAAGCAAACAAGAAGTCAAAATGTATTAAGAGAGGGTTAGGGTTTAAGGCTGGAAATATTACAATGCTGTGACCTAAGGTAATGGTGTGCAGTCACCTTCAATATTGTGACCAGTTGTGGTCACCCTCCTTCAGAAGTAATTTATTGGAAAGAGAGAGAATTCAGAAAAAAGAGGCATGAGAGAAACATCAAAATAAGGAACACAGGCTTATGAACCGAAAAGGTCAGATTCCCCTCCCCTGCAGCACTTGTTATGGGGTTAGTTACTGTCTAAAAAATGAAATGATAGATCACAGATCACAGAATCATTATGGCTGGAAAGGACTTCCAGGATCATCCCTCATCCCAACAGCTCTCTAACCCCTAGACCATGGCCTGAAAGTAAATTTGTTGAGAATTTTTTGTTAATAATTAACATGTGCCATCTATTCCTACAAAAACCCAGTTCAGAGACTTAAATCACTGACAAAACATTCCAAGTTGGAGGTAGATATAACTAAGAAGGGACATAGCCAACAAAGATTATGGGAGTCAAATGGCAGATAAGGACCTGAAGGAAGTGCAGCCAATGGCTAGGTTATTGAATACGTATAGTTTTCATTAAAGACCTCTCCATTTTTTATGCCACAGGTTGCCCGATTTGCTGACTATATCCTAGAGATTTTCATGCCATTGTCAACGAATGTAGACATAGTGCTTAGGAATTTGGTTTAGTCAAGGACTTGTCAGAGTTGAGTTAATGGTTGGACTAGATGATTTTGGAGGTCTTTTCCAACATGGGTGATTCTGCAGGGTAACACACGTGCAGATGTATCACACCTAGTACACATGGAGGGCCATCACTGGCAGAGCATGATAACAAAATGATCCACTATCAGTAGTTATATGTTACAACTATATTTTTAAGGTTTTTTTAAATATTGCCAGATACTCAATGTGTCATGTGAAGCTTTCATACTGGCTTGCCTTAGGGTTACCCATCTGACTCAATAACTGGTGAATTAGCAAAGAAAACTTCTTGCAAGAGGATATGTCATGCCAAACTGCTGAAATAAATATGTCCAAATGAATGTTAAAAATGCATCAGGCTTGGAAAATAGAGATGTAAACTTTAGACTTGCTAAATTAAACTGAAGTTCATATCCTTTAGCAAGTAAAATGCATAAGAAAAAAGTTCAGTGAAAGGGAAGGAATATTAGCCAAGTACAGCACCAGGAATTATTTTGCAACAAAAACATTGTAAGGATCTGAAGCACAGCAATCTATTTTCTGCTTCTTTATACAGTTGATCAAGTATTCCTGCAGGCAGGCAAATCTTATTGACTAAACAAGATTTATAGGCAGACAGCAACAATGGGATCAAACCTGAGGCACCAGTCAGTTAATATTGGAGCAGGGTAGGAAGCAGTTTTTCTGCCTTTTACAAAAATGCATGAGATTTGAAAAGTAGTACCTGTCTGCTCAGGAAGAAACTTCAAAACAACAGTAGTTGTGGGGTGGGAAGAGAGAGATAGAGAAAGGGAGAAAGGAAGGAGAGGGTGAAGGAGAGATGGACCGAGGAAGGGAGGAAGGCAGGACGGCAGGAAGGAAGGGAGGAAGGGAGGGACTAAAACGTAAGTCATAATATGTCCTAATAAGCAGTAAAAAAATCGATTTTATGTAAAATAAAACTATATCAACATCTTAGCATTTCAGGAAATATACTGCAGCCTTTCAGTACTTCAAGAATGATGGAGACAGATTTTGTAGCAGGGCCAGCTGTGACAGGACAGGGGTGGTGGTTTTAAACTGGAAGAGGTGAGATTCAGACTAGACAGAAGGAAGAAATTTTATGTTCATGATGATGAGACTCTGGCCCAGGTTGCCCAGAGAGGTGGGAGAAACCCCATCCCTGGAACCATTCCAAGTTGGCCTGGGGCTCTGAGCAACCTGCTCTGGTTGCAGATCTCCCTTCTCACTGCAGGGGGTTGGACTGAATGAGCTTCAAAGGTCCATTCCAGCCCAAACCGGTCTGTGATTCTATAATCAGAAATTGTTCCTCCTGAACTCCTTTCACAAATTGCAATAAACAACCTGGAGTCTCCTTCTCTGGAGATGTTTAAAACCCGCCTGGATATGTTCCTGTGCGACTTGATCTTGACCTCTGGCACGGGGATTGGGCTCCATGATCTTTCGAGGTCCCTTCCAATCCCTAATTTTCTGTGAATCTGTGATTCTATGAAACCAAGTGGTGCTGCATGTTGATACTTTATAGCACCTACAGCACACAAATTTACCTACTTGCATTAGAAATACAGGATGCAAGGCTCGTTATCTCTTTTGTACTGAACTAAAAGGTCTTTGAATAGCTGACAGTGCTGCTGACCCCTTAACCCCACCCTTCTTCAGCTTGACTAAAAATCATACCTGCACCCAGATGTTTTTTCAGAGAAAACTGATATCTATTTTGCTTCAAGAAAATAAACATTGTTTAAATTGCATTTTATCAAGTAAAAGGCAATGGTAACGCCCTCGGTAATGCTTTGTTTTGTTTCTTTAGACAGACCTAGCTTGCCTTAAAACTGTACAAACTATGGAAATATACTGCTAAGCAACTGTCCTTTCAGACACACACTCTCTCTGTGTCCTCATGGTAACTGTCGTGTACATATAGCTAAGTAGGCAGTTAGATTTTTGATGCATTCATTAGTTATGAGACCTCCTCCGTGCAAAAAGGGACTGCTGTCACCAATATAATGTATTTTGCACTAAGTATGTGCTGTTAAAGATTAAATCTACTCTGCAACCACTTTTAAAGTAACAGGGAAAATATTTTATACAGACTATGGTGTACAGTATAAGAGTGATTCTAGTCCACATGATACTTGGTTTTTTTATTTCAATTACTGCAGCCTTCATCTCCTACTATTTTCCTGTAGTATCTAGAAGTGGTAAGTTGGGTCAACAATCTCTTCAGTTAAGCAGTGTTTGTACAAGTGGTTCCCTCTAGACGTATTGCAAGCATTGACATTACTGTGGTTAATACATTGATCAGCCAGACTACACCCACCAGTCTTTTGCAAGCTCCTCTCCCATTACAAATTGTTAATGTCAACAAGACAAAGCAAGTTAACAGAAAACACCATTATTTAAATGAATATACTTTGTTTAAATGAAGACAGTTTGTTTAAAGGAACACACTTTGTTTCATACATGCAACAGATACAGAGCCTGAATATGGGTACACACAGTCTTTGAAGAAATGAACAGACCAAGCCTTGAGAAATCCAGTCTGATCTCTCAGCTGACCTTGCTCTGAGTAGGAGGTTGGGCTAAAGATCTCCTGAGGTCTCCTTTAACCAGGGTGACTTTACAGGGAATGACTGCTGTTGAAAGAACAATCTATAATTCATGGTAAAACAGCTGCAGTAGTAGTTTATACATACCTCGAGTTTGATTTTTGGGACTAATTTTATTATGCATATTGAAAAACTAATACAAATTGAGTATCTTGAGTGAACATTTGCACAGATAGTTCAAGAAGTTAACTAATTCAGATAATCTTAGCTGCATCACAGTTAGACCACTACTTTCCAAAAAGCTCAGTAGGATGCAATTTACCCTGTGGCATTGGTTTTGGTGCTCACCTCTTAGCAAACAGCACAAAGAGCAGAGCACTTTGCAGTGACTGGTAACAAAAAATGAAAATGTAAGGATTTTCTGATTTTTTTTTTCTCTGAGAGGTTGCATATTTCTCTTGTCCAACTTCTATCCATGATCTGAGTCATCTTTCCATTCAAGGTTACTGTGACTCAAGCAGTCACCATGAGGGCATCCTGCACCCATAGCTGAAAGTAGCAGTTATTGACATCAGTGGTTACCCCATCACTACATACACTGAGTCCGTAAGAGAATATAACTAACATATTGAAGACCATCATTAAGTAGGAAGCAGATGCTTTGCTCTGTAAGGACAGTTGCAAAGTTTGATGGCTGGAAAATTGTTCTTCTCCTACAATTTTGATAATACATAAGCCCAGCAACATATGGATGGTATTAACCTTTGCATACCTTCTTTCTCCTCCAGATTCCTAGCATCCTGGAGATGTTATTAGTGTGACAAAAGAGACAACTGCCATTAATTATGCACATAGCACCTCTTAATTCTGGCTTAGAGAGATTAATTTTCCATTGCTTTTTGCTGCACAAAAGAAAAAGAGAGGAAAGAAGGAAGGGAATAAAGGAGGCTGCTAATTAGTTTATATCTTGAGCTTTCTTGATTTCAATTGCTTTTCTTTTTTACTGAATCCTGATGAATAATGAATATTACTGTAAGCACTGAAATAAATGAAACAGTACATTTGAGTGGTTTCCACAGGTATTGCATTATCTCTCTACCATCTTTGTGGGTAGAGTGATTGATTTACTTACATTCACTAATTACTATGCAAAAGCCCTGCTAGCTTGTTGAGTAACCAACAAATTTGTTACGATGAGTAAGCAATTTCCTTAAACACTTAAATATATCCACTTTTATCAATGGGCACATCTTGTTTTCTGATCAAATTAAAACACGTTGCTGAAAACAACCTTCACGCTTTTGGCTTTAATATCAAATTGACCATCTTACTCTTGCTTTTGAGATGTAACATCTACCAAGCTAATGATCCTGCTGTGGCAGAGGGATTGGACTAGATGATCTTTCAATTCTGTGAGTCTGTGCTTCTGTGAACTATAATAAACTGACATCAGGGAATTACGTTGCAATGTCTGTCTAGGCTGAGTTTGAAATCCAGGCTCCCATTCCCTTCTGAATCCACCTACATCTCCTATGTATTGAAATCCTTTTTTTGGAAAATATATGATTCTTGTTACAGAATCAAATCACAGAGGTAAAGACAATGTTTTGAGAACAAACTGAGTATGTTTTAAGTGTCAAAGACTGGTTTAGCTACTTCTTTCAAATACATTGCAATGTACTCCATCTCCTGTCCTGCTTTGATATAAAACTATTTTTAGCAGGGAGAGTTTACTTCTGGACATATGGTCTTGAGGAGAACACAGCAGATTATCCATGGCCTGTCTGTGTAGACTCTATCACCACCTTTGCATAGCATATTTCTAAAATAAGAAAAACTTTTCTTTGCCCAAAATTTCCTTTTAGGTTGTGAATCACACAACATTAGGGATTGGAAGGGACCTCGAAAGACAATCTAGTCCAATATCCCTACTACAGCAGGATCACCTAGACCGAGTCACACAGGAACATATCCAGGCAGGTTTTAAACGTCTCCAGAGAAGGAGACTGCACAACTCACCCTGGGTAGCCTATTCCAATGCTCTGTCACCCTCACTGCTGAAGCTTTGTTAAGTGGATCAAGCCTCCAGGCTTTGAAGGTTCCCCCAGTCTTTAGCATTAGGAGTATAAATAGGTGATTCTTTATAATCATTCTCAGACAGGGCACAACTTCTGCGTGTCCCAAAATCGTATTCACTGACCCACTAAATCTAATCACATGCAAGGATGAGGCACAGCCCCAACACGATATAATCCACTAGCAAAGTGGGTTTTTTGAAAAGCCAGCTCTCCAAAATGTTTGTGAGAGCAGTCCCATTGAGACTGTTGTGGCGTGCTTACAGTATCTGGGAAGCTTTTGTTTTCTGCCCACACTGGGATAAATATCAGCACATCCACTTGAACATTCTTGAACAAAACCAAGTCACAGATCTCTGAGCAACAAATGGGTCAGCTTTGCATAAATGTTCAAAATGCTTTTCTCCTATTTGTGCCAGTCTATTAAACAATGCAACAAATAATTGTGCTCGTAGAAGACTGCTCTAATGAATCTGCTTCAGAACTAGATGGTGTACACTCATTTGCTTCATTAATTCTCTGTACATCTTGGAGTCATTCTTCTGAGGCAAAGATCTATTTTCTTACCTTGTTGTTCTGAAATGGGGTATTATGTTTGCATGTATTTTCAGACCAGCATTAAGTTGACATTTTTTGAGCCTGTTATAGCTGGAAAACAATGAGAAAATGGGACCATTTGATCCTTGGCAGATAGAACATGATCAAGCCAAAGCAGTTTAGTATCACATTGTAATCTCATATAATAATGTCCCACCACTGACCTGGTGAACTTGCCACAGAGCAGCATCTAATACAATATTAGTTTCTTTCAGAATAAGAAATGTCAAACAAGTGGAAAATTGCAGTAACCACTTGAGCATGGCAAATGGGAAAATTAATTATGCTACATATGCTGCACAGAAAAGGAAGGATAACAAAAAAATGTGAAAAGCCAACATGCCTACTGAAAATAATTTGGGAGCTATTCCACAAGTGTCAAAACGATATTAAACACTCTTAAATGCAGAGTATCTTTGACAAAATTGAGCCAGTGGGCCATGAAACACACTTCCTAGAGATAGCATATTCAAAAGAAGTTTCCCACAGCTTTAAAACTCTGCAAAGCTCTGGTCCAACTGTGAAATTTGGATCAAAGCTGAAGCAGGATGACATTAGAGGTGTTATATCCACCACTGGAAGTAGAGGAGGTTCCACACTTGAGTGTCCATATTCCAGCTATGGGTATTCAGCAGCACCAAGGAACCCAGAGTTCAGTTTCTGCCTGTTGCAGAACCTGTTCTCTAGCATTTGTCACCTCTTTTGTCTTCCAAGTCACTTGCAAAAGTTTCCTGCAGCACAGGGGAAGGGAGGGCTACAGAGAGATGACTGTGCCGCCAGTACCGTTATTTGGCAGTGCCAAGCTTATTGCATTAATTCACAGAATCACAGAATGTTTTTGATTGGAAGGGACTTTAAACATTATCTAGACTAATCCTGCTGCAGTAAGCAGAAATATCTTCAACTAGATAAAGTTGCTCAGAGCCCCACCCTACATGACTTTGAAGACTTCCACCTCTCTGGGCTACCTGCTCCAGTGTCTCAGCACCCTCACAGTGAATACCTAAGTCTACTCTTGCATTTCAAAGCCATTAGCTTTAAAGCCTTGTCCTGTCACTGCATGCCCATGTCTGTCTCCAGGTTTCCTATTGGCTTTCTTAAGGTACTGGAAGGCTGAAATAAGGTCTCCATGGAGCCTTCTATTCTCCAGGTTGAATGACCTCAACTCTCTCAGCCTGTCTTCATAGGAAAGGTACTCCAGCCTTCCAATCACCTTCAGGGTCCTCCTCTGGATCTGTTGAAGAAATACTACAGGTTAGGTCTTAATACAGCAGAGTAGAGAAGCAGAATCACCTCCCACCATCGGTTGGTCAAGTTTCTCTTGACACAGAGAAACAAGTCCCTTCAGCTTCTTTGGCATATATAGTCTAGACAAGCAATGAAGCAAAACATCAAATGCTCTTTGGGCCTCTTTCTCCTGCTTACTCAAACATTTCCCAATTTCTCAGTCACAGGTGTGACATAACTTCTCCATCCTATGACTAGGACAAAGCCAAGATGCCACTAGGCACGTGGCCAAGAAGGCACCAGCCACATGGTTAAGATGGCATCAGTAGCTGTGGCTGCAACAACCACAGCCCTTTCTCCGGGGCTCGCAGGCTCTGTACCCCACAGCTACAGGCAGCATGGGGGGACCAGGAGGCTGTACCTCACTAGTTCTGAAATCTCCAAAACGATAGGTTTGTGGTGTTGCTGGCAGCAGACATGAACTTGCTGGCAGCCGCCATGAACTTGCTGGCAGCCATGCTGGCAGCACCGGCCAGTTTGCAGCCACTCCAGTCAGCTTGATATCATGAATTCGCATCCCTGCGCTGCTCCAGCAACGCGTGCTGGCAGCGGGTCATTGCTGCTGTCTCAGTCTGCAGAGCCTGGAGGCGGTGGGGAGGCCATGCTGCCACTGGCCACCTGCAACGGCTCCATGAAAAGGGTGTTACCCAAGAACTCTCCCCCAGATAAATAGGGGGGTTCCCCCCACCCATGGCTGTAACTCCACCCTTCCAGCTAGTTGCTAGGCAGGGGAGTGGGGGTGATCAGACAAATTGTTTTCATGTAGAAAAACACAAAACACCAGAAACCCATGGTTTGAAACCATGACACTGCCCCTTTCATTCAGAAAGGATTTCAGCCCACATCTTTCACCTCACATAACACATTTACTATTTTACTATGGGCTATTCTGGGTACTTTGAAATTCACTTAATGCAGCTACTTAATATATGCATGCTGGAGAGAATAACAGCATCAAAATATGTCTCTCTAGCCTGGTGCTTCACTTGACACAGGGACGTCTGGTTTGCAGTTTCTTCCTGGGACCATTTCTGTAATCTAGCTTTCATCACATAGCATGAACAGGCTGCCTGGAGAAGGGATTGAATCACCACCCCAAACGTGTTTCAAAGTCATGTTGATCTGGAGCTTGAGGCCATGATTTAGTGGTGGTCTTGGGACAGCTGGGTTAATGGTTGGACCTGATGACCTTAAAGCTCATTTCCAACATGAAAGATTCCATGAGTCTATTCTTAAACTGACCAGATAAGATGGAGAGAACTCAGAATTGATTTTTCCTCTGGTCTGTCAGCAAAAACCTTACAGTCACCTCTATTTTCATTATTATCTTTCTTGATTTCTGTAAAGAGCTTCAAAATAACATGATGGCAAGTACTCATCTGTAATGTTCCTGCATGACCCTATATAAGATCTGTATATGTCAGCTGTTTATTATCCTTTTTCTGCAAGGTGGAACAGATGAGATTGAAAGCTCTCAAGCTGAGGATGAATTTTTAATTGGCACCCAAAACTCTTGGATCAATGTTCTGTTCGCTAAGTTGCTATGTTTTAAGGCAAATATTACAGTCATGTCTGTCCTTGAGTGTCATATGAAACTGTCTGTTAGTATCTTGACATTCCCTGACTTTATTCCAGCTTAAGTCAGAGACAGATGTTGAATTCGTTACAGGTCAGGCAGATCTGTATGAGGACATGCCTGTTTGAGAATAGTCTCTGTTTCAGGCAGAGTTAAAAACAGAGTAAGGGATTGTATGGAACATAATTTTTGTCCTATATTACTTAGTTTTGCACAAGTTACTATCTAAGCTTCTGTCCTTTATTGGGACCTGCCCTTCACTCTCTCCATCAAGAGTCATCATCCCTGGATATGAGAAAAAAGCTGGATATTAGAAAAAAGTTCTTCAGTGTGAGGGTGGATTGTGGCTGGAATTACTTCAAATACATGTAAGATAGAGTATATTTTTGCCCTTTGTATTTTGTCAGCTACTTGCAAGGGTTTATTATTTCTTCTGGAACACACTTGTTCTCTCACCATGTACACACCAAAACTACTCAACAATTTAAAAGTGTTATTTTTTACTTGGATAACCTTAATATCACACAAGTATATTTTGCCTGCTCTCAGTTGCTCCCCTTCCTGAATTATATAATGATCAGAGGCTCAAGCTTCTGATTAGGGTTCATAATTCCAGAACTGTGTCAGAACTTTGATGTAACAATTGTTCAACTTATCTAAGTGCCACTGGTAAAACCACAGGGAAATTATTTTGCTGGAAATGGAAAAGGTTTCCATTTTGGCGTGCAGAATAAACACATACTTCCCTTTTCTTCTCACATCTTTATATGCTTGAAGTGCCATGTATTTTGCTCCTGTAAATTAGCCCTGTATTTGCCCTAAAAATATTTGCACTAAAAATACGTCCACACTGCAAAAACTCAATAATTTGAAGGATTTTTTTTTTTCTCAGAGGCTTTTTTTAATACCAACCACTTTACCACAAAGATTTTACATCCACAAGGAAATATAAAAGGATACAGACCCCGTCTGGTTTAAAACTTTTGGAATATGCAAGCTTCTCCAGCATAAAAAATTGGGAGCACCGCTTTTTGGAAGGCAGAGTCAGACTGGTCTTTTCCTTTTCCTTTTCCTTTTCCTTTTCCTTTTCCTTTTCCTTTTCCTTTTCCTTTTCCTTTTCCTTTTCCTTTTCCTTTTCCTTTTCCTTTTCCTTTTCCTTTTCCTTTTCCTTTTCCTTTTCCTTTTCCTTTTCCTTTTCCTTTTCCTTTTCCTCTCACTTTTCCTTTCCCTCTCACTTTTCCTGTTCTTTCTTTTCATGGTTTTTTGGAGATTGTTGGTTTTTCCCCCCTTACACTTTATTCCTTCTTGGTTTTGTTTTACTTTTCAGAAAGCAGTCATCATACTGGGCTGCTGTGATAATAGTTTCATGGACACCGGGTGGGCTCAGGGGAACCCGAGAAAGTATGTGAAGCTTTGCCCTGACTTTGTTTTTTGGGTTTTGGAAGTATTTTGTTTGTGGGGAGGAGCTTTCAGATGAAAAATAAAAAATTGCAGTGATCTTGGCACACGTGTTTGTGTCCCTGGGAACTGCTGATTGATACAAATCTGTTGAAGACTGGAAAATTTGCAGCTGACAGAGACAGCGCTGAGGCTTATGGCACTGCCCGTGAGACTTTCCATTGGTTGATGGCATGATGTGGGATTTAAGTGAGTGAGCATGTTCCAGTGTCACTCAGTTTCTCTTCCTCACAGCCAGTAGTGCTTTATTCTGAAAACTTAAACACAAAACTTAAATAGTGATGGGAAAGAGGGCAGCTAAATTCAGCCTGAAGAGAACTGACAAAAATTACATATTGCACCTGAAGGAAGCTCGACATGATGTAAAGACAATTACAGAATCACAGAATGGTTGGAGTTAGAAGGGACCTCTGGACATCATCTAGTCCGACCCCCCCTGCTAGAGCATGACCACTTAGAGAAGATCTTACAGAAACACGTCCAGATGGATTTTGAACATCCCCAGGATAGGAGACTCCATAACTTCCTATGTTCCAATTTGCACCCATTAAGCCTTGTCTTGTTGCTGGGCACCAATGAGTCTGGCCTCATCCTCTTGACAGTTACCATTTTAGATATTTATAAGCATTGATCAGACCCCTTGCTCAATCCCCTCCTTTCTAGGCTAAATAATCAAACTGCAAATCAACCCATATAAAGTCAAATTCCTGTGCAAAACTACATGAGACCACTTCTGCTTTTCATTGTGCAAATTATCACTTCCCATTCGCCAGACCTTCAAACAGACAAAGGTAAAAAGAGGGTAGAAGTTTTGATGGAGATGAACAGCTTCCAGCTGCTGGTGGACGACTTGCAGCCAAGCTGACCTATAGGCTCTCATGAGGAGGTGATGTATGATTAAAGTGGGGAGAAGATAATGCAGGCAAATGTGGCTGACCACAGGATGCTAATGTGAGCTGCTGCTATCACAAGTACTTAAGAGGGTGCCTATTTCTGAAGCTGTTATTACTAGTGGCTCTGAGATTTAGGTAAGAAAATGCACTTTGTCTAAATTATTACATTTGCTCCAAGTGCAAAACGCTTTGAGTTTAAATGAATCAAAGATGAAGAGTATCGCTTATTCTAGACATGGAAATTTCACTCCTTCAGAGAGATGAAAAAGCACTAATGCTTAATGACTGTGTGCACTTCCAGTAATTACTAAAGAATAAAGTCTGCTATCAGTGGTATAGGAAAGTTAGATTATGTAAAACCTGCATTAAATGAAGGGAGTTTGGGGGAGAGAAGGATTTGCATTCCTGGCTTCCTTTTAATTTGAAGTTTTACTACTAATAGTGTCTCGCTTTTAAATGCAAAAGATAATGTGCCATTTTGTTGGAAATACTTCAGAAAAATACTTCTATGAGTTAAAATCAGGGAGACTGAGTTCTTTTTCCTGCTTTGTAATAACATCACCTCTATGTTTCCTTGATGGAATCATTAAATCTTTAAAAATCTACAAAAACCATCTTAGTTCTGGGTGCCATGAGACACTGTCAAGGCTGCCGGTTTCCAAAGGTACTCATTGCCAACAATTTTGGTTGAAATCACTGAAGTCTGCAGTTTTTCACAAACCAGTAAAGGCTATGGGTCCCTAAAAATTGAGGCAGTTATAATTAGCTGGGACATGTGAAAATGGATTCCCACTCATGCAATGCGGTGCTGAGTATAAATACAAATGGGAGAGGACTGAATCAGAAAAGCTTCCCCAGCAGATGTTGACAGTTTCACAGAATCACAGAACATTAGAGATTGGAAGGGCTCTCAAAAGATCATCTAGTCCAATCCCCCTACCAGAGCAGGATCACCTAGACCAAGTCTGATGGATCTATTATCCTCCAGAAATATCAACAATATTCTCTTTATTTTTTTCATTATTCCAAATATTTGGCAGTCTTGCATGCTTTTTTTGAGGACTTGTTAATTCTTGTTGCATCCCTTTCGTCTAGCATTGTCTCCATCTTTTGTGTGGAGAGCTGAGGTTTTAAAAGGTGACACCATAAGAAACAGAAGATTTGAGCTGTCTTGTTTCCCTCATGGAACTCACTAGGTTAACATCATAGAGGGATTCCTTGCTGCTTCATTTGTGCTTCTATGGGTTTGGGGGTTTTTTCCTTCTCTCAGTAGCATTCAGGCATAGATTCCTTACTCTGGCATTGCCAGGAGAGAAGCCTCTTGACACAGTGAGGTGGGAGGGTGGTGAATGATAGCAGGGTGCCAGGCAGGTGAATGGGTGGGCTCGAGGCAGAAGCTGCCTAACCCACTGGATAAGATGTCTTGGGAACCAAACATTCAAGCCCGTTGTTTAAAGATTCAACTACCTTCCCCCACATGCAACATACACAGATACATAAAGAAATCAATAACTTTTTCACTACTCTTTGTTGCAAGAAAGTGAAATCCTATGGCTTGATGAGGTTTCATTCTTTCTTTGAATTTTTTCTTGCATTTAGGTCTGTTCATTCTGTTAGGACACCTGGGTTGCTTTTTGAAGATGCCCGTGATGCACATCAGAGAGTTTATTACTTTCTCCTTGTTTTCTCTTTGCATGAAGTAGTAGCAGAAGAACTTGAGAATGCCAGAAAATTTCAGTGCTTTGAATTTTGATATTTCAATATAATTTTTTTAAAAAATAAGACATGTATCTTCTGAGCAAGTCAAAAATTAGAAATGCCAGAGACTGAGAGAGGGAAATTACTCCCCACATTGTCACACAAAGGCTTGGAAGCAACAGTGGTGAAAGAATATGAAAGTTCCAGGCTGTAGCCTTAGAGAGAGAAACTCCAGTCTTCCTGGGCATCCTTGCTGGAATGTGACTGGGAAATGAAAGCACCACTCTTTGCCAGTGTCCTTGGAGATGGAGAGCAATGTCTGTAGCAGCAAACACGATGGGAAGTTGCCATCATGGAGCTACGTATCCTTTGTCCCCCAGCTTGGTTGGATCCATGCGAGCAAAAAAGTCTGTGCAGTACAAAAGGAACTTCTTTTGAGTAAACGTGTAGGATGTGGTGATAGGAGGTGAGGTTATTTCAGAGCAGGATGTAGAAAATCCACAGCTAAATCTGCCCCCAAAGCCTGTACTTTAAAGTTGCTAGGAGTAAGGTACTTTGAATATGCAGGAGATTGGGAAATGAAGGAGTTTGCCAAGTTATGTAATTCAGTTGGATGTTCCTGCTCTAACTACTGACCTGGATCAAATCTGATGCCAACTTGCTTGTACAAAGACAGCAGCTGGTTCTTTATACTGGCCTAAGACACGATACTATGTTTATTGCTTACATTTTCCAGTGGAAAACTTATTAGACACATCACAGAACAATATAATATTATACAGATTATGTACTTGTAGCTATACATTAGAGCCTCCACAAGTTATGTGACTTTTGGCATTTTCCGACAGTATCTGTGTTTGCTGTCAGGTGTTTTGTGGAGGAGTTTGTGTCTTGTGATGTGCGGGAGTGACAGGAAGAGATGTGAGATTTTGTTAGGCTTATGAATCTGTTCTCAGACCACCCACGCTAGGAGAACTGGACTCCAAGCACAGAGTCTCTTCCAGGACAACTTTCTGAAGACCTCTTGTCACTAACTACAGTATGCCCTTGGAAAAGTGCTGCTTTTCTAAAGCACAACTGGACAGACTTGTGTTGTGTATTGGCATCACACTGCATTGATCCATCCCAGATTCATGGCTCAACCTGAAAGCCGTGAAAAGAAACATCCCACTTTACCTTATCTGTCAATTAACATCATTTGCACAGGCAGAACCTTCTACCTTCTTTTTCTCTTCCTACCCCCAAGTGGCATTTATTTTGTATTCATTTTATTTTGCACAAACAGATGTTTGTGTAGACTGTGTTCAATATTCACAGCATCACAGAATCACAGAATCACAGAACATAAGGGATTGGAAGGGACTTTGAAAGATCACCTAGTCCAATCCCGCAGCCACAGCAGGATCACCTAGACCAAGTCGCACAGGAACTTATCCAGGTGGGTTTTAAACATCTCCAGAGAAGGAGACTCCATGACCTCCCTGGGCAGCCTGTTCCAGTGCTCTATCACTCTCACCATGAAAAAGTTCCTTCTCATATTTCTACGGAACCTCCTGTGTTCCAGCTTGCACTCATTGCCCCTTGTCTTATCACTAGATGACATTGAGAAGAGCCTGGCTCCATCCTCCCGACACTCACTCCTCACATATTTGTAGACATTAATGAGGTCATCTCTCAGTCTCCTCTTCTCCAAGCTAAAGAGACACATCCTTCAGCCTTTCCTCATCAGAGAGATGTTCCACTTCCTTCATCATTCTCATTGCTCTGCACTGGACTCTCTCCAGCAGCTCCATGCCCTGTTTCTGGCTGGATTTGTCTGCATCTAGTTCTTCTCTGGTGTAAAATACTCATGCTTCAAAATGCCATGAGTTCTTGATCCCCCTACTTTCACCACAATTTGACTTCCTTCTGACACCTCAGCTGTTAACCACAACGCTATTCTAACATCCTTGCATGGAAGTAAAACTCATTACTCATGCTTGCAGGCAGTCATAACAATTCCAAAGAATCATTGTTGTAGATAAAAGGACAAATGAATTTATAACAGCCAATTAAAGCACAATTAATAATTAAATGGTGATGTGAATTCCTTAACATGAATAGTGGGTTTTCTGGAAAGAATGTTGGCATTTGTCAGTGGAGTCTGTGGCTAAGCCTTAAATAAGGACAAACCAAGAGACGGATGCCACTGCACCAAAATTAGTGAACTATTTCAGTGGAATCTTCTCTGTTTTATTCAGCTTCCAAATGAAGTGCAGAGATTTTAAAAGAATACATTAGACTTGAAAAATAAGTAACATATTTACGGAGTTTTATTAGTTTTGTGGCAGGCTCTGTCGCTAGCAGAGATGTTTCTGTAGAACCTCTGTTGGATTAAGGGTTGGCACAGACTTGAAAAGCACCATAAATGAAACAAACAAAGAAAGGGAGACAAAAAAGAACTTGCAGTACAGTCACACTTCCCTTCCTCAAGCATTTAACTTAGGAAGGCAGAATTACATCCAAGATAGAAGGCTGCATGTGGGGTTCCACCTACCACAGCTGGATGGAGGAAGGTGACACACTGTGGGTTATAAACAACAGACCCCAGGAACCAAAGCTCACATTGCTCTAACAGAAATGCAGATACATCTGTGAATATAGTTGAGCTGATATATAGAAGACCTGAACAAGAAATTTGGGCAACAACCTTTTCTTGAACCCTTTTTATAGTAGGGAAACATCTACCATGGTCATAATTTTGGTTGTTTACTCTTTTCCAAAGAAATGTTCCAGAGGTTCTGCTGGGATGTTATTATTACTCCTTTCTTTTTCTGCACCCTGTTTATTTTTTAACAGCTTCCCCTGTTAAAATTTTAAACGAGCTATTTCTCTGCATGTAACCAGCATGGAAGCACAGACTCCTACCTCAACACATGTGCTTAGGAAGCCCATATGTAATATGCTTTCTTCCCCTCTACCTCCAAAAAAACAACCCAAACAAACAAAGGAAGTTTTATTGGAAAGTTGGCAACACTTTCCAGAGCTCCCGCTGTCATTTCTCCTTCAAGATCTTCAGCTTGCTTGTTTAAATGTTCATGTCTTTAGGCCTTTCTTCCTGATTATATTGCTGGAAACCAGGAGAGTTGCTACTTGTTCCAGAAAGCAGATTTATTATTTCTTCTCTAGCCCAGCTATGACTTTCCTTCAATTTAAAGCTAAAACCCCAATTTATTCTTACCAATACGCACTTTAACTCCTGTGACTTAGAGCCCCAAGCTGTGAAACAGCACACCCTTGGTGGGTTGTTGCAATAGAAAATCAAGAGCAGAAGGCACTCAGTAAAATCTAGGTGACGCATGCCGCAGACAGCTGCAATCTCATCAGTTCCAGAGTATGACCTGATGGTGCCACAAGAATATGTTTGAAAAAAAGGAGAAATATGCATTCTGCACTACATGATGCCAGGACTTGTCAGAATGGAGCTGGCTGAGCAATTTACCGATAATAACAGTTATGTGGTGGCTAGCTGACGTTTTAACGAGGGTCTCTCAAGCTCAGAGGAACATTATATGAGGGGTGAGGGTACAAGGGCTGTAGTTGTTAGTCAGCCTTGTTGGGGAGTGTGTGAACAGATTGCCCTGCTGCTGCCTTGGTCCGAAGAATGCACACAAATGGAAGACAAAAGGGACACCTTCACATACACATGTAGGAAAGACTTGAAATAATCTGTCCAAATGAGAACTTTCCCAAGGAGTGCACTGACGTTAGTGAAAAGAATTACCCACCTCAGATGCAATATTTCTTAGTATTCCCTAATAGAACACCCAATATAGTAAAATAAAATAATAATCTAGGGTATTCTGAGAGGAATGCTCCTTACTGCACTCGAGCAGATAAAGAATTTGAATCTGGTCATCCCACACCTCAGAGCAGGGCTGTAAACACCAAACTGCCAGTGCCTTATGCTGCGGAAGACAAGGGGTTGTTTTGTACTTGTAACTGAGAACACATTTTCTGCAGTTCTGTTCTGCATCACACTGGAAAATATATTGGGAAACCTGAATTTTCCACCAAACAGAGTTCTGGACTTCTTGCTATTCTACTTCAGGTATCAGCATTGAAAATTGTGCAGTGGTGTTTTGATTACCTACAGAGTCTTGGTTCATCTATATATGCAAAAAGATAATTCAGGTCATTCAGTTGTAAATGGAAGGATGATGACTGGCAGGCACTGAAATGCGTGTGGGAATGTATTTATTTTCTACACTGAATAGGTTCTTCCTGCTAACCATCACTGCCTAAAACACAATCACAACCAGCTGCAGCCAAGCATTCACCATGCTGTTCTTTTGAGATTCATAACCATCACAACAAAGAATACAAAGAAGAATTAATGCTAAGAAAGCCTCAGTAAAAATGGGTTCGGTGCTGATTGCATTTAAGGATTTCTAAAATCAATGTTAAAGTGATAAAAAGCTCATGATAATGAAAGATATTCAGCTGCTAATGAAAGCTGAGTTGCACAAGACCCATTTGACCAGAATAAGCGTATAGTCAATAGTCAGGAATGTTTAAGGGTCCCTACGAGTATACAGTACTACAGACTGCAATATCAAAGTGTTGAAAGTTATAGTAGCCTTTTATATTCCTCGTGAGTTTTCTTTTCCCTTTGAAGAATTATTTTATTATAAAAACTCACCTTAAAGCAACAATCCCTTTATTCCAGCTGTTGGTTCTGGGGCAGCCTTGGCTTTGTTATAATTTTGCTAGATATTAGCAATGCTTTGAGTGTCTTCCGTGGCAAGAGGGGATCAATGAGAGACTGAAATTGATAAAATATGGGAATGGTCAAGTTAGGGACCTTTGCAGGAGGGACTTGGGAGCCATTCTGGTTTGCCAGTATTTTATCCATGCATTGCATTACAATAAATAAATATATATTTGAAGGGAATAAAGAGGGTATCTTTAAGGTCCCTTCTAACCTAAACCATGCTATGATTCTATGATCTGCCCATGCTTTTGTGCAGCTGTGTTCACAGATTTTCCTTCCATCATTTCACATTCTCTGGTTTTCCTGTGGAAGAATTTTTGTGTTATGACAAGTCACCTGCACAGATCAGGATTGTTTCTGGTATGAGGATATTTCCTTCAGGCTTCTGTTTCCCATTCTGTTTGTCTTCTAAATTCTTCTAATATCACTAGCTGCTATGGAAATGCCACAGATTTTCCAGATATTAAGTGATAGTGTTGTTGAGAATAAAATGCCTTTTTATCAGGTAAGGACACAGATGGCTGACCTTGATGTTAAGCCTTGGTTTTTTTATCTCAGGATCCAGGAGACTGACAATAGGTAGAAGTCCCATCATCATCTAGCATAGTGTTAACAGAACTTACCACCGAAGACCAGAGATGATCCTTTCAAAATTATGGCTCCTAAGAAGTCAACAGAAATCTTGTAACTTAACATCAAGCCTTCATTTTCTGGAATCATTCTAAGTACTTTGAAGTCAATCTGAAAAGACCTACAAGCAAAAAAAAAAAAAAGAAAAAATGGCAAAAGATGTTGATTCTCCCTTGCTGTGTATCTTTTATGACTGTTACCTTGAAAGGAGCACAGAGGAGAAGGAACCTCAAACAAATTGGAAAAAGACCCCACCTGGAGTACTGCATTCAGTTCTGGAGCCCTTATTACAAGAGGGATGTGGAAATGCTGGAGCGTGTGCAAAGAAAGGCCACGAGGATGATCAGAGGGCTGGAGCACCTCTCCTTTGAGAATAGACTGAGGGAATTGGGACTGTTCAGTCTGGAGAAGAGGAGGCTCCGAGGTGACCTTATTGTGGCCTTCCAGTATCTGCAGGGGGCCTACAAAAAGGCTGAGGAGGGACTATTTAGTATTTCAGGCAATGTCAGGACTAGGGGCAATGGAGCAAAGCTGGAGATAGGCAGATTTAGACTGGATGTGAGGTGGAAGTTCTTCACCGTGAGAGTGGTGAGAGCCTGGAATGGGTTGCCCAGGAAGGTGGTGGAGGCCCCATCCCTGGAGGTGTTTAAGGCCAGCTGGATGGGGCTCTGGACAGCCTGGTCTAGGGTGGGGTGTCCCTGCCCATGGTGGGGGGGTTGGAACTGGATGATCAGGTGGTCCCTTCCAACCCTGAGTGATTCTGATTCCATAACTTCTCCAGTGAAGTGATCCTGCTGTGGCAGGGGGGGTGGACTGGGTGATCTTTCGGGGGCCCTTCCAATCCCTAATGATTCTATGATTCTATGACTATTTCCTCATTTCCAAGAAGGTTGTGAGGGTTATCTACAAATCTACAGTCTAAGCTGAAACTCATCTCCTCTCACTTGCATATGCAAATGCATGGGCACATTTGCATCAAGCTCATCTTCAAGAAGAGACATAATTTTTATAAGTGTTTATTGCAACAAAAACCCACTAAACGAACAAGCAGTCCCTACACACAGGGAAATCTCAAATTTGCTATGTGAGGCACCTGCAAAAGTTAATTTTGGATCCCTTCAATGGAGACCTTCATACTTTCCAGAGATCTTTCAGTCTGCCCACAAACTGAAGTTTAGTCTGTCTCTGTCACAGCTTCAGACTGTTTCTCCAGCCTGAACATACTCAGCTGACATCACGAAAGGAACAACAGACCTCATCTCCACTGCCCACCCTCTCAGTGTTTAAACAGACTTTAAAATGTCCATCTACATTCTCCAGACTAAAATGTGCAAGGACAAATCAAACATCTATACCATCTGCCACAGATGTAGATAACTGGATGTGAGGCAGTAGAGACTTAAGCAAAGAAATGAAAAAATACAAGAAAGTGATTCAGTTCAACTCATGACTCTAGACTCCTGGGGATCTTCCCTATAAATAACCATGATGTTGTTTTCATTTCTTTTTCTGGAGCTTCAGTGTACTCCCACAGGCCTGTACACATGTTTCCCAGTCTCTCAGTGCAAAAAAAAAGTCTGATTTTCATGTGTAGAAAACTGGCATATGCCAACAGCCCCAGTGGCAATCAGTTCAAGCTTCCCACTAAGGACACAGTGATGTCCCTTTCCTTACAAGAAAGAGCATTCAGCCATTACCAACAGGATGACGAGTGATACCTGGGTAGGGACTGAATGGGGTGAATGTGTTTAAACATCAAGTGGATGTAGTGCTTAGAGATGTTGTTTTGTGATGGACTTAGTAGAGTAAGGTTATTGGTTGGCCTTGATGATCTCAAGGGTCTTTTCCAACCTGAATGATTCTACGATTCTAAGAGAAGGATCTGTGGCTTCTTGATTCCATTTGTCTATGCAATTTCACTAGGAACAAATCATTGTGCTCTTTGCCTTGCCTGAACCCAAACCACTACAGGTAAGGGTCTGTTTTCTATCTCATATTTGCTGTTCTAAAATTTATAAATGAGTTTGCTACTTCAGCATTCTCTACCTCTGTGTTTTGATCCCTGAGTGTGAGAAAATTAGGATCATGCAGTGAAAAGATCAGCAATTGCAGCTGATTTCTGTTCTTTTAGGTCATCTTAAGCCTCATAACATGCCACATGCAGTAAGCAAATATGGTTTCAACAGAGCCTGTGTGAGGCAACTGTCCAACACCATCCTATAAGTGAATCTCTATCTAAAAGGTAAATAAAACTGCTTCAAGCCTGGGAAGAAGAAGAAGAGCTTAAGTTAAGAAGGATTTTAAAGCTATTTTTTCTTTGAAGTGGTTTTATTGCAAATCATCTTACAGTGTAAAGCTCAGCATTAAAACTAATGTTGTCTTCTCAGATCACCAGAGTGGAATTTGCCCACAGTTTACAGAAGGGAAAAGTGCAATTTGTACATCATTTAACTATTGCCTTGTGACAGGACATTTCATGGATGGTATCAGCTTATCCTCTCAGGTTAGGCCCAAAGAGGCTGCATGTCTGGTTTAGTTAATCCCCTAATTTGAAGTTGAACTATGTTCACTTAGCACACTTCAGTCCACGTCATAGACTGGCTTTGAAGCAGCTCTCTCACATTGCATTTGGGGAACTGGAGTTATATGAGCATGAAAACACTTAAAACATGTACAGCGTGGGCAGCGTGGGCAGCGTGGGCACTGTGCTCAGCACCACGTATTTCACTCTACGCATCTCCTCTTATAGGAACACATTCCTTGGCAATGCCACAATGGCCACAGACCATCACAGAAAGCCACAGCTGGAGAGGAATCGTGGTATTTTCATTGCAAAAGTACCCCTGGAAGGGTAGTAGCAGTGCTAAGCAGGACCTGAACATTGTAGCACTGAACACTATTTCCTGTTCTGAATAAATACAACACATTTTCACAGATTCTTCTTTAAAATACAACATTAATTTGATTTCTCTGCTCATTCTTCGTGGGATCATCGTTTACAATTGTGCTCTAGTTGCATCCCTTGCTGCAATTTTACTTTATCTCACACTCTGTGATTATGAAAACTGGCTGTGTGGCACACAGTGAATCACTCTGCGATTTACTTTGAAGAGGTCAGCTTAAAAAATTTCCTGAGAAGAATTTTATTAGATGCAAACCATGACTAAATTAAAATTCAGACTAAGTATTCCTATATCCATTTCATCAATACCATTATATTCTTCCGTCTGTTGCACCATCACAAACAGATTGGTTGCCTTTTTTTTTTGTTTAAAGTGGATGGGTCAGAAGAAGTCTTCTGCAAGGCAAAGTCAACTGAGTTGTACTGAAAATGATAATAAACACTTTAAAGCCTCAGTGACACTCTGTGCTAAGAGGTCAGGATGGACAGAGAGTATAATGGAGGGGCAGATGTGGAAAGTATCGTTTAGTAATCACTCATCCAGAGATTTGCAAGCATTTACCAGCAGGCATGAAACGATGAAAGCCACCGTGTAATGAAATGACCATTTGAACTAGACCCTCTTAAACTACAGGTCTGTGCATGTCTTTCCCACCTAAATAGCATAAATCAGAACTGTTAACATAACACTGAGTAGAGAGTTAGCTCTCAGAGCTCTAAGCTATGGCTGTACTTGATTTCATTTACCATCTTCCACTTGAAGACAAGACCTTTACTCAGAATTTTTTGATCCTGTAGTGTCTGTCTGAGCTAGGAGACCTTGTTGATAAATATTCATGTTTGATTCAAAGGTAGTAGAGGAATCCCTGACTCATGTCTAGGGTAGCTGGGAGAAGGCAGTTATCTTTCTGTGTCAGCTAAAAGATAAGGAATAAATAAATGATGCCAAAACTTTTGGTTTTTCAGTAAATTTGTTGTTCTGTGCTGGGAATGGAAGCCTTTTGCCAAGTTACACATGCTCTTAACGTTACTTTTTTATTGTTTCTAAGGCTACTGCAGAGCTATTAAATAACAAAAACCTATGTGCGGTTTTGGCTGAACTGCCATCTTTAATCATGTCACTTCAAAATGGTTTATGCAAATCAAAAATTGACCTGAAGCATCCGTTAAGCTCTGCTTGTCAAGACTGAGACAGCTAGTAGAAACGCAGTATTTCCTTCCATGACACATCATCCTGGCAATATGCCTGCAGAGCTGGCAGCGTGTAGATGAAGACACCTGGTAGGAGGAGAGGATTAGGAGATATTTTTAGGATTGATGAATTTCTACTTTGAAAGTAGCAGCAGTAATACAGTATGCTGTGAGTAAATCCTTCTGAACACACATGCAATTTTGGCACGTCCTTGTTCTGTACGTGCTATGAATGTGCAGAAAACATTTCCCTATTAAGATGATGAAGGATTAGGAATAGGCTGAGCTACCTAATATCTTCTTTGTCTTAGTCTTTAACAATAGGACTAGTTGCTCCCTGGGAATGCAGTACCTTGAGCTGAGACAGGGAAGGGGAGCAGAACAACACCTGCATACTCTGAGGCGATGTGGCTTGTGACCTGCTACACCACTTAGACTAAATCTATGGATCAAGGAGGGTTACAACCAAGTTGGCTGAAGGAGCTGGCAGATGTGCTCAGCAAACCACTGTCCATCATTGTCAGCAGTCCTGTCCTAGACGACTGGAGATCAGCACATGTGACACCCATCTACAATACAGGCCGGAAAGATGATATGGAGAACTACAGACTTTGAGTGTACCCTGAGTAGATTTCCAGAAGACATCAATTTTGGCAGGAGTGTTGATCTACTTGAGGGTTGGGAGATTCAACAGAGAGGTCTGGGCAGGCTGGATCAATGGGCTGAGGCAAATTATTAGTGTGCATAGCTCCATAGCTGAATATGTTCTATGGCTCGTTAGTCAACATTTGATTGTAATGATTCTGTATTCAAAGACTCACTAATGCTAAAACCCATCATTTTATATGCTTAAAATCACTTTTTAGGTTACTACAGATCACAAAATTAGGTTTCTAATGAGGCCGTTACTAATTTCCAAGTTGATTTCTAAAATTTAGCTGGTGTCTTAGAGAAAGAGAATTATTTAAAAGAAAATACCATAGTAATCTAAAAGCAGTTTAAATGAAAATATTCATGCAATCTTCCCCTGATACTTGCTGAACTCATAATTAAGAAGCCCCAGCTCTCAGCCTTTCTCATTCATAGTGCCTAAGCTAAGATGTTTCAAGGTATGTGATTAATTATTTTATCTTCATTAATACCTGTTGTAAACCAGAACTTTATGTCAGAAAGGCAGCAGTAAAAGTTGGGAACACTGTCAGTCTAATACCTCTAAAGATATAATTGTATAACATCTGCATATAATTAGAAGCAGGTGCACTCTCAGGCAACAAAGAGATAGCACTGGAAACTCAGTAAAACAGAGCTCTGGAATACACATACTACTCATCGAAGATAATTAATCAGTCTGGGGCGCCATAAGGACAAATTAAATAGGGTGTTTGATATGATCTGTTTAGAAAGTTCATTTGCAAATTTTCCTGAATGACCCTAAATAAAAACTGTGAAAAATACCAAGAATGAAAGTGGTGCTCTGTATAGTAAACAGGAGGTTGTTGGAGAATTTAGTCCTGATAAAGATAAAATTCAAAGGTCTTTGCTTCATACCCAGCAAAGTGCTCACAAGAGGCCAGCTCCTCAGCACTGACACCTATTAAGAGTTTTGTTTAGAAAATCAAGAGCCTGCCTATGGGCCAACTTTACTAGCCCTAATGGTTGCTTCTCATGTCACTGATTGTTTTCTTTTCCATTTTATGATTCACTTCCTTGGCTCAAAGTCCATTTATTTTAGAAGGAACCTTTTCATTAGTTTAAAACCCACCTGGACGTGTTCCTGTGCGACTTGTTCTAGGTGATCCTTCTGTAGAAGGGGGATTGGACTAGGTGATCTTTCGAGGTCCCTTCCAATCCCCAATGCTCTGTGATTAGCATTCAGTGGACATGGGATTATATTCTAATTTATCCATTTCCAAGAAAGGGAGTCTAGAATTGCCTCCCTGCTGCAAAACCAGCATTCAGAAACGTGTACTTAGGCTCAGAATGGTTGTTCAGCCAAGTGTCTGCCCTTTTTTATTACTTAAAACCTGTATAATCAGGTATTTACCCAATGAACAACTGCTCTGCACCTACATTCTTATGAGCACAATATGTTATTATTGTTCTTTGTGATTCATCGTTGATTATCCTCCTATGAGATCTCATAGGAGGAGTGAGAAAAACATCATTTCTCACTGAGTCTTATTTTTCACTTTGCCCAGCATTTTGTAGTTATTGGTTTTTGAAAAAGAAAGAAAAATACATGCCAGTATTTTTTTCTGTTGTTTTCTTTATTTTTCCCTATTTTCCTTTTCCCCATAGATAATAGGAAAGAAAAATGAAAACCTAAATACATTTTGCTGGGTCAATAAACAGAAGAAGATGAGTGTTCCAAATGAATTATGATCATTTCTTTTCAAATCATCTTCACTTTGAAATTTTCAGACAGCTACTCAAAGGAAGAAGAGGGACATATCCCTTTCAGAAAGCGCAATGAAACCTTGTAATCTAAATAACTAGTGTATGAACACATCGTGAGCTGAAATGTAATTGCCTGAATTAGCCATTGAACAATTACAAACAAGAAATAAGTATGCAAGAAAATCAGTGCCATTTGCAAATTATTTGTGAGCAGAAACTAAGCAGCCAAATACACCGGATAACTGATTAATTATAATTAGAATGTGGGCCCCTGAACAGGCACAGCAAATTTCCTACTGATCTGATTTTAGTGAAAACAGGGTTTGGGCTAATGAATTCCCTCCTCAAATCAATTGATTTCCGCTTTCCTAGGGAAAGAACTTAGTTCACTTCAGCAACAAGACCTGTCTACATTATCTAAAAAGCTCCATAACAATTATCTGTTATTTCAGTAGGAAACTGTGACATTCAGAAGAAGTGGGGTAAAAAAGATGGTTCTACAGGACATGTTGACACATGGAGTGATTCCTCACCAGGCACTGGTGAGGCTGCATCTTAAATCCTGGGTTTAGTTTTGAGCCACTCACTGCCAGAAGGACATTGAGGTGCTGGAGCGTGTCCAGAAAAGGGCAACATTGCTGGGGAAGGTTCTGGAGCACAAGTACTCTGAGGAGCAGCTGAGGGAAATGGGGAGGTTTTAACTGGAGAAAAGAAGGCTCAGGAGAGACCTTCTCACTCTCGACAACGCCACGAAAAGAGATTGGATTCAAATGGGGGCAGTCTGTTCTCCCAAGTGATGAGACTGGAGGAAATGGTCTCAAATTGTGACAGGGGAGGTTTAGGCTGGATCTGAGGAAACATTTCTTCCTTGGAAGTGTTGTCAAGGCCTAGTCCAGGCTCTCCAGGGCAGTAACAGAGTTACTATCACTGGAGGTATTTAAAGGACGTGAAAACTGAGGGACACAGTCTTGTGGTGGATGTGGCAGTTCTGGTTTGATGGTTGGACTGACTGATCTCAAAGGTCTTTTCCCATGTAAAGGATTCTATGACTGTACTCAGATCTCTGGTAGTACAACACAGACAGATACGACTGCATCAAATGTCCCAAATAAGTGCATATTTATGGATTTATTTTACCTAAAACAAAGTTTTGCATCACCGTACTCAAAGATGTGTATTTATTTCTACTTCTTGTTCCATTAGCATAGCAAACCAGCAGCAGCACTCGATTTTCCTAGGAAATATCTAATATTTTACAGGCTTGATTGAGGAAGCATTTTGTTTGGAGTACTGGCCCTTGGTCCTCTTCCAGCTGAAACTGCCAGGGGCTTTGCCCATGACCTCTGTGAGGCCAGGAATAGGAGGTTCATCTACGTTGCCTGCAATGAGTGGATAAATATGATTTCCTTCAAGACCAGAGCCACTGGCAATTTGCACAAACATGTTAAGTTTGGCAGATAAGTGCTCCTGGCAGATGTCTGTCCTCTCTGTGCTGAAGAGCATCCAGGTGGGCTAGCAAACTGCCAGGACAGATGATCTGCAGTGTAGTAACTGCAAAGTAGTAAGAAAAACTAACCTGCAGAAAAACTAACCTAAATGAACAAAAATTGCTCCAAAATTCAGATGTTTCCCTTCAAACAAACCATTCAGTAACACTTTGATCTGTCTTACACCTCTGTTCAATCTCTGAACAATCATCAAAGTGTTTTGGCATGAATTTTGGGTTGGGTGTGTGTAAATGGAACCCACAGGTCTGAGAGGAAGAGTGTTGGAAGTCACTAATGTTAAATTGGAGGTTTAAAATTGCTTTTTCTTCCTGCTGTGTGCACATGTAAATTAAATAAGCAGAAACAAGGCAAAGGAAATGCTACTCAGCTGTAAGTAGCAAGTTCCTGATTTCCCATCTCTAAAAATTAAAGACATTTTGTAACACTTTAGAGGCAGAATATACCCTCAGTTCTGAATCTGGGACTTAACAACCTGAAGATACATTAATCATCCAAGTGTTTATGAGAGAATTCCTGGACGAGAGGTCATCCAGGCAACCATTTGTCCAGGAATTGAGTCTGACACCAGTTTAACTCTGAAATTACGTCAGTGATTCTCAGAGGGACAACTGAGAACTGGAAGAGCTGGTGAAGAGAAGCACAAAAGAGAAAATTGCACTAAAACCCTTAAATTTACTCAAATAATTTTGTAGAGGAAAAAGTCTGCCTGCATAAAAATGAAACGCACTGAGGCAATGCACTGCAAAGAACAATATTGCAGAGCTCTGATGAGCATCAGAGACAGTCAGACTTGTGTAGTAAATAAATGTTATTATGGTGCCACAATTACAGCATCTTCCTGTTTTCAGGCTGGTTGAGCCATCTGGCATGGGCATCCGGATAAAAGTTATGCAATTATTAAGACAAGCTAAATTAAATTAATTTAAATTAATCACAGTGTACGAAAATAACTGGCCAGAAGCATCGAATCATAGTTGTTTTGAACATGATGACCTATTTTTCCCTCTTTGCTGTGAGCTCACACGCTGTCTTTGAAAGCAGTGGCAAAAATCCAGTTGAGTGAAAAGACAGATTTTCACAGGGCACTGGTTCCCTTGTACACTAGCAGTGACAAGCTTTGTTAAACAACAGGCACACACAGAACCTAGCAAGGGATACAGATACCTTTTTTATTACTCTGTGTTGGCTGATCGTGTAGTTCCCACATTACGTCAAAACATTCCCTGTGATATTTTGGGACGATCTGAAAGACTTTTCCATTCCCCAAACCTGATAAAAAGTTTGTGTCCTGCCGACAATTCATATATAGGTGGTTTTTATTTAAAGGTTTCCAAATGATGGTCTAAGTGCTTTACATGCCGCAAACGTAGGTTGCATGCTGCGAATTCAGACAATCTTATGGTGACAACGTGTTTAAAAAACGGTGTAAAAAATGACTAACTGAAAAAGGCTGGATTTAAAGTGCTGAAGAAAATGGGAAGGCGTTCAGCTAACAACCTCCCAGAGCTGTTAGGAAAAAAAAAACCACTTGAGAAGGAGAATCCCAAGAAGGAGAATCCTGAAGAATGTATTTCTATATTTATCAAATCTGCTTGCCAGCACATAGAGGGAAATGGCAGGCTCTTGCCTACTGCTTGGGCTGAGGCAGCCTGTTTCCACATTTACGAAAATGTTTGTGCCCTATTCATTCAACAGGATATTTTTTCCATGGGCAAAGCTCCCAACGTGTGCCTGAAAACCATCGACTCAGGAGCATCCCCAGCTTTAGGTAAAGCTCTCTAAAAAGCTTTCCTGCATCCTAATAACTCATGAAAGGCTGCCCAGCAAGGATCTACATATCCTCCTACAGCACAGACAAAAGCTCACTCTGAAATCTATTTGGCTTTCAGTTTTCTTCTCCTTTGCCATTTTTCCTTGCGATTACAGTGGCTTTAGGTAAAGCTTTTTACAGAAGTTCTCCAAATCCATAATTGAATTGTGTAAAAAGTCGATCCAACTAGTTTAACACATTGGATTGGAATCTGAACAACAGATAAAACATGATGTTTATTTGCGTTTATGCTCCTGATGTGATATTCCCCATCAGGCAGGACTGTGTGTCACATATTGAAGGGGATTTTGTGGGCTGCAGGGAAAATCTGTACTAGATATTGACAGGTATTTTTCTCAGAAATGTTCAGGAAGGAAGTGGAAGCTGTTTCAGAACAAATAATTTTCCTGAATGAGTTCCAGTGCTTCTCAGAATAAAGCAAATGCAGGAATATTTATCACTGGCTTTTTTTTTTTTCCTTTCGTAAATAGGAAATGGCAAAAACACATTCAGCATAAGGTTCTATTTAAGAACCCATCTTAGAATTCCTGTTCTGCACTTAAGTAGCAAAATTAAACTGGAGAGGTGCTCACAGCTCTAGAGAAATCCAGGTATGGAATATGTGACGTGGACACCTAAGAAATCAAATGTAAGGCAGACAGGATTCTCTGCCTGTAATTAGATTTTAAGTAGCTGAAGTTTTACAAATTTCTTCCCTCTTCCAAACTGTGAAGAAAATGTTTTGAGTAAAGCTGATAATCTGCAAACTTTCAGTCAAAGGAAATTAAAATGAATAAATTATTCACCCGAAATGACATGGGCACTTACAATAGGGTGTTTATCTCTAATAGCATTGTTATTACCATTATAATTGCTACAATAATTTTCTCGTTTAAATCTCCAAAGTTTGTTTCTCATCTGTGCATTTAATTCAGATTCACTTTCAAGTAAATATCATGCTTATTAGGTCTCAGCTTCACTAGACTTGCCCGAAATCTTTTCATTCGTCATTTCTTATCTTCTGAGAACGTTAATGATCCGTAGAGGTAACACAGTTATCTACTTGGGAGAGGGATGAGGATGCAGGAGGTGTAGTCCTGTTCTTGGCCCTTTATTTGAGATTTGTGAACTTTAGCAAAAAGCCTTGAATAAACAATGACAAAAACCCATAACAGTGACACATGGTAATGGCTCACATGTGTCTTCTTCAAGGCAGTGACTTTTGCAAATGGAAAGGACTAAATATAAGACTGGCTCATTTTTTATAACCAAGGTTTTAGATCTTCAGCTGAAAGTCTCTAGAAGAGCTAATTATTATTATTTCAGCATCTGTGTGTAAATGATCTTGCTGAACAATCAAATACTGAAGCCTTTTATATTTTCTTGTGTGATTAGTTCCACTAGGATTACAGTTATTTTAAAATATACATGAAAGGCAGCAGTTATTAGCAAAAGCCTTGGAGATTCGTATTGACAGTGAGGACCAGAGGGTTAAAAGCAGCTATTTGGAAATGTCTGTGTATAAAAATACCCACTAGACACATCAAGTCCTTGGATGTGCTTACAACGGAGCATCATGCCAGCTATCTGCATTTGTAGGCTAATAAAGCCCGTGCACAAATACCTGATTTACATGCGTACCTGGGGGGTTGCACACATAACAAACTGCAAGGGCAAATATCTGCGAACAACTGCATTTCCCTCACTTGGAAAAGCTGCCCATTAGGACGAGACTGTATATTTTGAGAAACAACCCATCTTTCTCCTGAGTGTTTATTATTGCAATGACTGCAGTACAGTGGAAGCAGGTGATTGTTTAGAAAGGGGTAAGAGACAGGAGTTCCCATCGTATGACTAATCAGACAAATGAGGTATTTGGAAAGGACTGTTTGCATGCAGCTGAGTTTTCCAAAATGCTATGAAGTAATTGCATTATGAAAATAATCAGCTGCTCTGCATTCTGATCATTAGCAGCTGATGATATAATTGTGTTATAATGAAAAGCATTCTGGTGATTATTCCGTAGAGAACTTCTTTGTAGATAAGATTCAAATTCACTTTATTTTGGCATCATTTCAAAGAAGCTGGCAGCACAATGTAAACAGCTGGACTGTGAGGTAATGTTATTACAACTTCTGAAGTATTTCCCTTTTTTCAGACTATTATCTGAAAAAGTTCTTTGAATTTATCTGCATAGTGCCAGCTGAACTTGCTTATGTTTTATGATGGCTCATTAAATAACTTTGTTCTGTATTTCCAGTGGGAACCAGCAATTTTAGTCTTCTTTTTTACTTCTGAATAATTAGGCACCATCTTAAAACCATAAAGAATCGGTAACACTGTAATTCTCTCATATACTGGGTGATGTTTTATCACACACTCTCTCCTACTGATACTCTAAGATAAATCTTAACAGCATATACTACCTGTGACTTAACACTTATGACATCTTGCAGGGTATAACATAAATCAGATCTTCCACCACTAGTAACCCCACTTGCTTCAAAATAAGCAGCCTGTTTTCTCAAGTTAATCAGTAACCTCCAAACTAGCCATCTGGTATATAAACCCCTCCTCTCCATGAGTGAAGACTCCCTCCCAAAGACAATTCGGTTCATTGGGTTTTGATGGGACAGGAAACTTTGTGGAGGAATCTCGTTCCCTGTCGAATATCTGGCAAACTGTGGGTAAATTAATCTCTCCCAGCCAAATAAGAAACAAAGTTACTCTGCTGTCTTCTTAAGAGCTGCGTGTTTTTCCGCTGTTGCTACACTGTTTGAATGCGCCTGGAGCAGCAAACATAGTTTTATGCTCTGTTGACTATACTGCTTGTGGGGAGATAGCTGGGCTACAACATGGGCTAATCTTTGACTTGTAACAAGCTCTTTGTTTTCTACTTATGGTTCCTTCATTATCCTTCCCCAGATAAATACGTAACTGTGCTCCCATTTGATGGGTAATAGGGGTGAGAAAGCAGAGGTGAACATTGTTCTACTCAGTAAGACCCATTAGTTTCCCTTTGGTACAAAGAAGTATTTCCAATCTCAGAATTTCCCAGCTGATTTAAATCCCCTCCCTGCCTTTTTATCCATGATGCACACGGCTGTTTCTTAAATTTGTTGTTCAGTGCCAACAGAAAACTGCATTAGTTCAGCGTGGTGTGGAGCCAGCTGAGTCTAGTAGCACCAACGGGGTTGAGAAAGGGAAATACAAAGCGTTGAAGAGACGATGTTGAGATCTTGACCTCAAATCTCCTGTATTGAAAATGCTGCTCCTAACTACAGAGTTGTTGCACTATTTTTTCCAATCATATTTACTGTTTATAATAATAAAATACTATTTATTAACTAGTAATAATTATAACAACTATAATAACAACAATATATAATAATGATCTATTATACAACATAGAATATATTCAATATTATATACTATATGCTCAGAGAGGTTCTGGATGACCCCACAAATTGAGTTGAGAGGCATCACTGCCCATGGCAGGGGTGTTGGAGTAGATGATCTCTAAGGCTCCTAGCACCCTTAACCATCCTGTGGTTCTACTAAAATATAATAATAATTAATAATATAGTAACAGTTACAATAATAAATACTATTTATTAATTATTACTTATAATAATGCAAATGTTGGCTGAGGTTATCTTAAGTCCTTTAAAGGCCTTTGTAGTTATGGTCTTGCATAGCTGTGGCCAGTGTGCTCCCTGGGTCAGCATGTCCTTATTCCATCTGTACCTTAATCCTGTGTGAAACCAGAGTGACCAAAGGGCTGCAGCACTTCTTTTACTGTACATGATCAGGTCTCCCTGCATTTCTCACTCTTGGGTATCTGAGAAGTGTGTTCACATCTTCACCAGCCTGCACCTGCGATGTGTTGAATCAAGTGAGAAGGCTGTAATAAAATACCCTGTTTCATTTGACAATGTTTTTACAGGGGAAGTAAAAGCCCACACCTCTCATTGACTCTAATTAGAACAGCACATAACTGGCAGTGCTGACAATAAAGCCACTAGCACAGATGTTTCTTCTTGTCTCAGACATTTAAAAGAAGGGGGAAAAGTCTGTACCAGAACTTGAAAGGGATCTGCAAGTTCTGAAAGCTGTTTAGTTGCCTAATTCCAAATTGCTTTAGAAAAACTTAGGCACTTAAATATACTTAAAGCTGTATATATTATATTTGTCTGTGATTACTTAAGACGATAACTAAATCTCAGACCCCTAGAATCAGAACTCCATTTCCTGCCTTAACTATTAAGTGCCACTTCCAGATGGAAAGAGGTAGAAAAAGCCAAGAGAACAGAAAAAGGTTGCTCTCCTCCAGCCAACAAAGACAACTTTTGCAGAGTCCAAATGCACTAAATTTGAGAGTTGATGTATCTTACTTTATTGGCCTATGAAGTTGATTGGTGGCTTGCTCTTGCTGTAGGGGTCTCCAAATGGCATTGTAATAATAAAGTGCTGTAGCAAGGAGTAACGACTGTGACTCCCTAGTCATTATGGGTTTTACAGGGAGCTGGATTTTTCACGTAACGGCAGTGTAGGTTTTTGAGATGTTGCCTTTTCAGTGCTTTTTATTTTACTGCAGCAATGAAAGAGAAAAATAATTTCTTTGACAAGTAATGTGAATCCAACAGAGAATTGCTGGAGGGAGGCTTTGGGAATTACTTGCTGCATATTCTAGTGACAAGAGAAAGGATTGGGATAATTCCTGCCCCTTTATGGGCTTGTGCTATCTCCATATACCCCTGAATCATTGAGGCCATAGAACTTCCACCTGGAACTCATAAAAAGTTGGGGAAAAGTAGCATTTCTGTCTAAAATTTACCACACAGAAGGACATATTAGATTAACATTTCCATTTCCTTTTTAAACTGCTGCCATGGAGAAAACCATCCAATGTACCTACAAGGTCTTTTCTCACCACTCCGCCATCAGCATATCTACAGGTATAAATGGAAACTCTGAATACGTGTTTTTTCAGGGAAAAAATATAATTGGCAGCTCTGCATTAGTTTATAAATTTATTCACTACATAACAAAGTAAATGAAGTTTTCACCCCTTACAGGGTATTGACAGCCCCCCCCCCCCAACAACATAATTACATGGAACAATAGAAGTAGATCTCTGAATGTCAACGTGAGGTGGTTAAGAGGAATCTGGGACACAACCACTGTATAGGAAAAGGCTTGTGAAACATAGTCGCTGATGTTACTACACATGGTACATGACGAGGTTTTAGCATCATAGAATCACCGGATGGTTGGAAGGGACCTTCAGAGCTTATCCAGTCCAATCCCTCTGCAGTGAGCAGGGACATCTGCAACTAGAGCAGGTTGCCCAGAGCCTGATCCAGGCTGACCTTCATCATCAATTACACCTATGCACAGTGTCCTCGGTGAAAATATAGCTGAGCATCTCAGTATTTTAAGGATTTTAAGACCAGATCTCCGCTACCAGTCCCACTAATCTATAGCTATACTTAATTATAATATCATTATGTGCCTTGCTATGGCACTCAAGTTGATGATACTAAATCATACGTTTCAGCAGCACCTACACATCAGCCAAGCTAGCGTCTCCTTCCTCCCATGCCGCAGTGCTAAGTAAATGATATCTATGTTTAAAAGAGGAAATCTTAACAATCCCTACCCCAAAGCCGTACAGCTTAAGCATCTCACATAGAGCAGGGTGTTAGTAGCAGATGGACCATTATCATGTGTGCCATGAATACCTATGAGGAGTTGAATGTGCTTTGTATCAATATTGTGGCTGGGAAATACAAACCCTCCTGAGGAGTCATTCCTGTGTGGAAGCAGTGTAGTCTTGGGATTTTAACTGGGAGGGTGGTGGGGAATAACAAGAACAATCGTTCCATGTAAAAGATTAACAACCTTCAATGGCTCCCTTTACACAGACAGCTGATTTGAATTTGTAAATAGCACAGGAGCTAAAGGAAATATTAGTGGTTCACAGATTGAAACTTTGCTGAACAAATTTTTAGTGCACAGTGAACTTTTGCAGCCCGTAGAAGAAAGGTGTTAATGGAAGTTTTGAAAGACCTTTAGTTAAGATAATTTAAGGGAAGCTTTCACATTTCATACTCATTTCCGTCTCACAAATGCATCGTGCATGTCCTCAGTACCTGCCATAATGTTATCATTTCTGCTGGTAGTTATAACTACCTTCTGTGTAGTGAGGTTCCATATCTATAAAACTTGATGCTTCACATCCCGTATTATGCTCCCCTGGAAACAGCAGCTTGCTACTACAGTTGGCTTCTCATCATATGGCCCACCATTACCGAATATGGTTTGTAATAGCTCATTTCCTTCTTTCCCTCTTCCTAATTTGAAAGCAACTGGTTTTTTAATGCTTCTAACACACATGTAACTCGGAGCTGAAAAAAAAGAGGAGGTTGTAAAGAGATGGGGGTTGGTCTCTTCTCACGAGGAACAAGTGATAGGACAAGAGAAAATGGCCTCGAGTTGCATCAGGGAATTTTAAGATTAGATTTAAGAAAAACTTATTAATGAAAAAGACCCTCAAGCCTTGGAACAGGCTGCCCTGGGTGGAGGTTGAATCACCATCCCTGGATGTATTCCAAAGTTGTGTAGATGTGGAGCTTAGGGACATGGTTTAGTGGTGAGCTTGGTAGAATGGATTAATAGTTGGACTCAATGATCTCAGAAGGTCTTTTCTAACCTAAATTATTCTATGATTTCACTTTTGGCCAAATTCTGGTCTTCATTAACAGAAAAAGTCCCATCAACATCAATGGTCCGGGTTTGCCTGCAGCTCTTTATGCCTCATGTCATTTGGCAAAGCAGACTAGGTTTGTGCTCGGTGGCTTTGGTGTGTCCTTCCAAGAAGCTGATAACTCTTTTACAAATGCCCTTCCTGAAAGGAAACAATCAGCGGAATGAGAATTAAAATGAGTTGAAGCAGAAAATTAATCAACCAGGAGGCGTTAATGGATTAACTCCTTTCTGGGCAATGTCCCTTCCAGCCCCCCTCTAGCTTTTCAAGGACAGGGTGAGCAGGAAAACTGTTCCCTAACCTGGAGACCTGCCTAACAAGAGACTAGCTCAGCTGGTCAGAAAAGTGTGCCCAGTCTTTTGCACTATTCACTGAAGAAATGATAATTTTATATCCAATTAATTAGGACACTTATGGAAGAGCTAAACTGACCTGTAATATTTCTGGTACCTGAAACAAAATGCAGAGAAGCCTCAGTTCCTTTGGGGTTTTTCTCATGCAGTTGTTCTCACACCCAAGTTTCATTATACTTTCTCCACTAAATTCAGAGGTGACCACCTGATTCCATTACACAATAGAGTCTATTACTCACCCTTATAAATATTGTTAAGATTTTTGCAACCTCCAGGACTGCTAGTGTTTAAATCAACAAGAAGCAAGGATTAGTTTTAGCATTCTTGAGCAAGACACTAAAAAAGAAAATCACACGTAAAATCACTTCCCACACTTAATTCCTGTGCTGTGTCACAAGCTAAATAATTCTAGACTCCCATGAAGTCTATCTGCTCCTGCAAGATGTAATCTATCAGCTTGTTGTATCGTGTTTGCAGGTTAAATATTCACTAATGGTTTATTAGCACATGTATTGTAGATGATCAACTTTGATTAATGCCCAGCTGCTACAGTTTCTCATATTTAATAAATATTTTCAGTACTTCCTTATTGCTTGATCAACATAAATTACAATAACTGTCTAATAATTGTAAATCAATACAAACCCTGCAGTAAATCATCCTGAAGCAGAGAGCTGCTAAAAATTGAAATGCCAATCCAAATTCCTCTTTCAGTGCTTCATTGTAGTTTGCTGATTTTTACTTTTTTTCCCCTGACCCCTCAGGAACACTAGGACAGCACTCTGGTTGAATCATGACACTTGGACACAATTCCTCTTGTCTCAATTCATTGAGATTTGGATTATGTTCTTGTTTTTGCTGCAGGCTAAAGATGGAAGTGTGGTTCTTTGGTCTTGTGGTTAACTTCATTTTACTTTGCCTCTGGCTTTTTCTTGCTTTCTTTTCTATTTTGTTATTTTAATTCAAATATGTGCATGCACTGAAACCAACATGCCCTTGGATGTACACCTGGAACAGATTGAGCCACAGATACTGAGTTTCAGCACAGAATGGTCGTTAAGAGACTTCTTACCTCAATTTAGGGGGGAAGATGTAGCTTTCCAGTGGCTGCTCTCCTAAGTGTCCTCCACCAGTAATAGAGAGGGAAGCCTTTCTAAAGAGCAGTTCCCAAAGCAGCATTCTAAAGCAGGCAGGATGCATCTTCCTCCACAAGTGACAAAAGAGAGATGACTAACTTGGATTCAACACCTACCTTTTGGATGGCTAAAGTTAAGGAGGATGAATCATACTGTTAGCATACTGGTCTTCCTCCTCTTTATAGAACAAGAATTTTGTTCTTCTGTCTGTATGTAGTCCTTGACCAAAAATGTCCTCTAGTTTTGGTCTCCCAAAAAAATCCACTTTACAGAATCGTACTATCAGGTTGACATCACACGCTTTAGTCTAGGAATGTGGAGACCAAAAGCTGCCAGATTTAACTGCAGGAGATGTTATTTGGTGAACAAGCTTTCAATAAATATTACTATGATTACTTGCCCTGGAGTGGCCACTCTGTCTAATGACTCTTGCTCTTTCAAAGTGGGCCATTAAGTCTGGGATGATTTCAGGTAGTCCGGATCCTGATGTGCATGAAAGTGCTTCTAATAAAGTTTCGACCCTGTTGGAGAAAGCCAGCCCCTGCCAGCAGAACTGTTTGTTAAAGGGACTGACAGTTCCTGCCTTAGTCATTAAAAAACACTTCTCACCAATTCTATTTACTAGCTTTGATGTACTTTTGATAAAGATTTCTGCTACTAAACCTCATTTCCCCAAAGGACAACACAACTTACCACAGAAGCTACCCAAGTGCATAAACCATGTCAGAATATTGAAGATTTATAGACCATACATGCAGAAGACACCATTGTGTTCACCTAGACTGACCATTGGTATAGTTCATGATATATATTTCCCCTGAGCACTTCCTGCATCTAGGCTATAACTTTTGGCAGCATTAGGGCTCTTCTAGAAAGACATTGCGACATAATGACTCAAAATGATGAGGAATCGATAACCAGCTTTAGTAATTTGTTACACAGGACCCCCTGGTTTAAAAATGTGTGCTTGATTTCCAAAATGATTTAACCTGTTTTGTCCATTGGCTTTTGCCATGCTTCTGTCAGCTAGATTAAAAAGCTTCTCATTATCAGAAGTCTTCTCTCTGTATTCCTACTCATAGATTAGAAGGTGACTTACTCATAATCTTTTCTCAGATAAACTAAATAAATCAATCTTGTTTAGTCTTTGACTGTAAAGAAAGCTTCCTAGACCTCTATAAATCCAAACACTCCTCTGGACTCTGTGTTTTGTAGGATGTGGCTTTATACCTGAAATAGCTGACATGGTTTCTGCTTCTGTTTATATGACTTTTGTGGTTTTATTGACATTTCTGTAGCATAAATCAGGTTGCCTGATCTAGTGATTCAGAATGCCCTGTGAAATCAGCCTTTCACTGCAGTTCTTTTGTGTAACTCAGCTCTTACTGGTAATTACCTCAGTGATGCTGTCTGATCACTCACACAGTTCTACATTGTGCTACAGTTGTGAGACACGTTTTACTTAGGTTTTTAGACATTTCACAGAATCACAGAACATTAGGGATTGGAAGGCACCTCGAAAGATCATCCAGTCTAATCCCCCTGCCACAACAGGATCACCTAAACCAAGTCACACAGGAACGTATCCAGGAGGGTTTTAAACACCTCCAGAGAAGGAGACTCCACAACACGCCTGGGCAGCCTGTTCCAGTGCTCTGTCACCCTCACTATGAAGAAGTTCCTTATCATTTTTATGTGGAACCTCTTATGTTCCATTTGATGACACTAAGAAGAGTCATCCTGACTCCCACCCGTCACATTTCTCATTGAGTAAGTTCCTGTTACATTTGCAAAGCATCTTCTCAGAAAAAAGTACAAGGTATTCTTCCTCATATTTACTTTTATCACATTTTCACATACCTGTCCAGCTTTTTCATTCTGGGTGGCTGTTTTATAGACCACTTCTGACAAGAAAGTTTGGAAAACCCTATGACCTGATTGACTTATTCATTTGCTTTTAATTAATCAGGTTTGGTTTTCTTGGTCTAATTTTAGTGAGCAAATATCTTCCTCTACATTTTAACAAGACATCTAGTAGAGTTCACCTACTGATTGGTCAAAGACCACACAGACTACTTACATAACTTGAGCATATCAGAGCTACCTAATGGCATTTGTGACAGCATACGGGCTAGTTTCACATCATTTCTAAAATATTTCCAAGCTACCTCATTCCATAGAGTAGTCAGAGACATTCCAGCTTGGTTACACTGAGACGTTCATGAGGAAAGACTTTTGTAGCTCTAAACCTGAAGGAGACAGTTTGGGGAAGATTCTTACTATATTGCCAAATATTTTCTTCTTTTTCTAGTTTTTAACCTTTCTTCTTATCTACATGTGCTTCAAAAGTCTTACAGAAGGTGGTAGCACCTACCCTAAGGAAAGCTTTGTGCCTCTTACGCGACTTCCTTTTACAGGAAATACATGGGGTGTTCTTTTGTCATTGGAGACCACTTTTCTCTTTAATCCTATACAGTTTTTATGTAGGAAGAAATTTAAGTTATGTTTCTCAAGTAAAAATATGTTAAGGAATAGGAACATTTCAAGTGCTGTTCATGTGTTTACGGCCAAGAAGTCAAACTTAAATCAGAATCTCAGTACCATAATCTTTTTTAGCAAATGTTACCAGCTGTTCAGCTCCACACTTTCTTCTTTCTAAAAGCAAGTCTCACGGCTTCCTTTTTTGATCCTTTACTTCCAACCCTTGCATTAGCAACAACAAAAATGCTACAAGCATGTGAATAACTGATTTCATTTTATTTATTGCCTGCTGACTGAAATGAAAAAAATAAAAATCAATATTTTCCCTTGATAATTCATTTTGCTTTCATTTCTAGTCAGCCTGGCAAATATGAAAAGAAAGATGAAATTATTTTGAATTGAAAAAGTATTGGCTTGACCCTAAACAAAGTAATTCAAATTGTTTCCTAAGTTCCATTTTTTATTATAAAGGAATTGATTTTTAAAATATATTATTTTTATTTTAAAGTGATTTTTTTTCTAGCTTTTTCATTTTTTCAAACTTTACGCACATGTTTTGGTCGATTCAGCTTTTCATCAGAAAAGATTCAATACAGAAAGGCTTCCCATACTCAGAAACATCAATGGAGCAGAAAATGTTGTAGCATTTCCCCGCTATGCTCTTTTAAATGCAAATTATTAATCTGTAAATTTAGCAGGGCAATGATATCTCTATTTAGTGTTTGTAAAACATTTGCCCTAAAAAGTAGCCATTTTTCATTTGTAGTCCAAACTCGCAAGGGATAGACATCACCTCCCTTTCTTGTCCTTTCCAGATTTAAACTTAGATCAGCTTTCTCACTATGAATATATTGAAGAGAAAAACTCACAAGAATAAAATTATGGTATCTATACAGCCAAGAGGAAGCACTTAAGGGTTGTTTAGTGTCTAAGTACAAAACTAGTAACAAGAACGTACATTTTGCCAAGGACATTGGCAAGAGTTGATGCAAACTTGAAGGTTTTATCTATGCCCATTACTCTAAAACTCTAGCAGGGCAACATCTGAACATTTAGTTAAGGCATCAGTTTAAAGGTTTGAAAAATCATAGAATCTTTGAATGATAGAATCATTCAGGTTGGAAAAGACCCCTGGGATCATCGAGTCCAACCATCAATCCTACTCTACAAGCTCACCCCTAAACCATATCCCCCAACACTACATCTAAGCGTTTGTTGGAGAAGCTTTGGATATGGAATTTGTCCATCAAATTCTTTTGGGCATAACTGTGCAGTTGCTTGAGGAGTACTGAGCTGATGGCACATGGCTGCTTTTGGGATGTGTGTGTAGAAAAGAAAAAAACTATCCAACCTAAGAGCAACCATCCAAGCATCCATCTGGGTACCTGGTGCAGTCACAAACAAAAAAAAGTTTAGAGGATGCTTTTTTTGGTTGTGTCTTTTTAAATTGGCATTTGGAAAGACAATATTCCCTTTGAGTTTGTTCTCACAAGTCATCCCTATCCGAAGCCATTGTACATAGGAACATGGGAACTGGATACTGCAAAGTTCTGGGAGGATTCTGGAATGATAATTAGCTTCTTCATGCTGTATTGAGCAAGAAACAAAAGATAACGGCACAGCATTAGGAGCCTCCCGTGCTCCCCAGCTGAAGTACAAGATGTGTTCTGCACACTCAGGACATCCTGGCTCTACAGGAATGTCCCATTCAGTGGCAGGAATGCTGGTGGGGAGTAATGATCTCAAATTTCTGGCCTGTTTTGAGTTAGGATCTGCAGTGTCCTTCTCTAATAGCACACAAAGGACAGTGATTGTCAGTATATCCTTAGGTTATCATGTAAAATAGCTGTGCTAATTATTCTTTGCAGAATTACAGAATGAAGTAATCTTGTTCTTTTTTATTTATGTTCCCTCCCCCTCTGATCCTGCAGCACTTTGCAGGTTTGGGACTATAATTAGCAATTACATGTGAAAATTCATCATCTGATTAAGCACTGGGGGTTCAAGCTGATAAGAAGAATTGCCTAAAAATAAGAAATCAATTTTGAGCCGAGTGTTTTAATTTTAAAATTACTACTTAAAAGGTATACAGTAATGCAATTAGTCAGGGGTGTAATTAGAAACATTTCCATGACGGCTTGAGTGAATGACATTTCTTGCTTAGCCATGCAGTTTGAACACGTTACAACACAATCCAAGTTCTTGAAGTAACTTTTGTCTTGAACTTCATAGAAGTGGAGAAAATAATCGGCAATTCCTCTGAGGTGATGATCTTCTGATGTTCCCCCAAAATGCCTTCACTGTAGCACAGCTTTTGTTTCATTGCCTTTGTTCAGAACAAAATACAATTTCAAGCAACCCAGCTTCATGTCAGGTGGAGCAAAACCTAATCAGACTTTCAGTCATGAAGATCCTCTGTAGGGAAGCCTGTTGTACAGACAACATTTAGTAGACAGTTTGCTGATGAGCTCTCCATTTCTTAGCCATCTAGTAAAGTTTCATGGTAAAGTTACCAACTTCTGAGCATTCAATCACCTATGACAGAATTGTGGGTTCCTGCTAATTTGACTTAAGCCATCCCAGAATGAAAGAGAACTAAACTTATCTGTGTTTGCTCCCATTTTCACAGGGAAAGAGCACACGCGTGAGGCAAGGTCATGCTGTACTGGCAGTCCTTTCCTCTTGAATCAAACCTGCCTGGATACGTTCCTGTGCAACTTGGTCTAGGTGACCCTGCTGTGGCAGGGGGATTAGACTAGATGATCTTTTGAGGTCCCTTCCAATCCCTAATGTTCTGTGATTCTATGAAAATGCTTTTCGAAAAGTACTTAATTAAAAAAATTATAAATAGAGCAATATGAAATGGATAAGGATATCAAAGTCTTCACTGAGGGTGAGTGGATGGTTCTGCATGAACATTGGGTAGGAAAAATTAATAGTTTGGGGCAAAATCTGGATTACAACTGGAAGAACAGTTTCAAGTTTGGTAGTGCCAATTTGAAGCCTGTTACATGTAGGGATCTAAACATGCTTTAAATACTTTCATATTTTATTGGTATATTTGAAAACTGTTTGTTCTAGGAGAAAAAAAAGCTATATTTTTAATGCCTAGCTGTTTTGAAACAGCCTAGCATACAGAAACCTGCACATCATTTTGCTTCTGTGTACACAAATGAAAAATTGGATATTTTCAAGGTTGTATAACCTGCTTCTTTTTGGGTTTTTTCCTTTGTAAAAGCTGGAAGGCTAGGCCTCTTTATAATTTGCCGAATCAAATGTTCTTTCACATAATCAGTGATGGATGGAATGGGCAGATGTTTCATCATCATTTAATACTGAGTAAACCTCTCTCCAGAGTTTCTCGAGACTTGTCTGTCTATTATGTACTACCCTGTTTAAAACTATGACTGATTCTTGCTATACTAAATCCTTTCCACTGAATGACTTTCTTTAACAGTAGGTCATTGATTATTTTTCCTGTGCTGTTCTGTTTTTAAATATTTTTTTTATGTCTGGGCTTCTTTTTTGTTTTTATTGTTTAGAGGGAGCGTTGGTTATGGGGAGTTATTTCAGGACAAACCTATCTCTCAGTGGATAGTAGCACCAGTTAAAAAAACTTCTGTCTACTCAGACTAATAAATACTAATATACTGTGGCTCAGCTGAGCATCAGAAAGTGATAAACAGCTGAATTATGGCAACCGTTTGGCACAATGCAGTAAGTTCACAGCTCAGAAGACACTGAAGTCCCTGCGAGAGGGACAGCAGCACCAGACTGATGAAACATCAATACCTTGGAGAAAAGCTTTGCTTTGTGCCCTGTGACTTGTTTTTCTTGCCTGTGAATCTTGCAGGCTTGTGTTTAAAATGTGCATAATTGTGTAGATACAGTACCTACAGATTTTATCCGCACTGAAGATAAAAGAGTGTCACTGTTTTTCCCCTGCTAAAGCTCTTTTCTAGCTGCTCAACAGCCACACTTCTTCCGAATGTCCTGCATGGCTCATCCAGTCCTTGGGAGCAGGAATGTTCCTCACTGTTTTTTCCTATGACAGATGCTTTTAACACATTCTCTAGCCCAGGTTTATGAGCTGCAATTAATCCTGCACTAACATCTGTCCTTGCTTATCGTCCAGTTGTGTACAACCTCCCAAAAACTTCAGAGCACAACTGCCCCACTATTCCATGGTCTTCTCTCATTTACTAATGACCCTGATTTGGCTAAAACCTCCAAAATGTGAATGGTGGAAGAGAGGTCAGCCTGACACTCAACAGAACAGTTCTGACAAAATCACACAGATAAATTTTCTTTCCTTTCAAACCCGGGGGCATACAAGCAGACCAGAACTAACAAGTGCCAGGTGTAAATCTGGTACAAATCGATCTCTTTTTGGTTGAACAGAGTAACACAGATTTCTCCCTTCTGATGACTTGGCCTTTCATTTCTCATTATCAAGAAATAAGTACAATTTTATGGACAGATGAAGAAAACCGTTAGCTCTGAAGACTGCTCATGAGTTCTTGCATAACACTGCTTGAATTAATTTGGGACAACTTAATTAACCCCCCAAAATTTAAATTTCTCATGAGAAAGTGAGTGCAATGTGCTCGCTTCTTTCTGTGTATGTCTGACCCTCATATTGCCATTTACTTTCTGCAGTACTGAAAATTTATCTAGACAAAAAGCACTTGGTGGACCAGAGTTCACTGTTTACAGAGAAATAGTTTTTGCTGTCCTCCTTTTATACTCAGCAGGACTAAGGAAGTGCTTGTCCCCCTGTACTTGGCACTGGTGAGGCCACACCTCAAGTACTGGGTTCAGTTTTTGGGCACCTCAATTCAAGAAAGATGTTCAGGGTCTGTAGTGGATCCAGACAAGGGCAGCAAGGCTGGTGAAGGGCCTGGACAACAAGTCGCATGAGGAGGAGTTGAAGGAGTCAGGGCTGTTTAGTCTGAGGAAGAAGAGGCTGAGGGAACATCTCATCACCCTCTACAACTCCCTGAAAGTAGCAAGCTTCAAGCTGCACCAAGGAAGGTAAAGGCTGGACATTAGAAAAACGTTTTTTACTGAAAGAGTAGGTCAGACTTTGGCTGAGTCACCATCCCTGGACGTGAGTAAAGATCATTTAGACATGGTGCTTAGAGCCCTGGTTTAGTGGTGAACTTGGTAGAGTAGAGATATTGGTTGGACTTGATAATCTCAAGGATCTTTTCCAACCTGAATGATTATATGATTCCCATACAAGGAAAAGAGTAAGAACTTGTCATTTACCTTCTGTTTCACAGAATCACAGAACATTAGAGATTAGATGGGACCTCGAAAGATCATCTAGTCCAATACCCCTGCCACAGCAGGATCACCCAGACCAAGTCGCACAGGAACTTATCCAGGCGGGTTTTAAACATCTCCAGAGAAGGAGACCCACAGCCATGTGGGTCCTTTTAATACACAACTATGTGTATTAAAAGGAAAACTGCCCTCAGTAAAGCTTTATGCAGCAGTGTTAGGATGTTAAAAACCTGGACACAATAAAAACTGGGAATGCTTTTAAAATTTTGAGGCACATATATGGAAAATATAAGACAGAAATCCTCTGAAAGACAAACCATGTTGCACTTCCTGCATAAATAACTGAATATTGGGGTGCCTTTAACAACAGCTTTCCTAGAAAAGCTGCAATACCTCACCCATCTTAGGGTGCAGTGCAAAGCTACATCAGTTCAGAAATGTACCTGCTGATGTCCTAAGCAACCTGAATTGATGGATATGTATGTTCCAGCACAGGACAGGCAGAATTAAAAGCTGCTGCAGCCCTTGTCCTTGGTAAGCCCATCAAAGAGGCCCTATTGTTCAAGAGCCAAGGAAGAAGATCTGGCTTGGAGGTCAGACTGAAGGATTTCAAACCCACAGTTCCCACTTCAAATTGTGGGTACAAAGCTGGAAGTGCTGTAGTAATGGTTAGAACTGCCTGTTCTGCTGTAACTGAACCTGGGCACATACATACAGAAACATACAAGTTTGGGTCTTCACAGACACACTAAAAACTCCCTCAAATCCCACAACATAAAAAACAGGGATAATTTTGTACCATTTCCTAGAGCCTTCTTGTTCACTGAGTAGACTGCAGAAGGTGAGGGGAAGGAGAGCAGGCCCCAGCCCTGCTGTTTGGCATGAGAAGTAATGAACTTGGGATCTATTAATTGTCTGAAATTGTGGTCTAGTTGTCTTCTGTTCACTTTTCCTTTAGTGTTGGTATGAGGTTATTTCTAATTTTCCATTTTACTGAACTGAAGTGCTTCTAGGATGACACGTAAAGACACAGGGGGTTCCCAGGTGCATATGAGCTAACATGCAGGAGGTCTGCAAACCAGCCAGAAACAGCATCTCCTCTCCTGCTCTGACATCCCACGCCTAGGCATTCTACTGCTATTGTGCTGCTATGGAATAAATGTATTGGGTTTATTTCAGCTTGCACTTCAATTCCGGACAGCTATCACCTTATTTTTAATTTCCTCTGTCCTACCATGACATAATTTTTCAACTGTACATCATTATGGTCATTTACTTCAGTCATTTAGATTGACTAATTAAATTGCTTCCTTTCCTTCATTACAGATGAACCATATTTAATGGCTGTATTACATAACACACACCAGCACTAGTCTCAACTTTTATGAAGGGCAGTTTAGTTCTGTTCCACCACATCTACCTAAATGTCCAAACCTCATCGCGAAGATGCCAAATGTTCTTTAAATTACTATTCTGGTCACTTTTAAAGTTTCATTATAATTTATAATGATACCGTTTTCTGAGGGAATCTGGAGATAAAAGGGAGAAAGATTAGGCAATTTTTCAAGAGACATCCACTGTCACCTTATACAGAAAAACTATTCTAAAATAAAGCAGCAAATCAGACTGCATTGGAATACCTAAATGTTTGCTTATGAAGAAAATATTCTTCCTGGAATGTTCTGTTTGGAAATAACATTAGGGAAAAACTCTAGGAGGGAGAGGTAAGATGCATAATATGGTAGTTTTAAAGCTTATTTGCTCAATAATTTCAGTTTCTGCTTAGATCTGATGTCCATACAGCTACAACTCATCAAGCTACCTTGTAATTTATATTCTTCTAATTCCCTGCAGCTAATAAAGGCACAACAATTTAGGTCTTAACTCTACAAATGGAGGATCCTGTGATAACAACCTTTGCTCACTCCTTGCCTTTTCATCACCATTATTAGCATTCGGGTCCCACTGCTCCTCTGTTCTTACACAATCTCCTGTTGTGGGCAGTAACCTGGCAGCCTCCCTCCTGTCAGCAGGGGATCCCCATTGCTCTTGCAAGGTGAAAGAAGGAATGTGAGCTGAAGGCAGACAGGAGCCTATATACCACCTTTTGCGAGAGGTATAACTCCTCACAAAAAGAGTTCAAGATCACTTGTCATTAATTTTTACGTGACCACATCCTGTGGTTACTGCTCTAGATGTCTATTGCTTAGATGTACCAAGGTTAAATGAGACACTCACTGCAGATATCTAACCTTGTTGGGTTAGCATCTCTTCTGCATGGTTGGGATGGGTTTTATTACGAGGGAGTCATGTTGAAAATGCAGGCTACGTAAGCCTTGACCCACTTTGGGAAAACGGGTGTTATTACACACTAATAAGATATTTTCGGCCCCTCAATAAATAATGAAAATATATCTTCAATACTTTAAGGCAGCACTTTTCTTACTATTCTAAATGGGTCAATGCTCCACACCCACATTTACTTTTAAATAATGTTCATCTGTCATAATTGTTTACATATCTTTTTCTTATATCATTAGTAAGACTTTGAAAACATCTACAGAGAATCAAATAAATGACAGTTTTGAACTACTCTGACAACTTTTTACTGTTGAGAAAGTATCAGTAATGTAGAATTTCAGCAGCCCTCATGGGATGGATGGCCTGTACAGGCCATGAACTTTCAGAAAGTCAATTGCTGAATAAAAAGTTTTAAAATTTATTTTTCCTTTGCACATTGCGCTGAATACCATTGTAATGTACTCCTACGATGAGGATATTTCTATGACTACACTCCCCTCAAGGTGTTTATAGCTACTGTAGTAATTACAGCTATTCTTAGACTCGCTACCTCTTTACTGCTCCATAAATTTGTACCTGTTGAGCCTTGTTACACCATCACACAGACTTGTATTATATACGCTGACTCCCAGTTTTGCATGGCTTCTCCAGGTATAGAATCTGACTGGTGGCTCTGAGCGACAGCAGATTTCTTTGGACACACACATTCACAAACCCACCATGTCTGTAATCGTATGCATAGCAAAGATAGAATCACCGGCCCAGAGAATCATTTAGGTTACAAAAGACCCTTAAGACCATCAAGTCCAAGCATCAACCCACATGTTCTCAAGGCCACTGCTAAACCACCACATGGCCCTAAGCTACAGATCTACACAACTTCGAAATATGTCCAGCGATGGCAATTCAAGCCCCTCCCTGGGCAGCCTGTTCAGGGTCTGATAATCTTTTCCATAGAATGATAGAACAGCTAGGGTTGGAAGGGATCTTAAAGATCATCTAGCAGGGACATCTTTACTAGATCAGATTACTCAAGTCCCATCCAACCTGGCTTTGAACACTTCCAGAGATGGGGCAGCCACAACTTCTCTGGGCACCCTGTTCCAGCGTCTCAGCACCCTTCAGAGTAGAGGGGGAGAATCATCTCCCACAACTGACTGTCACTGCTTCTTTTGATGCAGCTCAGGACGTGGTTGTCTTTCTGGGCTGCAAGCGCGCATAGACGGTTCCTGTTAAACTGCTGATCCACCACCACCCCCAAGTCCTTCTCCTCAGGGTTATGCTCAATCCTTTCTCCTCCCAGTCTGAATTCCTGCATGGGACTGCCTTGCCCCAGGTGCAGAACCTTGCACTTTCTCTGTTGAAATTTATGAAGTTTGCATGAGCCAACTTCTTGAGCCAAAGATTCCTCTGGATGGCCTCTCTTCCCTCCAGTGTGTTGACTTCACAGAATCACAGAACATTAGGGATCAGAAGGGACCTGAAAGATCATCCAGTCCAAACCCCCTGACACACCAGGATCACCTAGACAAAGCCGCACAGGAACACATCCAGGTGGGTTTTAAACATTCCCAGACAAGGAGACTCCACAGCCTGTTCCAGCGCTCTGTCACCCTCACGTGAAGAAGTTCCTTTTCATATTTATGTGGAACCTGCTGTGTTCCAGCTTACACCCATTGCCCCTTGTCCTGCCATTAGATGACAAGAAGAGCCTGGCTCCATCCTCCACACAGTTTGGTGTCATCAGCAAACTTACTGAGGGTGTATTAAATTCCACTTTGTTGGTCCATGTCACCAACAAAGATGTTAAATAGCACTGCCCCAAGTATCAACCCTCGAGGAACACCACTCATCACACTTCTCCATTTGGACATGACGTTTTTCCTCATGTCCAACCAAAACAACCCCTGGTAGAGCTTGAGGTCATTTTCTCATGTCCTATCTCTTGTTACTTGGGAGAAGAGACCGATCCCCAACTCTCTCCAACCTCCTTTCAGGCAGTTGTAAGCAGCAAGAATTCTTCCCTCAGCTTCCCGCTCTTCAGACTGATCAGCCCCAGCTCCGTCAGCCACTACTCCTGTGGACACATAACAAAAAGTGTCGCATACAGTTTTGCTGTGCACAGTACAAAGTAGGGTAACAACAGACACACGTGAGTGTGTGTGCCAACGAGTACGCTGTCCTTGAGCCAAATCTTCTTTAAGAGAACTGGAGCTTGTTTTCCCCTCAGCTTTATACAAATCACCACTTTCTCAGGAGCACTTTCCATTTTACTACCCATTACTTCAAGCTCTCCCAAACCACATACATTCCTAATCTGCAAACAGGACAAAAACATTGGAAGATTAAAATAAAAGCATAAAAGGTGGAAAGAGTGATGTTGAATTAAAAAACAGTAAGCAGGAGTTGTGTTAATATTATAAGGATAATAATCAGAGGGCTGGAGCACCTCTCCTATGAAGACAGGCGGAAGGATTTGGGATTAATTCAGCCTGGAGAAGAGAAGGGTCTGGGGGTCTTTATAGCAGCCTGAAGGCTGCTATAGTACCTGCAGTATCTTTATAGTACCTGAAGGAGGCTATGGGAAAGCTGGAGAGTGATGTTTTATTTTAGATTAGTTAGATTTGAATTAAAGAAGAAATTCCTCCCTGTGAAGGTGCTGAGCCAGTGAAACAGGTTGCTCAGGGAGGTTGTGGCTGCTCTGTCAGTGGAAGTGTTCAAGGCCAGGTTGGATGGCACTCTAGGCAACCTGCTGTAGTGAGACGTGTTCATGGCAGGGGAGTGGAACTACATGGTTTCTGAGGTTCCTTCCAACCTGAAGGACTCTACAATTCTATAATTTTTCACATAACTATGTAAGACCTCGCACACAGTTATATGGACCACCTTTCTCTTCCACAGCTAATTGTAACATGTCTGAGATAACTTCACAGTTTGGGGAAAAGAGCAGGAGAAAAGTCTGCTCTATCCCAAGCACAACGGCCTTCAGCACGTGCTGACAAAATGCAGCTAACACTGGCTCCTGCTCCTCCTCACGTCATTCATCTTTGTGAGAATACCGCACCCTCTGCCCGCTTGCTCTTTCTTCTCAGTATGCTTCCCGGTTATCTTCTTCCTTTCTTCGTAACATTCTCTTGTCCCTTTTTAGAAACTTCAGAGTGTCAGAAATGAGCTACCATTAATCAAATACAGTTGGACTTGCTGATCTTAGAGGTCTTTTTCAACCTAAACCGTTCTGATGCTATGATTCTAATTCATTGACAGAACTCAAGCAGACATTGTTGTCATGTTGTACTTCTAAGTTTACATTTTGAGAGACACTGACATAAACCAACATAGATGTCAGCCAGTCTTAGGAGATATAATTAATTGTGAATCCAAAAACCATTCACATTCCTCAGAACTGGAGGGAAGGGTTTCAAGCTTCAACAGAGTAGGTTTAGATCGAACATCAGGAAAAAAATTCTTCACGGAGAGAGTGGTTAGGCACTGGAATGAGTTGCCCATGGTGGTGGTCGAATCACCATCCCTGGATGAATTTAGAAGATGCTTAGATGTAGTGTTGGGGGATCTGGTTTAGGGGTCAACTTTTAGATTAGGGTTGATGGTTGGACTCGATGATCCCAAGGGTCTTTTCCAACCTGAATGATTCTGTGATTGAGCCCCATGGCTAACTCAGGAGTATGAATGTATCCGGGTTAATTTCAGACAGATATATCTATGAAGTTTAATTCAAGAAATAGGTTTAATTGTAGTTTGTCAACTTTAGTGCCCCAGACAAGTGAGCTCTACCTTTGGCAATCTCTTCACCACCCTTTAGTTCTCATGTTCTGATACTCAAAAACTTAAAACCTGAAAACCTCCCATCTTTTCTGTACCTCTGAACACAAAGACTCAGTTACCAGTTTGGAAGAGGCTTTTAACTTGTACTACTGCATAATCTTTACTATTGGTGTTTATGGACCACTGTAAAAGAGTTCCTTATGTAAGATTTCATCAATGAAGCTTGTAGGATACTTCTCTACTTTTTTTTAACGTTTGAGAGCTCACCTGTTTCTTATTTACAAAGGACTAGATGCAATTCCCTGCATAGACTTATATTTCACTTGGCATTGTGCTACTGGAACAAAAACCAGAACTGTTAACAGTTTCTGGCAGGCATTTGCTTCTATTCCAATGACTTCCATTTCAGAAACCACTCCAAACGGTTTAGCCAATGTTAAGTGTCATTTATTTCTCAGTCACTTCTTATACAGAGCAGTAAACAAAGTCAATTAAACTAACAATACAGTATCTAATGACACTTCTCATTTGTAAGGCTAAAGCTATGTTCTCAGGGGTTTACGACTATGCAGATGGTAGTTACAGCACTTGAAATTAGCCTTCATCTTGACTTTGATGAAGACTGAAAATGAGGGCTTTCAAAAAATTTTCCCAAGAGGAAAAGTTTCTGTTTTGACAAAAGTGGCTTTGGTCTCGACATATTTATAATACAAAACAAAGCTAAAATAGAAATATTTGTAGGAACTGTCATAGCAACCTGGATTGATTTAACGTGCCAAAATTGTGTTACGGAAATGACTCAGTTTTTACCATAGAACTACCAACTACTTTAAGTAGTTTGTAGGAAGAAACTATGGAATGGATCCCTAGGTTTTTACTCCAAAAACATTTTATACTACTGCAAATTCTATAATCACTATAGTTTGGTAGATGTTCCTTCATTATTTTTGAGCAGGTTTATCATGTTAACGAAGAAGCATTCTCTGCTTTCTGTCTTTCTTTTTCTTTCGGGATGGTTCATTCAGCTGCCATTCAAATATGAAGAATGCTTTGAAAATGTAAATATTCCTGCAGTGTCACTCCCATTTGAGGTGTGCTTTGTGTAAGGCATGTAAGGCCTTATGTAACTCTTGACCTGATCGATCAAGGGGGGCAACCATTTTCAGAAGTAATAAGCTGCATAATTCAATTTGGATGTGTATAGCATTTTTGATATGGAAATCAGGAGTTTTATCTAGATGTGGCAGGCTCTTTTTGCATGAAGCATTCTTCTCACGCTTCTCTGGCAACTAAGAGGTCCACGCGGACTTTCCGAATGTCACTTTCTTTCTGTCTGAAAGTAAATCCATCTCCAACGGGAAGTGTATGAGGCTGCTGCCTTCCTAAGCCTGTGTGATTATTTGCACTGGTCATGGCAAAAAGACAAACTCCATAAGGAGTTTTTATATCATTCTTTACCTGTCAACAAAAAGTGAGGGGCAAAGGGGTCTGAAATATTCCAGGCTTACTGTTCATGATTTATTCACTTGATCATTACAAAAAACATAAGAGTTCTATGTTGCTGTATAGCAACTGCAGACGATAAAGGATTTCTTAGTTGAAGTACATGATCATTAGCAATAAAACAAAAAGGCTTGACCTTTCCAAAAAGTTAGTTAATGATAGAGACTCTAAATTTGGTCAAAAGGTCCATGAAGATGCAAAAAAAAATTCAGCTTACAACAGAATGGTCATCACCAGCAGCAGCTCTCATCATGAGCTTCCCACACTTAATTTTGTTCTTGATTTTTCTCCTCTTTTTTTACTTGAATCTGCTGCTCCTTTAGAAGAATCAACTTCATCAAGGCCTGAAGGAAAGACTAGTCATCCACAGTCTTCTCAAATGTGACATAGACTACTAACAACTTCATTAACTTTCTTCAGGCCATGTTTCAGTTAAAAAGTTCTTGTGTATTTTTACAGATGTTAATGGAAAGATGCACTGTCTTGGGCCTCTGTCAAAAAAAGAAAATGAAAAGAAAAAATTAGAAATGTTACTCACTTTGAGATGTGGGGTATAATTTCTGTATGCATTATTGTGTCTTAACCTAATCTTGATTCTATCTCACCAGTGCCTTGTGCCCAGAGGATAGAAACATCATTTCATTGCATTTCTTCTAATAAAAAAGTACTATCATCACAAGTATCTTTTTGATAAGTACAGACAGTATTTAGTTTAGTGAAAGCCAGAAATTACAGACAAAAAGAAAGCTTGAGAAAAGGAAAAAGAAGTTTCTTTTTCTTGTAGACCAGAAGTTCTACAGTTATGTCTAGATGTGGCTATTCCCTGTCACATATTGTCTATTACAAGTCTCATAAAGACATCAGGACTTAGTATAACAAGGACTGAGGAAGGCTCAAAATCCAAGCCAATTCCTGTAAATGACATTGCAAAAAAGAACTGAGATTCAGTGAAGGAATCCACCAATTTTCACATGGATGAGCAAGTACGAGACACCTTTCTATCCCACCTCATATGTACAGAAAGCACGGCAGGATGAAATAATCGAAAAAGCAGAAGGGTGAGGACAGTAATTTCCCTGAAGTGAAACAAATCCATTGGCTGCTTCCTTCAAGAGAGGAATGCTTAATGAACTGCCATGGCAGCACAGAAAACCATTCTATTCCTTGGACTCAAAATTCTGAAGACAGTAATGATTACTCTGTGATAGTTATTTGGATCTGGATATTAATCTTTCTCACTAAGCCTTTCCTTGGTCAGAAAAATATTCCAGAGGCCAGAACTGTTCCATCAGACAACTTCAACTAGTTCTGCAAAGGCTTGAGCCAAGAACACACCCCACAGATTTTAACTGGTGCATTTTCTCCCTTGCTCATCTCCCATCTCCTGCCCCTTTCTTCTCCCACACACTGAGACCAGCTCCCTCCTTCGGTCTCTCTGCCATTTCTCTTGTTCTCCAACACAGACAGGTCTTACCTGAGTATCTATTCTGAGTCCATATGAACTACACTGTCCTACAGCTTGTGCCATATTTACCTCTGGTAAGTTTCACTAATTGAGAGCAAGAAAAAAACAGCTGTATTCTGGCATTGCACAGGACTCTGTCCTGGACAGATTTCCAGTGTAAACATACGAAAACAGGGTTGTTTTCCAAGGAGGTAACAACATCAGGAGAACAAGACATGGAACATTTACAAACAACAGATGGGAAACAGCTAGAAGGTAGTGGTCTACACAACACACTCCAGTTAAGAGCTGATTATCTGATCAAGGGTTTTGTAGGAGAGAAATTTTTTATGGTATATGTATAATTAACACAACTTCAAGATAGAGAAACTGAGGCAACTTTGAAGAAGTCAAGTCAGTTACTCAGAGGACTGAAGAAGAGCTGAGAAGTTACATTTTCCTGAGACTCAACTTAGCTACTATCCTTGCCCAGATAGAACACAATTCATTTAATAAATGTGGCATTTGAATAGAACATTCAAAATTTTCTCACACTTTCTCTGAGTATACAGAAGATTTCTAAACCCTTCTTTCTCTACCCACCCTTCAAAATATGGGGGTACAATAAATGTACCACACATTGGTCTTGACAGAATTACAGAATATTAGGGATTGGAAGGGACCTTGAAAGATCATCTAGCCTAATCCACCCCTGCCAGAGCAGGACCATCTAAACCAAGTTGCACAGGAACATATCCAGGCAGGTTTTAACTGTCTCCAGAGAAGGGAGACTCCACAATCACCCTGGGCAGCCTATTCCAGTGCCCTGTCACCCTCACTGTGTACAAGTTCCTTCTCATATTTATGTGGAACCTCCTATGTTCCAGCTTACATCCATTGCCCCTTGTCCTCACAGTCAAGGATGAGAGATGACCCCCTTCCAAACACATCTCCCTGCCCTACTAAGAGGTGTTATCAACTTAAGTTCAAAATACAGTCTTTTCCTTCAGTTTTAACCATTTAAGGATAATTCTTATAGTAGTCTGCTGTGGTGTGATTAATCAACATTAGTCTGAAAACAGCAAAGAAAGGGGTCTCCCCTGCATTTCTTTTAAATTACTGAAGTCAGCTTTCTGATGGAAGTGAAGGCAGTTTCTCTACCTTCTCCAGCATAAAAATTTAGGCACATATACTCCCTGTGTTTTTTCAAAACACACCGTAACTGGTACTTGCCTTCTAGTTACTTCAGATGTACAACTCAGGGTATGTCCCGAATGCTCTGACTGGCAGATTCTTTTGAGCTAGAAAAAACAGCCAAAAGGGGTGGCAAAGGGCAAGGCAGGCAGGAGACCTGGTGTCAGAAGCCAACTTGCATATGAGTCTTTATCCATGATCCAATTTAAATGACCTGTGGGGTGCAAAGGCTTTGCTGTTGCTTACTGTGCTGCTCATGCTAATATCTAGCAAAGAAGTGGCTCACTGCAGGAGAAAAAGAAATATTTGCAAGCTGGTTGTCAAGCAAACGTGCCAAAAATGACATACCCAAACCAAAATACATGTCTCTCAAACACCTACCCAATGTGCTCAGGACAGTGATGGATTTTAGTCAGTCCCTGTATATTTATGTGTGTTTGGACACTCAGGCCCAAAAGGTAACGTCTAGTTAATACAAAGCACTGAAATAATTTTCAGAGCTGCTGAAAAATCTTCCTTTAGCATCAGCAGGCAACCATTTACTTTAGAAAAACAACCTATTAGTTGGTTTGTCTTTAAAAATAACTGAGCCTAAGAGAAGCTTAAAGCATTCTAAGTTTCACCTGCAGCTTTCAAAGTCTGCTCTAGTTGCCTAAGAGATACAGATCCTCCTCAATTTCTCTCACTTAGATATTAGCTGGCTGATTCTTTGAGTAAAAAACCCTGCTCGTCTTAGCTTTCCTGTTCTCAGAAATTCTGCCCTTTGGTAAAGCACAGGCATTGTCTAAATAGAAACAGGCATTTGGTATTAGGTGATGGAAGAAGCTAAGTCCATCGAGACACAAAGAGGTATTGAGATACCAGGAAATAAAAAAGTCCATGTTCTTGAAGCAAACAAACAAGTCCACCTTTAGCAATAACTCTCTTCATGTAGAAGAAAGTTCTACAGAAGAACAGAAAAGCAAGAGGTGTGGAGAAGTGGTTTTTTGTGTACACAGACACAATGTTGAGAGTTTATGCTGGGCTAAGGGAATTAATCCCTGCTGTGGTATTTTTGAGAGAGGTAGATGTAAAGGAAAAAAAAGGACTTTGTAATACTTCCAAGAAGTGAACTAACCTATTTTAAAGACTAAAAACACAACAAATTGAGAAGAAATTTTAAAAAGCTGGAATTAGCATTAAGATACAACGCTGTGATTATATTTATTAGGCTCAGATTCATTTTAGATCTGCCCTCAGTGTAAATCCTTTTTGAGTACTGGAGAATATAAGAAGTCTAGATTATTATCCCCACTATGAAAACAAAAAAAACCCGTTGTAGAACACATGTAACATTTAATTTTAATAAGAAAAACCTGTATTTGCTGGATATCATGTAATAATAGTTAACAGCCTATGGCTTGATTGCTACAGATCTAAACAGTATGCAGAAGAAAAAGATTGCCAGTACATTACATCATGTCAAGGTACCTGCTAGCTTCTCATACAAAGAGAAAAGCCAACATACAGTCCTTTAAGCACAGAAATTTACAAATCTCTTTGATTTCCTTCACTTTTTATCCCAAGGATCACACAGCTTTGACTTCTTCAAAAGCAGCAAAGAGCACTGCACTTACAGAACCTAAATGCTTTCTGCCACACAGTTTCCACAATGCAAATACTGCAAGTTGTCTACAGAGCTTGTAAGACTCCATGGCTTCTCCTGTTCATCTTTTTGGCTGATCCCATTGCTACTACTGATCTAGGTCCTGTATTATCATCTTTCAATAGTGAACCCGCTCACTTCCCAAAGGATTTTTAAAAATGACTGCTACATCTCTGTGATATGATATCACACAGTCATACCACATAGGTGTAGCACTCATTATCTTTCCATCTGCAGGGTTCCATCTGCACAGGGTGGGTTGATGCTGTGGGATGCTGTTTCAAGAACTCCAACTCTTGCAGGACCTCTCAGCCATGTTTGTTTCTGTGTCTCCGAGGGGTCTCTTCTCAGGATTAACAACGGTTAGGACAAGAGGAAATGGCCTCAAGTTGCACCACAGAAAGTTCAGGTTGGAAATGAGGAAAAACTACTTCCTGGAAAGGGTCATCAGACCTTGGAACAGGCTGCCCAGGGAGGGGATTTAATTGCCATCCCTGGACATGTTTCAGAGTCGTGGAGACCTACAGCTTAGGGCCATGGTTTAGCAGTGGCCTTGGGCCAGCTGGATTGGTGGCTGGATTTCATGATCTTGTTACTTGTGAGAATAGACCAACCCTACCTCTCTTCAACCTCCTTTCAGGTAACTGTAGACAGAGCAGCTCAGCAGCTTATCTGAGTTTTTAGTAAATACTTGTAATAAATTAAATTTTCTTCCTTTTCTTTCACAGCAGTGATTAAAAAAAGGGCAGTTTGAAAAAAAGGTTAATAACTGAAAGGTAATAAATAAATAAACATGTAAAGAGTGGGCAGAGCCCACTTTCAGAGCCAGGAAAAAAGTAAGCTCATACAATTCTTCCAGATTTTCAGATTTCTTTACTGTGTTCTGGCAGATCTTAGCAACAGTTCAGCAATCCAGTCTCCTGTCTTAGATAAAAGTCACCTAGACTAGGTAAATAATCTGGTTTTTTTCTTAAATTGACACAAGTTAAACAAAAGTGCATCTAGATTGTTGAATGTGTAATTTGAATTTACAAGAGATGTAGCTGCAGCTTGGTTACTGGTGAAGGGAAGTTCTATCCTCTTTTATAATTGTTTTTATTTTACTATTTGTAGTCATTAGATGTCCACTATTGCTCATGCACATTTTAGTCAAATGCCTGGAGAAACATTTAGCTGACGCTCAATTAGCGATGCAGCGCTGTGATAAAGGAGTGGGTAGTATACTGTGTTCTATTTGGGAACCTTCCTTGTTGCCACAAATACCAGACTAGCCCATTACACCAAAGAAAAGTCACTGCCCCTACTAGAAGAATGAGCAGCCCAAAGGTGACACAAGACAGAAAAGAAGGCAAGAAAGAGAAGATCTACAGGTAAAGGTTTCCTAGCATAGCACGGCTCAAAATGATCCGAAAGACAGCAACAGTACCTAGAAAAGGAATCTGATGCAACCTGAAAGCCTATTAAAGACACAAACCAAATGCCTGCTTTGCCTTACAGCCACATTTTGCACACCTTCATAAAGGGCAGGCCAGTGTGAGCTCTGTTTACAGTTAAAATATATCAAAGTATTTCTGTATATCTGCCTGTTACATCTTTGATATGGCTGCACCAAGCACGTGCCATGATGAATCTGATCACATTTAAATTCATATTTAAACAAGTCCTTGCCTTTTCTTCAAACTCTCTCCTGGACTCTGTTGTTGTGCCTTGATAAAGAGAACGGAGGTTCCAATACATTTCCCTCATTTATTCATCATAGACATTAATGTAGATCCTGACAATACTTTACTTGGGCAGTGGAAAAGAGAAGAGAAAGAATGGGAACTATTGCTTCTACTTGGTGCCTGATAGATACCTGTACTTACAGCATGAGGCAGGGAAATTGCTTTGGCAAGTCACTCCCAAGCCTAAAACAGGCAAGAAAAGGTAAAAGCGTGGAAGGACTCATCCCCCTCTCTCTCCTTGTTGCCTGTGAGTTTACACAGAAACTGTTGAAACAGATGGATGCCACAAGAAGTGCAAAGGAACGTGGAACACTAGCACGTTGGTGGGATTCACAGTGCCTTAAACCAGCCAAGTCCTTTCCCCAACACCCACTCCACAGGAATCCTCCACCAGTGGGGCTTATGGGGCTTGAGGAGGCTCAGTAATTCTGGAGCATGACGTTCCATCTAAAAGAAACAGCAGGAAGAGGTGCTGCAGTGTAGTGACAGAAAGCTTAAGCCTGGTAAAATCCTGGCTTATGTCAGAAACCAGCAAGAGCAGGGAACAGACTGGCCCCTGTACTAGGTACTGTTGAGGGCACACTTCAGTTATTAGGTTTGGTTGTACACATCTCAATACGAGAAAGACACTGAGGGGCTGAAGCAGGTCCAGAGAAGGGCAACAAGGTTGGTGAAGGGTCTGGAGAAGAAACCTTATAAAGAGTGGCTGAAGGAGCTGGGGCTGGTTAGTCTGGAGAAAAGGAGGCTGAAGAGACACCTTCTTGCCATCTACAACTATACAACTGTGTGAAAGGACGCTGCAGAGCGGTGGTGCTTGGTCTCTTCTCACAAGGAACAAGTGACAAGAGGAAATGACCTCAAGTTGCACCAAGGGAACGTTACAGAATATTAGGGATTGAAAGGGACCGAGAAAGATCAAGTTGGACATTAAGAAAAATTTCTTCATTGAAAGGGTTATGAGTCCTTGGAACAAGCCGCCCAGGCAGGGGTTTGAACAGCCATCCCTGGACAAGTTTCAAAGTTGCACAGATCTGGAGCTGAGGGATATGGTTTAGTGGTGGGATGGGACAGCTGGGTTCACGCTTGGACTTAATGATCCTGAGGGTCTTTTCCAACCTAAACCATCAATGATTCCAAGCTAAGCAATGCAGGTATCAGGAAGAGGGAAGGTGCGGGACTGTGCGAACAGACCTTGGCACTTGGTTGCAGAGGCAGTGGAGAACAACAGGGAACCAGAGAGCCGCAAAGTTTCTACGGCCGAACCCAAGTTCCTGCTATCGCCCCTGACGCTCTCTCGGAGCCGTTACCTGCCCCTGCGCGGCATCTGCAGACACATCCCCATCGCCTCCCTTCTATCCCTTTGTTCGAAGACCTGTCAGCCGTCCCTCGGCACCGCACACCGAACCGCCCCTCGCCGTGCCGGGACGCGCCCGGTACCACCCGAGGGGGGTCCAAACCCGGGGGATCTCCCCCAGCTACACGACCTCCCTCCGAACCTCCCCACCCGCGCACTACGCAGCCACCGCCTCCTCTCACCTCCCCTCTCCCTCCTCCTTATCGGTAACGCAGTTCCCCCACTCACGGCAGCTGCGCACCGGGAGATCCGCTTTGGCCGGGACCGGTGTCAGCGGTGGCGGCGGCCCGGCCTCCCCTCACTCAGCCTCCCTTGGCCTCCCCCCGCCCCGGCGCAGGCGCGTTACCGCCTCCTCCCTCCCTCCCTCCCCGAGTGGGTGCCGCGGGGGGGGCGGCGGCGGCTCCGGCTCCGCTCAGTGCCCAGCGGCAAGGAGGGAGGAGGAGGAGGTGGTGGTGGAGGAGGAGGGGTACGAGGGTCGGGGCCGGGCGAAGAACCGCGCTGCCAGCCCGGCAGTAACCAGAGCTGCCAGGGAGTAGGAGAGGCGGCGGAGGAGGCGGCGGCGGTGAGAGATTCTCCCACCCCCACCCACCGAGCTGAGGTGAGGCCAGGGCAAAGCATCCTTTCTTCCCCTCATCCCTTCCTCTCTTTTCATCCTTCCATCCCCTCCCCGCGCTCCTTCCTTTCATCCTCCTCTTGTTGTCCTCCTTCCCCCTTATCTCGCCTTCCCCTCATCCCTTCCCTTACGCTTCCTGGTCCTCCTTCCCTTTCTTCTCTCCTCAGCCACCTTTCTCCACTCCTCCCCATCCCCCAGACTCCCTCCTTTCCCCGTGCCCACATTTTCGCACCCACCCCACAGGATAATCACCCCCTCCCTCTTTCATTTATCGATTTTATAATTCCCTTTTTTTATTTAAATGCAATTTGAATTCTCGCCCGGAGTCGGTCACAAGCGGAGATAATCCCCCTCCCTTTAAAGAATGGACTGGAATTAATGGTCATTTTGTGGGGTGTGTGTGTATGTGATAGGGAGAGGGGGATGATGTTTAGGGAAGAAAAAGAAAAGGTCAAAGGTGTGTGCGTGGCTGCACTTATTCATTTATTTACCTGGCATCACTTGGAGAGGAAATCCCAGACCTGAATTAAGTCTTTTTTTAAGTAAATCCTTCCTTGAGGCATCAGCGGATTCTTTCTCCCTTTTATCCATCCACTACTCGTCTCTAATTTACAGTCACTGCTGCTGCTGCTGCTCCGATTGTCTGAGCCGGCGGGGAAGGGGCGCGGAGAGCGGTGCTGAGCACTGGGGAGGGGGCGGTGGCAGAAAGCAGCAGCTTTCTCCATCCCTTCCCTCTTAGGCCTTTTCCAGGCTCTAAGACCCTCTCGAACCACCCGTTTCACATCCCATCTGGAATCCAACACTTAAAGGTACCAGCTCCCATCAAAGGATTCTGCTCCAGTGGCAAAGAGTGAAAGTTTAAAGCGTGGCTTTGTCTCTGCATGGATGACGAGAAGCTGTGTGGAACGTCGGCTGAAAGGCCATGGCCAGAGGGTCTTGTTGCATGGCTTCTGGAGTGGAAGAAGTTTTGCTCAGATGTGGTGGTGGTGGTGGTGGTGGTGGGGAGAGACATCGCCACTGCGAGACTTTGCCCGGTTGTTTTGCTCATTTGGGAGTTGGCGTGGTGGGTGCGTCCGTGCACCAAGGGTGCAGGAAAGTAACTTGAACGTATTTGTGCTGAGGAGCAGCGTGGGGAGGAGGTAGCAGGCACCTGCTTCTGTGTAGATAGAAGGGGTGAACACTCTCGTGTCTTGCTGGCTGCATGTGATGCCCCTTTTCTCTTTCTAAGGTGATGCTCTGTCAGTTGAAACGATCGCTTGGTGGTTGCGTTTCTCCCGTCATCGGGTGTACATTTATCTGATAGCTGGCACAGACCGTTCCAGTCTCTTTAAAGCTTAGGATAGTGGAATCAGAAGTTTGTTTACACTTGGAGAAAAGGACCATGTTTCAAAACCCCTGTTGTTTCACAAACCTATAGATACCTACCTCAGCAGCAAAACTCTATCAGCTTGAGTAACATAAATGCACGTGTGCACACAGACGCTATCTTGGCATGTGTTCCCGAAGAGATGGTAGTTCTGTTAACTAGTCAAGATTGCTGTGACAAATGCTGGGTGCTTTAGAGTATGAGGTAGGTAAGTAATGTGAATAGGGGTGGTCTGAAGTGCCGCTGCTGATGCGAATAAAGGATCCCGCTGGCTTTGTGGCTCTTCCAGTGCTTCTGGTTCTCCTTTTCACCTCTAGTGTCTGTGATTGATATTCTGTATTGTGTCAGGCTTTTTATGCTCCAGGTCAAATGGAATTCTTCCTAGAGGAGAAAAAGGACTGACCCTAAAGGATGAACTTTCGCTTTTGATGGTGTAAATCCTTGTTTACAGAAATACCACCTCAGCTGTGTATGTACAAGGGAGCTCTAATTCCACTAATGGGCTCTGTCAGTGACAAAAGCCTTAACGGGAAAGCTCCAGTGTCACTTGAGCCCTTACAGGGAAATACAACCCTAATTTATGCAGATTTCTGAAAGCTCTTTGTAATATTAATGTTGAGAGTGTGTGGTACTACTGGAATGCTTTTGCACCACTGGAAATAAGGAGTACCCATAGGATGAGATGTTAAAGCCAAAGGAAACAATCCGATCTTCTACTGTCATCCCTGACTATTACACTTGGTTGGATTTGATCCAGTTACTTGTGAGTGCAATAACTTGAATTTGGCTGAGACATCTTTCTCCAGAAAAAAATGGAGTTTTGATCAGAAGACAGTGAGAGGTGGAGAATCTGCTGTTTATGAAGTTACTTGGCTTCAGATTCCAGTCACAGGTTACCGATATGTCTTTCCCTACTGTGCTAAAGAACTCAAAGGCATGAAGGCATTGTCTGCTCTACCTCAGCAACCCTTCTTTTTTCTGTTTAAAAAAACAAGTGAGGTACCATTTATTAAATTCATCACTGTATACACTTTTATCACAACTAATTTTCTGTGGCTTTTTTCCCCTCAAAATTCACGTTGTCATCATTTTTGGGAAGACAGGAGCCAGATACAATATGTCAATGTCTTTTCAAGGAGTTTTTTGTGAGTTTCATTATTACCTCTCTAGCATTACTGTTGCGTTCCTACATCACATTTACACATTAAATCTCCATCTTCAGTGCTGCATGTTGATCTCCTTTTCATTGGATACAATCACTGCCACAAACCCTCTGCAGGACTGTTTCCACAAGAGTCTATAGGCTGGTTGAATGTACATTTCTGATGACAGAATCACAGAGCATTAGGGATTGGAAGGGACCTCAAAAGATCATCTAGACCAATCTCTCCACCAGAGCAGGATCACCTAGACCAAGTCACACAGGAATATATCCAGGAGGGTCTTAAACATCTCCAGAAAAGGAGACCTCTTTTCCCAACTGTTCTTTCTCACGCAGCCTTTTATCAGTTTATATCTTGTGAAAATTTTGTCATGACTGATAGTGTAGACTAACAAATAATTGAAAAGGTGTTTTGTGTTAGCAGCTCCACACATGGGGACTCCATATTCACCTTGGTTAGGTTTTGACACATTTATCTTGAAAGCTTTTTTTTCTTTTGAGATGTCACTTCACCAGTTCTTCACCTGTTTAATTGGTGCTATTTTGTCGTCAAGCTGTCAGAGAATACTGCACCAGCTACCACAGAAGCTTAAATGGATATTTTTGCCTGTTGGAAGTATCAGTTGCATCCAAGAATGAAGCCAGATTAATTTAAATTAAAGAAGGTCAATTCCCATTAATGTTATTTCCTCTTACTTGTTACATAGCTCTGATATATCAGTTGAATCTCATACTTTTATTCTTAAATTGTTGTTCTGCTCAGGACTGCTGTCAGTCCAGCCTCCCTATAGCCATAAATGCCATCTCACAAACTCTTACAGAGTGTGGTTGTAACATTAGTGTTCATTGAGTCTGCTGAAATTTCCCTGGTGTTTCCAGACTTGCTAAAAATCCCTGTCAGTGGGGTAGACATCTCCTGGGGCACTTCTGTTAGAACTCTCTTCTCTGGTGGTCTTTTGATCCTGCTGACCAAAAAATCCATGTTGCAATGTAATATTGTTTTAGCGTTGTGCTCGTAAGGGACTGAAGAAGTAATTAATCATTTTCGTGAGGTACCAGCAAGTCAAATCATCCCACTGCTTACAAGTGCAGAATTACTCACGGAATGTATCTGCCCTTTTGAACTATTGGTGCAGAACAGAATTTCCCCTCAGTAGCACCCCTGTGTGAGGGCTAAGATGGTTTTTTTGTTCTTACAATTCCTGGGCCCCCCCTTTTTTTTGTTATATCCTATTGCCAAGAAATATCTTCGTAATCACCTATCGATTTTTCAATACTTACTGTTTCAAGAAGTCTGGAACTTGTTATCCCTTATTACTTCTTGTTACGTATGGCTCCTTACTTCTAATAGCAGTATTTATTGAAATCCATTTGGTTGCCAAATTGTAGTAGTTATGACAATGCCTTCAAGGTATGACATGCTGCCTGAACACGCCACTGTGAGGGTTTTGGTACAGTTTTCTTTTCTTTCTTCTTGTGTACAACACCACAGCCAGACAATTTATTACGTTTCAGAGCAGAGCAGGCTTGTTGCTTTTAATACAGCATGTTTCAAGGCTCAGCCAAAGAGAGTTAAGCTCTTTATTTTCTCCATTCTTCAAGTACAGAGCATGGGACATACTTTGGTTTTAGATATAATAATAGGTGGTGTTGGAAACATGAAGAGTGAGTATACAGAAGTAAATAATGCAATATGTAGCTGGAAATCTGAAGAGCAGGCTTACAGAAATAAAGAACTGCAACATTAACCTAATGGTAATTACTGTAGCATAATTGAGTCATAACTTGAAGGGCAACAAGGTTGGTGAAGGGTCTAGAGAACAAAAGTTGTGAGGAGTAGCTGAGAGAGCTGGGGCTGGTTAGTCTGGAAAAAAAAAGAGGCTGACTGGAGACCTCATTGCAATTTGCAGCTTCCTGAAAGGAGGTTGTAGAGAGGTGGGGGTTTATCGGTTCTCACATGGAACAAGTGTTAGAACAAGAGGAAATGGCCTAAAGTTGCACCAGGGCAGGTTTAGGTTGGGCTTTAGGAGAAACTTCATGGAAAGTGTTAGGAGAAACTTCATGGAAAGTGTCATGAGTCCTTGAAACAGGCTCCCCAGGGAGGTTGAATCCCTGTACATGTTTCAGAGTCGTGTAGATTCCTGGAGCTCAGGGCCATGGTTTAGTGGTGGCTTTGGGACAGCTGAGTTCATGGTTGAACTCTATGATCTTGATGGTCTTTCCTAGCTTAATTCTATGATTGGAGGTTTTTGAGGTTGGTCTTTAGAAATTGCTCCCATAAAGCTGATTTGAGATCAGGTACCAGAAGGCTAGCAGGATCAGTTGGAGGGGAAATTAACAAAAAGAAAGTTATATTTTGGAGTCTGGCCAACATAAACATATAAACAGAACATTTGTTAGGATAAACTTTCTTGAGGGATTAGCTAAACAATGAAGGCTATCATCTGACCAGTGAAATCTTTCTCAAGGCACAGCTTCCAACACAGCCACTTGCTGCAGAAAGCAGAAGTGGATGAGACACCAGCTCCTCTGTTGAGCTCTGTTATTGACAGGGAAGGTCCTCCAGCTCTATCAACACCACCATGAGCGTACTGTCAACAAAAATTATTTTGTGTCTAACATGTCTGGAACACTGTTGGAAGATGAAGAGACCTTACTGCAGTCATCCAGTGTCTGAAGGGGATCTACAGGAAATTTGGGGAGGGACGTTTTGCATCCATCTGTAGTAGAAGGATAAGGGGCAACAGGTTCAAACTTGAAGAGGAAGGATTTAGATTGTACATTAGGAAGAAGTTCTTTACTGTGGAGGTGGTGTTACACTGGAACAGGTTGCCCAGGGAGGTTGTGGCCGCTCCATCACATGGCCAGGTTGGATGAGGCTCTGGGCTACTGGGTCAAGTGAGGGGGGTTGGAGCTAGGTGATCCTTAAGGTTCTTTCCAACCCAAATTATTCTATAATTCTATCATAATTTTACTAATAATAGAAAAGGAAAGTGCGTAACACTTCTGTAACTGTAGAGGATTTCTTCACAGACTTAGGCCACAGCATACCACTGGGAGGTTTGGACAACCCTGCAACAAGTAAGTTGAAGATGTAACAACAAAGAACAGAAACCAGTTTTATGGCCCATTAGAGGAAGGGCATAATAACAAAGTTAGTCTTGTATTCCAGCTTCCTGCTGTCTTATGGGAATTCATAATGCATCAAAATGTATCTTGAAAACTGATTCAGCTATTATGTGAGTCTTCATCTGGGCAGGCTCAGCCCTCTATGGATGAATGTTTATGGTTAAAAGCTAAATATCTCAGTTTTCTGAAGAGCTTCCTCTGTGTCATATGTGAGATGGTTCTGAGGTATCTGGTTCCAAACCAAACCATGGTTATATACAAGAAAGCACTCTTGAAAACTTTTTAGTTTGCATGCAGCAAGATAGGTTAAAGTCATACTTAACAAAACCTCAGCTGCTCTGGGAAGTTAAATGTTGTGGCCATCAGTTACCAGCACAGTTGGTTGAAAATCGGGATTTTTGTGTTCCTTTTTGAATAATGGTTTTCTTTAGGTTGGAACAAGAAAGTGAAGTTAAAATTTCCATCAACATGAAAATTCTTTCCTCAAGGAGGAGGATCACCAACCCCCCTCACCCCAATACCTATTTTGTTTCAAATTTCATACCTTGTTATCAGACAAAGCATTTTAGGTCTGTAGGAGGTGTGCCAAGGTTTTCAGTTGTTCTTCACTGGATGAGTTGAGAAAACAAAACTATCTTTATAGTGCTTTAACTCTGCTGAATCAGCATTTTCTGATAACAGAGTTAGTTCTTTTTTTTTTCCTTAGGGTTATTTTTTTGGCCAGCTCCACTTGCATTAGTAGTTGAGAATTGAGAACAGTAGAGAAACACTTTCAACACTGCTGCAGAGACTGCCCAAGATTTTGGGTTTCTTAAGTCATAAGAATTTCTCAGTTACGTGATGTTGAATCCTGTAACAGTAACAAAATCTCACAGAGTTTTCATTGGAGAGGTAAGAAAAATAGTGTGCTTTTTCACTTACACAAAGGGATCTCTGTATTCAGCATATTTTAAACCTATTTTAATAGATCTTCCCATCTACTGTTGTCACTGGTGTTACAATAATAATAATGTGACACCTCTTTCTCCTGTGTTTTTGTCCTTTACTTTGAAGATCTGTATTTTTAAAACAAGTCTATTTAATGTATAAATATTATATTTAAAGTAGATCAGCATACTTGCACAGAAGGCCATGTGAATTAAACATAAATTCTGAATACACTTCCGTAAGCAGAACGTGAAAGTGGTTTTGGTCGGACTAGGCTTGCAGTTGCCCAGGTGACTTCTACATATAAGGCTTAAGGTTTTAAGTTACTTAAAGCTTCTCATAAATGGATTAATCAGTTTGCCCTTTTCTACAACTAATTAACCTTAATTTTAAATACTCTGTTATTTACTAACAAAAGCCACCTCTATACACCACTGAATACGTCAGTAGGAAAATCCTCCATTAAAGCCCACAGGGTGCTGCTCAATATCTGTTCTGTATGTTTTAATCAATTAGAAATATTTTATTCCTTGTATTTTCCATGTAGAAACTGTGTCCATCCTGTTCCTGTTCTCCAAATCTTTTCAAACTTCAAACGAAACTCAGAATTCTTCCTCTAGATTGAACTTTCAAGTTAGATCAAGGAGTAAAATAGTCCAACAGAATTTTAGTAAAGCACTGGTTTTATTTCTATTGTAGTTATGTTAGTAGCAATAATTGTGTCTGTTCTACAGCAACCACGTTAACAAACACCAATAGAATGTATTGAAGAGAGGCATGAAAATTAATTGCATTTTCAACTTGCTTAAATAATTCCGAGGTAGATGCATTTCTTTGGTATTTTTTACTCCTTCACTGCCGCTGGGTTTGCTTCTTGGGTATAGTAAAATCTTCTTTCAAGTCCTCCTGTAACTTGTGAGTCACTTTAGAAATTTGTGTAAATAAATATTATGAAGTTAGTGTATATGAAGAAGTATAGGTGTGATGTCCTGTGTCTTTATGACCTACCTTGAATTTTTACTGGATGATGTCTCTCTCTGGTATAAGATGGCATCAGCTGTGATATGTTACCCAAGGTTAATTCCTCCTATGACTTCACGTGTGAACAGCGACATGCCTCCTTCTGGGTGCAGTTTTGCTTCTGTAAGCAAGATGGGGCTAATGCATGGAGGTGACATTTGTTTCTGTTCCCTGTTGTGTGCTAGAACATCTGATTATTTTGTCATCTTAATGGGAAATGTGCATTGAGAAGGATTACAGGATGTCATGCTTAAACTTGTGGAAGTTCTTTTAGTACATGCCACCATATTTATTGAGAAACTTTGAATTTAGAAACGAATTCATTCATTTCATTAATGGTTATAAATTGTAGAAGCATAAAACAGATAAAACCTAGAATTTCAAGTAAGAATCATTCAGAGTTGGAAGGATGTGTCTTTTCTGATTTTTTTTTTTTAACAGATGTTGATCAAAACCTCTGTTAGAGCCAGCAGTCCTTGGCTTTAAACAACTGTTATTTATTTTTCCTGTTGGTTGTTAAGATTAGGCTGTCAATCATTAGCCTTTGCAGGTGGAATCTGGAAGTAGGATGTTTGTAAAACATAAGAAAGCTGTTTGATTTAATTCTTGCAATTAAACTCCACCAGTGAATCCTTAAGCTTGAAGTTACAGAATGCAAATTAACAAGTAATGTTGTTACCAGTTAGAAAGAAAAGCCAGCCTTTTGTTACAGAGTCTTTTTTTGATTGGGGTCAAAGTGGGAGAAGCTAATGTATTTTTATTGCAGCACAGGAACGCCTCTCTAGTTCTTATACACATAGTCTTGAGTGCTTACTATAATCAAGTCAGAAATGCAAATTCAGAATTACAGCTGCTTAGTCTAATTTTAAACGTATCTATTATTTCTCTCATCTACATTTGCAGTGCTCAGATGCTACGCAAAAATACTTCTAAGAAAAAGAAAATGTCAGGAAGTCCATGAATGAAGAAGGATGACTCTGTGGAGGGATAGAAGAGGACAAAATAGATTTAAACAAATATTCCAGTCACCTGGGGGCACTGGTTGGAGGTCTGTTATTGTGTGGAGCTGGCACTCATGCATGGGTGGGCCCATGCTTTCTTCATAACGTTGGCAAACTGCTGTAGACTTTTGGACCTGCTAAATGTTGTTTCTGATATCTAGTAAAAATGGGAACATTTGAAAGAAAAATAAAGGGCAAAAATTGTTGCTATCTTGTGGTTTAATTTTATTTGTGAGGGAGAATAAGAATTTTCTTAGGGAGAATTTAGTGTATGGCTAAGGCAAGCAGAATACTGAGTCCCTGGATGCTCTTTCACTCCTAAAGTTTCTAGGTGACTTGCATCCCTGAATAAATTTGTTAGTTTTATACTAAAACTGAAACCCTTGTGTTCAGTCCCTGAGCCTGGGGAACCCTGGGTCAGTGCAGGTCAGAGTAATGGAATGGTGCAGGTGCTTTCTAGATGCTAAAGAGCAGTCAGGATGTGAGTGCTGAGCAGCATTGTCATCTACTTGCACTCTGTTTGGGTGAAAACCAGCATCAGACCTCATATAAATTTTTTATCATTCCCCGGTGTGCTTTTCCTGTCTTCTGAATAACTTAAGTGCATTTCCAGAGTGTTTTCTACAGCCTTACAAATACATTGTGGCTTGCCTTGTTCTAATTCTTTATTTACTACCAATGGTATTTTTGTTTACAATTCCTGGCCAATATTTACCTTCAGTTGGCAGGGCAGGAAATAGTGTTTTATTATTAATTTATATTATGTTTCATACTAATGTCCTTAATGTGATCAGTAAACTTTCACCTTGCTTCTCATGGACCCTTCTTGGAATGCCAGACAGAGCTATGGTGTGTTCCCAGGTGATCTCAAAACACTGCAGCATAAACTCATTTGCATGACAGAGGAGTATGGGTGCATACATTTTGTGCAAGCATAGCCAAAAAGCCTTCAGAATTAATGTCTTGAAGCAGCTGAGAAAGATGAGTGACTACACTAGCCACGGAGACCTTCGTTTTTATTTGCTTTAATTAGAAACATCACTGATTACTGGCCTTCATGTGAGTCTTTATAAGGTTGGTGTCTGCTCAACAAACCACAAATCTGGTGGCAGCTAAAGAAAAATCAGATAGGTAGACAGGTTCAACAGGTGAAAGGCCGTGTGGTTTGGAAGCAGAACTAGCAGGCGGTAATGATAAACATAAATGCTTCCTAGAGGATCCACATTCCAAGTTCTCCTTACTTGCTACTAGTTGTAAAGCTCTGATGACTTGATGGGCACTGAAGTTGTATGCTTTAGCTCAGGTGCTCCCAAAGCCTGACGTTCAGATCCTTCTGAACTAGGTTGTACCTGAAGGTTGGAGTCACCTTAACTGTATTTTCATTGTTTTGTGGCTTTTGGGTTCATGAAACTTAATAACACAAGTGTGTTCAGATCTGCTGCTTAATGAGCTGGTTGTTTTTTTTTTTTTGCTTGGTGATTGACAGTCAGCCAAAATAAATAGAAAACAACTCCTGAACTGTGTAAGAACATCATCTTGACTGGTTTTCCATGAAAAGATTGGTCAGGAAAAGAAGGAAACATTATTTCTTCTTGATTTTTTTTTTTATATCAGTTTTCCAGAGAATCATTTAGGTTGGAAAAGACCCTTGGTATCATTGAGTCCAACTATCAACCCTACTCTACAAGTTCACCCCTAAACCAGATACCCCAGCACTTTGTTCTACCCTAAGGATAAGGCTGGACAGGGAAAATTTAATGAGCTATAACAAGGGCAAGTGTAGAGTCTTGCATCTGGGCAAGAACAACTCCAGGTACCAGCATATAGGTTGGGGACTGACCTGTTGGTCTAGGTGATCCTGCTGTGGCAGAGGGATAGGACTGGACGATCTTTCAAGGTCCCTTCCAATCCCTAATGTTCTGTGATGTTGCAGGACTTGTGATAGTTAAGCCTTTCCTGGTAACCCTTGAGAGATGCTCAACAATAATGAGGTGCCTATTTAGAGAGGCGGTTTACTGATTAGGGCATGGGCTGATTGTAGAGTTAGTAGCTGGTTACAGAGAAGGAACAGCTGCTAAGGAGGGGCTGGAAGCCACAGGTGAGTTGTTGGAGTTTAAACACTTTCAGGTGTGTTTGAACTTTCTGGTGTGAATTGGGCACTTAGAAATTGAATCTCCCAGGAGCCTGAGGGACATTTTCTGCTCAGCTCAAATCTCTGCTGATTTGGATGTTTCTCGTTGCTGTTCTTCATTAAGAAGGTTTCTTTCATTGGAGTGATTCCAAAGTCATGTAAGTAAGGAAAAACAGTTGGAGTAACTTTTAAAATTGTAGATTTTAATACTTTACAATAATTAATTAGAAATGACTTTAAATTGTTTGGAATTGACATTATAGCTGGGATGTGGGAGATAAAGGCATAGTGTAGCTGCTGTGGGGAAGGTGTGTTGCAGGAAGACTTTTAACACCTCCAAGTACTTAGACTTTCTTAAATAAGAGGAAAGTAAGGGGTTTTTGATGTACTTTGTCTTGAGCAGATGAATGTCTTCTGTGCATTAAAAAACCAAATGTAACAGAGCTCTTGGCTCTGGTGTTCACATAATACTCCTTTTGCAGTAAATCATAGAATCATTAGAGATTGGAAGGGACCCTGAAAGATCATCTAGTGTAATTCCCCCTGCCAGAGCAGGATCACCTAGACCAAGTAGCACTGGAACATACCTAGGCTGAAAGATATTTCTCAAATCTCAGGAAAACTACAACACATGAGAAAAGATTCACAGTGACTGAATGGAAAGATTTATTTGACCGGAGGCCTCTTCCAGCATTGCAGATGGTTTTCTGGGAATCTTAGCTAAGAGACTAGTTGGGGCATTGAGATTATGCAAGATTAAATCCCTGATCTTTTCAAATTAATTACAGAATTTTCATTAATGTTGCAAAGCTCTTACCCAACACTTCTGGAGCCTTTGGCTGTGAACTGGGTCTGCATCTTGAAAGTGTAGCTGGAGCCAGCCCTGTTTGGTGTTAACAGTGCTGTGTAAAAACTTGCTTAAATACCTGGAAATTCAAATGCTCCTGTGTTACCTAATAGAGGGATTGTGAGTACTAACTGTATCTGTTAGACAATTTAGAAAGGAAATTATTTGTGCAAGCAGGATATATTGTTAAACTTTCTTTTTTAAAGTAAGTGTCTAGCTCTTTGCATCTGATTTCCCAGCTGCTGCAAACATACTGTTGCTCAAACTTCTTTTTTTTCTGGATTTAAATCAAAGATTATTTTTCATCTGAAATAAGAAACTCCTTCTTTCATGTTGGGCCAGTTCAATAAAACATTTCAGGTGGACTCCATTACCTAAATGGGGCCCACAGATGTAGACACTTTACTGTGTTCAGCTTGCTCTGCAGTTAAGTCATGGGTCTTGTGCAGGTCTTGTGTATGGCACTGCTGTCTTGCTTCTGTACAGCATCATGGGTTAGAGCTCATCTTAGTGACAAAAAAACCCACAGACAGAACTCTCCGTTACTCAGTGACTTGCATTGCATTTCTCTCAGGTGGTGCTAAGTTATATGGTAGAGTGCCAGGGACAGAACCACAATTCCTGATTAGTCTTTAGGGTGGTGTCACGGTTCATGCGTGAAAGAAGGAAAGAGGAAAATAGCCTGTCCTGGTACCTGGGGTTGTTCTTGCCCAGATGCAAGACTCTACACTTACCCTTGTTATAGTTCATTACATTTCTTCCTGCCCAGCAGTCCAGCCTGTCCAGGTCCTGCTGAATGGCAGCACAGCCTGCTGGGGCCGTTCTGACCAACTCTTACACGTGGCACATTAAATAATTATGACATTTGGGGATGCTGCTGATATTTGAGAGGTCCCTCAGGTGGAAGAAGGAAGAGTTATGAATGTTGTCTTACACCTATAATATGCAAAACTTTGTATCACGTGCAGAATATTCTGTAGGAAGCATCTAAATTTGCTGTGGACCAGTGTTTTTTAAATGCTGAGAGTATTGCAGGAAATATTGCAGGGTGAGATTAGTTAGTATGTTAGAAAGGTTTCATTACTTGTTTCTCCAAAGAAATTTTGGTGTCTGAACAGTTACTGCATTTTCACGTTCAGATCCAATAAAATAAAATAGATGAATTTGATGGTTTCTGCTCACTTAATGGTACCACTGTGGGCAGTCTTGGCACGTATTTAGTCACCTTTAAAGCAAGTGGTGGGTTTTTTGCCATATTTATCAAGGTCCTCTCATTTTAAAGGGTAAAACAAAACCCCCACCATGTTTTACTTCTGTTATTTGTCTGTTGCCATTCCTAAACTCTGGTCTGCACTTCAGTCCAAGAATTTTGTGCCTATATGGTCGTAAATAATTTAACGACACTTTTATGCATTGGTAGTATTTTTAAACTCCAGAACATCTCGATGTGCTCAAATTCAGTTTTGCCCAATACTGTAGAAAAGACTAAACAGTAAACAACTTTATTTTATAATAACTGACATGTGCTTCAGGTAGTTTCCAGTTATTTTACATGGTAACGTAAGAAACAGTTCCACTGCCGAACTGTTTTATCCTAAAGTATATTTCTAAGCCCAAGTTAAAATAAAATAGATTCTAAGAGCTGTAATTTTGTGAAAACTGTTAGCAAATGGTTATCATTGCACCGAGGCCCCAATAAAATGAAATCAATTGTTTCTTTTGTTTTATTTCAGAACAACTGAGTGTAGGGAGATGCTTTCTTTTCCTCCACGCTTGCTCAGAGTTGCTGCAGTCCAGTATTTGCTATTTTGGTTGCTGCTTGGTATAGCAAAGGCTTGTGATTTCATTAACAGTTTTTTTTAAAACCTGAAAAACCTGTCAGAGGGCTAAAGAGAAAATAATTCTCTTTTCGGTGTAGATAAGCACAGAAATACATGAATAAAAACCAGGCTGGCCTCTCCTCCACACTTCAGAAGTCTCCTGCATGGCTTTATGAACCTTTGGGTAATAAGCCTCGTTATCTGCACTTCTGTAAATAATTAAAGTTCTCTATGTGATTATTTTTTATCGTAAGTACGTTTTTAGATTAATTTGCAGATTAATTGTTGTAGTTCTTGAGGCTTTGTTGGTTTTTATCTATATTTCTTGCATCGGCGTGTGGGATGTCATCCCATTAGCCCCCTTTCTTCTGTGGGAAACCAGGCGTTGAATGAGGGAGTTAAACAGTTTTCACAGACTTTGAACTTGTGTTGTGATAACCCTTGAAACCCAAACTTGTGTCTTGTAAGTTAATTCCACCTGTGGCTTCCACGAGGCATCTTAGGAGAGCCTGTCACTCACAGCATTAGAACACAGGGTCTGTTTTGTCCTTCCAGTTAAGCAACAGTAACTAAATTACACATGCTTTTGTGGTCCTTAATTTTCCAAAGAAGAGTATGGTGACCTTTTGACAGTAGAGAAAACATGTGCTTTAGGTATGTTTGAGATTGTTCCCCATCTTTTAAATCAGAGGCGCTTGTCTTCCAACAACAGCTTTTTGGGGTTGTTACACAGCTGGACCTTCACTACCATAGGTGGTGTGTGGTGGTACTTCGTTCTCCTTGCATTTATTTGATGCAGTTTGCTTAATATGAGAAAACAAGTTGGTCCTACATGCATTTTTAAGTGAGGAGAAGAATTGTCTTTCCCTGGAATGGTGACAATAAGCTGCTTTTTACCACCAGCTGGCTATTTCATTTTCTTCTAGTTAGAAAGTGGTGATTTGTCTGAGTTTTTGGAGTGGTTTTTAAGTGAATAATGATATAAGAGCCTTCTTATTTGAGGCATTTTATAAATGTAGTTATTTATATGTGGAAGGAGTGTTCAAGCATGGATTATTTATGCAGGGGAAAAAACTGGCTCTGGGTTGATATAATTTTTCTTTCCCATCTTCTGTGAACTCATTTGTTTTGTCCTAGTGTTCGGCGTGCTAGCAACTTTTTTTTAGCCACTTAGGAGCTCCTTGTACCATTTCCCTTGATAAAAGGATCCAAATCAAACCTCACCTTCTGTTCTTCCAGACAAACTTTGTTCCTTCATGGCTTCAAACAAGTGTTATGGTCTTTCCAATTTTGTGTTTAGCAGACCTGGTTTCATCAGGCATTTAAAAAGTAGAATGTAGATTATATTTTTGATTAGTCTAGTACTATTGGCATGTTCATACCTTATTTTTTGTTATGTTTTTTCTCTGCAGCAGTTGAGAGATTCATGAGAACATTAACTGGACTTTTCCCCCCACCCATTTTAATTTTACTTTTGGTGCCAGCCCTCAACCCCGTGGGTGAACTGCGATGTGAATCCACCCTGTTGAGCCACCACATTGTTTTAAAATCAGTAATTCTGTCATTGGGAATGTGCAGTCGTTGGTAAAATGAGCATCTGAGCAGCCTTCCTAAAGCATTGTTAATTATTGACAGTAAACACGAAGAGAAGATCTAGGGGATTTTTATATCAACAATGATGTCTCCTACCTAGAGCCAAGAATGACCTAATTTTTTTTTAGCTGCACCAGCAGGGTCTGTCTGTAAACAGTTTCCAAGCAACAGCTGCCTGTCCTCCAGAAGGAATGTCACTTTTTATCCACCACTCCGGGGTTTTATAGCCCTTCTACCCAAACTGGCGCCCTAGATGAGGGGGAGGTTCGAGCAGTCTTCTCAGCAATGATAGTTTTCCTTTTTTACCTACTATCAGCCACCTACAGTTTGCTGAGGTGTGTTTGAAATTAAATCACTGTCTCCTTTATTGCTGGTTTCCCAACAGCTCTGCTGTCGCAGTCCAGTGCTGTGAATTATGTCTGTGCTGTTTCATAAACAGTCTGTAATGATCAAAGAACTCATATTTCCACTTCCATTTAAATCCAAGAGGCAACAAACCAGAAACAGCTGATTTTAAAAAATTATTATTTTAATCACTACATGGTTCAAATTAGTTTTAAGGCAAAATCTGAGTTTCCTCTCACAGCACAGCAGGTCTCACTCTTCATCAAGACTTGTGGACATGTTTCTCAAAGAATGGGGTAATTCAGAAGCAAAGGAAATGAGAGCTCTTTGTGATCAGATTTTTATTACCTCCAGCTCAAGTGACCAATTTTTTGAGACTTATCTGCCTTAAATACTGTTGAAAAATTTGTATCTCAAGGTCAAGCAATAACAACTACCCCAGTAAGGGATTTTACCTTTGCCATAGTAGAAAAAGGGATGAGAGAGAGTGAGTAATCTCCATGGACATTAACAACAGATCACAAGAGCTTGCAAAAGATGTTATTTGAAAATAGTTTTCTTTTAGCAAACATCTGTGTACGACCAAGTAGAGAATAACTGTTTTTAGGGAGATCTTTGTTCTGGTTTACTACCATTAACTTTTAAAGAAATGTATTGCAACAAGGGGTAGTGGCTTTAATCTGAAAAAGGGAGGCTTAGAGTAGGTGTAAGGAATCATAGAATCATTACGGATTGGAAGGGACTTTGAAAGATCATCTAGTCCAATCCCCCTGACACAGCAGCATCACCTAGACCAAGTCACACAGGAACACATCCAGGCGGGTCTTGAACATCTCCAGTGAAGGAGACTCCACAACCCCCCTGGGCCACTTGTTCCAGTGCTCCGTCACCCTCACTGTGAAGAAGTTCCTTCTCAGGTTGATGTGGAGCCTTCTATGTTCCAGCTTACAACAATAGTTCACTGTGAGGGTGGTGAAACACTAGAACACAGAATCACAGACAGATGAGTTTGTGGATTCTCATCCTTAGAAGTGTTCAAGATCAAACTGAATGGGGCTTGGAGCAACCTGGTGTAGTGGGACGTGCCCCTACCCATGGTAGAGTGTTGGAACAAGATGACAATTAAGGTCCCTTTCAACTTAAATAATTTTATGAATGTTAACCTGGAGCTGTGAAAGTTGAGTAATCGGTTCAAGCTATTAGAACTTGCAGTAGTCAGGAATGTCATGTTCTTGATTGTGAAGCTGTTACCACATCCTGCCTTAGCTGACACTGCTTTGAGGCCAGAAAACACAGATTTTGCAGAAAACAGATTTTGCACCAAAGGACATTGGAATGGCATGTGATCATCAATCCACTTAGTAACAATTGAGGAAGAGTCAGCTGGAATGCCTTTCCCAAGTAGCTGTAGAGAAGCAGCCTACACGAGAATATGGTGGAGGTTACTTACAGAAAAACCGTCAATTTTAGCACATTAATTCCACGGTTCCATGTCTAAGTTGTGTTTGCCAGCTCTGTGAGCCAGCAGAATTAAAGTTTGAGTCGAAGATTTGGGAGGAACAAGAGCAGCCTCATCAGTTACCACTGAATGGTAGGACCTACATAAGTATATTGTTCGCTTTACTGACTTGTTTTTAATTTGCTGCCTCTCGTCTGCCACTGTTAGAGTTAAATAGTAATTCAGTTTTGTAAAATGGTCTTGCTGCTTGAAGAGAAAGCATGTTGGAATCAGTCAGAGCTGAGTAATAGTTATGATTGATGCTAGAGGCTGTAGCCTATGGCCTGAGTTAAGGTAATTGCAGAGTTTATTTCCTCCCCAGAAGAGGTAAAATCACAGGTCTTTGAGTGCTTTTGAGAAAAACATGGGTCTCGTCTATGTTTCCTCTGTCATTGCAAGAAGGTGTCTTATTTCTTACAATTGTCTTTATTTCCCTTGTTTGATTTGAAAACAGATGTCTACTACGTACAGAATGGGGAGTTAAAAAGTAATTGAGGCATTTTTCTGGCTTGCACTAAGAATAAAAATGAGTAGAAGGAGTTCTGACTTAAGAAAGAGAGGTTAGATGCTGTTACGTGCAACTGGGAAACACAAGAAGAAAGGCAGTTTAAAATGCCTTTATGTTAAAGCTAACATAAAAGTAAAAAAAAAATAGTGAGTAAGAAGACATGAAACGTGAGCTTTTGAAGAACCTTCTATGAAGAGGGCAGTAAAACTAAGATTTGTGACATTCTTGCTTTTTAGGGGCTGCTAGGGTGGCTTCTTGTCAAATAACATAAAAATAGGCTGTGATGAAAGTCTGAGAGTGAATTCTGGTTTTTCTCTTTGCAGCATTCTCGCCTTCTCCATTACTTTCTGGCCAAGAGTACTGGATTGTTATAAAATTCAGACTAGGAGTAAGGTCTTTTCCTGTTCATTTCTTACCTAAATGATACACTAATTTCAGTCAATCGCTCTCAGTAGTTGGTTGATATTCCCACCTCACGATTTGGGTAAAACTTGCTTCATACTTTTTCTTTCACCCAGTAATAATTCTGCATTATTATTATTTCTGTTATTCAGCAAGACATGGATGAATCCCAAAGAAAGGATCTTATTATTTAGTATACAGTAGAATAGTTATACATTATTTTCCGTACATCCCCCGATCTTTTGCAAGTTATTACCTTTATTAAACCCCTTTCCTTTTCATAATCAAACCATTGTAGTTCTGGTTCCTGTGCATTTTAAGAAAATATGTGAGGACTTGGAGGTGTTTAAAGCCGGGCTGGATGAGGCTCTGGCCAGTCTGATCTAGGGTGGGGTGTCCCTGCCCATGGCAGGGGAGTTGGAAATGGATGATCCTGCAGTCCCTTCTAACCCTGACTGACTGTATGACTTGGTGTAGGTGATCCTGCTGTGGCAGAGGGATTGGACTGGATGATCTTTTGAGGTCCCTTCCAATCCCTAATGATTGTATGATTCTGTGATAGAGTAAATCGTCTTCGGATGAGAATAAAACATGGTGCATTTGTGAATGCAATCTGACTTTGTTGAGCAGAACATGTCGTTTGTTATTATTGTGCTTTGGGGGATTTTATTTTGTAGGGGAAGCATATTTTCACTTTTAACAGATGTGCAAATTTTTAATAGTTTAAATGAACTTGGAAAGTGCCATCTGTACGCATCTGTACGTCTGCAAATACTGAATTGGTTTTAATAGGACTTTGCTGTAATTAGGAGTATCTGCTCAAGGTTTTGTGTCATTTTGGGGATGTCTCCATGATAATATTTAAGGAACTTTGATTCCTAAACCCAAATGTAACCACTAGGGTGCCGAAAAACTTGAAAGTGAACTGAGTGTCAGAAGCTTCATGGAGCCCTTGGGTGATCCTGTGTTAGAAAAAGTACAGGATTTTAGCGGAAATATGTTGAGTAGATTGGATGGACAAGCGTGAAATGCCAAAGTCTGCCTAAGTCAAAGTGTATGTTGTACAACATTTCTGCAACTCAGAAAATATTAAATGCTGATTACAGCAAATTAATAAGAAAATCTGGTATTATTTCTGTAATGGTAGTTGAAAACAGAGATGCCATGTGTTTTTTATTTACCTCTGGTTTTTCTATTCCAGCCTATAATAGCTGGCTGTTTATGGAGTTCCTGCATCTCAGGGTAGCAATAGGACAATAGTTTTCAACTGAGGAGAGATGCGCTATTGTTCCATAACTTGTCTCGCTTAAGTTCCTGTCGTCTCTGACACATCCCACTGCAACTGGTTCCACAAATGTGAGGGAAGAACTGTTTTGGTACTTACAAACCTGATGACTGAAGAGTTTGACATGCATTTGAGTTCTTCTCTTGTAGGAAGTATCACGAGTTCCATTCATCTCCGTGGTTTTTGATGGTATGTGATTTTAATAGTATTTCTTCTCAGTGATTTGTATTGGAAACTGAAGATTGAAGTGAATTTAGGCTCTCTTCATATGGAAAACATTTAATGCCTCTGGTCTTGGAGACTTGATAGATAACACTAGTTCTATCAAACCAGAAGAGCACAAGGCATTAAACATGTAGATGTGTAATAGATTTATGCAGTGATGTGTTTCCTCCCACTGCATGTTTTATTTTCCTGAACAAAGTTGTACAGAAGTGCTGGATTTTTCACAGACCTTTCTGCTGGGATGCCAAGAGCAGTTCCCTTCCTCCTTGTATCTCCCATGTTCCCCATATTTTGCAGTGATGGAAAATGCATTTTCATCTGCCATCTTTGCTCCAGTCACGGAGCTTCATTAGATCTAAAGTTCTGTATAGTGAGATTTACACTGGAATATTTTGCTATTATTATTTATTATTAATTAGTACTTATATGTTTAATAAATAGTGACTTTGCTCTTCACCTCCTTTTTTCCAAGTTGTGTCAAATTCAGTCTGTGGATTAGTGGTACAAATCCAGTTACATAAGGAGGGCATGAGGTTGTGCTTTACCTTCCGGAAAGTTTAGATTCCAGTTAAATAAATTAACTAAATGGCCTATTAAATTTATTTATGTCACGGACTGAAGTTCTGTGGTGAAGCAGGAGAAGCTCACTGCTGATGAGGCAGAAGTTGTCTGTCTGGAAACTGCTTTAGTGAGCTGTAGTGAGGGATCATAAAGAGGAAGACTCGTGGTTTTGAACAAGCACTGAACTAAAGTCATCACTACTGAAAACATCTGAAACAATGATCATACACTTTTTGGTTCAAAGCCTTGTAAGAAGCGGGGGGAGAAAAAAGCCTAATTCACTATAGTATTGTTTAATCTCCAAAAGGAACTGAGACAGACTTAAAAGGCAATTAAAAAGAATGCTAAACCATACTAATTGGTTTTGGTTTTTTTCTCAAGAAGTTTCAAGGCAGTAAAGAAAATAGTAGTCATTAAAGTAGAAAATGAAAAAAAAAATGAGGAATCAGGGCAGTATGTGTGATTTCCCGCCCCCCGGTTATCCTTGTCTGGGAGGGGGCAGGGTTGTTCTAGATGGTCTCCAGAGGTCCCTTCCAACCCATTACAGCATGATTCTGTGAAAGAGAAGAAGATAGGGAAGATCTGTGCACACTGGTGTGCTGTGAAACAGCTTAGGAAGGACTTTCACAGAGGAGCTTGCAGAAAAGGTGTCTGAGACTGAAGCCATAATTAAAGGTGTTTCAGAAGAAATAGACATAATGAGTAGTACAAAGTCATTGAAACACAATTATTGAGATCACCAGGTCTTTATTTTCTCTAACAATTAGTCTTACACTTGCTGTTCTTTGTGTTTAAGATGCATCAGACTATAGTGAACATTGATTAGTTTAGTATCTCAGAATTCCTCATTGTTGCCAATTTTTAATACTCCATAATCAATTATTTCTATTGAAAAGTTAGTCAAGTTGACAGTTTCACCTTGCCTTTTTCTTACCCCCAAGGACTTCGCTTTCCATTCTAATCCTGTATGAAAATTATTTGTATTCCATGCAATGGTTGTTTTACCTGATGGCCTGAAAAGTTTCATTGCCATTCTCAAGTTTATCTGAGTCTCTATTCTCTTAATCTTCATAGGGCTTATAGTTTTTTTCAGACACACGGATCAAAGTTTCACTGTAAGGATGGAAACTGCATGAAAAGAAAATTTGTTTTTTTAAAGAACGAGCACTTTGTTTTTATCTGGTTGCTCCTTGTATTTCCATTAGGCTGGAAAAACTAGTAATTTGTTAGTTGATCCCATTGTAATTTGCAGGGTTTTGAGTATTTATGCAGGAAGTTGCCTCATGTTTTAATGTTGGCAAAGAATAAAACACTTTTTCTTTCATCCTTCTTTCCTTCTCAACTTAGGAGATTTGCAGTTCCAGTAAGAGTCCTCTTGTTCTCACACTTTGTGGTTGGGGCACATAGTGATGGTAAATTGCTTGGACAGATCGCAAACAATTTAAAATCCAACCCTAGTATTGTACCTGTTTCTTCTGGGTTTGAAGGTAAAGAAGATACTTACTCCTGTAAGTAGCTATGGATCTGTACACATTCTTTTTCTCTCAGCTGATATATTTTCCTTTCTGTATTGCTTCTCCAGATTCTTCTTAGATCTGTTAGTAGTGAAATCAGTTTCCTTCTGATAATAGCACCGTACATTAGATAAAAAAATGATTTAAAATAGCCTCACCTTAAAAAAAAGGAATTTTAAACAGATTTTTGTTATATTTTCATATTAATTTTGCAGTGGCTACTTAAAGCACTTGATAGTTCAGCATTTCCAATTTAAGCAATGTGCCCATATGGATGTAGCTGTTACTTTTCCAGACAACTCTGAATTTGGAGCGTTCACAGTTAAATGTCTGACAGTGTATCTCTCTTGCTGGGACACTACAGTCTGTATCCATGTATGTTTTCTGTATGTCTGCTGGTTCATAAAGTACAGTTGTAGAGTGATGGATATTTTAAGGATCAAGCCCTGTTCTTCAGGCATCTTTATGTAACAGATATAGAAAGAACCCATATTCCAATGCTCCATTTCCTGGCATATAAAGTTGCCTGAATTTTTCAGGATTTAGATGGGTTTTTGTCCTTTGCAGAGTTAGGTCAAAACCACATGAATTGTCATCCCTGGATGTATCTCAAAGTCATGGAGATCTGGAACTTAGGGACAGGGTTTTAGCAGTGGCCTTGAGACAGTTGAGTTGATGATTGGACTTGATGATCTCAAAAGTCTTTTCAAAACTAAACCTTTCTATAAATTGAGCTGAGTAAATTTGTGTATTTGTGTGATACTCCTTTGTTCAGACCTTCACCAGAGCATGGACTTACGTCTGGGAAGCCAAGTATATTCTCTCTACTGTTTTGTAATGCGCTGTCAGCAGAGCAGTGCTGTTCTGCTTGTCGTACAAATGGTTGCAATCAAGGCGACTTCTAATCTGCGATGATTGTAGATTTCTTTTGAAGTTGATGGGTGTCCTGAGCATCCTCATACAGGCTCCGCAGAGGTGATGTTGACATCTTCCGAAGTGTAGCAGCTTCCCACCAACTCCTACAAAGTTGCTGTACTTTTCTCATCTGCTTAAAATTCCTGTGGTTTGGCTTGAGGCTGTTTTTTCTCTTCTCTCTCTGTGTTCATGATTCTTTCACCTTCAGTCACTAACTGGAAATCTTATGTGATTTTATAGCCTGTAGTGGCCAGACATCAGCAGGCTGTGCTACAATGTTCCTCCAAATCAGTTGTTTTGAAAGGAGAGGAAAATGGCTCATAAATAGATTTAATAAAATCACACCACTGATTGAGTTTTGCTGGTTGGCCTGAGGGTGTGAATAAAAACCGTGAATAAAGACTTAAGCATGGCATCACCTTTTTTTTCAGCATTACTGTAAAAGGTGTACTTAGCTTTTCATTACAGTATTTCCATTTTCAGAGTTTCTATCACCTGGTACTTCACTCATTCTAAGAACATTGCATGGACGGACCATGTTGAACCAATCAAATTTTATTTGTGGAAAAATGCTGTCCAAAACCAGCCTTTTCACCTGCTCAGGAAGACATGCAGTCAGCAAAAATTGTGCTAAGAAAATCCAGACCCTTTTGTTCAGAGAGAAGGAAATGTCAGATTAGGGTTCTCTGGATAATGAGAAAAAAAGTTTAGCACATGGACTAAAAATACTTCTTCAATTATTACTTTTGTTGGTTTTGTTTTGTTCAGTGCAAAGTGATAGATATATCCTTAAGCTCAGTCTGAGTTAAATAATAAAATCTTTCAGTACTCTCTGAAAAGGTTATTTTTTTGTATTTTGTCCTGCATTTACTTATTTTGCTGCTTATGTCTGTGCAGCAAGAAGTTAATCTGCGATGCAGACTCTCAGTGCTTCCATGTTTAATTCATGTTTTAACAAATAGGGGGAAGAATGAGAACTTTACCCTGTATTTATCATACACTTGTGGGTACTGATGGACTTTGTGATACTTTGAGATGGAAGAGGGGGGTTGGTTTTCATGTATTTTAGTTCCTTTAAGCCTTGGACAATAATCCCATTCTGTTTGTGAGAAGTGTTTTGTAAATACCTGGCAAAACCAGACACAGCCTCTGTTCAAAATGAAATGAATGTAGACACATGGAATTAGAATTGATGAGCAAGATAAGGCTTGGTGACAACAACCCATCCCCATCCAAGAAAACTACTGAGGAGGGGTCTCCAAGCACGCAAGGAGGACACAGATCTTGAGAAATGTTTCACAGAATCACACTACATTACAGATTGGAAAGGACCCCAAAAGATCATGTAGTCCAATCCCCCTGCCACAGCAGGATCACCTAGATCAAGTCACACAGGAACATGTGGGCTTTAAATGTCTCCAGAGAAGGAGACTCCACAACCTCCCTGGGCAGCTTGTTCCAGTGCTCTGTCGCGATCACTGTGAAGAAGTTCCTTCTCATATTTATGTGGAATCTCTTATGTTCCAGCTTACACCATTGCCCCTTGCCCTATCATTAGATGACACTGAGAAGAGCCTGGCTCCATCCTCCTGACACCCACCCCCTCACATATTTATAAACATTAATGAGGTTTCCTTGCAGGTGCCAAGTGCAGCTTTAGAGAAGCTGCAGCATTACATGTTTAACAATTTAATCAGCTGCTTTATGAGATGTTTATAGCTGAAGTCAAGTTTCTGCTGCAGAAAGCTTCTTTTCAGCAATTCTTTAGCTCCAGGCCTAACTTAAGCAGCTGCTGCTGGTGCTGATTCTCATTCTATGGCACCTCCTGAGCTATTTTCTAATGTTTGTGCACAGGTGATCTGTGCTAGATTAACTTTATTTGAAAAAAAAAATTAAACCTGGATTTATTCCTTAGTTTCATTTGGTTCATTACATGCCTGAGCAAGTATTTGTTTGAGCAGAGCTGAGATGGGGAAAAAGAGGTGAGGAATAGTTGGACACTGCCAAAACCATTACTGCTGCAGGAGGAAAGACTCATTAAACTACAGCTCAGTAGGTGTCCATGGTGAAGTTTTGAAAAGCTTTGAAAGTAAAGGTGAGCAATACAACACAGAAAGGTGGAAGAACTTTGAGAAAACACTCACTTTATGAAAAACACCCTAAAGCATATCTGTGATAGTTTCCTGAGTGCATAAAATGGGATGAGATTGCTGTTACCAGAAAGTGAGTTGCAGAGTAATAACACCAGGAAGAAGAGGGAGAGAGCTTAACTTCAGTTGTATGGATGAATAAGAGTAGTTTATGGAAGAGATAGGTGTAGCTTGGGTTGCATAACATAAAAGGAAATCGTGAAATACCTATATTACAGGACAGAGGAAGTAATTTCATTTTGGGTGCTGGCTATGATTATCCAGACACAAGGTATGGAAGCTGCAGGACTTCTATACCTCTGCAGTTTCTTGCTATAAAATCTGAGTGTCAGGACTGAATGCAGGATGGCAGTTCTGTTGCTTTTCTGTGACCTTTAGAGCACTTCAGTCACACCTATTCATGCAGTTCCCACTCTCTTCCAAAGTAACTTTTTTTTCTCTTTTGCTTGCTTTGTACTTTTGAATTTTTGCTATATTGCAGCAGTTTTCTTGAATGATCCTAATTTACTAAACAACTCAATTTCTGACTGAAGTTGTTTTAGTGCTGTTTATCTTTGCAGTGTTTGCAGTTTTTATCACTTTTAAAAATATTTTTCCCAAGCACCTTGTGTTTGCTAAAGAAAGTACTTTATTTCCATTTATTTGGGTCTGAAGAGGTTGCAAATTTTTCTTCTACCTGAAAAATCATGCCAACATCTAAAATGGTTTTCTTGAGGCAGGTTGATAAATCGCTTATGGCAGGAAGACATTTGTGCTGGGAAAGGCTTGTAGCTGGTAGTTAAAGCTTTTTGATTTGATCAGTGCTCATTAGTGCTGCTAAAATTAAGGTAAAACTGGAAAAAGTAATTTTGAGGGGTTACTTACATTGGTCAATTGGAATTTCTGTGTAAGCTGTTGCCAATTGTTCCACATTAAACTTTGATGCGTGGATGTTCCGGTGTCACATCTGGTTTTTGTGGTAATGAAGATTTTTTTTTTTTACATAGAAACAAGTAATAATTTCATTGTTTGAAACTCAATTGTTGTTTTCAGTTGTGTGTAACTAAACAGAAGAAAAATGTTGAGGGGCTGGAGTGAGTCCAGACAAGGACAATTTTGGTTGATTGAAGATCTAGAGAAGCTGCCTTGTTTGGAACAGCTGAGGGAGCTGGAGCTGGTTAGTCTTGAAGAAGAGAAGGCTGAGGCCAGACGTTCTTCCTGCCTACCGCTATCTAAAAGGAGGTTGTAGAGAGATGTTGGTGTCTTCTACGAAGTAACAAGTGATAGGACAGAAGGAAATGGCCTGAAGTTGTACCAGGGGAAGGTTCTGCGTGAGGGAAAAACTTCTCAATGGAAAGGGTCATCAGGCCTTGGAACAGGCTGCCCAGGAAGGGGCTTGAATCCATGTGTGTGTTTCCAAGTCATGTAGATCTGGAGCTTAGGGCCATGATTTAGCTGTGGTCTTGTGTCAGTTGTGTTAATGGTTGGATTGTCAATGATTTTAAAGTTTTTTTCAGGCTGAAATGATTCTTGAAGTTCCCAGCAAGACACAGCATCCTTTCTACATAGCTTAAGGCTGAGGTCAGTATCAAGCCATTGGTGTCAAAGTCACCAATGATTTCAGTCATTCACATCATCTGTTTATTGCTTCATTCATATAATTAGGAAAAACCTGAGGAAAAGTACAAAAAACTCATCAGATACTAATTTTTGCCCTCATATGCATTTGAAGGGACTTTAAGTTGTATGTTGAGATAGAAAATAATCAGAATACATTAAATTAATATTTTATATTAACACACCTCCCCATCCCTACCCCTGAATCTGGAATGCTCAAGGTATAGTTCTGTAGGACATGCTTGCGTGATGTTCCCAGAGACTGAAGGAACTTATAACGTGAACTCAGTAGAATTGAAATTTTAGATTAACTGGGGGTTGAAAATGCCTCTGCATTAAAAAAATTGCCTTTTAATAAAATTATTCGGTTTTCTAGTTGTTACATAAATTAGCAAGGTAAAGAGGGTAGTTTTTTCCATTTACAAGGCTGTACAAATACAGTCAATCTATTTATGATGAAATTGCATTGTTAAAAGCTATTCCTAAATGCTTCTAAAGTCAGTGTAGAATGCTCATGACTTAAAAAAAAATTAAAAAATGACCCAAACCCTAGAGAGAGGTGTCATACAATATTTTTGTAAACTTCTTTCTCTGTAAAATAAATATTTATTGCGTTGTTAAGAATCTCCTAATTTGCCTAAATGCTGAAATTCTCATCTGTACAATGAACTTTTTTATGTGATGTGAAGCCTTAAGTGATTAGGAAATCTGGGACCCTGCAAAGGCCGGAATAAAAAGACAATTGCTCTTAAAGACAAGGAGGGATTTCTTGCTACCATTCATGGCAAATCTGATCTGTGGGATGGGTGAAGGAAAATTCTGGACCTGAATTCTCGTGTGGATCAGAAATTTCATGTGAAGTCACCAGCTGATGTTGTTTTTTCCCCTCTAAGTGAAATGAACAATAATAACAAACATTCTAAAAGGGATGAAAGGGATATTAAATTTTTCTGCCTGAAATAGGAGAATTGTTAGAAGCATCTACCTTTATGTGGAAACTTTTCTAAGGAATGTTAGTTGAAATTATTTTGTTCCCCTTAATCCTCTCTCTTTTTGGTATATACTTATTATCACACTGTTGCCAGCATTGTTTAGTTTCTGTAATTACCAGTGTTAAAATGAAAGCTTTGTTTTTCTATTTTATATTATTTCTCCTCTGACAGTTTATTTTTTCCTCTTTTGGTCTATTTATTGAAAACTTGGGCAGTTCTATAGACTATGAAGTTTATAGACATATAGTGTCTTTAATATACTAAGGAAAAAATTTACTTCTGATTATTCCTGTATTATTCCAGAGTTTCAGAAATGGAAATTTAGGGAGTGAAATTACTTTCAGTCATGTGAACTTTTTGCCTCAGTGTCTGAAATTGTTGCAGGAACATTTTTGAAAAGGTAAAAGAAAGAAAGTTAAAAAAAGATAACCCAGTGACTTGGGTCTCATAAAGATAAGACTGAAAAGTAAAAGCATGTATGAGTTGGTTCTGATCTTTATACAGGTCAGGCAGCGCTAAAAACTTTAATCCAATTTGTACAAGGTTATGACTTTTGAGCAGGTATTTGGTTGTTGTCCTCTTGCTTCACATACGGGCAGAATTTCTATAATTTATCATACATGGTTGTTGCAAGATGTGTTTGGATGCTCTGGGATGCAAGGTGGTGCTTGCAGAAGAACCTGCTCCAGTAATACATCTTCTCAAATGTTCATTCATTTACATGATTTATCTTTTCTGCAGCATAGAAATGCAGCTTTTGAGACCTTCTCTATTAGAGAGATGGTGAAAATGGAGATGAGAATTTGGAGAAACCATATCACAGAATTGTGCAGGTTGGAAAAGACCTTTCAGATCATCAAGTCCAACTATTAACTCAACTCTCAAAGCCCAACTCTAAACCATGTTCCTGAGCTCCAGATCTGTGTGGCTTTTTGTGTTAAAATATATGTATGCATGTACCTTTTGGTTTAGCGAGCGATGCCAAGTTCACCAGCCTTACTCCAGTAAGTGAAAGAGCTTAAACAGCCAGAGAGTTGTGAGGAGACTCTTTCTTTGAAGCAAAGTCAGAGGTTACGTTTTTCCCTCATGTGGAGGTCAGTTTTCAGGTTACTGAACTGAATTACACCCTGCCTGAATTGACTGACCTGTGAAAATACCTGCCCAAAGGACATCTTTTTCACCCCCCAGCGTTTTTGAGCATATGGATTTTTCTGTCTCAGCCTTTGGAGTTACTGAATCTGTTATTATCGAAAGTTAGATTGATAGGTCTCTTCATCCTTCCCCAAGGAATTTGCTGAATAACTCCTGCTAAAAAAAAAAAAAATCTGTCTCCATTCTGTGAAACAATGATGTGAACTAACAACTGACACCAAGAAAGAGCTAATGGCTCTTTCTTGCCAAACTCACATTTTTTAAGGACCTCAAATCAAAGGCCAGTAGAGAGATATTGAGTAACACCATAGCAAAGGGGGAGTAAAATGTGAGAACGATGGTTATTTGCAGAATCACAAAACATTAGGGATTGGAAAGGACCTCAGAAGATCATCTAGACCAGTCCCCCTGCCACAGCAGGATCACCTAGACCAAGTCACACAGGAACATGTCCAGGCAGGTTTTAAGCATCTCTAGTGAAGGAGACTCCACAACCTCCCTGGACAGCCTGTTCCAGTGCTCCATCACCCTCACTGTGAAGAAGTTCCTTCTCATATTTATGTGGAACTTCCTGTGTTCCAGCTTACAACCACTGCCCCTCGTCCTATCATTCGATGACAATGAGAAGAGCCTGGCTTCATCCTCCTGACACCCACCCTTTACATGTTTATACTTATTAATGAGGCCACCCCTGTTCTCCAAGCTAAAGAGACTCTGCTTCCTCAGCCTTTTCTCATCAGGGAGATGTTCCACTCCCTGAATCATCTTTTTCTCTGCTTCTTTAAATTCAGAATGGCTTCAAATGACTCTATAAAACTAAATTTGCAATGTTATAAAACACATTTTTTTTCTTTTTGTTTGAAGATAAAGGTTGAAAAGAGCTTTAAACACTAGTCTGGTCTGTGGAATAATGCTTGGAAATAGTGGCTATAAATCATGAACACTGTTCTTTCTCTTGAAAACCTCCACGCTTTCATGTTTTTCTGGCTTTCTTCAGTAGTGATAGAAGGTAGTTAAAGAGTAATAAAGAAGTCTTGCCCTGGCTGTAAAGGGTTAGTCCATCATTGCATTGTCACTGTATGTATTTATCTATATATTTCTGTATAGGGCACGTACAGTGGATGAAGCTTTTGGATTTCATTTTGTTCACATTAGCAGTAGACTTAGGACTGTGGAAGAGTTCTGTCACATGTGAAACAGAACATAATGACTCTGGACCCCCCCAATACAAGAAGGACATGGAACTGTTGGAGCAAGTCCAGAGGAGGCCACAAAGATCATCAGAGGGCTGGAGGACCTCTGCTGTGAAGACAGTTTGAGAGAATTGGTGCTGTTCAGTCTGGAGGAGATAAGGTGCTTGAGGGAACCCAACAGCACCCTTTCAGTAGCCAGAGAGGGACATTTTACTAGAGCAGCAGTGATAGAACAAGGGAGATGCTTTCAAGCTAAAAGAGGGGATTAGATTAGATTTTAGGAAGAAATCCCTCTCTGTTTGGTGGTGAGGCACTGGAACAGGTTCCCCAAGGAGATTGTGGCTTCTCCATCCCTGGAAGTGTTCAAGGTCAGGTTGGATGGGGCTCTGGGCAACCTGGTCTGGTGAGAGGTGTTGCCACTCACTGTGGTAGGAGGTTGGAACTAGATAATCTCTGAGGTCCATTCTAACCTATACCTTTCTGTTATTCTATGATTTATGTGAAAATATAAGTGTGTAATAGAGAGAAAGAAAGGGCACAGGAGTGCTACAAGTGAATGTAACATAAGCACATGCTGCTGGCAGACACAATTTAAATTTGAAAGTAGATCATCTCTTTTCTGGTATTTTATTGCTGACGTTTTAGGCAGCCAAGCTATGTCTTAAATGTTTCTTGCTGTTTTGCTGTGGGGTAATGTATGATCTGCAAGTCCCAAAATCCAGGCAATTAGAGTGGGGAAAAAACCTATCAAGTTTGTACAGATTATTTTCTTGACACTGCAGGATTTTTTTCCCCTTAAACAACATTTTCAGATCTGTATGCCTGTTCTAATCACAAAAACGCTCTTTCCAAAAGTATCTGCAGTGGTTTCTAAATACAGATTCCCACTGGAAAGGTACCACGCATCTCTAGTTTTGTGGTTTCCTTCTCTTATTTGTCATTCGTATTAAAGAATTGTGACTTGCAGTTTGAATTTTTATCCTCATCAGTTTGTTTCATAAGAGGCAAATAATTCTTGAAACGAGTTGACACACAATTAAATGAAGTCCATTGTTTCCATTCCTAAGAAAAGTCAGGAAACCCCACAATTTTCACTAATGTGAGCATTAGTTTATTCATCTTTTGACTATCGCTGTAGAAATAATTTATACTAAACATTAGAGCTATGGAATATGCCATCATTCAAATTGAAATCAGAAGTCAAAACTTGACCCAATGTTGTTATCTTCAAAATTCCCTTTGTCATCTTTCACTTTGGCTGTCAGCTTATCAGCTTTTACAATTCTTTTGCTTCATTTCTTAATTTATGTCTAAAAAGTGCTGGTTAATGTTATTTGATAGACCGATGGTTTTGTTAAACTTTTGAATGGTAATTTTAATTGAAGTGCAGAAAATTGGTGTCTAAATGGTTCTTAATTTTAATAAATTCTGTATGCAGGATGAATACAGTATTTTTCTTACAATTTAAATCACATGAGAAATGTAATATGTAATTATTAATGATTTTATCTGTTATATGATGAACATACACACGTACAATTCCTTTCAATTTTAGAAATCATAGCCTGAGAGAATTGCTTAGTTTGGAAAATACCTTGAAGATCATAGAGTCTCACCACTAACCCAACTGTCCCAAGGCCACTGCTAAACCATGGCCCTAACTGTCAGGTGTCCATGACGTTGAAACACATCCAGGGATGGTGATGCAACTCCTTCCTGGGCAGCCTCTTCCACAGCCTGTTGACCCTTTCCATTGGGAAGTTTTTCCTCATGTCCAACCTAAACCTCCCCTGGTGCAGCTTGAGGCCAATTCCGTCTGTCCTATCTCTTGTTCTCTGTGAGAACCAACCTCCCAGTCTCTCTAAAACCTCCTTTCAGGTTGTTGCAGACAGGAAGAAGGCCTCTCTTCAGCCTCCTTTTCTCCAGACTAACCAGCCTCAGCTCCGTCAGCTGCTGCTCACAAGGTTTGTTCTCCAGACCTTTCACCAACATTATTGCCTTTCTTTGGATCCTCTCCAGACCCTCAATGCCTTTCTTGTTTAGAGGTGCCCAAAACTGAACCCAGTACTTAGGGTGGCCTCACCTGTGCTGCTTACAGTGTGATCGTAGTGAATTTGCAAGAGATTTCAGAATATTGTAGTCATTTGTACTTCCCCCCCCCCCCCTTTTTCTGTAAATGCACAAATGATCAGAAGATACAAAGCTTTCCAGCGTTTTCAGCCGCTAGTTAATGCTGAAACTTCTTGAACTTTTACTTTGGAGATGATGTTGGTTTAAACTAAAGAGGTAAGCTGAAGTAGGAGCTGTTTTCTCACCAAACCTAACCAGGTGGCCTCATGAGCAGAATTTCCTTCCAGCTCCTTAGGCACTGAGTTCTGCTAGGGGGCAGGTAATGAATATGTTATGTTTAGTATTAAGTTGTTGGCATTCCATCACTCCTTTATGATGACATCTTTAACATCTTTACCTTGATAGTTTTATTTAATCTGAACCTAAAGCTGGAGTTTGTAGTGTGTCTTTTTTACATAAAGTATCTACTGAAGTAGGAACATAAAACCAGTTGTGATTTAGAGTAATGGATTAGTAGTGAAAATTACAGCTGGAACTTCAGTTCTGACCTCGTTAATGTCTATAAATATGTGAAGGGTGGGTGTCAGGAGGATGGAGCCAGGCTCTTCTCTGTGTCATCTAGTGTTAGGACAAGGGGCAATGGGTGTCAGCTGGAACATAGGAGGATCCATATATATTTCAGAAGGAACTTCTTCAAAGTGAGAGTGACGGAGCACTGGAACAGGTTGCCCAGAAGGGTTGTGGAGTCTCCTTCACTGAAGATGTTTAAAACCTCCCTGGATGTGTTCCTGTGTGCCTGGTCTAGGTGATCTTGCTGTGGCAGGGGGATTGGACTAGATGATCTTTCGAGGTCCCTTCCAATCCCTAATGATGCTATGATTCTTTAGCTAACTTGTGCAAGACAGTCATTACAGATTGTCTGAAAGCCAAACTTTACTTTGCAAAGACATGCCATTAAAAAAAGGACTTTTTTTCCTTCAGCTTCATTTTAAATTGATGAACTTGCAAATTCAAATTAGTTTTGCTCATTAGTTTTCATCTTAGCCACCTCGAAGTGCAATATATTGATCAGGAGTTCTGAAACCAAAGTGATTAAACCCCAGGTATATGATGTGACTGCACAAACCAGTGTTGATCTCTGATGCGATTTCTGTTTCCAAATACAATAAAATCTTATTAATTTGCTCAGATGGAGATCTATGCGGATTTAATAATTCATGCTATAGGACAGCATCAAGGACACATTGAGTGACGCATCGCATCTTTCCAATTTGTTTTTTGAGGCTCACTTTAATATTGAATTGATAGATTGCTAACAAATACTCTCTTTTGTATTATTTTCAATTCATCTCCCATGAATATCATCTCTCTGTGAAGTGTCTTTCCAGAAAGAAATGCAAAAATGAGGAAGATGCAGCACGTGCAGTTTCAGCTGGCACTTGCCTATAGGCAGATACGTTTTTCTCTGTTTTCTTTGAGCAAAAACAACATGACCAGTCAGATTGCAGTTGCCTCTGAAGGTTTTTTTTTCCTCTTTACTCTATGGCTATAAACAGCTTCCCCTATGTAGACTATAGGGAAAAAAAGGACTTTCCACCCACATGTTGTCCTCACTGTACGTTGGAAAGCTTGATCAGAAGTACTGTACTTTTGGGGGAGGGGTATGTGCTGATGGAAGAATATGCCTTTGCTTTTACCTGCAAACGGTCCATTACAAAGTGCCTGCTGACAAGAAACCATCTGTTCCGTGTCTTCCCTTGGAGCTCACTGCAGCAGGTTCTGAGAAAAACCTTTTCCAAACCTGCACTTCCTTGACACAAAAGCTTGGCAGAATAAAGGGTGCGGAAAAACATTCGAGTTAGTAATTCAGACCATGCACAGCATGTCTATACGTGGGTTGTGGAACATATAAATGTCCACATTATGTAAAGAATTGAAAACATACTGGGAAGCTGGAGAGCAGCAAGTTTTCAAAGCAGTTCTTGGGCTAAAGCTGGAGAAGTTTTTCTTTGGTCCTGCCTCTTCTCCTGACTCTTTTAATGAGTTTATGTTTATTTCTGCTTTAAGTGACCTCTCTAGAGTAATCAACTGATTGCTTGATTAAAACAAGATGCTTTACAAATTAAAAAGCTTTTTGTCCTTTCGTGCTTTACTTTTTGCTTTTTGCATTGCTGCTGAATGTCCAGGACCAGTTTGTAGAACTTACGGTCAGCAGGGCTTTGTTTAATTTTGCTATGTGTTCAAGCACTCATGTAGCCGATTCCTTTTGAGAGGCTGGTGTGATTACAGAGAATATAAGTTGTGCTTTCTGTACATAACCTTTTCACCTTTTAGCATTTCCTTTCTCTTTTTTCTTCACATCCCAGCTATTGATAGACTTTTTAGTGTGAATAATTTGCAGTTCAAAGCCTTTGGACTCAAATGCCTCGGGAGATATTTGGATTTCCTAGTTCTGTTTTTTTTAATGTTTTTAAAATCAGTGGTTAAAGCAGCAGATGGACACCTTGGAGCATCAAGTTCCCTGGTTTTCTCTCTGCTCTTTGTAAAGTTCTTGGCTCCTGTACTCCCTTCAGTCAGCAATTTTCCTTTTCTGTTTTGTATGACTTTACAATCCTTCTCAGATAAATGTGCTGCAGACTCTCCTTTTCTCCTTTCTACCATGACTTCTTTGTTTGATCTCTCTCTTGAAGTTTACATGTATTTCTGTCATGTTTAACATGTCCTGTTTAAATGTGGTAAAACTAGTTCCTAATGATGAGACAGCATAAAGCAAAGGTTGCTATTTGTGTAGTCACTTCTTTATCCCTACCAGTACTTCAGTTAGTTGCTGGTCAGTAGTAGTTATGAAACTAAACACGTTTGTCTGCTTTTAATCAAGCAGCTAACGGTTTCTGTGGTAATTTATAAGAATTTTCTTTGTTTTTGTTTTGATTTTGATTGAAGACTTGACTTTGAGCAACTGTTTCTTCAGCTGTGGCTGGAACATTCGATGCTTTGATGTCTAACTGTCATTACCTATTAATGAATGTAACGAAAAGCCCCGCCCATCGCTACTCCTTAGTGTCTTAAACCCACAAATTCTCTTGTTGAAAGGTTTATCAAACAGTGAATTACGTTCCCCAGGGCAGCGGTGGAGTCATCGTCCCTGGAGGGATTTAGAGAACATGTAGACATGGCGTTTAGTAACATAGTTTAGTGATGACCTGGTATTGCTGGGTTAACAGTTGGACTCAGGGATGTTGAAGGTCTCTTTCAGCCAAAGAGATTCTGTAGTTCTGTGATAAGAAGACTGGGAGAGTGTAGGAGATAAGAAGCTGTTGCTTAGGACATCTTCCTAGGGAATGACTGTGGGCTGAGGAAAGTGTCAAAGGCAGCTTTCTCCCACTCTACATGAAGACTTGGGACAGTGAGCTAAGTATTGAGACTAGTAACTGCTTCTTATGTCTCTAAATTCAGAGTGACTGTGGCTGTGTTTTCAATGGGATGGATCACTGTAGCAGGGGTCTGCCTGCTCAGAATTGCCACGTGCAGCCCCGTCACCCGGAGCTAAAGCCTTCATGCAAAAGTGGGCTAAAGATAAACTCCACTGTGCTTCTGAAAAGCAAATGCAGATGGTGTTTTGGTCCAAGTGGGACTAGTTTAAGGCCCTTGGGGATTCTGTTTATCATAGAGGTGTTTTAAATGCAGGAAGCCACTAATAGATTCCTTTAGAAAAGTTGGGTATTGATTTCAACTAAGAATGACTTGAGGCTTTATTTGCTTGTAAAGAGGTTTCTGCCACTTTCTCATATGAATTTGGTGGCTTCAACAGAAGGATATGAAGGATGTTATTTAAAAGCAATTAAAAATTGCACATCAGGTGCCATCAGCTCTGCTATTATGTGACAAAAATCTGTTTTGAGACGAAGATTATTCTAAGTATGTTTTTGCTTGCAGTACAGGTGGACTCTGTTCTCAAATGTTTGGGACTGATAATAGTTCTTCATATGTGTTTATCCAAAATAAGGATTACACAGTGTGTAGTTCTCTAGCAGTAATAAGTTGTCATAAGGGAACAAAAGAACAGTCTACAATACCAAGAAGCTTTTGCAAAACTAATATACTCCAAACCTATAAAAAAAAGTCTAAATTAAAAGAGAACCTATTTTACCACTGAATTACTTTACATATAGATTCTGTTGTCTTAATTGAAAGCTTTTTGCTGTGGAAAAATCTTGCTTAATGTAAAAAACAGTATCAATTCTCTTGGTATTTTTATGTCATGTCAGTAGACACTTCAAACATTAAAACAAATTCTGGCTTGAAATGTATTTAGAGTTGCCTTACAGTTTTAGAAATACTAAGCTTCTGAAGGTTAAAATCACAGTTTCTCTAAGGATCATAGAATATTCTTCTTGGTAAAGTTTCATTTTCAATAATGTGATAGTACCAAACTCTTCGTTCAACCAGTATTAAAATTTCCACTTGAATAGAGAGAAAGAAATGCATCTAGATAAAGAAAAGCACTGGTCAAAGAACATACAATTTTATGGCATGAACTGTATTCTTGGAATAGTTGCTATGGAAATTCTTTTGCTGGGTTTTTGTTGTATACGCAATGAGGCATTTAAATAACAGAAGAAGTCATAGCAAAAGTTTGAAAAAGAGAACTAAGCCTTTTAGTGGGTGTATCTAGAATAATCATCAATTCTAGGTTGCCTAGCACTGTCCTGTTTCTTTTTGCTTTATCTATTCTGTTCACAAACCGATTGTGCACTTCAGAATTAGTAGTTATGGGTTATGTTCCAGGAAAATATAACTAAACAGAATAAACAGGCCATATAACATATTCTGTTTGCGGCTGAGAGGGTTTTTTCACATCTGCCTCTCTAAAGGTAGGAAGGATAAAGATATCCTTGACCCAACACAAGGAGGAGACTTCAAGGTTCAGGTCCCCTCTTGAGTTCAGCATCCCTGGCCTTTAAAATTAATGGATGTAGGTGAGGTGTCCGCAGTAATGCTTACTACTTTATGTATAGATTGTTTTATTTTCTTGAATCAAATCTTTAAAACATAATGAGCTTTCTGGACCCAAGTTAGTAAACAAAGATTTGAGACTGTAATTTAGCAGTGGTTGTTGTTCATATAAATGTGTGATGTTGTAGCAAGGGAGCCATTGCTTCTGGATTATTGTGAATCACAGAATCATAGAATGATTAGGGATTGGAAGGGACCTTGAAAGATCATCTAGTCCTATCCCCCTGACCACTGCAGGATCACCTAGACCAAGTCATACACAGGTGGGTTTTAAACATCTCCAGAGAAGGGGACTCCACAACCCTGCAGGGCAGCCTGTTCCAGTGGTCTGTCAACCTCACTGTTAAGAATTTCCTTCTCATATTCATATGGAACCACCTACGTTCCAGTTTACACCCATTGCCCCATGTCCTATCACTAAATGACATTGAGAAGAGCCTGGCTCCATCCTCCTGACACCCACGTATTTATAAACATTAATAAGGTCACCCCTCAGTCTCCTTTTCTCCAAGGTAAAGAGACCCAGCTCCATCAGCCTTTCCTCATAAAGGAGGTGTTCTTCTTCCCTCATCATCCTTGTTGTTCTATGCTGGACTCTTTCCAGCAGCTCCACATCCCTCTTGAACAGAGTAGAACTGTAGAATGGTTTATATTTGAAGGAAGGCACCTCAGAGATAATCTAGTTCCAACACCTCTCACTAGGCCAGGTTGTCCTCACTGGCGTTGAAAACTTCCAGGGATGAAGTAGCCATAAGCTCCCTGGGCAACCTGTTCCAGTCCTTCAACACCCTCACAGGGAGGAATTTCTTCTAAGTCTGTCCCCTTTCAGTACAAAGTAAAGGACACTTGGTATTTGTTCATCACAAGTAGAGAACGACACAGATGATGCAACATCTTGAAGTAACTAAAATTCTAGAGCTGAGGCAGGATTTGAAACAATATTTTATGGCTTCTAGTGTTGCTTTTGTCACTTACACCCCAAGGCATCTAATGTATACTGAGAAGGGAAATTGTCTGTGCTAGAGCTTGCCCTCAGAAGTCTCTGAAGGAAGAAGAAGGTAAGTGTGAGGTGTATGTGTTGTTCTGCTAGTAACAGCTCACTGCAGGCTTCTGAATTTCGTCAGGATGGGGGATCCCAGTCTAGGATACATCTTTGCGTAGGGCTCCTGGTGGAGATCCTGCTGTACAGCCACTCATAGCAAATTATTTGATGTCTCTGTCTCCAAGTAGCTTGGCTTGTTCTTGCTGTATTTGCAGCCACCTCCTGCTAATAGGGGAAGCTGATATTTTTGGCTGAAAAGTTTGGGCACCACTGAACTGAGCAGTCACAGAAAAGTGGAGTTATTTTCTCATGCAGTCACTGCTGTTATTGCAAGATTGTGTGTTAATCAACACAATGTAGGGAATTGCGTAACTAACGTCTAAAGCTATCACTTTCTTTAGACAACCAGGCTCACTGGTGTCATCTGTAGAGCAGATACTTTAAAAAAATCCTTCTGGGATCATCACTTGTAAATAGCTTCTCTTTCCCTTGAAGGTGGTATCTGTGACTGGCATTAGTGGTATAATTCAAAGTTCCGTATTAATGTGGAGCTTCTGCAGTGAAATAAATGTTCCTGAAAGGTCAAATTGAATGTATGCAGTCAGGGCTGGCCCTGTTCCCAGATCTTATGAGTGAAAACATAATATTGGGCTTGTAAAATCATATCCTTTCTCTTTTAGGGGAAAGTAGCTCTTTTAGCATACTTCCTTTAGAATTTGGAACTGCTTGTGTAATCTGGTGTGAAAAATGAGATACTTAGCTGTTCTGTTTCCCTGGGTAAAAGATTGTCTTCTGTGTGGTCCTTATTTCAGATGATTGCTTCTTTTGTGTGGCATCCTGAATGCCATTATAACACTTTGGCATGACTAAGAGTACCCGTATCCGTGGCTGACAGCGAAATTCTTCCCATCCAAACCCATGCTTGGGTGTCCCCTTGATACCTAAGTCTTGGGCTTCCAGCAGCAGCAAAGGAGAACAAAAACCCCAGCAAATACATTGGGGAAAAATTAATGCATTTTACTGCAGCTTGAGTAGTTTCTCAATTGAGAAATGTTGGTAGTTTCTGTAGGAGTTCCACAGCGTAAGGCAAAGCTGAAGGGGTTTATAATGCTAGAGTTCTAAGTGAAATATATGTATTTTACCTGTGTTTGTTCTGCTTATTATTTTCTAAAGTTTACCTTTTTTTCCTCCCCCAAGACCTTGCATGAGAAATCTCAAAAATCATAATGTGGTTGTCAGTGGGAACTGAAGTTTTCATTTAGCTATTCTAGAGTTGCTGGCATGTTTTAACTACTTTTCCCTTCCTATTATAACGTCTGATGTAAATACTCATTAAAGAACCTACTTACAATCTGGGTTTGAGCATTTAATCACATACAAACCACCTGAATTACACATTGAGTCAATAACCAGTTTCTAAAATAAAAAAATAGCTACCTATAAAATCAAGCTGTGGCACCAGTATGAAGAGAACAGTCCTTATGCCTTGAGGATTCTACCATGCCTGGCAGAGTCATTAATCAAACATAACTCCTTATTTTCTTGATAAAAATAAACCTGTTGAGGTAATATGTCTGTCTGAAGTTGGATGTTTGCAAACAGTCTTCGTAGGTTTTGTTTTTACATGCTTTGACAGTGGATTGTTCTGGACTGTTACAGCAAGCCAGAGCACAGTTCAAGATGTGACTCAAAGGGTGAGATCATAAATCACAGATGGGTTTAGGTTGGAAAGGGCTTCAGAGATCATCTAGTTCCAACACCTCTCACCAGACCAGGTTGCCCAGAGCCCCATCCTACCTGGCCTTGAACACTTCCAGGGATCAAGCAGCCACAACCTCCCTGGGCAACCTGTTCCTCAGCACCCTCACAGGGAGGCATTTCTTCCTAAGATCTAATCTAAATCTCCGCTCTTTTAGCTTGAAACCATCTCCCTTTTCCTATCAGTAGGTACATACATAGATACACACAAACGTATCATTAGGGGTTGAAAGGGACCTCTAGGGACCATCAAGTCTAAGTCTCTTACTTGAGCAGGATCATAAAACCTAAAACAGGTTACACAGAAATGCATCAAGACTGGTCTTAAAAGTCTCCAGAGAAGCAGACTGCACATTCTCCCTTGTAAAAAGTCCCTCTTCATTTTTCCTGTGGCCTCTTTGGGTACTGAAAGGCTGTTGTAAGTTCCCCTCAGACCATTCACTCCTCCAGGCTAAGCAGACAATTCCCTCAGCTTGTGCTCCAGCCCTCTGATCATGTTGTGGTGTGCTCTCGACATGCTCCAACAGTTCCATGTCCATGACACAAAGCTAGGAGGTAGCATTTCTTGTTTTCTAGATGGGAAGTGGTGATACACTTTTAGTTGGAAGATAGAAACTTGTGTGCTTGTGCAAAGATATTAATCCAACAAGCTGAATGGAGTGTTGTGGTATGACCATGCATCCTGGTGCTGGTGTTTCCAGACTATCTTGGGATCCTGTTCTACTTCAACAAAATGCAAACCATGCCAGAATGTTTCAGTATTTTTTATTTATTACCACTTGTACTAAAAGCCAAATGGTTGGTTTCCTCTTTCTCTCTGTCCTTCTTTTTGGAAGCAGAGTTTTTCCTTTTCTATTTGATATCACAAGGGAAGAATAGGAGTTCAAGAAATGCAAATCTCAGTCAATTGAGGTAGACGCTTGCTGTGCCTTTGATTTTTGTTTTAGTGAGGTTGGAACTGCTGTTGAGCCTTGGATGAATTCCGTCTAGCGCTCAGGTTCATGAATTTTAGTATTGCATTGAGCAGAAACAATGTTATATGTGAAATGTCATCATTGTGACCATGAGCCTTGGACAAATAATGCAGTTTTTCAGCTGAAGTAATGAAGACCTTGGTGATGCCAGTGATGACACTTTAAATATTAGGTTAAATATCAGGAATTGTGTCTTTCTAGAGCTAACAAAATTCTCTGAAACATATATGCTGTTGTCTGGAGGAGGATATGCAGACCAGAAGGTATGCAAGTATTGGATTTAAAGGTAATTTGTGTTAACTGCTGATCTAACACTGCTAATAATTCAGAATTTATGTATATGCTGGCATATGGGAAAAGCTAATTAACCACTCGTTCCGAATGGTGCATAATAGGATGTGGTAAGTTATAGGCAAATGCTTTAGGAACCCATCAGATGCTTCTAAACAGGAGACATGATTCAGGGTTTTTTTTGGATTTGGGCTTTTGTATAGTTTGATGCTGCCGTGCTGTGTAGGATCAGCCATGTGCAGCGTCAAGCTACCTGTGTACAAATCTTCTGCAACAAATCCCTTTCCAACTTGAACTATGCAGCTCAGCGAGTGTGAGCGAGTCAGGTCTCTGTATGAGGTGAGATTAGAAATGGACTGTGGCACTGTCAGCTCTGTCTGGAAAACCACTAGAGGCTGGAAAGCTGAAAGTCGACGGTGGGAATGTGGATAAAGCCTGGAACCTCCCAAAATGCCACTTTGTTAGAATTGAGATTGCTTCGACCATCAGTCGTAGGCAATGTCTGATTCTGAATCCCAAAGTAGACTTATGAGTGAAAAGATTTATATAAAATTTTAAAGCATTTACATGTTATTTTATGCTTAAACACATCAATAGGTACCACATTTGAGAGGGAGTTAGCGAGTGTGTAAATGCTCGATAAATAAGGCAGTGCTCCTTCTTGTGTAACAATGAAAGGCACAGAAATGTGGAATTACCTCATGCATTAGCAGGCTTCATACAGTTCTGTGTTTGTAATAAAACTTACCCGTTTGTTTTGTTTTTCTGTTGTGAATGTGCAAATCAGTCTGAGAGCCAGACTGATCTTTTGAATTTCATGAAGAACTATGCATGCTTTTCTTTTTCTACTTACAAGGAATAACCTGAATTTCCTGTGTAATTTTAAAGTGCACCTACTTTATTATGTTTGAGATAAGAAAATAAAAAGAAATAAGTCTTAATAAAACAGCAGTCCTTCAGCCATAGAAATACATTTGTGTTATCTCACAGGAAGATAAACTCCTTATTTATTATATAACTGTAGATTTTAACATGTTTTTAGTTCTGATTTTAAGCTTCAGTTTACAACAACAGCAGAAAATTATACAGTGGTACCTGAGCCAGTCTAAACTCTGAGATGTGTCTGTAGTTGGGCAGCAGATAAGGATAAGCTGTGAAAAGGAGTAAATACAGCCATGGGAAACAGGAGTGACAAAGGAGACAATTTATGCAATTCAAGCAGGACTGTGTGAGGGTGTTTTAGAGAGGTCGGTCAACTGTGTGCAAAGCTCCTCCTGAAAATGTTATATCTGAATTGAGTAAGTTCATTCTAACAGAACCAGAAGTAGTTGGGTCCTTACAGGTTATAGCTTTTCGCTGACAAGGATGAGTTGTGCTGCTTTTTGTTCCTCTTACTTGCTAGTAAAATGACACAGGTTATTTTAAAGGATTCTAAGAGAACAGAAGGGTGGTTGATAGGTAGTGATGTCTGAATGAAAGCAGGAGACAACAGCGATGGTTAGGACTTTGACTGGCTCATGAACGTTTCAGAATTTGTCATCCTTGCCCTTTCCTAGGCTCTTGTCTCACTGATGACAGAATTAACTCCACAAAATAGTCTTTTGATTTTGTGCTTTCTTCTCAAGCATGAACCCTGTGTTTCTACAAGAAACATGTAGCATGAAGAAAATACTAGTGAAATTTGTGGCTCCAAGTCTGAGGAGAAATGTATAGAAACTGCAAAAAGTGACAGCGAAACGTTAATGAAGATGAACGCTCAAGGGCTGTTTTGTTCCCGTTAGGTCACCATATTCTCAGAGGCAATGCTCCTTTTATCCTGAGTACAGATGAGAGGAAAGACTAGGACATGTCATAAATTATGCCAGCTTGCCTAAAGAAGTGCTATCAACATGCCTGATAATGTGAGATGCTTACCACAATGGCATTATTTGATGCTCTTGTACTCAGGCTTTGAGTGTTTGTTGCATTTCAGTGGCAACGGCAATCAAATATTAGGCTTCTCCTTTTTGTAATGTTTAGGTTTTTTATTATTGTTTTGGTAAGCCAAATAATGAGTTGTCAAACTCAGTTTAAAATGATACATCTGTATGTATTTGTCAATACTGCACATGGATGTAGTTGTGTGATGTTCGTGAAAAAAGCCTCTGGTCCCTAAATGTAATTTCCAGTATTCTAATGTTTAGCAATTGCATCCTTAAACAACCTCATGGAGTTCACAGAATCACACAACGTTAGGGATTAGAAGGGACCTTGAAAGATCTTCTAGTCCAATCCCCCTGCCAGAGCAGGACCATCTAGAACAAGTGGAGTTCTAGGTTTCAAACCTATAACATAACTTGAATTTTACATACGTTAATAATTTAAATTATCAGTTTGATTAAATATGCTTTTTGTTGTGATGTGTTTTGCTTTTGCAAAGTTCACATAACTAGAATGTTCTTTAGTTAGTATTTTAATTTATTTGCTTGCTTGCAATAAACTAATGAAATTACCTAGAACTAATTTTTGCTCCCAAAATTGCATCGGTGGTTACCAGTCCTTGCTCAAAACTCTCCTTATGATGCCGAAGACATGATGATGTCCCCAAATTCATATCTCACTCTTACACAGCAAGGAGTTTCAAAGTGATGGATGGCTAAATAATTCAAATTAATAATGAATTTCTAGGGAAGGCTGAAGAGTTGGTTCTGACAGAACATTATACAGAACAAAGTGGATAAGAACCAGTAAATAAATGGTGCTGCTGGTCTTGGAAATCTTTAATGTCATAAACACTGTCACTAGAGATATCTTAAGGGAAAGATAACAAAAAGGATAAATAAAACTAGATGGAAGGACTTGACTTAATTGTGGTTTTTCTGGCATTTAGACTATAGTCCTTGTATAAGAAAGCTGGGGCTGGTAGGTTATCTGGGCATTGCACAAGCTGTTTTTTCTTCAAGCAGTTAAACATGTAAATGCTTTAAGAGAATGACAGAAAATAGAAACAGGAAAGCTGGGGATAATTTGATAGATTTTTATAATATGACCTCATAGATTATTATAATTTCTCCCCCACTGTGAGAGTTGGAGAATGTTTCCTTTGTGCTGGAAAAATTAGAACAGTAATTGTTTATGTTTTTATAGTGTATTTTGCTGGGAGAGCTTTTAGAGTTAAATTGTAGAATAAAATGGCACATACTTTTGAAATAGATTATTAAAGAGGGTTCAGGGGCAGAGTTAATTTTATAATAATTCTGTATTTGAAGAAAAACAACATCTTTTACACTGATGTAATAGTAGATAGCAAAAACAATCGCAAGAGTCGTCCAGGAATGAAGCAGGGTGTATAATTTTGATTTTTCACATTATGGAATCACAGAGTGGCTTAGGGTGAAGGGATCTTTAAAGCTCATTGAGTCCAACATCTGCAACTAGAGTGGGTTGCTCAGAGCCCCGAGGTCCTACCTGACCTGGAATGGTTGGCAGGGATGGGGCTTCTCCCACCTCTCTGAGCAACCTGGGCCAGTGTTTTTACATAAAAAGTTTCTTCATTGTATCTAATCTGAGTCTTCCCTCTTTTAGTTTAAACTCTTCACCCCTTGCCCGGTCAAAAAAGCAACTGCTAAAAAGTCCTTTCCCATCTTTCATGTAGAGCCATTCAAGCCCTTGAAGGGCTGCACTAGGGTCTCCCACCAGCTTCTCTTCTCCAGCTGAACCCTTCCAACTCTCGCAGCCTGGCCTCACAGCAGGAAGTCCCACTCTCAGAGCAGCATTTCTGGGGCCTCCTCTGGCCCCACTGTAATGTGCTGAAGAGTCCAGAGCTGGACTCAGCCCTGCATGGGAGCCTTACCAGAGCAGAGTGAGGGAGCACAATCCCCCTCTGAGCTGCTGCCCTCGCTGCTGGACACACAGCCCAGGACATGAGGGCCTTCTGGGCTGTTGACAGCTCCTGTCCAACCTTTCACCCACTTGGGCAACTCAAAAATCAAAAGGAAATCATTTTCCTAGTAGTATCTTGTTTCAAGAGTTAGGCCTTATTATATTTTAAAAAAATAATTGCTGGTATGAATGCTTGAGTTCTTTTCTGTGATCTAAGAAGCTAATTAAATGCTATTAAATGGAATCCTATTTCTTGAAATGAGTTTCCCTTTCTTTTGAATTTTCTCATTAGCTACTCTCTTACCGTTAAATAATTGTGCAAGTTCATCATGGATTAAATTAGTATATAGAATTTAAACCTATGTTGCTTTTTTTGAGAATGTGTGAGCTATTGAGGTTCCCTAGCTGGGACTAGAGTAGGGGGGAAAAGCGAGTATTTGATTGAATATGACGCTTTAATGTGAAACAAAAATGATAGTAAGGAGCTCATCAGCCCAAGAGACTAAAGAAATTTTCTTTATATTTCACCACTGAAGTGATTCAATGGGGAAGGGAGGTGATGTTTGTTACCTCTGTGGGCAAGAAAAAGAAATTCTTCCTGATAAATACTTCATGTATTGATTACATGGTGTCTCTGATATGTTTCCTAACAGGTTTGGAACTGATTGCCCACAGAGTGTTATCCAGACCTCTGTCTTAACTCCTAGTGGTGTGAGGCACTTTATATAAAAGCAGATACTTTATATGCTGCCTTTAGACACTGAAGAAGAAAGTGTCACCATCAGTTCGTGGTGCATGTCATTCTCAGTAGCAATTCCTCACTTCCAGGAACATTGCAGATCTGTGGTAGGAAGTCTTTTCCTTAATTGCCAGTGTGCTAAACTGAATGACTCCTCTATGCACTTCTTTTAGTAAATGGAGCTGATGATGGCTGAAAGGCAAATCTGAGCTGTCATTTCTGTGTTTACCTTCACTATCCACTGGGTTACTTGATTCCTAATCTGCCTTATGGCAAAGCTGTTCCTGCGCTTTAATGGCTTGGCACCGTGTCCCCCGGTTATTTTGTCACACAAGAAGAACATGGTTGCATGGTGGCATTGGGTTGAAGGTTGGAGTTTATCAGCTTGGAGGTCTTTTCCAACCTTAATGATTCTGTGATTCTATAAGAGGAAATGGAGTAGATTTATTTTGCTTCAAAGAGTTGTCCCAATCTCTTATTGTTTGCTGAGCTACTCTCCAAGCCTCAACCTGCAGCTCAAGGGCTTCAACTCAATCTGTTAAAGGTTTTGGGGGTTTTCTTTGGTCTATTTTGTGCTTTGTCTCCCTCACCCCTTACTTTCATTCTCATGAATTTATTTATAGGCTGATACAAACTTCTGGCATCTGTAGTAGGAAAAAAAATTCAAACCCTTTGCTGATAGCACACAGTTTTTATTCTTCACACTTTCTTTTGCTTTTACTCAGAAAAAGACAAAAGCAAAAGGTTACTTCACTTTATCCATGATACTTCGGCTTCTGTTGGCTGTGTAGCCTTCGTAATAAGGGAGATTTTTAATCTCTGTAGTTGTTCCATTAAGTCCTTGCCTTCTATTTCTTGGTTCTTCAATAGTCTTTGTAGAAGATGTATGGCCAAATAGTATTAGTGATACAGATTTATAATGGCATGATGATGTTTTCCATTTTGTTCTCCTTTCCTTTCAGAGTAATTCTTCATTTCTGGTTGCTTTTCAGTCATTTACATAAAGCTATTACAAATCCCAGATTGCATTCCTGGTTGTTAATAACCAATTCAGAGTTCATCATTATGTGTGTAATCAGGACCCTGGGGTTTTTTTTCTTGTTTTTTATGACTTACCATTTATCAAAATTAAACTTCATCTATCTTTTTCATAGCCATTTTTGGAAAATCAATTCTGCTCTGTCGTTCTTGTTTGGTTGGAAGAAAGTTAAAAAAAGGAAGAAACAGCAAACAGGAGGGAGAAGGGGCACAAGAAAGTAAAGAAAAATAATGAAGCTTGGGCTATCTGTAGTTTGTTTGAATTGTGGTGGAGCAGGAAGGCAGTGTGAGATACAGAGGTCTGGAACCTGTAGCATTACCAGTATGATGCCTTCTTAGGAAGCATTGAGTAGACACCCTAGAAGATAGAAATGTTGGAAATGGACTGTTTTAGGCTATCAAAGATACAGTCAAATATGTGGCTACTCAACAAGCCTCTACAAAGTGCTAGACCTGAGAGTAAGACCAAAGGAAAAGATCTGCCCTGGAAGGACACAGTAAAAAGGAGATACAATAGTCCATGAATCTCTTTCATTTTGATTCTCTCTTTCTGATTTTTCTTTATTGTAATGGTCAAGCTGTGTTCTAATACAATCTAGTTTGACTAATGCAAAGCCCTTGTAGTATTTTTGCTTTGCTTAATTGAAAGAAAAGCTTCGAGTAGATCTGGCTCAAAGCAGTGGTTGATGTAGGGCCCAATTACAGTTACTGCTGTGGATTTGAGAGCTTCTCTCAGTCTGTTAGGAATCGCAGATGTAGTCTAGACTGGCCACTAATTTTTTTTGAACTGTCTTGTGTTCATTTGTGGGCATATCATAGATATCAATGGCTAACTTGAATAAAAGATTATTTTCCTGCTGATATCTATAATAATGCCTGTGTTAGTTTTACCTAGTGCAGATAACATGTCCATGTTTGTGGCAGTTGACTGATAAAAGCTACAAAATGGCAAATTTGTTTTAATGTGGTTCATTGGTTAAGGTTTTTCTCTGTCTTTCAAATATTGATTAGTAAGACATGTCTGAGGAAATAATTGTTTTTAAAAATATGCTTTTAGACCTTATTGAAAGACCATTTTTGTTTGTTGATGACACAAAGCTGAGGGGAGCGGCTGACATACCAGAAGGCTCTGCTGATGTCCACAGTGACCTGGACAGGCTGAACAGTTGGGCAGAAAGGAAACCTAATGACATTCAACAAGAACAAACAAGGTCCTGCACCTTGGAGGAGCAAACCCATGCATTGATACAGGTTTTAGGGGTAGACCTATCGGAGAGTAGAGTCCTGGTAGACAGTAAGTTGACTGTAAGCCAGCAGTGTGCCCTTGTTGCGAAGAAGACCAGTAGAATCTGAGATGCATTGAGAGGAGTGTGGCCAGTAGATCAAGATCCCCTGCTCTCTGCCCTGATGAAGCCATATATGGAATGCTGTGTCCAGTTCTGGGCTCACTGTTCAAGATAGGCTGGGAATTACTAGACAGAGTTCAGAGGGGGACTATCAAGATGACTAGGGGCCTGGACCGTCTCCCTTACTAGGGAAGGTTGATAGATCTGGGACAGTTTAGCCTGGAGAAGACTGAGAGGAGAACTTACCCATGTTTGTAAATACCTGAAGGGTGACCTGTAGGGAGAATGGTGCCAGATTGTTTTCAGTGGTGTCTAGTAACAGGACAAGGAGCAATGGGCAGAAGTCAGAAGACAAGAATTTTCATTTAAAAATAAGGAAAAAACTTCTTTCCTCACAGGTGACACAGGTAGAGGCTCTGCAGAGAGACTGTTGAGTTTCCTTCTCTGAAGGTATTCAAAACCCACTTGGATGCAACCCTGTCCAATGTGCTTTAGGTAATCCTGCTTTAGAAGGGGATGAGACTAGATGGTCTCCAGAGGTCCCTTTCAACTCCAATAGTTCTGTGATTCCATTCTGTGGGTGCTGCATGTAATGTTGACTTGGACACCAAATTAATGTTGAGGACAACACAATTACATTTCAGACAAAAAGGAATGAATAAGACATGAAATATATGAATTGGGAAACAATAGCAGTAGTAGACCCTCATTTGTCCTTGGGATGATTGTTTCCTTCATGGATGAGGTGGTAAAAAGCTCTAAGTACCACGCAGAAAGCAAAAACTATGGACTGATGATAATATATTAGGTATCATGTAGCCCACCAGAGTATTAATGAAATTGCTGGGTAGTCGAGAAGCAGCCACATCCAGTCTGCTCTCAGACATTAGAAAGCTGGAGCTGTAGTGATAAGAATTATTAAAAAGAAGATAATGTGGCACAGTGGAATTATGTGAAGACAAATAGGGAATTTAAAGAGTGGGATGTAAACATGGAGTAAAAACCAACTGAGTAACAGCAAAATAGCCACAAGGGATGAGCTTACAGAGCTTGGTACATGACAGCAGAACAAGTGATAGGAAGGATGCTGTGAATTAGTGAGAGCTGTAGAACCACCTATTGACTGAATGTTTGGATACAGTACACAAACCAGCTTGGGCTTAAAGGAGGAACATACCACCATCAGGGGCAAATGGTGATACTAGATATTTTCTCTGTCTGTGCAACGATGAGAAATGATAATGACGACACTGCTGTTGAATTGCCTTCTTCATTTTCTGCAATTCTGTTGTGAAGATCCTAATAAAATCCAAGAACATTTGTGTAGTCATTGTGGTGGCTGGAAACACATAATGAGGTTATTAAAAACATGGGGGTGAACCAAATAAAATAAATCTGTAATCTTGAAAACTGACTTCATTCATAGTGAGATACAAAGGAGGGAACTTCAAAATGGTACTGTGGTTAGGAAAGTACCTACAGTGATAGTAACTTTTAATGCTGCTGCTCTGTATGTACAACAGATAGCAGCTGTTGCTGTAAAGTAATCCTTTTAGTCAAAGCTGCAGAAACATTGCTATGGACAAATAAACCGTGACACTCTTCACATGAAATATAAATATGTGAAATATATAATAGATCAAATTCCGTAAAATATAGAAAAAGTATTTTATGGGTAGTTTTAAAGAAGCAGTGAATCGTACCAGTCAGTGCCAGTGGCTTTCCCACAACATGAATTATGTTGCCATGGAGTATAAATCTCTAGATGTCACTGGTGTGTCTGACCTGCACTGGCACATTTGTAATTAACGGAAATTCTTGGATCTAGATGTTTCTTATCTTAATGGAAAGTAGTGCTGTAGATTGTATACAGTGTTCACTGCTAGAGTTCAGGGGTTGTGGAATTCGGTACGATAAAAGCTGAACTTAGTGCTGAAGCGTGTGAATTGGCTTCTCTGGAAACCTTGTTATGTGTCTGGTACCATTAAATGACCTTCAAAGTGCTATAGAGAACTCTCTGAAGAGAAGCCAGATCTCATCCTTTGATTTGTTTTGTCAGGTTTTATTTTAATGTTTTGTGATGCATTTGAAGCCAAGGAGAGAGATGCTCCAGGTGAAGAGCAGAATTAGTTGTATATTTTGATTAAACCAAGAAGTATCATAAATTCTGTAGCCAACAGCAGTAGGGAAGTGATCACCCCTCTGTACTCACGAGTGGTGAGGCCCACACAACTGGGTTCAGTTTTGGCACCTCAATACAAGAAACACATTTAAGGGCTGGAGTGGGTCCTAAGAAGGGCAGCAAGGTCGGTGAAGGGTCTGGAGAACAAACTTTGTGAGGAGGCTCACAAGCTGAGGGTGCTGGGCCTAGTTAGTCTGGAGGAAAGGAGGCTGAGGGGAGATCTTGCTATCTACAGCTACCTGAAAGGAGGTTGTAGAGAGGTGATGCTTGGTCTCTTCTCATCAGGTTAGTCAAGCACGACTTTCCTTATGGCCTTTTATGAGGGCATGATGGCAGAGTGGTGGATGTGGTCTATCTTGACTTGAGTAAGGCATTGACACAGTCTCTCACAGCATCCTTGCAGCCAAACTGAGGCAGTGTGGTCTAGATGATAGGATAGTGGGGTGGATGGTGAACTGGCTCCAGGATAGAAGCCAGAGAGTAGTGGTCAATGGGACAGAGTCTGGTGGGAGGCCTTTATCTAGTGGAGTGCCTCAGAGGTTGGTGCTGTCGTGTTCAATCTATTCATTGATGACTGGGATGAGGGATTAGGGTGCACTGTCAGCAAGTTTGCTGACGACACAAAGCTGGGTGGTGTCGCTAACACCCCTGCAGACTGTGCTGCCATTCAGCGAGACCTGGACAGGCTGGACTGCTGGGCAGGAAGAAATGTAATGAAGTATAACAAGGGTAAGTGTAGAGTCTTGCATCTGGGCAAGAACAACCCCAGGTACCAGTATAGGTTGAGGACTGACCTGTTGGAGAGCAGTGTGGGAGAAGAGGACCTGGGAGTCCTTGTGGACAGCAGGATGACTATGAGCTAGCAGTGTGCTCTTGTGGCCAAGAGGGCCAACAGCATCCTGGGGTGGATCAGAAGTGGGATGGTTAGCAGACCAAGAGAGGTTCTTCTCTCCCTCTTCTGTGCCCTGGTGAGACTACATCTGGAGTATTGTGTCCAGTTCTGGACCCCTCAGTTCTGAAAAGTTTTACTAGCGAGTGAGGAATGTTTTAAACCTTTATAAAGAAACAGCAGATTTAATGGAGATTAGAGGATAAATTTGTCTTAAGAATGTTAGGATTTTGTCAGCAGCAATTACGAACAGATTGACCAATGCAGATACCAGCAACAAGACAATGTGTGCATCTGGAAGTTGGTGAGAAGGCTAAGAAAGGCTATTAATGGCCCTTAATATTAATTGCTGAGAATGATGTCAACTCGGCTTCCACAGGGCTTTGTTTAAGAAAACTCACCCTTTTTAATTATGGAGTTGGAAAATGGATCATCTCCTCCTTCATAGTATGGACCTGTGTAGACAAGGGCAAAGGGAGACTGTTGTCATCCAGCGTGAGACAGTGACATTGTACAAGATTTGGGATAGTTGTACCTGTAGTTCATTGAACTAAAATATTCTGTTCAATGCAGGAAAATGGTGTTGTAAGAGCAAAAACCTCTTAATTATAAGAATTAATTAAATAATGAATAGTTAGATAATTTGAAGCTTAATGAAGGAGAAAGATGCATAGAGATAGTACTGTTGTTATAGTGAAACTAGCAGAGCAAGACTCTCCTTAAAAAGCCAACCAAATCAAAAAAGTGCAAAATGCCCCTAAAGCTTTGTCTGACCACAGGAAGAAATGCTAATTGTTTCATCTGAAGGCAGCAACGGTTGATCTTGTGGAATAAAGGGCTCTTTTTCAGAGCTATGAAGACAAGCTGCAGGGAAATACAGAGGTAAGGTTAATTGTAGTTTTTGAGTAGAAAGAATTGTAAATAGGCGCCTTCAGTGTAAGGATGACCGCTGCATGCAGAAGGAGAAGCGTGAAGTCATGGTTAGAGCCAAGTTCAAGACAGTTTTTTTTTCTTTGAAGAACTGTTGGAATTTGACATACAAATTCTGTGTTGCAAAGGGAGTGGACTGCATCAGTTTAAACTAAAGGTGCTTAATACTTCTCTACTCTCGTTAAACATAATTTTAATACAGTGAATAAAAATAAGAAGAGGTTAAACAGATTTATGGGACAAAATTTGTTGGGGCTTTCTTCTGCTAGTCATGAGACTTTTTAAAGTTCTGTCCGTACTAAATAGAAGGTAAATTGTGCATATCTACAATAAGCTAAATGCCCTATACAGGAATTACTTTGCAATATGTAGTCATTTGGGGTGGGGGAGCGTATAGGATCTGCACCAAAGACCTGTTTTTCAAATCATTTGGTGTTCCTGGGCTTGCAATATGACCCTGTGTGAACTGTCATCGCAGCAGCAGTGAGCTTAGAGGCTTTGATCATGTCAAGAACTCTATGAGAAGACTTTTATAAGGAGCTACTGAAGAGCTCTGTGAACACAGTGATTTGTGGAAAAATCTTCAATTGTACAGAAGTGACTTGGCAATCCTTTGCTTGGGCTTGAACTCCCTTTTATGGGGCAGTCCTTAAAATATTCCATTTCACTGAGTAGTTTAGAAAACTCTCCTACCTTGACTGTAAAATCTATTCAGAGGAAAAGAAATAAAGCATGTTCTTATGAATAATGCAAGGTAAATTATTTGAGAATAGGAATTTTATGTATGGCTGTTTGAAGGCTGTTTAGGCATTTGCATTGCTCACTTGTCTTGGAATAAATTACCTTCAACATCAAGGGAAATTACTCCTAATGTTTGTTAGAGCCAACAAACGTGAACCTCACCATATTTTTCCATCCTTCCTACTGATAGCATTCCTCAAATCACCAGGGTACTCATGCAGAACCAACCATTAGGTTTTTAGGTGTTTCAAGACCTGGGAATTGTATTGAATGTCCTTCTAGCGCAAGGATCTACTAAACAGTAAACTCCACCAGAGAGTTTAATTCAGAGTGTAACTTCCTCTTCCAACGTCCACAGATTGCCTTCAGATTCATGTTACGGTTTGTCTGCACCTTCTGAAGTGGCTCTCTCAGGGTCTGAGTGCAGCCTAGAGGTGTGCTGTGCAAAATGGGATGTACATTTGGATCACCACTGTGGTACCATGTGTCCTCGGGATCCATTTTTGAGAAAGAAGGACCAAACAGTCAATCCATTCCTGTAGATGATAGAATCATAGTATGGTTTGTTTTTTTGGGAACTTCAAAACTCATCTAGCCCAGCTCTCCCTGTAGTGGACAGGGACCATCTTCAACTACAGCAGATTACTCAGAGCTCTGTTGAACCTGACATGGAGCATTTCCAGTGATGGGGCAGCTACTATCTGTCTGGGCAATCTTGGGCAGAGTTTCGCCACCCTCATTATGAAAAATTCCTTGCTACTGTCCACTGTGAATCTTCCTTCTTTTAGTTTAAACCCCTCAGCCCTTGACCTGTCACAACAGCCCCTGCTGAAAGGTCCTTTCCCATCTTTCTTATTGTCCCTTTTAAGCACTTACCTTATCTGCACTGGTATCTGCATTGGTCGATCTGTTCATAAGTCTTCCCAGATGTTGATCAAACATTTTACTTTAAAGTAAAATTATTTTTCTCAGACGTGTAGTAGATAAACCAAATTTGGACATTTCCTGCTGCTAGGCTTTGCACAGCTTTTTGAAGCACATTGTCACTGCTTTGAGTGAAAACAGAAGAGGAAGCAGATCTTGCAGGTGGGTGTAGGTGGAATCTTTCTGGTGCTCTGACCCTTACAGTGCAGTTTGCACCTTTCCTGTGAGTTTTTTTGTGACCTTTTTGATTTCTGAACGTAATTTGCCCTTTCTGCTCAGTCAGGTCTTGGTGTAGGCAGTTGCTTCCAAGACTGGGCTGGTTAATGTGACTGCAAAGTGTGAATTACTCAGCCACTGCCTTTTTATAGCTTTCCTGTTTGTGTGTCAGGGCACTCCATGATCCCCATCCCACTGGCTTTGTTACCAAGGTAATCCATCCCTTGTCAAGGCCTTTTTCCTCCTTACTTGATGGTTTATTGGTCAAAAGTCTGGGTTTGCACAGTGGGCAATGTGGAGGTGGAGGGTTAGTATGAGGGGAGAGGGTAGTGAGTCCAAAAGGAAGTTGAATGCTTAGAAAAGCCCAAGTTAAAAATTCTCTGTGTGGTTAAACTTGGCTGTGGGGTCTATAGGTTTATTTTGCCTTATTTTTTCCTGCCTAAGCTATGAGAAAGAAGGGAGAAGAATCACATTTATGAAACAAAATCAATATGGAAAAAAACCTGTTCAAACACGAGATTCATCCAAACTATCCTGATCTTCTCCTATGTTTTTTTGTCCTTCCTTTCTCTTTTATTTTAAGTGAGGTGATGGGAACTGCCTGTGTCAATTCTGATAATTTCAGCCAGATCTGTTGGAGGCTGTACTGGGCTGTCATTGTCTTGTGATAGATGCTTTTATGTGTAGAAAGCGATGTTCTCTGTTCCCATTACTCTTTTACTCCTCACTGGTAATCTCCTTTTAGCATTTTCCCTTTATCTTCCTTCCTTGAAATTGCTCTACACTTGTCCTTCTCTGTGTCCATCCATTTCTACTTGTGTTCTTGTGTTAGTGGAGACAGCAAATGGACAAGTGGTTTGAGAGAAGTGCTGGAAATGAGTCTGAGAGTTCTTGCAATGGCACTTTACACTGCTTAGGTCAGATCACAAGGTACCTCTGCATTGCTCAATATTGCAGATAGATAGGAAGTAGCAGCAGAATCTCAGCTCAGCATATTACTAGATACCATTCTAGTGCTGTGCTGGGCACATCAGACAAGTGGTGAGATTTCTAGGAGCATGTGCTGCAAGTATTTCTGATACCTCAGCTAGTTTGTCCTGTGCTCTGTATGAGGTAATTCAGAGCCATCTTTTGCATGTGTAGTGTCATGCTGTTACATTCTCTAGGCATACTCCTGTGAAGACAGGCTCAGGGATTTGGGATTGTTCAGCCTGGGGAAGTATCTGGCCTTAGAGCAGCTTTTCAGTACCTGAATAGGACAAGGGCCATGGTTTCAAGGTGAAAGGAGAGATTTAATTCATCTCTTTGAAAGAAATCCCTTGCTCTGCGGGTAGCAAAGCACTAGAACAGGTTGCTCAGGGAAGTTGTGGTTGCTCTATCCCTGGAAGTGTTCAAGGCCAGGCTGGATGGGGCAGCCTGGTCTGGTGAGAGGTGTCCCTGCCCATGGCGGAGGGTGGGAACTGGAAGATCTCTGAGGTCCCTTCCAACCGAAACCATTCTGTGATACCATCAAGCACAGAACCAAGTATTTTGATTTCAAGCTCCCAGTGAAGCATGTAGATGCATCTGTGAAGACAGAATTTTTCTGGATCTGTCTCAAGAGATTGTGTATCCTGCCGTAAGGAATCCCATATTTTTCGTACAACTCTGTCTTTGTGCTGAGAGGTGTTTGTTTTGACACGATTCTCAATCTAAGGATGCAAAACAAGAAAGCACATGCTGTCATTTAGTTTCTTAGTCATCTTAAGTGATTCTGTGTCCGTGCTGCTGAGGAAACAGTCCTGGCCTCCCCTTCACCTCTGCTGTCATATTCAGACTTTTGGTTTTTACTGGGATTTGAGGTCAGCCTGTCCATGTTCTTCATGGAATTCATAGCCCCGTTGCAAAGTGTAAAGGATAGAAGCACGCAGGAGAGAACTGGGCTCTCCACTGTAGAAGATCAAGCTGGTTTAAAGCGGGTGTGGAAGTGCTCTGTTACACTAGACGTGGGTACTGTAAGCCACAATGGTGACTCATGTGGGACAGTCATCTGGAAAGCACACTTTTTTTCCTGATAGTGCATGTATTTGGTCTGTTATGAATTTAATATTTAAAGATGACGGCTGAGTTTTTATTTTGCTTTTTTCTTCATCTCAACTTACTGAATGTCTACATTGCTGAAAGCCTTTCTTTCTCGCCAGTGAAGATCTTTCTTTGCCTTCCACTAGTGAGTATACTGTTGGAAGTGCAGACTTGTGCTGCCTCAATGGCCAGTCTAGTGTTGCCACCAGATTGGTTCTACAGAATTGCTATGAATTGGGGTGAATGGGCTTTGCTTTATCCAATATGAAATGTTTAGTGTCTGACTTTCACATAGTTATGGAATTGCTTAGGTTGGAAGAGTTCTTCAAGATGAAATCCAGCCATCAACCTAACTGTCCCAAGACCACCACTAAACCATGGTCCTAAGCTCCAGATCTCCAGGACTTTGAAACACATTCAGGGATGGTGATTCAATGCTCTCCCTGGGCAGCCTGTTCCAAGGCCTCATGACCTTTTCCAGGAAGAAGTTTTTCCTCCCAGCCACCCTAGACTTCCCCTGGTGCAACTTGAGACTATTTTGTCCTTTTTGAGAAGAGACTAAACCCCACCTCTCTCCAACCTCCTTTCAGGTAGTTGTAGACAGCAGGAACGTCTCTCCTCAGCCTCCTTTTCTCCATACTAACCAGCCTCAGCCCCCTCAGCTGCTCCTCACAAGGTTTGTTCTCTAGACCCTTCAACCTTATTGCCCTTCTTTTCACCTGTTCCAGGATCTCAGTGTCTTTCTTGTATTCAGGTGCCCAAAACTGAACCCAGTTCTCAAGGTGTAGCCTCACCAGTGCCATGTACAGGGGGACAGTCACTTCATTGCTTCTGCTGGCCACACTGTTTCATGTCCGTGGCATTTTTGTTTTGCAGTTGTGAACTGGCATAACAACTGAAGGGCTGTTGCAAGCTGGCAATATTTATATTTCTAAAAAATTATCCATTTGCTTCAGTTGACGTTGCTTTTGCTCATGTAGAGTTAAAGTATTTTTGCTGTTACATCTAAGTTGCAGCACAAAATTGAGCTGTGCCGTTGCTTGTGAGCAGCTCTTGACCACAGATATCTGTGTAAGTCCCAGGGAAAGTGGAGCTATTGTAGAGGAAAACAATACGAGTAGTGTGATAGACAAACAACAACTGTCAGATGAAGAATGTCTTTGTTTTTTCAAAGGTTCCAAAAAGTGAAATCATGGTGTGTGGACAGGTTGGTGATAGGGGATGGTTGTAGGTTTAGATATTGGGTGACTGTCGTGTTGATGAAGAATTCTGTTCCTGTGGAAATTGGCTCTAGTACAGAAATCTGCTCTAACGATTTGTTGACTAAATTAAATCCTTACTTTCTTTACAGATAGGCTCTGAAGACAGTCCGCCCAAACAAATGTTGACATTGAATGATACTTAGCAAATTGGGAGGAGATATTTCTGTATTGCTGTATGTAGGAAAACAAAAAAGGCTTAAAACGAGACAGACGTATTTTGGCACCTGCTCAAGGAAGAAAAAGCACAGTTAGGTGATGGAATTAGTCAAATGCATTACTGGAAAAATGTGGAGCTAGTTTCAGGATTAGAATTGCAATCACATGTGTGGCTGTTTAGCACTACTGTGTATTTTTTAAAAAAATATATGATTTATAGAATTATGTAAGACTTTTGTAATATATAATATTATATACATAACTTATATAGTTGTTATTTTTTGGGGAATATTGCTTATCTATTAATAAGATACTATTAAAGTAATAGAATCACAGAATCATTAGGGACTGGAAGGGACCCCAAAAGATCATCTGGTTCAATCCCCCTGCCACAGCAGGATCACTCCACTGGAGAAGTTATGGAATCAGAATCACTCAGAGTTGGAAGGGACCACATGATCATCCAGTTCCAACTCCCCCACCAGGCTGGGACACCCCACCCTAGATCTGTTCTCTCAGTACCCTTGGGTGTACCCCGTTGGGTCCCATGGACTTGAACACTTTCAGGTTCTTNACCTCCAGGGATGGGGCCCCAACCACCTTCCTGGGCAACCCATTCCAGGCTCTCACCACTCTCACGGTGAAGAACTTCCTCCTCACATCCACTCTAAATCTACCCATCTCCAGCTTTACTCCATTCCCCCTAGTCCTGTCGCTACCTGACGTTCTAAATAGTCCCTCCCCAACCTTTTTGTAGGCCCCCTTCAGATACTGGAAGGCCACAATAAGGTCACCTCAGAGCCTCCTCTTCTCCAGACCGAACAGCCCCAACTCTCTGTCTCTCCTCATAGGAGAGGTGCTCCAGCCCTCTGATCATCCTCATGGCCCTCCTCTGCTCCAGTACGTCCACATCCTTCTTATAATAAGGGCTCCAGAACTGGATGCAGTACTCCAGGTGGGGTCTCACCAGAGTGGAGTAGAGGGGGAGAATCACCTCAGTGTCTGCTCAGTGTCTACTCAGTGCCCATTCTCTGGTTTAGGAAGCTCATCGTAAAGATAGCAAAGAAGAAATATTCTATTTACACACATACACTTGGGCAGGTAGCTTCTTTTTTTAGTCTTTTGTCATTTAAAATTACTGTTGTGGCAGCAGCTGGAGAAAGGTTGAGGAAAGTGCACTAATTTGACTTAATCTGACTTTTTAATTTTATTTATTTGCCTTTGTGAGCAGATTTTCCTGCAAATGAAAAAAATTCTCACACAGTTTTAATAAGGCTTTTTCTCATATCTGTCTGTTTTTTATAGCTGAAAGAGCTGCTCACCTTTTCATACTGGATTTTGAAGGGTTTTTTATTTCATAGAAAATGTTGAAACTGAAGTGTTATTCTGATTGAAACAACTGATCCATCCGGGTTATCTTTTTTGTCACCTCTACGATCACCATCACTGGAATTAATTTGCTCCAGTAGACTTTGTACTAAGCAGTATATTCGAGTATATTCTGCTATAATGAGAGGTGTATGTTTGTGTTCGTGTGTGAATAGCAAGTGAGGTAAAACGTGCTTATTAAAAAGAAACTGGCTTATACACGTTTATAGCTCATAAATTATTGACTAGAATAATTGTCTATTTAAAACTTACTGCTTGAATACAGAGGCCCACTGGAGTAGGAACCATCTTTATATAGAAAGGTGACTGATTGTAAGAGACAATTAAACATTGTCCGTTGGAAAAACAGCACCTCCTACATTAACCGTGTTTACAGCAACTAGAAAGTGCCTCATAGTTTGCTTTAATCACATGTATGGGTGTTTCCAGCACTGTAAAAACATGAAGCCTAATGATTTCCTGCAGAGGAGTGGAAAGTGAATAATAGCAATTCTAGCACGGACTAGACAGTATTAGATAATTCTGGCACCAAATGTTTTCAAATGAGAAGAGGCTGAGGGCTGGTCCCACGTGCGATTTAAAATACATTGATTGGGGAGTTCTGATCCGCCTCTCCTTTCGAGCAACTATTTGAAGTTGTCTGCTAGTAACACAGTGACAGTCTTTTGGAGCCTGTGAATGAATTTTGCATAGACTTTCTAGCCTGTTAATTTTGAGTGATAGTAATTAGTCGAGACATTCTCCTGAATGAGGAACTAGAACTTCCTTAGTGTGCGCTAGATCATGTTGCCAAGTGCTGAATTGGTACCTTATTGGATTAAGCTTTATGAAGTGGTTTGTTATTCAGGGAGCAATAGCTGAACTTCTTTTGAATTTGTTTACTAAACTGGTTTTTGGTGGTATTTTTTTATGACAAAAATTACCTTGTCAGCTAAACCTTTTTCTGGAGAAATAGTTTAAAATATAAAGCAATTTAACACGTGAAACAATTTAAAACTTAACATGTTTTTAAACATTTGGGATATTATATGCAGAGGTCTTGACTTCGATCCCACACAGTGTTCCAATTGATTCTATTTGTTTGTCTTCCCTGCTAGAGTTTTGTGGTGGTCTTGGTATATAGAACTTTTAAGTATTTTATTTTAAGTTTAAAATAAAAAGAAAGATTTTTCTTTGGTTTTTTTTTTTCCCCACAGCACATATCGGGGACAGGTATGCTAATAGTTGCTAATAATATTCATGGATGGTGTGTCATTTTGTCTGTTCTAGGGAGTATGACTTCTGCAACGTCACCTATCATTTTGAAATGGGACCCCAAAAGCTTGGAAATCAGGACCCTCACAGTAGAGAGGCTGTTGGAACCACTTGTTACCCAGGCAAGTATCTTTTGGTTTGTTTTGTTCCTTCCTTTATCGTGATTCTATGTTGACTCATTTTCTGCAATTATCTTAATAGTCTTTAATGATAAAAATTTGAACAGGGATTTTTCATAATGTCTGTTGGAATCTATTGGAAAGCTCTGTTCAAACAAGTTTAAAAGTTCTTATCCTAAATAATTTATAGACTCAGAGTATGAGGGGGAAATATGGGAACAACAATTGACTCTGAATTGTGTTTGTCTTTGGAAAACAGTTTAGAAATTTATGAAGCAGGCAAATTAAAGACAGAGATGTGACTGAGCACATACCGTGGCAGACAGGTGCACATTAAAACCAAACAAGCCCAACCAACCAAATGAAGGAAACTATTAAAACCTGTTTCCTTTCATGCTGTGATCAATTAGGAGTGTGTGCTGAACTGCTTATCTTTCAACTGACTTAGATCTGCTAATAGGAGCTGGAACTTTTCTCCAATGATTGGAGAATGAACGGGAGAAAAGTGATGCCAGGCGATGTGTTCAATGCACGTAGCGTTACCAAGGTTCTTTCACTGTCAAATATACTTCTGGTGTATCTATGCATGTCACGTGTCCTGTGTCTGGCTGTGAGCGCACAGGCAGGAGATGTTTGTCCAGAGAAATATGGCAGCAAACATCCAACTTCTACTGAATGAACTAAATATTAACCCAGCAGAGTGCTCAGGTGGCCAAGCAGAAATCACGTGGCCGGTGGGAGCAGGGAAGTGCGTTGTCCCCCTGTTCTTGGTACTGGTGAGGCCACACCTTGAGTACTAGGTTCAGTTTTGGGCACCGCAATACAAAAAAGGCACTGAGGTGCTGGAGCAGGTACAAACAAGGGCAGCAAGGTTGGTGCAGGATCTGGAGAACAAACCCAGCTGAGGGTGCTGGGGCTAGTTAGTCTGGAGAAAAGGAGGCTGAGGGGACACCTTCTTGCTGTCTACAGGTACCTGAAATGAAGTTGGAAAGAAGTAATACTTGAGCTCTTCTAAAAAGGAAGAAGTGATAGGACAAGAGGAAATTACCTCAAGTTGCACCAGGGAACATTTAGGTTGGCTGGGAGGAAAAACTTATTCATGGAAAGGGCCATGAGTCCTTTGAACAGGCTGCTCATGGGGAAAGGGCTGAATCACCATCCCTGGACGTGTTTCAAAGTCATGAAGATCTGGAGCTTAGGGCCATGGTTTAGCAGTGGCCTTTGTGACAGTTGAGTTAATGGTTGGACTCAGTGATCTTAAAGATCTTTTCCAACCCAAGCGATTCTGTGATTCTGTCACCCTCAGTCTGATTTGCAGAGTCCATGGCCTCATGCCTTTCTTTCCTTGAGTTGCCATTTAGTAATGGGAAGCTGGTTACATAATATTATCCTATTAAGCTTCATGACTCTATTGCTTAGCTCTAATATATATAGAGAGCTATATTAGATTATAGAGCTATATCAAATTATATAGCTCTGTTATTTAAAATGCACTCACAAGTAGGTTTTCTTCTAGGAATGTTTATAATATTAAAAACCAAAGCCAGCTCACCCCATCTGTGCTCCCACCCGCTGCTATCAGTTTTCACAGAGTCACAGAACATTAGGGATTGGAAGGGACCTCGAAAGATCATCTAGTCCAATACCCCTGCCACAGCAGGATCATCAAGACCAAGTTGCATAGAAAGGTATTCAGGTGGGTCTTAAACGTCTCCAGAAAAGGAGACTCCACAGCCCACCCCGGGCAGCCTGTTCCAGTGCTCTGTCACCCTTACTATGAAGAAGTTCCTTCTGATATTTATACTGAACCTCCTATGTTCCAGCTTGTACCCATTGCCCCTTGTCCTATCACCAGATGACATTGAGAAGAGCCTGGCTGCATCCTCCTAACACCCACCCTTCACATATTTATAGACATTAATGAGGTCACCCCTCAGTCTCCTTTTTTCCAAGCTGAAGACACCCAGCTTCCTCAGCCTTTCCTCATAAGGGAGGTGTTCCACTTCCTTCATCATCCTCATTGCTCTATGCTGGACTGTTTCCAGCAGTTCTCTGTCCCTCTCTCTTGAACTGAGGGGCTTGGAACTGGACACAATACTCCAGATGTGGTCTCAGCAGGGCAGAGCAGAGGGGGAGAAGAACCTCTCTTGATCTGCTAACCACCCCCCACTACAAATATTGAGGTTTGTCTGCTGCATAGAAATAGAGGTCTTTTCCACTTTCCAGACTGGGAGACCTGACTTAATGATTTTTTTTTTTTTGTAGAACAAAAGGTCTAAGTCCTTATTTCTTTAATTCCCCCCAAATTATGTCTCTGTCTGGTTCCTACAATGAGCAACTGTGCTCCCTTCTTTGTTTCAAAAATGACGTTCTCTTTCTGGAAACCTTTCTGGACATGAAAGTCTGCTTAACAATGTCCATAACTTTACAGACTGAAAGGCAGAGATTTGTGTTTCATTTCCCATCACTGTTGATAACACAAGAATTAACTGTCATGATCAGTCTTGACAATTTTGTTGTTGATATGGAGATAAAACAAATCCTGAATTCATTGTGGTACAACATGACATTTAGGTTATGAGCTCTCCATTAGTTTGTTGCTGATGTTGGCACAGGAGGGGAAGCTGATGTGAGCTGTGATCTGTTGTGAAAAGAGCAAATTACTGAGTCTTCTGTGAGTGAGCTTCCTGTCTTTGTTTCACTTTATTTGCACAGAAATGAGAATCCATCAGCCAAGAAGTGAAAGTACCATAGAACCATTGTAGTTCCATAATTTTTGGTGTTTCTTTAGTCAACTTTTGTTTGATACCACTTCTCCAGAAATGTAGGTACAGAAATTACAAGTTGAACTGTAGGATATGGAATTCTTCGGTGGTGGAAACGAGGATGCCAAGATCCTTACCTTTTTTGGTGAGAAACAATGTATTTCTCAAGAAAATGAAAGAAAATAAAGGCCAGTATGGAGGGACTATTATTTTAGTTAACATATGAATGATTATTTCCATTCTGGTTTATTTCCATGTCCTAGGTTTCTGAACAGTATGGGTACTTAAAAAAAAAAACATTTTGAGCATGCAATTTAACTTTTCATATTAGATAAATAGTTATAATTCTTTTCATCAACTTTGAATCCAGTGAAGTATTTTTCACTAAAACATGTTTTTGTGAGCCACATACACGTAACCACGAAAGATTAAGTAATGAGAAATGTGCTACCTTCAGATTGTGTTTGTCTGTTGCATTTTTAGCTTAAGTTATTCAGCTGCTCTTTCTGTTTTTCTCAGATAAGTTAACGATCATCCCAGTTTAAACCTGTTTTTCTGCTTAAAATTGCGTATACAGTCTGGTCAAGTCAAGAATAGCATTTCATTTACCTCTGTTTGGGTTTAGATTGCAATCTGCCTTTGCAGTGACAACCTCCACAAGATGCCACGAGCACATTTGGCAGGCAAAAATTTGGATCTCCTTAAAAACACTTCAAAGAACTTCCCTTCCTAAAGAAAACATATAATTTGGGAGTATATCTTGGCAAATAAATAAATACATTAAATATTTAATCCCTGCTCACTTTAACTTTTGTCTGTAGATTCCTAAGTGCTGCGTAATGCAGAAATCAGAGATGTGAAGTTCTTCCAAAAGTCATTAAAAATAGGTCACTGGAGAGGAAAAAATGGCCATGAAACACACAAGAACTTTACTGTCAAGTTCCCAAGCAACTTTAACTTTGAAAGCAGCTCAGTGTGACCAGGAGTTTGGAGTAGGTGGTTGCCCAGAGAGGTGTTAGAAGCCTCATCCCTGGAAGCATTCAAGGTCAGGTTCAATGGGACTTTGAGCAACCTGCTGTAGTTGCAGATGTCCCTGCTCACGGCAGGATAGTTGGACTAGATGAGCTTTTAAAAGTTCTTTCCAACCCAAACCATCCTGTGATTTTGTTACTCTGTGATTCTACAATTTAAACTGAAGTCCCATACGGCCAGAAGGAGTCTGATGCTGTGAGTTCTAGCACCACCAAGACAAATCCGTGATTTCTTTTGTTGTTTGCACTTCAATATTTAGATTGTCCTTGTGTTCTCCAAGCTGTGTATGGTTTTGGAGGATGCTTGAAAAAACAGAAACTGTTTTCCACAAGGCTTTGGGCTCCAAAAATACTAACCAAGCTTGGTGTATGTGTGTGATTTAGGCTCTGAACTCAGTGTATATATAGGCACAAGTGACAGATTTTCAGATGGTAGCACATCCACTGCTTTATACTGAAATTTTTGGGAGAGGTACAGAAATGTGATGTGGATTTGAAGGAGTGAACACCGCCTCAGTGACTGAGGAGAACAGTGCATTAAAACTGAATTTTAGACAAGCTCATTAGTGTTCCAGACGAGAAAATATGGATAGCCTGTGAAATGATTTAGAAGAAATTATGAGACAGGAAGGTTGTCTGAGCTGCAGGCAAAAAGGAAAAAAAAATCCATTAACTGATCATGACAATGTATTAGAATTGACAGAGCTACATTTATTTGAGGAAACCCTCAAATAGCAAACTAATTAAAACTTTCTCTGGCTGTCAGAGATGTAAGAGTGTTGGAGCTTGCTGGGCTACTGGTTTTCCCAGCGCTTGCTGTCATGTTTAAAGGGGAACAGATATGTCCTGCCACATGTCTTTTATCCTGTTACCATTATTGACCTTTAGTAGCAAAGGTGTGATTGAAATAACTATTAAGATTTCTATTCTCAACAATATTGAATGTAATAATTGAAATGCACTTCATTTTCTCTAGTTTCAATGACACAATTAGCTAAAAGTATAAGATAACTTTTTATTACTGATTTTCTTTTCTGAGAATTTAGAGCCGCTAAACCTCTTGTGCTATAAATCTTATGATTTTTAATTCTAGTACGTTTTGATAATGAAATGCATAACTGAAATTATATCCTCAAGGGTTACTGCTTCTTATTCTCACCTTCATGTGTAGTAACCAAAATGAATTATAATTTTACTATTTGTTATACTGTGGATACTTTTCATAACCAAGAAGAGTTGGGTTTTTAGGAAGGGTTTAACTGTTGTTCTTTGATATTTTATGTGTAGCTGGATAATGGTGCTTGGAGAGGTTGCCCATGAGGACTCGGGGGATACGTATGTGTTTTTGTTTCTGGTGGTTTTGTGTAATGATTAAATACAAGTTAAATACATTAAGGAGAGGAAAAAAAACTGACCTAAGAAAACCCAACTGTTGACTAGCAAGACAAATGCAATTAGTTTTGTTAAAAAACAAGAAACCCCCAAATTCTCATGTGTGAACAGAGGGAGGGTGAAACGATGGAGGTGTTGGATATAATTTTTGAAGACAAGATTTACTCTGTTGACAGATTTCAGTTTTCTAGTGTCAATCTGTGGTTTGTTGTGTTAGCTTTCCCTAGGTATTTTAAATGGCCGTGTGGCTGTTTTACACGTGTGCCTTTATTGCCATGTTATATTTTTCATGACACGACACAATGTTTTCCTTTAGTATGACACGTTTTTGTCCTAGATTTGCTGCGAAGAGACAATTCTGAATTGCACTTGCAGGGGGTTTTTCCAGTAAATTTAGGCTGCCAGTTACAGTAGCTTAGAATGAAGCAATCAGATACCATAAGGCAGACAAAAATAATTGATTAGTGATTTTCCATTTCACTTGTATATGGTATCATTATATTAAATTAAGTAGTGATACAATAAATGAGTCACTAGATAAAATTCCAAATAATTTTAATTAATGAAATTTATTTAGAAAACTATTAATAGTTGTGGCTGATGTTACACTTGATGAACTTGTGCCTCCTCTAATCCCTTATAAATGGATTAACCAAGAGTTTGGTAAATAGACCAAATAGACCAATTTCTATATTGCCATGAGAAATATGAATCTACTTCCAACCAGTCCAGTTAATCTGATGTTATTGTATTCAATGAAACTTTTAAAAATTGCATTTGAACCATAAATCGGTGTGTGACCTGATCACCACAGGAAATGTTATTGATTACTGTTCAAACAGATGTTGAGAGAAGTTACTCCATTGAATAGGCATGGAATCCACCTTGCTTTCTCCAGCATTATATGCCGTACCACTTAAAATAATTTCTGAACTGAAACCTTGCAGGTGCATGTTTACTTTGGGTGGGTTTTAATCTTTTAGATCCTGCATGAAACATGTGCTGCTTTCTGGCCATCACTATTTCTTCTTTGCTGTTGGATTCACTAACATCTGCGTGTGTGCACCAGCTTGAATTAGGTTGTTCTCAGTGTGGAGACTTTGTGCTGGCTAAGAGAACCTTTGACAAAATTTCTATTTTCATTTGCCCTTGTGTGAAAGCTATAGACTATTATAATATGTACAGCCCTGTAGGGTCTGGACTTGTCAGTCTGTGCCTCCCAGTGATTTTAGTCACTCTTTGGAGGGGTTTTTTGTATATGTTTGTATTTCTGACTTTATCCATATGCAGGTTGGCATTTTTGTGGGGAGAATGAGAACTTCACAGCTTTAGATCTCATTCATTACTGTCTTTTGCTCTGTTTTCATGCAGTAATGGTGCTTAAACTCAGAGCAATGCAATAGAATGGCTACTTTTTCTTCTCTCCTGCCAAATAAATCAATATGGAGAGATGGTGAGAAAATTTGTTATTGGTGTATCGTAGCTGGAAATGTGAGTTATGCTGAGAGTTGTGCAGCAAATGGTGACTGAAAGGGCTTATGGCTCAAATGAGCCTTCTCTACTGTGTAATTCTTTGTACTACGTGTTGATTTTCCATCCATTGACAAAGTCTTTGCTCTTGCCCATAATTATTGTGGAATCCTAGAATGGTTTAGGTTGGAAGAGACTTCAAAGATCATCTAGTTCTAGCCCCTGTGCCAGGGGCCTGGACACCTCTCCCTAGATTGTCCAGAACCCCATCCAACTTGGCCTTGAATGCTTCCAGAGATAGAGAAACTTCCTAGTGGTTTGTTGTTACAAGAAAGTGTTTTTCATTTTGTCTGGTTATGAACAAAACCATTTAATCATAGTTTGAAATAAGCATTTACTCCTTTGACTCTTCAGCCTGACGGGTTGTCTGACCTTATGAAGCAGGTTTGCTGTGTTTGACATGAATATATCCAAGAGCAATGAGAGTTCTGAGAAGGAATTTGCTGAATGCCTTTGCAAATACAGAAAATAAACACCCTGTCTGACTTGATACAGTTGTGTACCTTGAGTTGCCTTCTCTGGAGATGTTTAGAACCCGCTTGGACATGTTCCTGTGTGACTAGATCTAGGTGATCCTGCTCTGGTATGGGCGGTTGTCCTAGATGATCTTCCGAGGTCCCTGGGGGAAACCACTAGTTACAGATCCCCAGCTCGGCTTTGCACTATTGATCACCACTGTCTGAGCTCTGTTATGTAGCCAGTCCTTAATCCAGGCTGAGGGAATTGGGGCTGTTCAGCCTGGAGTAGAGAAGGCTTGGCAGGGGGGGGCTGTTATAGCAGCCTTTCAGTACCTGAAGGGGCTACAGCAGAGCTGGAGAGGGACTTTTTATGAGGGACTCTAGTGATAGGATAAGGGGGATGGTTTTAAGCTAAAAAGGGGGTAGTTTTAGATTGGATTTTAGGAAGAAATTCCTCCCTGTGTGGTGGTGAGGCACTGGAATGGGTTGCCCAGGGAAGTTGTGGCTGCTCCATCCCTGGCAGTGTTCAAGGCCAGGCTGGATGGGGCTCTGGGCAACCTGTTCTGGTGAGAGATGTCCCTGCCCATATCAGGAGGATTGGAACTAGATGATCTCTAAGGTCTATTCCAACTTCGGCCATTCTACGATTCTGTGGTACCCGAGTATCAACCTAGAGTACTGAGAAGTTTTGCTGGTATTTCCACTTGTGTCTCCATTGTGAGAATTAATGAGCTGCAGTGGAGAGATCAGGGAAGCAGGGAGCAGGATGAATCTTTCCTGTAATTGTAGAGCACTCCGGGAACAATTAGTGCAATTGCTCAGCTGAAACCTGTGAAAGTCCGTGCTACAGCCCTCATCCCGTTTACCAGAATAGTACAGCCAGGAGTTCTGAGACTTCCCCAGCCCTATTTCTAAGTATATTCTTTTCTTGTATTTGGCTCCTTTGGAATTGTTTCATGGACATATCTTTTAGAAAATGACATTCTTGCTTGGAGATTGGAAATCCCAGGTAAGAAGATCAAACTAATATGAATAATTACAGTGGTATCTACTTGTGTCCTTGAAGGCATATAGCAGGACACGGTGAAGCACAGCTGAGCCATTTTCCATCCTCAAACATTACAACTCAGCAGGTTCTTAACAATCCTGTTGATTTAATCACAGTCATTGCTGTGGAAGGGAAACACCTAAAGGTTGTGAGGTAAAATTGGCTTTGTTTGCATTTCTAGCCAGTTCTTTTCAGTTTGCTTGAAAAGGATTTACAAGTTTTGGTTTGGGTTTTTTTCAGAATACCTTGGGAGCTACATGTCCCTTCCAAAAATTTTCAGTCAACAAACTTATTAGCAAACTGCAGTCTTTTTATTTTATATAAAAAATGCTAATTAAAGCAGGATACGTCTATCAGCTTATGCTTTAAACGATTGCAGAGATAACAGCCTGTGGCCTTGTCATAAAAGAACTACTGGATTTTCGTGTTGGCTGATAAGCAAATTCTTGTTGGTATCATCAACTTCTAGATACTAAAAGTGGTACTTTTTTTTTCCTCAGTGGTTAAAATAAATACCTTCAAAATTATTGCAACAGGTATAACTGCTGATGTAATAATTTATATAGTAAATATAAAAACTGGAATAGTGTTAACTTGGCGATATTTTTGTAATCTAATTGAGCACTTTAATGGGGATATAACTTGAACAAAATGGTTTTCTAATATAATTTGATGTGGATCAAATGTATTAAAAAGAAATAATACTGGTGACCTGCTGTACAAGCAGAGTGTTGGGTGGTGTGTTAAGACGGAACTTCAAATAGGTGTTATCATGTCTGACTGAATGTGAGCTCAGAATAGAAAAAGATAATGTCATCCTAAAGTGGATCAGCTGCTGGGTATGAAGTAAATTTAGTGTGACACTATTATTATTATAACATAACATTAAGGGAGATTATTAGTGGAAGCGTTATGAAGGTGTTGACAAATGGAGAGGAGATCAGAGAAGAGTTATGTGAATGAGATGAGCTTGCTTTTTGTAATGGCAGACTGAAGACACTGAAAATATTTAATTTATTTGTAGGCTTAGAAATAAAAGAAATTGTCTGAGATTAACTGTCAATATAGATTTTAAGACCATTTCTTCTAGCACAGTGTAAATAATATTCTAGAATTAATTCTATCTAAATTCAAATACGGGGTTTGCACCCTGAAACTAAAACACTCTAACATTAAGCAGATATTCAGTAAGACTTTTGGAATAAGTGCTTACAGGAATCGTCTCTAGTAATTTCAGAGGAACGATGTTCTTAACCAGTACAGATTTATATATCAGCAAAATGTTTTGTCATAGTGAGGGGTTTTTTTGATCTGACAAAATCCTCTGGCTGGAAATGATAAGTAAATACAATCTATAAATAAATTGTAAATTACGATAAGATGGAAGAGAATGGTGGGTGGCAAGTCAGTGCTATTGAAATATTTGGTGAAGAAGGGGATGTATTTGTGAAGGACATACTACCAGGAGTTATAACACTCAGAAAAGTACTACTGGAAGAATAAAACACTGCATTAATGGGATTTCTCACTTTATGAGTGACGGGGGAAGCGGGAGCAGGATTGTGTCTTGTCTGCCGTAGATCATACTTGCCAGACAAAAGAGAAAACAGAGACGCAACCAATGTGATTAAACATGCATGCTGCTAATGACTTCGGAAGCAATTTGCATGTTAAAGTTTATAACCAGTCTTAGCTTTCTTCTGGGCAGTGATGTAAAAATCTTTCTTATTTTTCAGCGATTTAATTTGCCATGTGCCGTCAGTTCACAGAAGTTAGAGAAGCTACAAAATAATCCAGATTACAAAATGAACACGCTAATGACGAGAGTTTGCTCTGAGGTATTAATTAACCTAGTTAGGATCATTCCCTGTTCTGAACGGCAGCAGCAATGTTCCTTCCTTCTCCTTTCAATATATATATTTCTGAAGATTGACTGATTTGTTTGCAGCTCAAAGAGTTTGGGTTATGGATACATTGGTTTTTATTTTATTTTTTTTAATCTCCTATCTGAAGTTCTTTGGCATATTGATTCTGTTGGGTGTGGCCCTTTTAATGGAGCCAAATAAATTTTTTAGTGATCTTTGAATGTTTAATAAAGTGCAGTAGTATGAAACTAGAGAGATCTGAGCTTTTGGTGTGTTTTATACAAGATATTGATTTTTAGTCAGAGAAATTCAGAAATGGATTGCGATTTTGCCTTAAGCACCTGCCCTGAATAAGCACCTGCTCTGAATTACCATATCTAGGTTCCTGTTTGATAAATTAATTTTTAGTATCTCTTTCCTCCACTTCATAAGTGCTTGGTGTTCTTGAATAGTATGAGTCTGAGCAGCAAACATCCAGAAATGTCCTCTTCTGCTGACTCTTTCAGTAGAATGAGTAATATTTTTCCCCTTGATCTACTGAGGTTTCTTTCCTATTTAATGTATTTCTGTGGACTACTACACTCATTCAGGACTCATTGGTGAGACATCTCAAAGCTCTCACTACTGTACAATGTGAGTGTTAAGTGTATTCAACTCATGCTTAGCTTTTTCAACACAGTTTTGCTCAATATTGTACAGTTCTCTTTTCAGAAATGCTTAAGATATTCTTCTGCTGAGCAGAGATTTTCCTTTTGGTGTATATCTGGTTTTTTGGAACAACTCTCTTTTAAATACTAAATGATGTCACTACTAGAATTTTCATTGTCATTTAGGTTTTTCTGTTAGCATGGAGCAAGGGACAGATTGCTCAAAATGCTTTTGGCCAATAGCTGATAGATGCAAAGGTATTTAGCCAAAAAAACCCCCCTAATTTTGACAAAGTAGCCACGGCACTTTGTTTTATTTGAGTGGTTTTCTTTACAAATCAGTTTTAAAGCTGAAAACACCTGGAATTGATAATAGATACCCTTATAAATCTAGAAATACAGCTTAAATGTACCTTAAGAAGCTGTTAGTGTGGAAGAAGATAAACTGAAAGACCTTTTTCACCTGCTAAAAGTCACTGCAGCCATGACTCTTCAGATTGCGCTCACTCTGCTTTCCTTTTCCAAGTCGCCTGCTGCAGCACTGGTGTTTGCTGTGTGGGCCTTAGCAGTATCTGGTGCTGCACCAGACATGGTGGGTCCTAGCACAGACAAGCTGTGGTGTAACTGTGCAGTCCCCAAGCTGGGTGGTGCCTCCTCCTTGGCCATTGCTTGGCAGCAGCCTGGAGCAGCCCCTTGCTCTGTCGCACAGCCAAAGACACTTGGTTGTTGACCTGGCATTTTACACAGCTTTCACATAACCTGGTTGCTTTGGCCACTTCTCTTTTTTCCACATCATGTATCATCTCATCTGATGTTTGGAGTTCTTTACACTTCTTGGCCCACACTGAAAGCTCTTGACAGCGTATGCTTATTTAGCCTGTTTTCTGGTTTTTTTTTCTGTGCTTGCTTTTTCCCACCAGATGTTTTATCTTCCATGTGTTTGGGATGGAATGATGTGGTACAGTTGACACTTTGAGTTTGTCTTCCTGACAGTATTTATGAGGGAGCACTTGATGTACCAAGTGCTGATCTAGTGTCCCTTGCCAAAGCAACAGACAAATTGGGAGCCACACAGCCTTTCTAGGTGGTTCATGATCCTGGAGGTGTACAGCTACATACTGAGCCTTGAACTTGTGAGATCACCAGCTATCCCTGTGCTCATGAACATCATATAATGAGAGCATGCACTTGTTCTGAGACCTTATCTGCTTGCAGAAATGGTTAAACTGTAGATTTTCAGGAAAGGACTTTAGAGAAATGAGATTTGCAACAGAAATTAATGTTCCTGATTCATTTCATTTTTGACCTATAGTAATGAAAATGTATTGTATCTGCAAATTCAAATGCTAAGTTCTTTTTTTAGAAAGATATTCATATAGAAGCATAATGAATCCAGCAGACTGAATGGCTACTGAATATGGAGCTGTTTCCAAGGGATACCTATTAACCTATTCAGTTTTTCCCAGGAAGTTACATATATCTGCACTCAGTAGTGCAGAATGATTAAGCTTTTACTACTCTGCTGGAAATACTTTAATTGCCAGATAATTTTTCACTGTTCTGAAGAAGCAATTGGCTCAAAAAGCTTGAGCAAAATGAATGCATGAGGCCCTATATATATAGATATACACAAATGTGTGTGTGTGTGTGTATATATACACGCACACATTTGTATATAATTTTATTTCTTTCCTCTCTTCTACTCAGTCTATTTTCTTTAAATGTGCCTCCTTCATATGTTTCAACACATAAGAGATGGTTTGAATGCTTCCCTGAACCTATAATATTTATAGTTTTGATTTCTTTTTAAATTGAGCAACTCTGTGCTTTCAGTTATGTGGAATAAATTACTGTTGGCTGTTGGAATGTAATGGATCAAAAACTTTATGGAGGTGTCTCTATCCTTTATAGCAAAGGAAATAGGCTTTGTCTGAGATGTTACTGTCTGACATAACTGAAGCTCTTGTCAGAGTAAATGAAAACATGCAGGTAGATGTATTGGTGTAGTAGTGATGATGTTAAGTTCATTTTATAATGTGCTCTGTGCCCCCTAAAATAAGTTTTTGCTTTATGAGACATACCTGAAGAGCAAATTCACTATCAGATTGATTCCTTTTTTGGGGGAGTTTCTGAATTGAACAGCATTGTAGCTTGTTTGTTCAGGCTGTATCTCAGTTACACGTGAATGTAATTTATTTTCTACCAGAAATGAATCCCTCTTTGCAGACATGCCTTCTCCTGCAGAGCATATTTTTAGTTGCATTACTACAAGTATCAAGAGTTCAGGAACGATAATTTAATGGAGTATGTGTTTGGATACAGAACAGGCTGTGAGCTACATCTGTCTGCTTCCCCATGTGGCAGACATGTCTGGAGACAGACATTTCTGTGTCCTTAGTCGCTTGGAAAAGTAAGAAGGATTTAGAAACATTTGGGCGCCTCAATGCAAGAATGACATTGAGGTGCTGGAGCATGTCCAAAGAAGACCAACAAAGCTAGTGAAGGGCCTGGAGGACAGTTCTTGTGAGGAGCAGCTGAGGGAACTGCTGTTGTTTAGCCTAGAGAAAAGGAGGTTGAGGGGAAACCTGATCACCCTTTATAACTACCTGAAAGGAGGTTGTAGCTAGGTTGTGGCCTCTCTCTTCTCTCAAGCTATAGAATAAGAGGAAGTGGCCTCAAGTTGTGCCAGAGGAGGTTTGGAGGAAAAATTTCTTCACTGACTGATTGGTCAGGGTTTGGAACAGGCTGCGCAGGGAGTTGGAGTCACCGTCTCTGGAGGAGTTCAAAAAACGTGTAGATCTGGAGCTTGCAAAATCATTTAGTGGCCATGGTGGCATTGGGTTGATGGTCGAACTTGATGATGTTGATGGTCTCTTTCAAACTTAATAACTGTATGACTATTTTCTGTTTTCATATCGTGGTTGATGTGTTGTTGCTACAGGCTTCCAGTCTCTTTTTTTAGGAACTTCCCTGTGCTTCCTGGCTTGGTTGTCTCTGTATCAGGTTTCCTTGAGCCATCTTGCAGTAAAACCAGGTAGAGAGCTGCAGTGTTGTATCACTACTAGTGACAGGCTGGTCTTCTGTTCTCAGTCAAGGTAAAATTTAGGTACCTTACCATTTTGTCAAATGCAAATGCACTTTATTATTGTTCCTCAGACATGTTATTTTGGATCGTTACTTGAAACTCATAGGGACAGATGTGGTTTGAAATATTTCTACCTGCTAACAGAGCAGACAAGTATTTTTGCTAATAATGCTTTCCCTTTACAGTAAGTTTATTTTTTTTTTCTTTTGAAGAATGATTGAAGTTGTACATATTCCTTACTGCAGCCATCTAATCTCTAAAAGGGGCCTGTCAGAAGGCAGGGGAAGACTGTTCACAAGGGCATGGAATGCTAGGATGAGGAGTCATGGTTTTAAGCTGGAAAAGAGTAGATTTAGGCTGGGCATTAGGACAAAGTCCTTTAATGTGAGGGTGGTTGGATCACTGGAACAGGTTACCTGGAGATGTGGTGGAGCCTCCATCCCTGGAGACATTCAAGATCAAGCTTGATGGGGCTCTGGGCAATCTGTACTAGAGATGTCCCTGCTTGTTGTTAGGGAGATTGGACTAGATGAGCTTTATGGGCCCTTCCAACCCAATACATTAAATTATTCCTATTATTTCCTGTCAACTTTGTTCATAGTTGTTCATATACTAGTAGGATAATAGAGTGGACTGAGGCAGCTCAAACCTATTTTTTTTCTCCACTGAAGGGCATCTTTTGTTCTCTAAGTTTTACTTTATTTTCAATATTACATAGAAAGTGGCAAGAGATTTTTGTTAAAGGATGAGATGGGGAGGGTTTTGGGCAAGTAATATAATTTTCTGGTCTTTAGGGTCTTTAATCTCCTATTAAAAAACCCCAACTTTCTTCTTGCGGAGACCATACTGCAATAGTGAAAATTATTGTCACAGACATCATCCTGGAGCTTTTGCAGGCGTTCAAATTGTATGAAACAAAAGTTTCTAAGCCCTTTGAAGACTGAAATCTGGAGCTCTGTGTAGTAGTCACTTCATAGTACTTTATAAATCTGTAATGAGAGCCTAGTAATGCATGGGCCCATCACACCTTGCAGCAGCAAAAGTTGTTCAAGAGTAAAACTAGTGTAAACAAATTACACAGTTGTGCTCTCTGGCCCTGCAGTTTCCTCTTTAGACTTAGGAGAATATCCTCAGTTAATGTGAGGCATTTTACCTGTTACAGTGTTTTTGGGGATTTGTTTTGGTTGTTTATGGGATTTTTTGTTTGTTTTGTGACTGTTTTATTTTTATAACCCTTTTAGTCTGGGTAAGCAAGGACATTAAGCATGCATAGATCATTTATTTTTTCATCTCTCATGGAAATGAGATGGCGAGCCCAGAGAATCAGTTTGGACAAAGCAGTGTGTGTTTTGTGTAGACTAAAATAGTTAAGTGATGTTGTTACATCCATACTTTTATCAACAGAGTAATTATGTCAGAGAGTAAATCAGATAAATTGTCACTGACATGCTGCTTCCCTGTTCATTAACCATGATGCTCCTAAATCAAATTTACTGTGAAGTGGGATGCATCCTTCAGACATCTTCTGCATCTCTTCCATCATCTCTGCTGGGAAGCAAGACTGACAGATTTCCCTCTGGAGAAATAGATAGAAGCCACCTGTAACAGGACAGCTGTGATTGGATCTGCTGCTATCTATGTCAATGCCGTTGTGACTTGATATCCTTAGAAGTCCTACTAAGTAGCCAATAATTGGGCACGTAACTCTTTTGGAAATGGGATTCCTATTCCTGTGCAGAGTCAAAGTGCAAGATGCTACAAGTGGCATGGCCGAATGCTGCTCAAGAGAACTTTTTGGTTCCTTAGTCCTGCTACTTGAGACTGAGGACTTCAGTGACTGCAGCACTTACACTTAAATCTGGAGGGCTTTCCTTGCATGTTGTACCTTTGATTTCTGTTCTAAAGTCTTGCATGGTGTTTAGTAACTTCCTAACTGGTACCTATTACAGTTGCGTCAGGATGAGGTTCAGACGTGGCTGAAATGGAGCAGTGTGGAGGCCACTGGAATAGCCTGTGGTCATAACCACAATACGTTCTTGAGCATCCTTAGACAAATAATCAAACCTTTTCATTTTGAGGTAATATTTTCTTCTTTTTGCTTGCTGAAAAGTTTTTATAAATGAACAAACCTTGGTGTTTCTCAGGTACTATTCTGATTGCAGACAAGTTGTTTTACAGAGAGTATTTCTCCATTCCATCTTAAAATCAAGTGCAATAGCAGAGTTGCTATGAAAGACAAAGCCTTTGACCTGAAATGATTATCTGTCACTGTTTCTGCTGACCTACAGCTTGTGGCTTCCACTGGACTTGGTACCAATTGTTAAGCCATGACAGGCAAGCCCAAGGGTCTTTAAGTTGATGTAATATAGTCCTCTCATCTGCTTGTCCTCCTGGCCTCCTCTCCAACCCTTAGCTCCTGCCAATTGCTTGGTTTTGTCCCCAGGCACTGTTCTGTTCCAAAATACCAATAAAACGTAGGAGCTGCATATTGTGGAAGTGTAATGAAATACTTTTGAACTAGAAAGGAAACTAATGAAAATATTTCAGCTCATTTTTTTTTACGGAATGGAAATGTAGTAAAGTGAAGCACTTTCAGAACTTTGGAGGAGATGGTTTTAAAAGTTTAATTTCAGTTTTTAGCTTCTTATAGTAAGTTTATGCAGGATTGTGTTACTGCTCCCATTTGACCAGTCCATTTCTGTCTGCTCCTTCAAATACATCCCTTGGCCAAAATATTTCTAGTTATTGCGTGATCAATCTTAGGTCCTGTGACAATTTCTTACTTTTATTTCCCCCTCTCTGTTCTTCCTTGTTATAATATCTGGGTAATCCAGAAGCTTGTAAAATTGTTGCATTAAAAAACTCCTTTTAACCCAGAAATTCTTGTACCTTGCTTCAGGCAGCACTTTCTGGTGATCTCTGTTTTCTCTGCCAAACTCTTAGCACTGTTAGTAGTTCTCTGCTGTTACAAGCAGGTATGTCAGTAGTTCCTCAAGACTCCCATGGTAACATCTAGTTCCTAAGTATTAGTTTTTGCACTGACAGAGCTTTTGGGCTAATGTGTTTTTATTATGGAAAAGGGCAGGAACCAGCAGGGCTGCATTTTTTTTTTTGGTTTAGAATTTCCTGGTTTAGAGAAAACTATTTCAGGTTAACAGGCTGTTGGGTCTGGTTTCATCCTCTGGTTATATATTGAGTTTCACTAGTCTCATTTAAAGAAATCTCATTTATTCATTGGGAAATCAGTCATGTTACAAATGTTTCTGTAGACTTGGCAGACTGAACTGTAAATTTAATTACGATTTTTCCCTTGAACTGCTGGCAAATACATAGGTAACATATACTCTTTATGAGTCAGCTCAGTTGCTGGGAGCCAGCTGCTCTTCTCACGTGTCTGTCTTTCATTGATGTGGCCATCAGAAAGCTAAGGCTTCCAAAACCACTTTTAAAAATTATTAGTATTATGTAATACCCATTTTTAAATATTACTTTTCTCCACCACACCACCCAGTCCTGTATAGAATATTATCTCAGGTTCTGTCTTCAGTTTTGGTACCCCAATACAGGAGAGACATTGAGGTGCTAAAGTGGGTCCAAAGAAGGGCAGAAAGGCTGGAGAAGGGTGTGGAGAACAAACCTTGTGAGAAGCAGCTGAGGGATCTGGGGCTGATTAGTCTGGAGAAAAGGAAGCTAAGGGGAGACCACCATCTTTGTCTATAGCTACCTGAAAAGAGGTTGTAGAGAGGTGGTGGTTGGTCTCTTCTCACAAGGAACAAGTGGTAGGACAAGAGGAAATGACGTCAAGTTGCACCAGAGGAAGTTTAGATTGGATATGAGGAAAAACTTCTTCCTGGAAAGGGTCATCAGGCCTTGGAACAGGCTGCCTAGGAAGGACATTGCATTGTCATCCCTGGACATGTTTCACAGTCGTGGAGACCTGGAGCTTAGGGCCACGGTTTAGCGATGGCCTTGGTGCAGTTGAGTTAATGGTTGGAGTCAATGATCTCAAATGTTTTCTCCATCCTAAACCATTCTGTGACTATCTTCACTGGTTTCCTTAATGATTGTTGCTGTAAGGTTATACTCCGGGTGCACTGAGGCTATATGGCTTGCTCTGTTGGTATATGCAACTGTGCTCTGTCTCTGTGAGATGGTATATGTGTCACCACAGCATTAGACCACTCTACCAAATACTAATTTATCCAGTATATGCATAGATACGTGTGATCAACATCCATTTTCACGTAACTGAAACAGGGTGTTTATGCTGGGTTCCTGCATTTCTATTTATATACTGTAGAACTATTAAAAAGCTTAATTGTTTCATCAAAAATATGCTTTATGCCAGATTCATTAAGTTCCACTGCTGTCCGCTGAGAGTATGTGTGAACCTGATGTTCATAAAGCCTTTATTAACATTTATAATTATGTTTTTCACTGCTGCATAACTAAGTTTTACTTTTTATGAGGTTTTTATAATGTTGCTTGTCCTTGTACATTTATTTACTAGCGTCTTAATGTAGTAAATACCATAAAAGTTACTGGAGAACTTTACATAAATAACATAATCTGAGGCTTTTTTTATTGAGTTTTATTTCTTTTTGATAATTTTTTTATTTCTAAGTAATTAAATCTGTATATCTCAAATATTTCTTGAGTCTTATTAGAGATCTAGGTTTAATAGATTCTGGGTTTAGTGAAGGTTCTATCTTGATATAAAGTGCATATATGAAAAAATATTAGCATTTCACATTGCGTTTTCTATATGGACCCAGTCAATAGTTCTGTTGACCATATTGATCAGTTCTGATTAACCACCCTTGCCCTGAATATTCATTTACTTTTATGGCAAGAGTCACACATTGCTCAAATATTTTTTCTTTTATAGGAGGCCTTGTAGAGAGTGGGGCCATCCATCTCCCAAACAAGCAAAAAAGCCCCCAACAACAGCAACAAAAACTTTCTAAAATCTCTTTGTTCATTAGATTGTTTAGTTCTGATCCTGCATGGATGTATTTTGTATATATTTCCCTCCACATTAGAGTCCATATTGTATTCCCCAGGACAGTTTGTCTTCTAAAATGGGTTCTAGTTTGAGATAAAGTACATATGATAGTTCATTATTCATCAGGTATTTCTGTTTGCCATATTGTATTTATTCATTTAACATAGGCTTTACTTTTGTAAGTCATACTTCTATAAACGTAAGTCAAATGATCAATTCCCATGGTAACAGTAGTGAGCCAGTTGGTCCATCTGCAGCTGGGAGGATGTGGACTGGGTGTACTGGGAAGCAAGTGATGGGGAGCTGGCAAAACCCAACACTGCCGAGACAGATTTTTGTAGAACTGGTGTGCACAGAACAGTCACCTTGTACTTATTCCAAGCACTTGATCCAAAACAGAGAAACCACTTTATCGTCCCAAGATAAATTTTTATGACCACAGCGTTGTGACTTACCAGAGTTGTCTGAAGATGAGCATAAATTAGTTACAGTGAAAATCTGGCCTGCTTTTGCCTTTCTTCCAAATAGCTGGTGAGACAGGTGAGCAGTCCACTCACTTCTGGGAAGAATTAAAAAGCCCTACCCTAACATACCTTTAGGTGTTTGGAGAATGCTGTGGGCAAGCTCAGATTTGTAATGCTCTGAGGAGTGATTGCTGTTTTCTGAGGTCTTTTGTGAGCTGCTGTAGTACTGCAGTGATGTACCAACACAACACCCTTTGAAATAATGTTTCTGTAATTCACTGATGTTTGTTCCATAGGGTTTTGCTAGGATTTGCTTTTTTCTGGAGTGGTAAAATTGAAATACATTCTTGAATCTGAACATTCAAAATCATAATTCCTTGTGTGCATTAAGTTGACATTACTGAGTTATGCAAAATATGCTGGTTTAAGATCTGCATTTGAAATTATTATTTTTTAAAGTATGGGTGAAAAACTAAGATGTTAGGGAAAAGTCCCGTGAGCTTTTGAAATGTTTCTGCTTGTCATTTGTTTTGTTCAAAGTTGTTCATTTTTTGTTAATCTCTGGTGTGAAAATCACAGAAAATATTTAAAGTAGTGGTAAAAGAAAAAAACAGACAATTCCACGTGCTTGTTGGGCAGCTTTTTCTCCCTCTTGTGCTGTCCTAAATTGTCTGTCTGCAGTGCAAGATGTGGGGACACCTGGGTGTCCTCAACAAATGTTTTGACTGTGGGGTGTTGGCAAAATAGTGTATTTTTGAGTAAAATTGGTCTGGAAATGGTAAAACCATTGCTGATGATGCTCTTCACAAAAATATACATATTATCTATGCATATGTTATATACATATGTATATAATAATAATAATGTATTATATATGTATCTCCAGATTCGGGAACTGGATTAATCATAGAATCATTAAGGTTGGAAGAGACCTACAATATCATCCAGTCCAGCTGTCAGCCTGACCTCACCATGCCCACTAAACTGTTTTCCTTAGGGCCAGATCTGTTCTTTTTTTGAACACGTCTGGGTACAGTGACTCCACCAACCCATTACCGTTCTTTCACCGAACAAGTTTTTCCTAAGGTCTGATCTAAACCTCCCCTGGCATAACTTGATACCATATCATCCAGTCCAGCTGTCAGCCTGACCTCACCATGCCCACTAAACTGTTTTCCTTAGGGCCAGATCTGTTCTTTTTTTGAACACGTCTGGGTACAGTGACTCCACCAACCCATTACCGTTCTTTCACCGAACAAGTTTTTCCTAAGGTCTGATCTAAACCTCCCCTGGCATAACTTGATACCATTAAGCAGGAAGATGTAATCTGATGCAAATTCATACGTACTTGAAATCAAAGTTTTAGGAGTAGGTTGTCTCAAGACTAATACTTATTACTTCTGTGTTCCCTCAGGAGCCGAGAGCGATTAAAATTTCTGCTTTCTAGTTTGTATTGTTAAGAATATTGTGGCTGAAGCGGTATCTTCCTCGTTTACAAATGATTTCATATAATTCTACTGCATGATTCTGGGATTTACTTTCAGCATTTACATGACGGCTCATTCTTATTAGCTTGACTTATGGGCACAGTTGAAACTTCTGCTAATTCTACTGTAAGAATGATTTATCATTCAGTAGGTACTTCAGTGTCATTCTGACTACAGCTATTGCCCTGAACTGGCTTCTTGGTAACAACTGCAGCTTTTAGATACCTATTTCATTTTAGCTCTTGTTAGTTCCCTACAACTACCAGTTAAAAGGAAAAAAAATAAAAGGGCAGGATGCAATTCCTCTTGTCTTGTGACAGTGGAAATCAATAGGGCTGCCCTGGATTGATTTTGTACCTGTAACTAAAATAAATAGACATTCTTCTTAAGTGATATAATCTTAATTGTTCTATAGATGTGTGAAAACAATTGGAATGTTTCTATCAGGTTTGTTGTTCAAGTTACAGTAATAGGACTGATAAAAGTTTTAGCTTGTAGATTCTACAGATCCTCAGGTTTATTTAAAATCAGATATTTCATAAATTAATTCCTACAGGTAAATGTAAATTAAAGTTATTTTGAAGAACTGAGTGAATGCAAGTGTTTATCTTGAAGACATGTTACAGATAAGAGCATTTTTTAATTAATTCTGCATTTTGCTAAATTACACAGTATGACCAAAACCCCGCAGAAACTGCAAAACGATAATTAAAAGTGGATCCTGTAGAAATGTTTGTTGCCAGACTCTGCCATTGCACATTTGATAACGTTTTATACTACCTGTTGAGCTTCTCAAACCCATCTTTCCTTTTGTCACTAATAAATGCGGTAGTAATCCCGTTACCGTGTGTTATCGGTGAGATTGAACGACCCAGTTTCTGTGCAATTCTTAAACTTTTCAGGTGGGACCGAGTATGTCTTTTAGTAGTCTTCTACTCAAGAAATAATGTTTTAAAAATCTAATTGGTTCTATTGAAATTGTCTTCAGACTCTCCAACACTCTAATAGACTGACTGGAATTACTGGTGCTATGAGTAAGCTGCTGGGTCCTGACAACCCTTTTTGATGGCAAATTCCTGTTAAAAACCAGCAAAAAAAAACTCTCAAGGACAGACACTTTGATCCGTCTGGTCTGTGAGGCTGAGCTGTGGATTGCCATACCTGCTCTCTTCACCGTTGTCCAACAGCTGATAGTTATGGGACATTGTAAGGCTCAGTAAATGTTCCACAGATGCTACAGAACTTGGGTGCAGAGAGGAGGGAGGAAGAACACAGAGTTCACAAAATTTTCAACAGTTATTGTGAAGGGGGGTGTGCGTTTGGAGGGAGGTAGATTTGCTCTCTGGTCACTATTCTTGCTCAGGTTTTTGGCCCAGCTCCACTACATCTTTTCTGAGGCAGTGATTTGCATCTCAGCTAGCAGTCACCAACACCTCGATTGAGTTTGTGTAAGGGTTTAAGAAACATGGCTTCTTGCAATTGCCTCCTCTGACAGGGACTAGACATCACAGAGTAAGGACAACTTGATGCCACAATGACTTCCTTAAGAATCATAGAATGATTTGAATTGAAAGTGACCTTGGAAGATCATATAGTTCCAACCCTCGTGCCATGGTCAGACACCTTTCAGTAGGCCAGGTTGCTCAAGGTTCTAACCAGTGTGGTCTTGAGCACTTCCAAGGGTTGAGGCATCCACAGCTTCTCTGAACAACCTCTTCCACTGCTCTGTTACCTTAACTGTAAAAAACTTTGTCCTTAAATTCACATGGAACCTCCTGCGTTCCAACTTATGCCCATTGACCCTATCTCAGGGCACTGCCTTGTCCCATCATTTTGACACTCACCCTTTAGCGTTTGAGATCTCTCCTCAGTCTCCCTGTCTGCAGTCTAAACAGACCCAGCTCTCTCAGCAGTGTATCAGTGAGTCAACTACATGCTATTCTGTCTATTTCAGTAATTTCCAGACAATGGAAGGGAGAGTCACCTACTACCTTTGCAGAGAACTCCAAGCTAGAGTTGGGGCTGCAGGCATGCTGATCGGCAGAATTAAGAGTCAACATAACCTTGGCAAATTGCAGATAATAATCTCAAAATATAGCATGTAATGCACTTGAGGCAATTAGAAAGCTCTGCACTTGGCCAGGCATTATTAACTGCATAAATACACACCAGTGTGCTGCCAAAGTAGCAGAGGCGAGGAATGGTAGCGGATCATAGCTGAGCATGTCAAGAGTGTCATGATTTACTAAACAGGCACGCACTAAATTCAGCTGTAGAGCAGAAATACAACTTCCTGAAAAATAATCCTCCAGTGCTTTTCAGCCCTGGAAGGGCTGTGCCGGTGAACTGAGATGCAATAGGACTCCCATTTCAAGAGGGATTTGAAGAGTTACAAGGAGCCTAGGTAAGAGTGGTAACAAAGATGAGACCTAGGAGATGTGACCTTCTGTGAGAGATTGGACCTACTGCAGCTGTTTCTCCAAGGAAAGATGACTGAAGTGAAATGTAACAGCTAGCAAAGACCTGAAGAGAGAGTTGGCCAATATATTCACCACACCTGCACTGGAGAGGATGAGAAAAAATGGACTTAAGTTGCAAAAGAGGAGATTCCAGATAGATATCCGAAAAAGCTTTTTAGTTGTAAGGCAAGTGAAGCATTGCAATAAATTTCCCAAGGAAGACATGGATGCCCCTTAAAGTCTTTGAATCTGGAAAGGGAAGTGGTTTTGCCATTGACTGTTTGGAATGGCACAGGTAGAGCTAATTCTGTTTTGCAGTGAGATAGCCTAGATTTTTTCCCTTTTTAACCTTTTCTGTGCCAGTGGTGTTCCACATTGCTTGGTATTGGGGCCACTCCTGTTTAATGCCTTTATTGATGACTTGGACGAGGGGATGGAGCGCATCCTTAGGAAATTTGCGGATGACACAAGATTGGGCGCGTGAATTGATCTGCTTGAGATTAGAGAGGCCCTACAGAGAGATCTGGACAGGCTGAATCAGTGGGTAAAGGCCAGTTATATGAGGTACAACTAAATCAAGAGCTAGATCCTACAGTTGGGTCATAACAACTTGGTGCAACATTATAGGCCTGGGGGTAAGTGGCTGCAAAGTTGTTCTAGAGAAAGAGACCTAGGGGTGCTGACTGATCACTGATGAAAGATGAGCCAGCAGGGTGCACAAATAGCCAAGAATACTATCTTGGCTTGTATCAGATGTTGTGTGGCCAGCAAGAGTAGGACAATGATTGTCCTCCTATACTCAGCACTGATGAGGGTACACCCCAACTACTGTGTTCAGTTTTGGACACCTCAATACAAGACAGACACTGAGGGGATTGCAGCAGGTGCAAGAGTAAGGAGGCTGCTGAAGGGTCTGGAGAATAAATGTTGTGAGGAGCAGCTGAGGGAGCTGGGACTGGTTAGTCTGGAGAAATGGAGGCTGAGGGAAGACGTTGTCTACACCTCCTTGAAAGGAGGTTGGAGCAGATGTGTATGTGCATGTGTTGGCCCCTTCTTACAAGAAGAAATTATCTCAAGTTGCACCACTTTTAGGGTGGACCTGAGTAAACACTTCATGGAAAGGCTCATCAGTCCTTGGAACAGGCTGCCTAGGGAGGGGGTTGAATCACCATAACTGGACATGTTTCAAAGTCGTGGAGATCTGGAGCTTAAGGCCATGGTTTAGCACTGGCCTTGGGACAGCTGGGTTAATGGTTGGACTCACTGATCTTGAAGTTCTTTTCTGTCCTAAACCATACTGTGATTCTATACTTATGGTTTCAGGGTTAACTTATTGTTATCATCATTATTGGTTTGTTTTTCTGAATTTCTTTCCGTTTAAGCCTTTGTTTTTTTGACATAGGTGAGTAGTGATGTTCACAGCATCTCTTTGATCTAGCCTGAGCAGAGATGATTTTGTAAATATCCTTGTTTTTCTCTCACTGTGCTTACCTTTATGCATTCAGTATTGAGATTTATGTATAATTTTATCATGAAATGCAGCAAATGCTGTCTTCTTTGTGGTTGGCTTAAGTTTGCATTAACACAATATGGTAATTTATGCATAATGTGTTTCCACTTCATTCATATATAAACTAGCAGATTGTTCTTGAATTCTTCAGTATCTTTACTATATCCTTTGCTGAATGTGATGGCTGAAGTATTTAAGTTTAAAAAAAAATCTCTTGTAGGCCGAAAAGGAAATAAAGAAACTGAAGGAGACCATTGATGATCAGGGATATTCTGCATGTGAGATCTTGGGTCTGCAGAACATAGCTGTTACATTTCAATTACTTTTATTATTGAGTTGTATTATTCTGGGGTTTGTGAAAGGTTATGACTACAATCTAATGCATTTTTTTTTACATTTCTGTTGTTTGAATTCTGAAGAGATTTTTCCATAAGAAGGAAGAGATTAGCAGATTCTGCTAGTCTAAGCAAACCAAAGGTTTTTATTAAGTGTTGAGATCGGAATGAAGAACTTGGTCTAGAATAAACAGCCTCAAGGTTTCTCCTCACTCAGAGAGGGGTAATGAAAAGTAATGAGCAATCAAATTTGAACTACATTTTGTGGAAGTGTTTTGCTTTTTTGCTGTGAAAAGTTTCCGTTGTCTCTTGAAGGAGGAATTATTTGTATCAAAATCGAACAGAGGATGAGAATGGAGTATGTGCCTGCCTGTGTTTAGGCTTTCATTTTTGTAATTATTTTAGAGACTCCATAGTTTCGGGTTAGCACTGAAACTTCTTATTCTGGTTAGAAATAATTCCTTAGGCTGAGAGAACTTAACATTGTTGGTAAACTTCTGGCTTCTCCTCACCCAATCCCTCATTTGGTGCTCAAGTTTGAGACTAATAAGCAACCTAATGCCTTCTTAAGAATGGGGGAGTTTATCAGGGAGAGATAAATCAGCAGACTTGTTTCCTGTGGTAGCAAGATTTTAAATGGGGGCTTTATCTTTGAGTGCAGGCTGTGACTCTGAGTTGTAGTGCAGTGAAGTTGTGATTTCATTACAAAACGTTCAGGAATTAGCATCATACAACTAATGAGTAATGTCAGTACTTGGACTTCAGTGCCTTGTAGCCCATGCTGCGTGTCAGAGCTCCATTGCTCTGCACACACAACAGAGTGAGTGCTCATCCTTCCAAAAGCTTTCTGCACTCTTAGTCTGGGCTGCTTTCTTGTCTTCCCAGTTCTTAGTGCACCTTCCCATTGAGTTCAGCACAGGGAATTTTTTTAACTGTTGGACTGATGAAACAAAAGGCAAGACTGCTATTGAAGCTATGATTTATTTTCAAAGCCGTTGAAAAAGAAGGGGTAGAGTATCCTTTAGGGCATCCACAGTTATGTAGGAAATACTGTGATTCTGAAAAGCTAATAGGTATGAAATTGTTGCTTGTGTAATTAAACATTAAAATTAATCAATTTTCCTTTCATAACTTGATTATATTAAAGAGATCATAAATACTTAACAACTCAAGTTTATATTCTGGCGAAAAATGTTTAGCAAATGTAAAGTGGATTTCCATGGTAATTCTCTAAGGGTGTAGAACTTAATGTCATTTCTGTGGCTTCAGTTTTATTTATGAAATGAAAGCAAACTTTTAAGACTCTTGAACACCATCAGGTCATTAGAAGTTTCCACATAAATATGATCAGAAACTTCTTCACAGTGGGGGTGACAGAGCACTGGAACAGGCTGCCCAGGGGGGTTGTGGAATCTCCTTTTCTGGAGACGTTTAAAACCCACCTGGGTATGTTCCTGTGCAACTTGGTCTAGGCAATCTTACTCTGGCAGGGGGATTGAACTAGATGATCTCTTGAGGTCCCTTCCAATACCTAATGTTCTGTGATTCTGCGATTTAGAATTACTAAATTTAAGTAATTTAAGTGGGAAATGATAGGACTAGAGGAAATGGCTGCAAGTTGCACCAGGGGAGGTTTAGGCTGCATGTTAGGAAGAATTTCTTCGCTGAAAGTTTCACTGGACACTGAAACAGGCTGCCCAGGGCAGTGGTAGAGTCCCCATCCCTCGAGGGATGTAAACAACCTGTAGACCTGTTGCTGAGGGACTGGTGACCTGGCAGTGCTGGATCAAAGATTATGCTTGATGTCCATAAACTTCTCTTCTAATCAAAAAGATTGTGATTTTTGACTTCAAATTTTGTTGTTAATGCCAGACATTGCAAATATTGAAGATTTGTCTGTAAATTCTGTTTGCAAAAAACCCAACAAAACCAAACCAAAATGAAACAATGTCATTTAGTGCTGTATCCCTCCAAAGTTAGAGGCCAGGTTTGTTGTTTGCCAGTGGTTTTCATGCTGTACTATACATATTTTATTTGTAGGTAATTTAATTCTATCTTATCTACTGCTAATCAGTATTATTTTTAAAATGCCAAAAAGCTTTCTGTGAATTTTGAATTCCTGGATAAACCTTTGGGAGACAATAAACATAGCAATACATTCTCCAGTACCGAGCAGCTCTATATTCATAGAAATTGTTTCTATCTGTCTAATATTGGCAGATGTCTCTGGTTGTTAACTTAGGTTCATTTACTTACTTAAGAATGGAACCTTTCCTACTCGATTGTATTTTAATTAATCAGTGTCTACGCTGTTTGCATTCACAGTCATGGAAGAAATCTTTTCAAGTTACAAAATCCATCAACAATAACAGGAAACATTGAATACACAGAGGGATATTAGATAAGAGGGGATGATGGCCTGGAAATGTAAATCTTCCTAATTACACTTAAATCTCATGCCAAGCTATTTATATTCCTGAAAAGAAACATTTCCTGCTATTCGGTGGTCATAATCCTTTCTTTAATTTCATACACATGCTTCCAAGAAAGACGTTTGTTCACTTTAAACTTGTCCTTTGTAATTGCTGATGTTGTCAAGATTAGCTAATATATTTGTCAAGCTTTGCAGAGTTTCTTGTTAGCTAACAACTCAACAGTTGAAGCACAATTCTCTACTCTTTCCTCAGAAATTAATAACTGTAATAATTCAGTCGCATACTTGTATGACTCTCTACTGGAATTAGTGCAGTGAGACTTGTTCTCCTTCCAAGTTGCTCCTGAAGTTCACCTCTCAAGAGTTCACCATAACTTATTGTCTGTGTTTTGTTCCTGGAGATCATGTTTTCCTCCTTAAGAAACCAACCAGATGAAAAAGTTACTAAAGTTTGTATTGAAATGCAGGTTCTTAGTTTTCACAGTTAAAGCACAAAGACTTCAGCAATCTCATTATTTCTTGAGTTTCAGAGCTGTAAAAGCTTCATTTGGATGAAATACCTGTACTAAGCACTCTCTTTCTTCTTCCTTGGGAGTCATGTTTTGAGATAAGATGAAACTGAGAATTCNCCTGTGCAACTTGGTCTAGGCAATCTTACTCTGGCAGGGGGATTGAACTAGATGATCTCTTGAGGTCCCTTCCAATACCTAATGTTCTGTGATTCTGCGATTTAGAATTACTAAATTTAAGTAATTTAAGTGGGAAATGATAGGACTAGAGGAAATGGCTGCAAGTTGCACCAGGGGAGGTTTAGGCTGCATGTTAGGAAGAATTTCTTCGCTGAAAGTTTCACTGGACACTGAAACAGGCTGCCCAGGGCAGTGGTAGAGTCCCCATCCCTCGAGGGATGTAAACAACCTGTAGACCTGTTGCTGAGGGACTGGTGACCTGGCAGTGCTGGATCAAAGATTATGCTTGATGTCCATAAACTTCTCTTCTAATCAAAAAGATTGTGATTTTTGACTTCAAATTTTGTTGTTAATGCCAGACATTGCAAATATTGAAGATTTGTCTGTAAATTCTGTTTGCAAAAAACCCAACAAAACCAAACCAAAATGAAACAATGTCATTTAGTGCTGTATCCCTCCAAAGTTAGAGGCCAGGTTTGTTGTTTGCCAGTGGTTTTCATGCTGTACTATACATATTTTATTTGTAGGTAATTTAATTCTATCTTATCTACTGCTAATCAGTATTATTTTTAAAATGCCAAAAAGCTTTCTGTGAATTTTGAATTCCTGGATAAACCTTTGGGAGACAATAAACATAGCAATACATTCTCCAGTACCGAGCAGCTCTATATTCATAGAAATTGTTTCTATCTGTCTAATATTGGCAGATGTCTCTGGTTGTTAACTTAGGTTCATTTACTTACTTAAGAATGGAACCTTTCCTACTCGATTGTATTTTAATTAATCAGTGTCTACGCTGTTTGCATTCACAGTCATGGAAGAAATCTTTTCAAGTTACAAAATCCATCAACAATAACAGGAAACATTGAATACACAGAGGGATATTAGATAAGAGGGGATGATGGCCTGGAAATGTAAATCTTCCTAATTACACTTAAATCTCATGCCAAGCTATTTATATTCCTGAAAAGAAACATTTCCTGCTATTCGGTGGTCATAATCCTTTCTTTAATTTCATACACATGCTTCCAAGAAAGACGTTTGTTCACTTTAAACTTGTCCTTTGTAATTGCTGATGTTGTCAAGATTAGCTAATATATTTGTCAAGCTTTGCAGAGTTTCTTGTTAGCTAACAACTCAACAGTTGAAGCACAATTCTCTACTCTTTCCTCAGAAATTAATAACTGTAATAATTCAGTCGCATACTTGTATGACTCTCTACTGGAATTAGTGCAGTGAGACTTGTTCTCCTTCCAAGTTGCTCCTGAAGTTCACCTCTCAAGAGTTCACCATAACTTATTGTCTGTGTTTTGTTCCTGGAGATCATGTTTTCCTCCTTAAGAAACCAACCAGATGAAAAAGTTACTAAAGTTTGTATTGAAATGCAGGTTCTTAGTTTTCACAGTTAAAGCACAAAGACTTCAGCAATCTCATTATTTCTTGAGTTTCAGAGCTGTAAAAGCTTCATTTGGATGAAATACCTGTACTAAGCACTCTCTTTCTTCTTCCTTGGGAGTCATGTTTTGAGATAAGATGAAACTGAGAATTCAAATGGAATGGTGGCAAATATAGTCAACTAACCCAATTAAAATCCACCTGCATTTAGGTTTCAAAGTAGTAAGAGTAACTGGCACTGTATCATGCAGAACTGATAAAAACTTCTCAAAAGTATGTCTTCCACAGGATGTCTTTTGTGTTCTTTCCTTACTGTTCAGAAGTTAAACCCTGGCAAAACAACCCTTAAAACCCCACCCACATTTGTTATGTATGAGAAAGGAACCTGGGGGTCTTAGTAGGTAGTAGGATGACCTTGTACCCTTGTGGCCAAGAGGGCCAACAGCATCCTGGGGTGGATCAGAAGGGAGGTGGTTAGCAGATGGAGAGAGGTTCTTCTCCCCCTCTACTCTGCCCTGGTGAGACCACATCTGGAGTACTGTGTACAGTTCTGGGCCACTCAGTTCAAGAAGGACACGGAGCCGCTGGAGGGAGTCCAATGTAGAGCAACACAGATGATGAAGGAAGCAGAATCACAATTCCCATGAGTAAAATCATATGGAATTTGCATTGATAGATAAATCTTAGTGAAACTCATGTTCAGTGATAGAGAAATGTATAATGGGTAATCCTTTTCTTACCACCCTCCTGAATGTACCTAGGTTAATCTGTATTTTACATTATAAAAATTTACTTCTGTTTAGAAGAGAAAGGTAGCAACTGAGAACCTTGTGCCTCATTAAAAAAAAGAAAATTAGGTTTTTAGTTCTGTGATAACAATGTTCATATAGTTTATAGTTTCTAATAGCAATTAGAAAAAGTGAGGCCTTTTCTAGAAACATTATAAATGGCTTCGTGTTTAAATGAAACTTTAATCGTTAACATGGTTAATAGAAAACAAAAATTGTATTTTGTTGTAACTGGGATAAAAGTACACAAACGTTATTCAACTCAAGTAAAAACATGCTTCTTGAAACAGCAGTCACCGAACCTAAGGTACCGATCTTTTACGTGGCGGAGTGGAACAATTCTTCTGTTTAGTCTGAGTAAATTAGTGTTCTCTTAATCCTTTGCTTTACTTTCACTGCAGTGCTTAAGAAACGTTTCCACTCACAGATATAAACCTTAATATTTCCATTCCCAATCTCTAGAGTCCCCTAGATTATAGTACCGATAATATTTTTACAAGCTGTTACCTATTCCCTGTGATAACTGCCCAAAACATTCCATATTGTACGTTCAGATGCATTTTATTTTTTAGTTTTTGTCTTTTGTGAGTCAGTTTGGGTTTTTTTGTACAAATTTCTGTTGATTCTACCCATTGCCTTGAAGACAGATTCAAAGTTCTAATATTGGGTGGTTTTGCAGGTGTCTAGTAGCATTTGTGAAGGTTTACCATTCTCTTGAGCTGTAGTTAGTGACTGAAGAAAGTTACATTATGGAGCAGATGTGTTCTCTTCTGTAATGGCCATGGTGGAGAATTTGAGCATTTCTGAAAGGCTTTTCATAATTGAAGAAAACAGTTAAGAGGGAAAAAAAATTACAACAGAAGGGAGATGGTTAGCAGATCTAGAGAGGTTCTGGATGTGAGGAGGAAGTTCTTCACCGTGAGAGTGGTGAGAGCCTGGAATGGGTTGCCCAAGGGCCTCATCCCTGGAGGTGTTTAAGGCCATGCTGGATGGGGCTCTGGCCAGCCTGGTCTAGAGTGGGGTGTCCCTGCCCATGGTGGGGGGTTTGGAACTGGATGATCAGGTGGTCCCTTCCAACCCTGAGTGATTCTGGTTCTATAACTTCTCCAGTGAAGTGATCCTGCTGTGGCGGGGGGATTGGACTAGATGATCTTTCGAGGTCCCTTCCAATCCCTAATGATTCTGTGATTTTAAAAAACATATTTTTAGCAGGTATAACCTGCTGAGATAATTGGTGAAAAACTGTAATATGAAATTATAAATTGTGAAGAATGTCATCCTTGTTAAATAGCTTGCTTTAAAAATTCAGCCTGAGGTCAATAGGTGTTAATGTTAATTAATACATAATTTTTTATCAAAAAGCTTATTCCTGTGCCTTTTGCATGTGCTGAAATGACTTGAAAACCAGCTGAACGTCACTTGGTGTGTTTCAGACATAACACCTTGTCTTTGGCACCTGCTGTTCTGTTCTGCCAGCTGCCACTTACTGCTGGAAATAAATACATCAGATCCTATTCTTTACAGCTCAGAGACCTTTATTGGCTGCCACTGCCAGTTGGGGTTATTTCACCTGAAATGTTGCTCTTTCTGACTCTCCATGGTTAAGTTTAATTCAAAGTTATTGTCACTCCATTATTATTGAGAAAATTGACCCTGATAGTAGTAATGGTAAGAGACAGTTTGGTTAGGAAGGACTATTCCATATGCAGTGGAAGGAGAAGACAATATCTTGCCATGGGGGAGGAATACAACCTCAAAATCAGTTGTCAGGTAGGCAGAAAATGCCTAGTGCTGTGATGATTAGAAGGGTTTAGATATCATGTGCAGCGGGATAATAGGGTGTGTTACTCATGGTTTGTTGAAAGAAACAATGAGGAATCTGCTGATGCCTGCTCAGCCAGATCTGTCTGCGGAATGTGTGGGGTAGCAGTAGCTGTTAGTTCTGTGTGGGTTGATGTTCCTGCTCTCTGTCCTTATGACAAGAGAATCCAGATCAGCAGAAGGAATACAGAGAAAGTTTCTGCTCCTGGCAAATCCTGGACAAAAGCCAGTTCTTGCTTCTAGTTTAACCAAATGTGATTTCAGAAAAGGTTCTTTGCCCATGTCTAGGATGCTCTCTGAACAGAATTAGTGAGCTGTACTGCCATGGCAGGTCCCTAGTGATGGAACTCTAAAATGAAATCAAATCTTGTAGTGTGCCAGCATAACACAGTACCCACTCAACGGATGGAATGTATTCTACTGGAAAGTAGCAGCCCAAGTGGATGAACTGATTGTTCTGTAGTGGCAGATATGTGTATGTGTCACATATGTGTATCATATCTATGTGTGATGGTGACTGTCAGAAGACAGCTTTAAATCTCTTTTAAGTTTAGTAGTACTACCTTGAGAGCCCAGTCAATTGGTATTAAAAGAACCAACAAAGGAACGTTTCAGCAGACTCCAGTTCAAGTCCCTCACACAAGTTGTAGCAGTGCAGCTGTATTATTCTTCTACTATTTAAGGTAATTTCTTCCTTGTGTTACTGCGCAAAATGTGCACAATACAGAGGAATTGAGTGCTTTGGCAACTGAAGTGTTTTGCCTTCTAAGCCTCTCTATGATGTATAGGAAATAGGTGGACTACAGAGCAGGTCAGCAAGTGACTGGATTTCTGGACTTCAGAGGAAGCGTGGTCCAAGACTGATGACCGCCGGTTGACAGGGGTGTTCTACAGGGCTTGATGTCAAGCTGATGTTTAATGTCTTGTTAGTGATTTGGGCAACAGGGTGCAATGCACCCTCAAAAAGTTCCAGCCGACATCATGCTCAAGAGCCATGGAGCTGTGCTTAAGTAGTCTCTCAACAGGTTGTGAGAGTGGGCTGGCAGGAATCTAGTGAAGCTCAACAAAAGTCACTGCAGAGTACTGTGGTGGGATGGAGTAGCCTGATGTCATGATAAGGGCTGGAAATGGGCTGTGTAAACAGACAGAGTATCAAGGTAAGTGATTGTTCCCTCTAATCAATTGTTACAAGACCACACTTGAACTACTGAGTCCTGTATGGGACTTGTAAGTAAAGATATTGCTGCACTGGGACAAGTCCTTATATTGAAATTGGCTCTACTTTGGTGAAGGGCTGGTCCAGAGGCTTGCAGAGGTCCCATCCAGCAGCAATTAACTTGTGATGAGGTACAAATGTATATAACAATGTGATTTTTTGAATTTTAATTTGTTGAAGGACATTTTATACAGTGTGTGAAATGTGCAAAAGAAGCAGCCTCAAAAAGCACCGAGAGGGAATACCCTCTTCTACCTTTCCGAGCCAGAATGTGAAGGTTCTCTGTATTTACAGCCTGCAGTGTTTCCTTCGCGGCTCACACAACTGCAGTTGAAAGAGTAGAGCTGTGGCCGTTGATGCTGTTGTGTGATTCTTTCAAACCTACGTTTTAAATTACTTCAAAACTGCAATAACTGGCAAACGAAAATGGAAAGACTGAAACAGTTATTTCCCTCTGCCTGTGTGCTGATTTCTGTTCTGGAGCTTGTCATCACCATGACATGGGTGACTGAAGGGGAAATGTGCCAGCAGCTGAAAATTCACAATCAGCAACATTATATTGGTCAAATTCTATCATTCAGGTTGGTTTTTTTATTATCCAAGTGGGATACCCAAATATGTGTTTGTTGGTCAAGGAAGGGGTAAAAAGTGCTGTGGAAAGGGAAGTATAATACTCTGGTCTCACCTGGTGGGTCTCAGGTCATTTCATTTAAATACATTTGTTTTGGATAAGGGTTGGTATAATGTGGTAATAATATGGTCTTTAACCTGTCAAAATGCTCTCTTAAATAGATTTGTTCAGTCTTCCTGTGGGAAAAAAAAAGGTTCAATTTCTTTGTAGCAATTTTAAATAATTCTTACTTTTTAAAAAATACCTGAAGAATAAGGTGATTTTATTATTCCTCATACTACTGGAAATAGAACTCCTAGAAAATATCCATTTTGGGTGAGGATTTTGATTTAATGTATTACACAGGGTAGAAGAGTGTTTGATTCTGTTTTCTGCTGTTCTGTATGGGAAAGGTTTTAATGAAAAAAAAAAAAAGACGGATTGTTACAGAGAAACTAGAGAACTAACTCACTGCATATGTTGAAGTATTTTGCTTCCTTCACTTCCAGTACTTTACATTGACTGAAAGTGAAGCTCCTGGGAATCTTTTTCCTTGGGTTTTTAAGGATGTATATGGCTGTTTTAAGTACTGTGCAGGAGAGTTCGCAAACAGTTTCAGTTCCCTCAGGGAACAAGTCCATCAATAACTAATGGAAGACACTCCCAAGAGCACCAGCTTCTCTTCTTCTGCTGGTAAAAGCCTGGGAAGATCAGACTACCTGTGGTAAACCTAAGTGTGGGCTCTCTGCCTTTAGAGTTGCTTCCTAACTTAGTTTAGGATTCAGTTAAGGTATGTTTCATTCTTCTTATTTCCCCTAATACAATGTCTTAGACATTTGGAGTAAAACTAGGAGATGATACTGAAGTGTCTGTTCTAAGTGCAACATCCTCTGTGATCTGTGTTAGATAGTTTTGTCCTGCTCCGGCAGGGGGGTTGGACTCGATGATCTCTTGGGTCCCTTCCAACCCCTAACATCCTATGATCCTATGATCTATTAAGTTAAGAAACAAAACTTACTATTTGAACAGGAAAAAAAAAATCTCAGAATTATTTAGGAAAAGATGTTGATCTAGTGAGGTGTGGTGTCCGTGCCCATGGCAGAGAGGTTGGAACTAGATGACCTTTAAGGTCCCTTCCAACCCAAACCATTGTGTGATTTTTATGTAGCACTCTGCTAAGGGAATCAGGGTCTCTCTGGCAATCAACTGTCAATGGGCAGCTGTTGCCACGTGTGTGGTGGAGTTACTTGGAGAACTAAAACTTAAATAATGCTGCCTTTATGACTGTTAACCAAAAAAATAGAGCCTGAATACAACGGTACATTAAATAGCAACTAAACGTTTCACTTTGTAAAGCACGCGCTGTTTGTATAGGGAGGAGGCTCACACAGATCCAGTCATGCAGCGCCGAGTGCTGTAAACCCCAGGATCACAGAGGGTGTTTTCCTGTTACTCTAGTGCCGTGTGCCCTCATGTGGATAAGTGAAATATGTCCCTTCAGCGAGTCAGGCACCCTTTAAATTTGTTGTCTATTTGATCAGAGAACCAGGAGGAGAAAGGCTTGTTAGCTACATGGAAGATAGTTTGATGCTAAGTGGGTTTTGGGTTTTCTTTTTTTGTGGTAAAGTTCTTAAAAGGTACTTAAAGACGAGCACCACTGTGCTCCAAGTACCAAAACAGAAGCTTGGTGGTTGATGGTCTTCCACAAGTAAGAATACATTAATTCCAGTCATCTTTTACTTCTGATGCCATTTGCGTCCTATAAGACTTAATTTTGTCGTCGTAATACATAGGTAGCTACTCTACATATCTCACATCATGCATGGGGAACATGTGTGTAAGCTTGACTATTAGTTCTGTATTGACTTTTGGAAGAGCTTAGAGTTGTTGAAGTGTTAATTTTTCATTTATAATGTCTTATAATAATTCTGTAGTTCATTTAGATTGCTCTCAGCTTGTCTTGAGCTTCATCTCCTTAGAGCAAACTGCATATGATAATGGCTCCTCTTTGTACTTAAGCAAGTAGAGCAGCAAAGTTTTTTGCCTCAAGTTAAAAATTGGCAATGTTGGAGAAAACCCAGGTAAGGCACTTCCAGCATCAGTGACATTTACTGTTTCAATTAAAAAGGGAACCAATAGGTGTCAGCAAGAGGTTTGTGCTAATAATAACTGAAAACTTTTAAGTTACTGAATACAAAAACTACCTTGTCCTCAGTTACTGCTCAGTTGTTTCTAAGACTATTGGACACAGCCTTGAAAATTAATGTTTGTCTGCTTTGACATCACTTAGTGCATATTTACTGATAATCAGCTTGAGCTTTCTGATTATTTATAACTGAGGTGGGATGAACCTCATGTTTACTGTTTAAAGGGATGATTTCTGAATTGTGGCCTGTTGACCACTGCTGAGTTGTGCAGGGATGATCATGTGGAGCTAACTAACTTGCCCTTGCTGGTTTCAACATACTTGATTCCCACACGGATATAAGATAATGAGGACAATGGTAAACAGAAGGAAGATGGGTACAGGATCACAAGCAGGAAGGACTGGCATTTCCAAATGTTGCTCTAATTAAAATTCAAGCTGGGTTATACCCATTGATTCAGAGTTTTGGAAGACTTTAAAAATGGTGTACATCTGTAGCTTAGGGCCATGGTCTAGCAGTGGCCTCAGGATTAATGGTTGGGCTCAATGATCTTGAAAGGTGTATTTCCAACCTAAATGATTCCGTGATTCTGTGACTCAAAGTTATGGAGATACCAAGTCCTTTTATACAGCCAGCTCCTGTGGTGTAATTAATAAACTGAAGTTAGATAATTAGGATCTTTGTTCAGGACATGGATAAGAGCGATGCTTAGGAGTTGGGTGAAGCCAATGGTTTTGTTGAAGACTTTTCTCAAAGTGGACAGTTAACCCACTGAGTAATTGCTCCAATTAAACACCTGATTAGGCTCTTCTGGCTTGGCAAAGGCTGGAATTATCAAAATTCCTAACAAGATAATAAATAACTTCCCTTCAGGAAGGGAGGATTATTTAGTTCTGAAAGGAGAGGGCTTGCAATCCTAGCAGCAGACTGGGTGTCTTGTAATCAATGTTGCTGTTTCTACTGCCAGTTCCAAGACACGCTCTTGGTCCCAGTGGCATCACCAGTTGACAGGAGTCCATGCCACAGTGCAGCACCACTGTAAATCGCACTAATTGGAATTTTTCTTGTCAGGCTTTGCTGACAAGAAGCTGAATGAGCTGTAGCGATTGTACAACTGTTTCTGTATGTTTAGGGCTTTACCTTGAGATTACAGTTGTGTCAAATTGTTTTATGGGTGTGGGGAACCTCGAGTCATACAGTGAGCCTGCAGAAAACATGAGGAATACAGTTCTGCTGTCTGTCATGAGTGGAATATGAATGTAACTTCTTTTTTATAGCTACCAGGTGTAAAACTCATATGATGGAGTTATAAGAAAAGACTCTGGAATTCATTTTTGCCTTCTAAATAGCATCACAGTAGTTTAGTGCCCATTAACAGTAGAACTTATTATCAGAAGGAGAATTGAAAAGATTTTGCTCTTAATTTAGATGTGGAATATACTGGGTGAGACTTTTTATTAGCTCGGCTTATATTGATTCTTGTTTCAGTTACGGGAGAGTCAGTGACCACTTATTGCAGGTTTATGTCCCTGTTGTATAAAAGAGACTTTTTCACAAAGACTAGGAGGAAAATAAACATGATGTTGGGGTTTTTTTTAATAGGTTTTTTCCCTTCATTTTATGTAACAGAGCATATAGTAGGAAATTCCACAGAGAATTAATTCTTGCAGAGAGAACTTCAGAACACTTGCTGAGAAACTTTTAAAATACTTTCAGAAGAACTTTAAAAGTCTGTTATATAATATTCATTCGTGTTGGCTGGGATATAAGCATCTTCCCATGGTGTGAACTCTGATAAGAAGAATATAAATTAACAGTAACGGTGTTGCTATCTCTAAATTACATCCTAAAGGTACATCATGTAGACAGAATAGAAGTATGCAAATATGATCAGGAATTTGTATTTGGCAGTGGAACGTGAATCAGAGCCACTTTCTGTCCTCCAGCTAGATGGAATTAAAATTTGCTGCCTCTAATCAGTGTTGCCCGAATCATTTGTACACTCTGCATCCAAAAAATAGGTGTGTCATAGGTGCTTCTTAACATCCCTGTTAATAATTTATACATTAGAGAGAATAGTCTGCTTATGTATTAGTTCTTGCAACCAGAAGGTCTCTGCAAAAATTGAGGGGAACCTGATGGAATGGGAGAAGTCCTGGTTTAAACCACTGGGATTCAGGGTGGATATTGAAATTTCCTTTTGTCGATGAGAATTCAAATATCTGTACCTAATAGAAGAAGAATATGTAATGAAAAAGGAATATGTTTTATGAATTAGGCAGACAGCTGGTGCTAATTGTGCAGAGATAATTGCAAGAGTTAATTATGTAAGCTGCTGTGATTTATGGGCTAAAGACAGTGTCAGATTACTTGATAGAGAACAGCGAAGAATGATTATTATCACAGAAAGAAGTTAGATTAAGAACTGCTCAGCAGAACATCTGTGCTCACAATTTCACTGGTGTAGCGAAGAAGAAAACCCATTTTTTAATGTACTAATGGAGAATAAGCACAAATATGGAAAAAACACAAGTTGGCTGCTTCTGTTTCATGTGTGAATGGAGAACAAGTAGTTGTTGATTTCTACTGTATTTTGCTCAATGAGATCTTGTGGTTGGATTAGAATTGGCTGATGAGCTGCTGCTGAGAGCCAGATCATAATGTGAGTTTACAGTATGCAGAGTTGGGAATATATGAAACAACCAGTTCCACGTGGGTTTGCTCCCATTTTGGGTGGTTGACATGAAGAAGGTCACAAACACAGTATTAGGTCTGTTCTCTGCCTCATTGTGAGCAAGGAATTGAGTTGTGTCTTCCTACATCCATGCCAGAGCTTTAACCCGTAACACTCTGAAAGGTCTGTCATCCTGCTGCCAAATGAAACCACCAAAACCAGAAAAACCAACCCTGAGACAGTTTGGGAAATGAAGTTCTTTCCAGACAGTTGTGGTAATTTCATTTCTTCTTTGACAAAACAGACTTCTTTTGGAAGCAGGAGGATTCTGAAAAACAAGGCTCAAGGGGATACCATTAGTCTAAGCAGTGAGGCAATACGATAGTGCATTCGAGTGGAAGGGCAGCCTCGTAACTAGAAGCAAAAGGGACACTAAAATGTCAGGGCTGTCTTTTTTTCAGGTCATTGAGTATTTCCAGTGGCTTGGTAATATATGAGTGTATGAGAACAGAGGAATAACTTGTAGCTGTTCACATTCACGAAATGCCACTGGAAAGAACAAGTAATAATTAATCAAAAATAAAAGGGACATTGGGAAGAATATTAGGGTTTGGGGTTTTTCTGCAAATAAATAATGATCTTTCAGAGAAACTCTTTTATACTTGTTTCATCTTTCACAAGCAAACCAAAATATTTGTGTGAATGGTTTTCATAATGTACATGTTTGCATAACCACCTCTGATCTACCTGCTTTGGTTTACTAAAACCAAGCCAACAGATAAATGCTGTCTACCATCTGAAAAATCTCCAACAGCCTCTGTCACTGATATTTATGTAAAACATACTATTTTAGGTTGGAAGGAACTATTAGAAAACATTTAGTTCCAACCCCCCTGCTGTGGGCAAGGACACTCACTGCTGGATCAAGTTGCTCAGAGCCCTGTTCAGCCTGATGTTAAAAACCTCCAGTGGTGGGACATCTGTGACTTCTCTGGTCATCTGGTGTGTGTCTCACTACCCTTATCATTAAATGCCTGTGCATTTCAGAACTCTGTGGGGAAGACAGTTTAATTCACAGAGCCAGGAATGTTTTTGTGTGAGCTCTAGCTGCTGACTGGGGATTAATTTGATGTGAGCTAGCTCTATCCTCTTTCACTTCTGGCATCCCTACCCACACGTGACCTCTGCAAGAGGGAAATTCATGATAATAGAATTTTCTGCTTTTAGCAAATACATCCTCACCTTTGTTTTGTGCTGCTGGAGCTATGTAAGGAAGACTTAATTTGGGTTGGGGCTGAGCTATTAATTAGTGAAGTGTTTTTCCAACAGAGAACTATGCTAGAACCAGGCAAAGCATCTTTAATAAAATAAGAGAGCAAGGTTCCCTAGTGTGATCACAAAGCCAGGATCATTATAGGGTTGCCAAATGAGCTTATGGTAATTATCAAGTGATATGTTTGATAATTTAACAGAATTTTGGGTGAAATCTATGCTAATTAGTAACAGAAGCTGACAGAGACATTCTTTTCTTTGTGTCAGCATAGGTGGGGACAGTTAAAATAAACCAGTTATCTTTACAATTCTGCTGGAAAACTAGAGTGTCTTCTTGTCCTTTACCTTTTTCTTCTTTTTTCCTTTCTATTTTTAAACATGAAGGCAGTCAAAAGTTTTTGAGTAGACATTCTGTTAATAAGGTTAGCTGAATTTTAAAAATAATCTTGTCCTGCAAGGTAAGTTACATCTTTATATGTGGCTTTTTTTAACAAGGAAAGTATCTCACATGCCATGAGTTTTTCTCTTCCTGGTATAACAAGTCTTTTCCTTGCTAATATAGATGACATAGCCAAATGATACTTTGATTTTTGGAAGAGACATCCTTAACATTTCAAACTGGTAATGAGTGTAACTTAAAGGAAATGACACAAGGTGAGCAACATATTCCAGTTGTTGTGAGTGATTTTCTTCCTGTAAGGGCTGTGTATTGTGCAGAACCCAATATCTTACCGCAAAGACAGGAATCCAGGATTACCCTTTCCTAAGGGAATGTCTTCCCTGCGCGATGAGAAGGATTCCATAACTTGCTTTACTCTCTTTTGGTCTTGCAAGTGTTCTATTGTTGCTGCATGATGATCCAACCCACCCGATGTTGGGTGAGCCCCATTTTTCTGGTTAGCATAGAGTTCATTGATTACAAGTGCGTGTGGGAGAGCTCCTGTGCATCAGGAGGTTCCAGACTTCTGCTTTGTTTTGTTTTATTTAGGTTTTCTTTGGATGTCATATTAAAATTTAGAGAATAATTTAGGGGACCTTGAACAGAATCTGTTTTATAAATGAAAATTGTTCTTGTGAAAACCATTACATTAGTTTATCCTTATGTCCAGTTTGAAGCTCGTGTTTCACCTTGTGCCTGTTGTTGTGATGTTAGAGACATCAGAACTGAGCATGATATTCAAGGTGTGCCAGGACACATTGGTGACAGCTTGCTGTCTGTCAAGATCCCTCAGGTCTACTGAAGTAGATTTGCTTCCCAGGCAGAGTCTCTCTTATCAACAGGGGTTCCTTCTTTATTGCAGCAGGGCTCTGTACTTGTCCTTGTTGAGTGTGATAGCATTTCACTGAGTGACAGCCCTGTCCTTACGCATATTACCAGGTCCCCCAATCCATCATCTGCAACTTGATGAGAGTCCATCACTGGAACCAAGTCATCTCCATGAAGATGGAGACTAATATGGACATGAAGTCTTCTAAAAACAATTGTAGGGGAACACAAGACATAATAACTGTAAATTCCTTCAGTAGTCCACTAAGTCCATGATGGTTTTCTCTCACTCAGTGTGTAAAGTAGATGACCTTGGAAGATGCTCATGGAATTAGCTGCTCAGCTTTCTGTAACAATCACAGTAGAGAACCTATGTTTTGAAGCTTTTGTTGGACCTACATGTGTGGGGCCACATTGTTTAGTTTTATGTTTACTCCAATGTTGCCTTGATTAATAAGTTCAGAGTGTGGAGGGTTTTTAATAAGGAAAAATTATTATTTACATTTATAGATTATTACTTGGGGTAGCGATTTCAACGAGTACTTGTGTTCAAAGTAGCTGTAAGATACATATGTCAGATTAAATCTGGATGTTTTTCTTTTTTCTTAAACTAACTTCCGAGGCTTCTTTCTAGACTGTCTTCAAAATGAAAGAGTAGTAGTATTTTGATAGAATTAGTTTGAACAAGTTTGAACAGAATAATTTGTCTGTTACGCTTAATGTAAGTGAATGTGATATTGAATAATTTTACAAGCAGCTTGAAATGTCTGGAATAGGGAAATTAAATGAAATCACAAGTGGGATGTGTACAGGGTCAAAGCCTTCCATGGGGGTAGAATAGTGGTTTTCTCTTTGCTCTACTCATCCTCAGGACTTGTTGCAGCAGGATATGTTAAATTGTTACAGTGGTACACACTAAAGGTCATCATGTTCTTGATTTTCTTCGTAGCTTCTCTTAAGAAGTCTTCATTAATCTACATCAGCTTTTTCATCTTTGAGTCTTTGATTGGTTTTTTCCTTAAGAAATTTGTTTCCATGGGAAAAAATAATGAAAAAGAACCATCTTAGGTCTCTATTAAAGTTCCAAACATGCAAGTTGTTTTTTTTTTTTATAGCAATGTGAAAACTCTGCCTGGTTTTGATGGTGTTTTCCGAATCGAGAGTGTAAGAGAAAAAAACCCACAGTTGTGACAAGTCATATGAAATAGCCTTTGACTTATTTTATTGAGCAGCTCTTCTTTCCTTTGTCTTTTGTGTGCTATCTGAACTACTCTGGCAGTTTACTTCTAGATGGTTCAATGAGTTGAAATAATTAAGATCAAGCTCCAACACTGTTTTATTCTTCTTTGCATCTCCTATGTGAATTTCAACATACAGTAAAGTGGTTTTTTGCCTGCTGTGTGTGTGAAAGCTCTGCTTAGTCAGAGCATCATAGAATCAGGGAATAGTTTACACTGGAAGGAACCTCGGAGTGTTCACACACGCTCTCAGTGAACAGCAGCGGAACTTAATGAATCCAGCATAAAGTGTATTTTGATGAAACAATTAAGCTTTTTGATAGTTCTACCATACTGAAATGGAAATACAGGAACCCAGCATAAACTCTCTGTTGGACTTCTGTGAAAACGGTTGCTGATTACACGTATCCATACATAGACTGGATAAATTAGTTTTTTATCGAGTGTTCTAATACTATGATGACAGATATCTCACAGAGGGTGCACAGTTGCCTGTACCAGCACAGCCAGCCATCTAACCTCAGTGCACACAGCGTGCAATCATCAAGGAAACCAGTGAAAGTAATCATAGAATGGTTTAGGTTGGAAAACAACCTTTGAGATCATCGAGTCCATCCTTTAACTCAACTGTCCCAAGGACACCATTAAATCACGGTCCTAAGCTCCAGATCTCCGTGACTTTGAAATACGTTCAGGGATGTCAATTCAACCCCCTCCCTGGGCAGCCTGTTCCCAGGCCTGATGGCCCTTTCCAGGAAGAAGTTTTTCCTCATGTCCAACCTAAACTTTGCCTGGTGCAACTTAAGGACATTTTCTGTTGTCCTATCACTCGTTACTTGTGAGAAGACACTAACACCCAGCTCTCTCCAGCTTCCTTTTAGTTAATGTCTGGAAAACAGCCACAATGTTTTTGTCACCATTAATGTAACTGACAGCCCTTATCTCAAGAGGCAGTTGCCTTTTGAATGGTTTCTGACCTGTATGTGTTAGGCTTCTATTTTATCAGCTTATTCTTTTTTTTTTTTAAATGAAAACTATATAGAGAAATAAATGCTTTAGCATCAATGCCAATCCATACCAGTTTCTTGTCTTTTCGTCCTTCACTGGTTGACTGTGGCTTGCTTAGGACAGACTAAATAGAGGCCAAAAGGAAAAAAACTGTTTTTATGTTTGTGCTGCCATGCTTTGGATTTTAAACTTTAAATTGCATTTATTCAGTACATGTGCACGCTGAATCATTTCAAGGATAAAGGCAATAGTGAGGTGGGTAATTGGATAAGAATCATAGAATGCTTTGTGTTGGAATGCACCCTTAAAGGTCATCTAGTCCAACTCCCAATGTGGGGGGCATCCATTGTGCTATTAATAATCAAAGAATCACCCAAGCTGACCAAAAAACTTGGTTTTCTTTCCCAAAGGTAACGACGCTTGTTAACACAAGCAATAAAGGACCATCAGGCAAAAAGAAAGGCCGCTCCAAGAAGGCTCATGTGTTGGCTGCTTCAGTGGAACAAGCCACTCAAAACTTCTTAGAAAAAGGAGATCAAATTGCTAAAGAGAGCCAGGACCTTAAGGAGGAGTTGGTTGCTGCTGTGGAGGATGTACGAAAACAAGGTATGTGTAACAAAATGCTCAGTGGAGAAACTTCTTCCCTTGATGCTTTTCAAGATTTCCTCTGAAACAAGTGTATCAGCTGCTCTGTAGTTAAAACAGTGAGCTGTGTTATGGTACATCTGTAATGTGGCATAGTCATATTAAAGTAGCTACACCTTGCTGAATGGCTGCAAGTATAGAGAATGTTCTGTCTTGGGAAGAGGATTCTACTCGTTACTGTTGGCTCTAAAGCTTCTGCATTCAAATACAGAATTATGATGCATAACATTGCTGAGCAATCTAACCCTTCTCAACCAAACAGTTCAGCAATAGAGAGATTTACTTGTTCATAGAATCACAGCGTGATTTACGTTGGAAGTGATCTCGGAGATCATCCCGTTCCAACCCCCTGCTGTGGGCAGGGACAATTCTCACCAGACCAGGTTGCCCAGATCCTCATTCAACCTGGCCTGGCCTTGAATACTACCAGGGATGGAGCAGCCACAACCTCCATGGACAACCTGTTCCAGTACCTCAGCACCCTCACAGTGAGGAATTTCTTCCCAAGATCTAAATCTCCCCTCTATTAGCTTGAAACCATCTCCCTTCTCCTGTCACTAGAGTCGCTCATAAAAAGTCCCTCTCCAGCTTTCTTGTAGCCCCTTCAGGTACTGGAAGCTGTTATAAGGTTCTCCCCAGAGCCTTCTGTCTAGGTTGAATAGCCCCACTTCCTCAGCCTGTCTCATAGCAAAGGGGCCCCAGCCCTCTGATCATCCTTGTGGTCTCCTCTGGACTTACTCCAATGGTTTCTTCACCATCTTATACTGCGGACTCTAGAACTGGACACAGGAGTCCAGATAAGGTCTCACAAGAATAGAGGGGAAGAATCACCTCCCTTGACCTGCTGGTGGCACTTCTTTGGATTCAGCTTCGAACACTCTTGACCTGCTGGGCTGCAGTAACAAATGTCTGCTCAAGTTAAGCTTCTCAATATTGCAATGTCTATATTTGTTGTTTCAAGTGCGTAATGAAATATAAACAAAGAGTATCCAAGTGTTAAAGACAGATACTTAATAGCTATATTCAACCAGTATTATGTTCTGAGTGTTGGAGATGATAGTTTTTACCATTGGTTTGCAAGTTTCAAGATACATAGTGTTACCAAAAAAAAGCCAAGCTGGTTATAGGTCTTGGGAGTGGGAGAATAAAATGTTCTTTACAGGCAGAAAGAATCCTGATTTTACAAAGTTTAGTATTTGAAGTTTAAATTGGTATTATATGAAAACTGCTTTCAATAAGGCTCTGAAATACAGCAAAATTGTCATGGGTGTCATCTGCCAATTTTCCTTTAAAAAGTGAAATGTCTGTATAATTTCTTGATATAAAAAATGTTATATTGCTTTTGAATTTACACTTGCAATAGGGGAAAAAGATGTTTCCAATATATTCTCATAACAAAATGTTTTGTTCTTATTGACTTTGGTTGTAATTATCATTATTTCAACAGAATTAAGCACCTTTCAGGTTTTCTCCGTTGTAAATCCTATTATCTAAATATACCATCTGCCAGTATAATCAGTCCTGCATTTTAGAACAAGAGTGACAGATCTCCAGCTGACAGTTTGCAAGGAGTCTAAAGGGGTGAGGTTTCAAATGCTGATTTTCAGTCAGCTAGTCCCCCAGCACTCAACGTGATGGTTTTCTCACTTTGTGAAAATCATGGTCACACGAGCAGGCAGGGTTAACATCTTGTATGTTAACACTGATAAGTTAGTATTGCAGTTGTGTTCCACCCTGAGGCTCCCTCTTCCTTCTATCCACTACATACGTTTGATTTTGCTCTTTTCCTATTCCTACGCGTATTCTTTTAAAAGACTCAGTTCCCAGGACATCAGAATACATCAAGTATTTGCTGTACACTCAGTGGCCAGTGTTATGCTGGGGGAGTATTGTTTGGAGCTTGTTGGGTGGCAATTTTGTTGGGGTTTTTCACCGAATCACAGAATGTTAGGGATTGGAAGGGACCTCAAAAGATCTTTTGGTGGCTTTTTCATTTGGTTTTGGGGGGTTTTTGTAAGTTGTTTTTTGTTGGGTTATTTTATTGTTTTTAAGAATTTTTATGCTGATGCCAAACCTGGCCAGCAGTTTCATTTGTCAATGAATTTCGTTTCCTGTTCCTTACACTAATTGTCTTATGTTAAATTCTAGTAGAGTGATGCGAGTTCCCTCATTCCATCTGAATTTGTATCTCTCTCTCTCTTTGAGGTTGTTCTAGTTTTTCCCAAGGTATCTTCTACTGAGTTGGATTCATCACCATCTGCTGGTGCAAGCTCTCTCATGTAGGCACACAGACCGTGTTCACTACCATGCAATTAGAACTTGTTATTCTCTTTACCATTAGAGCTTTGTATTAGTTAACAAAGATTTCTTTTGAAGACTTTTGCTTTGTAAAGCAAAGAGACATCTGAGAGGATTTGCTCTGGAGACATTTGGTTTTCTTCTTGAATGAATTTCTGCCTTTTTAATTGATACTAAGTTTTTTTTAAAAAGTAATCTGTATTTAAAAAGAAACTATGATGCAGGAGACAGATAGGAAAAGATCTTAAGCAGCATTGTACAGGAATTAGTCTTCTGTCAACACTGCAGGCTGGAAAAAAGGATCTGTCAGAAAAGTGGAGCAGCTTTTTTTGGTCTGTACAACATGAATCCATAATTAGGAGAACTGGAGACACCAAATGCCATTATTAGCACACAAGAGCTGTGTAAACTAGACCAGCCTTGCTGCAATGTGAAATGATACGTTTAGCTCAGTGACATAAAGAGCCAGACTAATGAACTGAGGCTGTGTTTTGCCAGAGCGATGCTGGTTGATTTCCTGGCAGAGCCCCAGCGTGGATAATTACACCATCAACCTAAAAACGTCTTCTGCACTTCGAGCTGGCTCTGGTGTGCTCCTCATTTCCTGCCCTGTATTGCCCTACACTGACAGATACTACTAGAGGCCGTTGTGGCAATTCATTGCTCTCCATTGACAGGTACAAAACAGAGCGTATCATGGGAAAGTGCTCTGGACTGAATACAAATACGAAAAGCATATAGCTGTAAGAGTCCTTTTACTTTAATAATGTGGAAGGGTAAATGATATCTGATCTAGTTGCTGAAGTCCTTACTCGTTGCTGGTGCTGGGCTAGATGAGCTTTGAAGGGCACTTCCAACCCAAAGTATTCTTTGTGCTTCTATGATTCTGTATTTTGCTCTACAAAACTCTGTTGATCAACTGTCTTGATTTACAAAGTTTGGCTCTAAAAAGTCAGAGTAAGATAGAGTCATGGAATGGCTTAGGATGGAAGGGAAGTTGTCTTAAAGATCATCTAGTTCTAAACACTCTGCCATGGACAGGAAGAGCTCTTACTAGACTTTGCGCAATTTTATGAGAAAAATTAAATATTTAATATGTAAAACACCTCAAACCTGTGTGTGTGGGGGTTTATTCTCATGTCAGAGTTGTGTCAAAGATCTCCCAGACATATGAGTCCTAGGTACTCTGCCCTAGTGAAATCACATCTGGATTACTGTGTCCAGTTCTGGGCCCCTCAGTTCAAGAGGGACGTGAAGCTGCTGGAGGGAGTCCAGCATAGGGCACTGAGGATGATGAAGGAAGTGGAGCNCAAGGTCCCTTCCAATCCCTAATGATTCTATGAAACACTGATATTTGTTGTTCATGTCATTTTACAGTAGAGGCGAGGGAAAACAGAGAAATGAGTAATACAGTCTGTGGTGGGGAACAGAGGGGTATATTCTCATAGTTTAAGTGTCTATGTGCAACTAGTCCCTTATTGATCATTATAGAAGGAGGAAATTCCCTGTGGAGGAGCTATTTAGATTGTGATTCACACATAAAACTACAAAGACCTCCCAGTCCATTGGGCTCAGGTCTGATTAAATTTATTAAGAAACAACCTGAGGTGCAAAGTGAAGCAAGACAAGGAAATAGATTACATTTATGTAAATTTGTTCAAGCCATTAAATGACTTTGGCAATGTCTATCTTGTAGGTATGTGCTAATGACTGCCTTCGTTTAATGTGATTTCCCTAGAAGTTTTCTGGCATATGGCTAAAACTTCCATTAAAAACTTGATTTACTCCAGCAGCTGGTGGTCGTGTTTTACATTTTTGCTTTTCACGCTGGGTAGATACAACTTCACACCATAATTTGAAATTTATACTTCAGTCAAGGGACAGAAAATAGCTGTTGGTGTGTTTTGTGTTTGAAGGCTGTAAAATTGAGGTAGACTCTAATTGTTTATGTTCATGCAAATTTATGCATGTTATATAAAAAGAATGTGATCTGTGACTGTTAGTGAGCTTGAAACTACATTTCAACATAGAGCACACAAAAATGAATTTAACTTTTGTGGTGCCATTTCATGATGGTACGTAGAAAAAAATATTTCCAGTACTTTGATGCTTTAAGTGCAAACTCTTAGAATCATAGATTCATTAGGGATTGGAAGGGACCTTGAAAGATCACCTAGACCCAGTCACACAGGAACATAACCAGGTGAGTCTTAAGCATCTCCAGTGAAGGAAACTCCAGAACCTCCCTGGGCAGCCTGTTGCAGTGCTCTGTCACCCTCACTGGGAAGAAGTTCCTTCTCATATTTATGTGGAACCTCTTATGTTCAAGCTTAGAACCATTGCCCCCTCATCCTGATGACACTGAGAAGAGCTCTTCAAATGAAGATTTCAATACTAAACACTGTGAAATGTCTTACTCCATACTGTTCACTCCTGTCTTCTTAGAATAATAGGAGGGTTTGGGTTGGAAGGGATCTTCAAAGGTCATCCTGTCCAAGCTCTCTGCAGTAAGCAGGGATGTCTGCAACTAGAGCAGGTTGCCCTGGAGCTACAGTTATTGTAGGATAAAGTTATCTTAAGAAAAAAGCAGGGAATCTGCACATCTTAGGTGCTGGGAGCAACATCCAAATTAGGCAGGTTCTGTATTTGTCATATCATGTCCATATATATATCNGATTCTGTGCTGTCAAGTTTGAATGTGACAAGTATTAAGGAGGAATAACAGATTCTTTAAAAAAAATAGGAAGTACCTCAGTCCAATATTAATATTTTACCACTAAACATTGTCAACATAACCTGAACTATTGTTCTGCACCTGGGTTAAGGGCTACAGAAATACTAAAAAAGCCCTCAAAGTAAAACCCCCAAAAATGCAAAAAAAAAACCAAACCAGGAAACTCCCAAACTGGTATTTTTCACTGTGTTCTTTCTATGTTTATTTGTAATACTTGTCACTGAAATGTGCGAGAACTCTTTTTTTGTGTGTTTGTAGACACTAACCTTGTAGAGATTAGTAGTCTGATAGCTCTTGATAGGAGATATGTGTGTGTATCTGTGTAGGAAGAAATTGCTGAAGAGCAGTTATTTTAGACAAACTAGACTTTCTGTCCATTTCTAAAGGGTGACGTGAGGCTTGTGGTCAGTTCTACTTAATGGAGGAACGAATCTCGGTCCTCACTTTTGAGGGAACCTGTGTGTACATTAGGCATGTTCTCTGCTTTGGCAGTAATGTCATAGCATCACAGGATCTCCTTGTTTGGAAGAGACCCTTAAGATCATCGAGTCTAATCTTTGACCCAGCAGTGCCAGGTCAGCTCCAAACCATGTCCCTCAGCATTATGTTTATCTGCCTTTAAATACTTCCAGGCATGGTGACTCCACAGTTGCCGTGGGCAGGCTGTTCCAGTGTTAGATAACCCTTTCAGTGAAGAAATTCTTCCTAACATCCAGCCTAAATCTGTATGGTGAGGTACCTGCTTTTTGCACATCTTGTGTGACTCATGCTTGTCCAACAGAAAGCTTTGAGTGTGAAGATTTAGAGTCTTATATTGAGCAAGTCAGTGAAAATCTGGCCTGAAAAACCTATATTGTTGTAAAAAAAAAAATAAATCATAGTCTACTTTGAATTGTTATTCATGCTGGCAGTGCTCATCCTAAGAAATATGGCTTGCTGAATGTCATTCTATGCAAATTACTGTAATGCAAACTCTTTCAGGCACTTTTCAAATCCATTAATTATCTTTCAGCTCTCTGAGACACTAATGTTCCTTTTCTAAAATTATTTAAACTACTTCTGATGAAAAAGCAGACATTGCACAGAATCTCAAGGAGATGCTATAGAGATAAGTATTGGCAGGGGTTCCGGAATCCGGGGAGTGTACAGGATCCCAGGCATACACAGATCTTATACAAATTTATACAGGGCTGAGCACACACCAGACACTCAGCACTGATTATTCTGTGGTGCTGTGAAACACTGGCACAGGCTGCCCAGAGAGACAGGAGAAGCCCCATCCAGTAGGGTGCCCGAGTAGCCGTGAGGGCCAGTGGCTTCCTGGCCTGCATTAGAAACTGTGTGTCCAGCAGGACTAGTGAGGTAATTGTCCCCCTGTACTCAGCACTGGTCCAGTTTTGAGTACTGTGTCCAGCTCAGGGCACCTCAGTACAAGGGACATATTGTGGTGCTGGGGCAAGTGCAGAGATGAGCAACAAAGCTGGTGAATAAATCTTATGAGGAGAGGTTGAGAGAGTTGGGGCTGTTTAGTTTGAGGAAGAGGAGGCTTAGGGGAGACTGCATCACTCTGTAGAACTGTCTGGAAGGGCATTGTAGAGATGTTGGTGCTGGTCTCTTCTCACAGCCAGTTAGAGACAGAACCATGCTTTAAAGAATGGTTTAAAGCTTCAACAGGGTAGGTTTAGACATCAAAAAGAAATTCTTCATGGAGAGAGTGGTCAGGCACTGGAGTGGACTGCCCAGGGTGGTGGTTGAGTCCCCCCACCATCCCTGGATGTGTTTCAAAGTTGCTTAGATGTACTGTTGGGGGATCTGGTTTAAGGGTGACCTTGTAGTGTAGGGTAGATGGTTGGGCTCAATGATCCCAAGGGTCTTTTCCAACCTGAATGATTCTGTGATTGCAGGTCAGGGGCTCTGAGCAACCTGCTCACTGCAGGGAGTTGGACTGGATGGCCTTTAAAGGTCACTTGCAACCCAAACTGGTCTATTATTCTGTAAAAAACAAATTCAGCAGCACAACTGTCCTGCCCTCTCCCCCTCTCTGGTTAATTAGGATTGAAGGTCCATTAGAGGTAAATTCCTGTATTTGTATGTATAATATAGATCCCTGCAGTAGCTGGGTTTAGCTTCTCAGACTGTTCCATTACTGGCTTCTTGATCCCAGTTGTCCCACTCCCAAAGACGCACACAGAAGTTGCAAACACATGGAAGCAGGTGTTGCTGTCAACTTCCAGACACTGTGGTCTCTCTAGGAGGTGGAAATCAGAAATTTGTCCCAAGGGATCACCAGACCTACCATTTTCTTCACAGAAAACTGGCCCCTTTTATCCACTCATACTTCCATTTTTCCATGTTCCTCATGATGGTCCTACCTTGCACTACCTCCAGTTTCAACTTTATGCATCCCATTGCAAATGTTGTTCAGTCTCAGAATGTTCTTCCCCTGAATCCCATAATGAGTCCTTATCCATGAGCAGGAAAGTAAAAACAGAGACAAGTTAAACACGTGTAGGTGATTTTCTGTGCACATCCTTAATACTTTAGGCACTTGGAGAGCTCCTTGATTTGATGGTGATACTGGTTCTTGGTAAAACCAGCTGTCTGAGACTGTGCTTATGCTCTGCACCCTTTTTAAAAGATGTGTTTCTGTTACAGGCTCGACTGAAGCTTTTCAAGTATTCATTTCACTTTTGAATAATCTTTTTAAGCTCATGTAAGTTTAAATTTATGAGAGAGACTTGCATCTCTCAGGTATGTTTGTTGTAAAGAGTAGCTGGTGTTTGATATATTGCCCAAATATGACAGCACGAGACAGGTTTTACAAAAACACAGCAATATATGTTTGAAAAATAATGCATAGTAATAAATTAGGTGATTTTTTTCCTTTTTAATGCTATATTTATTCATACTTTCTTACTGAAGATTTCATTACTATTGTTACTCTGTAGCAAGGGTGAACAAAATTGCTTTAGAATGTCAACTTCTGACAGTTGTCAAAAATTAAATTATACTTACAAATTGGAAGCTATAGAAACACTTGAATTCTGCAATCAGATCCTAAAATTACTGTTGGTTCTTTTAGAACCAATATGTATGTTAAGCACAATGTTTGAGAAGGGATTGCAGAAATACACCGCAGTTAAATCTGTCGAGGGATTGTAACTGGGGCTTGTTTTTCGTGAACGTCTTACTGCACCACCCATAACAGTGTAGTATTGCTATGCATGAAACTTCTGAATTCGAGTCAGACTTGAAAAACTGTTTCCCTGGGATTGAAAAATTAAAGAAAGAAAGAAATACGGTGTTAGAAATTGGAAGAGGCACCTTGGGCAGTTCTCTCACCCTGCTCTGTCTTCCAGCAGTAGTTCTGAAACTGATTAGACTTAGACCACAGTCAGTAATTCCCGGCTGCATTAAACATGCAGCCTTTTCAAGTTAGGTTTGGAGGTGACCAGGAACAGTGTTCTACAAGAAGACTTTCCCAGCGTGCATGAAATCTGTTACTGAAGTCCTCTCTGTGTGTAATTCAATATAGAGATGTGAATTGTAATCTCTGACTGTTGTTACCGTGAAACTGTGAAGCCACCATGGGATGAGCATCTCAGCCTCTCCTTTTGAAGCTGTTCTAATTTATGGGTTGTTGAAATATCATCTGGGGGGCAGCTGAGTGCTTGAAATCACTGTTGACTCAGCCAGAAATTCTGAACTGAGTTTCCTTTTGTTGAACCCAGCGTTTAAAAACAAAAAAAGAAAGAAAGATTGGAAGTATTGGGAAGGAGATTCCTTTTGACTTGTCAATGGACTGACCTCAGATGACTGTGTGTAGGTACCATCTGAAACTTCTATTACCAGTAGAGAAAGTTTTCAACTGTGCAAAGGTAATAAGTGTGTTTGCAGCAGTCAAATGTACCAATGGAAGAAGCAAACCCAGGGAGATCTGGAGCAGTGCAGAGATTTTGTCTTTGATATTTAAACTGAGAAGCAGCCAGCTGAAGAAAAAAAAAAAAATCATGGATGTGTGTTTGTGTTTTGATCTTACTTTCAGCTTCAGTCACGTGGCTTTCAGTGAGCATCAGTTGAACTGACTACCTTCATAGAATAATATAATGTATTGTGTTGGAAAGGATTCTAAAGGTCATCTAGTCCTGTCCTCCTACAACAAGCAGGGACATTTCTAACTAGACCAGGTTTCTCAGAGTCCCATCAAGCCCAACCTTGAATGTCTCCAGGGATAGGGCCTCCACCATCTCTCTAGGCAATCTGTTCCAGTGATCCCCCGCCTTCAGATTAAGGAACTACTTTCTGATGTCCAGCTTAAATCTACCCTTTTCCAGCTGAAAACCACAACCCTTTGTCCTATTGTTCCATGCCCTTGTGAACAGTCTTCTCCAGCCTTCTGATAGGACCTTCTCAGACCCGATTTTCAGAAGTCCCTTCCAATGCCTGCCATTCTGTGAGCTGGTGGACATTTTGGGATGTGTTACAAAGCCAATCTTCCCCCATCTCTCAAGTCCTTCCTCCCTTGATATGCTAAATCATGAATGTTCACTCTTCAAAAGCTGTAATGAAAATTTGAAGAGGAACTACGCAAAACAGAAGTTACAAACTTTAAAAAACCCCAAAACTCTGTTGACTAGGTGTACGTGAGGTGGTAAAATATGCCTTCAGTTTAAAAAAAGCAAGGTTTTGTTCAATCAGAGTGCGATTGTAAAAGCTGTTGTAGTTCACATAAAAAGTGGAAACGCTGAGTTCGTGATCTGAATTACCAGGATTATTTTGCTGCTTTCCCAGTCACGTTTATTAGGAAAGATATAAGCACTCCTTGGAGCAATAAACTTCATCTGGGGGTCTTCCTCGCATTCTCCTTTCTCTTCCACCTTCCTTAAAGTATGTTTCCTTCTGTGTTCCATATTTCTTGACTGTTTTTTTCTATGGCAGTCACCCAACTGTAAAAGCAACTGTGAGGTGGCTTTGTTCTCCCATACAGATTAGATTTCAATTTTGGATATGCTTTGAGAAAGTGATAGTCGATGGTAATAAAGAAGAGAGGATGACAATTTAGAGCATGCTGCCTAATACCTGAATCCCAAAAGGTGCCTAATCAGTATATAAAATACTTTAATTTATCGTCTTTGCATTTAGCATTGTGACCATGTCTTTGTCTGGAGCACGTTTTTCACACATAACCAAGGTCACCGTCTTGAGAAATACTTAGGAGTGAGGAAGTAAAAGTCAGATGAAATGCCCTGCTTTCCTCTGAGTGTCAAGTTATAGTGTTTCGAGCACCAGCTATCTTGTTCTCTATCTCTTTTAGTCCCTTTATCAGACTCAAATACTTTTTAAGCTCGAGGTCTGCCAGATATTATGACTGCTGTTCATGTGTGAAAACTGGAAAGAAGGAAACTCCTCTAGGGAATTTAGAGTTATTTTTATAACTACTAAAAATAAAAGTCTAGCCTCTCCACAGCTTTTGATTTGTGATGTTTGCAAATCTCATTCATCTATAGTTGCTCCAAATTTGACCTTCAAAGCTGTGCTTGGCTTTTTTCAGGGAGTTGTTCTAGTTGCAGATAAATCAGTTTATAACCTCTGTTTTTATGTGATTTCTGCAGTATTTGATGAAACATGTTTTTCTTCACAACGATGTTATAACCTGCTATACTTTGATCATGCTGTTGTTTTGTGGCTAACATGCTAGATATGATTTTCCACAAACATGTGCCTGAAATAAGTTGCTGTTCAATTAAACTTAATAATATAATAGAATCATTAGGGATTGGAAAGGACCTCTGAAGATCATCTAGTCCAATCCCCCTGCCACAGCAGGATCACCTAGACCAAGTCATAGAGTCAGTCAGGGTTATAAGGGACCACAGGATGATCCAGTTCCAACTCCCCTGCCATGGGCAGGGACACCCCTCCCTAGATCAATTTCCCACTGGCTGAAGCAGTTTCCATTTTCTCTTCCCACTTGTCTTTGCTTCCTTTTGTGCTTCCGCATCCAAGAACACTTTCCATGCTGGAAAACTCTTTGTATTTGTTCTGAGTCTGTGTAGCCAATAGAAAAAATTATTATTGTGCATGGGAAAAATTATGCTGACTTTATAGCTTAACACTAAAAAAAGAAATTTGGTGTAAATTTCTCATGGAATAACATAGACTGGGGAGTGAGAAAAATTGAAAGATTCAAAGTCAGAGAAATATGAGGTTCTGGAATAACCCAGTCATAGTAATGACAAAGGCAAAAGATTGTGAGAGAGAATAATCTGTCTCTTTATGATGAGTAGTAAAGTCTATATGGTATGATTGCAGGTGGAAGCACGTAGCTAGACATGATGATCTAGGAACCTCCTCAGACCTGTGTTCCTGCACACAACATAATCTGGTTGAATGCCAGGATGTACACAGTCATACAAAGTCATTTTGGCCCATTTTTAATTCTTCCCAAAGGATCATAAAATAGAATCACTATGGATTGGAAGGGACCCCGAAAGATCATCCAGTCCAATCCGCCTGCAACAGCAGGATCACCTAAACCAAGTCACACAGGACTCCTGTGTGACATTAATAAGGTCACCCCTCAGTCTCCTCTTCTNGTGTAGTTTGGGTTGGAAGCTTAAAGCTCATCCCTTTGCAGTGAGCAGGGACATCTGCAAGTAGGGTTGGTTGCTCAGAGCCCCAAGCTCTAACCTGACCTGGAAGGGTTCCAGAGATGAGGTTTCCCAGCTCCATCGGCAACGTGGGACAGAGTCTCACCACCATCAGTGTGAAAAATTCTTTCCTTATATCTGGTCTGAATCTCCCTCTTTTAGTTTAAAATCATCACTCCTTGTCCTGTCACAACAGCCCCTGCTAAAAGGTCTGTCCCCATCTTGCAGGCATCCTTTAGATACTGAAATGCCACACTAAGCTGTCACACTCAAACCCACCTTTACAAAGTGCCCCCCAAGAGTTCACATTTGTAACTTGCTGCTCCTTCCATTCTCAGAGCTCACTGGGAATTTTTGATAAACATTGTTAAGAAAATGTGGCTTGCTGGAAAGTATCAACCCTTTGAAACGAAAGTTTATCTCAAAAAATATCAGTTTCAACAAAACTTTCCACTGGGCAAATTTTTGATGTGATAAGAGAATGACAGAGCCGATTCTAATGATGACTTTGAATGCAGTTCACAGTGCTTAGGGCACAGATACAATCTACCCACTAACTTGCTTGGCTGTGGAGTATTTGTAAGCATCTTCCAGCCCCAGAATGGAAGTAATACCCAGGGTGATGGAATCTGTCTGCCTAACAGGAAGTGTCACAGCAGTTTTCTTAGAGCCATTCCTTTCAATGCCTCTTAGAAAGTTGTGTGCCAGTTTTTAGATGTTGTTGCCTTCTCTGCCTGATACGTTTCATTCCTATTCATTAGTTGCAAGTCTGTACAATTCATAAACTGTTATGCAGAAACCCATTAAGTGATTAAATCTATGATTTTAATTGCCAAGAGTCACTGAAAAAAACTGTTTCTTACATTAATTTTAGTCTCTTTCTACAAGAATTATTTTTATAAGTTTATTCTGCCCACTTGAACAAAAGACAGCAACTTCTCCTAGCAATTGCCACTGCAGCTGTTTGAATAATTTTGTCTTGTTTGTGTGATGAAGTATCATATTCCTTTATAATTTGCTCCTTGTCTCACTTCTGCAGCTCTCTGGTAGAGAATAGAACACTTCTTTTTGAACTCAAATGTTTAGAATAAATGTAGAAATTATGGAAAAAAACTACTGGGTGAGCAACAATACAGCAGGATTCCTGCAGTGCTGAATTGCACCTCCCAGTGTCTTGCTGCACGGCAGAAATCTGTGCTCAACTACCCAAACAAACTCACTCAGGTTGGGTTCACTCCCAGCTGGAGTGTCAGAGGCTTTGGTACAGCCTCAGCCAGCCAGGTCTGAGGACTCTGGGACAATTTGGAGACAGAGGTGCTACTTTAGGTAAAGAGAAATAATTTCCTTGTTTTCATGTTTTTGTGGCCAGTAAGTCTAGAGAGATTAACTTTCCCCTGTACTCTGCGCTGGTGAGGCCACATCTAAAGTATTGAATACAGTTCTGGGCTTCCCAGTTCAAGAGTGACGGGGAGCTACTGGAGAGAGTTCAGCAAAGGGCAATGAAGATGACTGGGGGCATGAAGGATGTGTCTTTTGAGGAAGGGTTGAGAGAGCTGGGGCTGTTTAGCCTGGAGAAAAGAAGGCTGAGGAGGAGAGCGTGTCTGTGTCTATATATCTGAAACACAGCTCTATGGAGGTTGGTGCCGGACTGTTTTCAGTTGTTTCCAGTGGCAGGACAAGCAGCAATGGGCACAAGCTGGGGCAGAGGAAGTTTCATTTAGAAGTAAGGAAAAACTTATTTACAGAGCAAGTCACAAAGTCCTGGCACAGGCTGCCCGGAGGGTCTCCTTCTCTGGAGCTATTCAGACCCTGCCTGGATGCAGCCCTGTGCAATGTGTTTAGGCAGCCCTGCTTTAGTGGGAGGCTTGAACTTTATGATCTTGTGAGGTCCCTCCCAACAGTGATGATTCTGTAGAACATTGAAGTTCAGCTGCGTGACTTTTGCCAGGATGCAAATAAGGCCACATTATCATTCAGTTCAGTTTGAATTTTTGATTTTCTCTCTGTATTTATTGATATCTGAAGTGATCCAGTGTGTTTTCATGTTCCCCAGCAACAACCACAACACTGAACATCTGAAATGTTCCTGTTGATGTTCCTGTACTCACCTTTTCACTGAAGCCTAATTATAGTTGTTTAGTTTATCCCTGAAGGAAGTTAAACTTCAGAGTAGCTGAAAGCTGCAGACAAGAAGGGATTAATAATACAATTTATTTTTACATCCTCAACAATTTATTTTTGAATTGAAATTTAATTAATGTCTTATTGTACCAAAGTGTATCTGTGATGTTTCAAATGCACCATTAATCTGCCTGTTAATTGGAAAAGTTCCTTCTAAAATGTAACATTTGTGAAATAATTATTTTAGACTGTCATAGATAGGTGGCTAAGTACCTTAAAAGTTCTGTATTCTTGGTGTTTTAGAGTCTCTTAGGGAAGAGGTGATCTGCTTAATTAAATTTTGATATTTTAATGGGTGAGAAAGTGTTCTATTGGGTCTAAAAGGGAACATTGAATCTGAAAGATATACTAGTTTTAAGAATATCCATTGTGCTTTAAAATGCAATGATTCATCTTCCTTCACTCTGTCTGAATGTCAAATGTGAATGAAGTTAAATGAAGTAAGTTAAATGTAAGTGAACTAGATTGCCTGTATAATCCATTGCAGAGCGATGTAGCTGAGGTGTAATGGGAAAGGCTCATATATGGTCTTTTTCTGGCCTTGAAATCTATTAATATGATGACAACAGCAGTCATTCTTCCCCAGACAGAGAACAAAATCCTAGCTGCAAGTGAAAGGAGAAATGAGTTTATGGGACATAATAATAAAGGAAAAAAAAAAAGTACTAGAGAAGTGAAGGTGAAGATTTAGCAGTGTGAAGGTTTGGGAATTCTGAATAACATTTCTTAATACACATTTCTTTTCAGTAAGTGTTTAGCATTCTTCAGGATGGAAATTCAAATCACAAATAATTACACAATGTCAAAGTGAGGTTACAACTGAGATGAACTGTACTCAGTTCTGGTCAGTGGATTTCAATGTATTGCGAACAGATTCTTTTAAGATATGGGGTAAATAATTAATATAATTATTAAGGTAGAACAAATATAAACTCTGAGTAACCAATGTTCAAAGACCAGACTTAGTTAATTATTCCTGAATTTGAAACTGGACTGTTGACAGTGGGTGGTAGGTGGTCCTACTGTATTCGATAACTTTCTAGACAAGTCCAGAAGGCATAAAATTGCAGGTCTTTGTATCCTGAAGGGTTTGATTTGGTTTGTTTTAATAATGAGACAGCACCATGAGGAAAGGATTAAAAACCTGATTACATTGTTTAGTTATGCCCTACGTGCAATAATGGGTCCTTGAGATCTGTCATCTTACTGTTTAGCTTCATCTCCACTGTTCTGTACCCAATCTGCCACTCACTTGTTGTAATGTAGGCTGGCCCTTAGCTATACGTTTGCTTTCATTGCAAGGAGAGCACTCTAACACACTTCAGTTAGGTCATGGATCCGTTGTCACAACTTTTTAATCTTGGACAAGTAGAACAAAAGCCCAAATCCAAAAGATGGATTAATTAGACCATAGCTTTATTAATTTCTTCCATTTGAGAACTGTTCAGGAATGGTACATACAACCAACTTGTTATTGTTTCCTTAAGGGTTTCCAGATGTGTGGAGCACTCTCAGCACCTTCTGCTAATCAGAGCTGATCTCTAGTTTGCTGTTTTGTGCCCACTGTTTCTTAATATAAGACTTCAAGGCTTTGGAAAATCTGCATGTCCTCAGTGTATTAAGTACTAAGAGATTTAGTCCATTCCTTTCTTCACAGATAGCTGCTTGCCTTTGAGTCTGGTGGTGATTCCACAAGTTCCAGTGGCCCAATGCTGAGTGTTTCTGCACCTCTAACAAAAAAAGTGCCAGCACTGGTACCTCTCAGCCATCCCTTTGTTCTTTTCCCATCCCCAGCAACTTCCACTACACTGAAATGGAACTGGTGTTTGGAAGCCATGGATCAGAAGATATTTTCTGTGTCCATAAGTCCAGTCAATGATTTCCTTTGCAACTGGTGTATGAAAGCTGACAGCCCTTTATGTTGCATATTAAGTGCATCTGTCTCTACAGGGTGCTGGGGTTTTTTGAAAACTGCATGGAATCAAATTCATGGTTTGTCATTTAAATGCTAAAGGTTTTACAATTATTTCTCAGTGTGTTTCCAGCCTGTCATCATGTTGGCATTTGTCTGATGTAAGGAAAGAGATTTCCTTTTGATGAGGAACTAGAAAATGCGTATTTGTTTGTCTAGTTCTGTTTTTGCCAGCACATAGAAAACCAGTTTACCATAGTGGGAAATTCCTCCCAAGAGCTGGCTTAGCACGATAGTGTGTGTGTGAGGTGAAGGAAGTACACTCTAATTTAATAATGTTTCACACAAAATTGTTTGAAGTGAGGAACTTCTTTTAAACAAGATCCTCATTCTGTATCCGTAAAACAAAGTTGATTGTTCCTTTGTTTCTCAAGATACTAGTAATTACACACTACTCCTAGGAGTGCCATGACCACAATACAAGAAAGACATGGAGGTGCTGCAGTGGGTCCAGAGAAGGGCAACAAACCTTGTGAGGAGCAGCTGAGGGAGCTGGGACTGGTTACTCTGAAGAAAAGGAGGTTGAGGAGAGTCCTCCTTGCTGTCTTACAGCTAGAGGCTGGAGAGAGGTGGGGGTTGGTCTCTTCTCCTAAGTAGTGATCAACAGGGCAAGAGGAAATGGCCTCAAGCTGTGCCAGGGGAAGTTTAGGCTGGAAAGGAGGAAAAACTTCTTGATCGAAAGGGTCATGGGTCCTTGGAACAGGCTGCCCAGGGAGGGGGTGGAATTGCCATCCCTGGATGTCTTTCAAAGTCATGGTGATCTGGAGTTTAGGGCTATGGTTTAGCGGTGGCCTTGGGACAGTTGGATTCTGTGATTCTCTGACTGTCTTTTCTAGCCTGGGTGATTTGTGTTAGGCACTGTGTGTCAACCAGAAAAGTCTATGAACCCTGCAAAGTGTCAGGAAAAGCATTTCTCATACCTGCAAATGACGTGCCCTAGAAAACAGAGCTCTTACCACAGGAATTCTAGAAACATTAATTGTTTCATGGGGCTGCCATAATGGTGGTAGGAATGATGGATATTCTGTGCAGTAACAGGAGACCAAGGTGTGCTGCCTGTCATGTCTCATCACAAAGTTGCACGAAGCAAAAAAGGGACAGCGTAAGGTGGAAACTTCCTTAAGTTGAAGGAGAGATGAGACATGAGAAGAAACTGCTACAAATACAGTCAGTGTGGAATTAAAGTGTCCCTAATGAAAAAAACCCATCTGATCCTAGACTTCATTTTGGAATGAATTCACTACTTCCACTAGGATTAATTGGGGTTAAATGTCCAGGCTGTTTCTGAGATGGAAGTTTGATAAATCTAGGACTGCAGTTATTATCATATTAAGATTATTATTAATTATATCATGACATGCCTGCCTGCAGTGGGAAGGAAGCAGACCTGATGACTCAAGATGTCTGTATTTCTTGCATTGACCTAATTTTCTCTGAAAGTAAATTAATACAGATTACAGAATAACTTGGAATGTATCTGGAAAGAAATGGATAACTGAAAGTAAGGTTGGTTTCTTCCACTTAAAAAGGTTTTTCTCAGAAATAATTTGACAAGCTGTAGCTTCAACATTACCTTTGACCTAAGAGTAGTTTGATATTATTGCTGTACAAGGATAAAAACATATTAATTGGCTCTGAGAAAGACAATCCTTCCTCCCCCATAATAGCTGATTTTCTAGGTTAGTAGATTTTGAATTGTGACATACTAGTTATTTACAAGTTCCCAGCAGGTTGTTTGAAACTTTTATATTAATATGTTTTTTTTCTTTGTTTATCTTTATTCAAGACTTTCTACTTCATTATTTTGGAGAAGCTTTCTAAGGTTAAGTAACTAATCCAGACTATTGAAATAGTTTCTTTTGCCTCTCCACGTTATTCTCTCTGACTACCAGCGTTAGTTTTCACGCAATCACAGGACACTAGAGATTGGAAGGGACCTCGAAAGATCATCTTGTCAGTCCCCCTGCCACAATCATATTTACTCAGGGTATCTCCTTGGATAATCAAGACTTAGAAGGTATTTTTCCTACTTGCTTTCCTGGTGCCTACAGCTACTTACCAAATATGATTCTCTTCTTTCATAATTCAAAATTAATAATTATCTGAAGCTGCAGACTAGCAATTTGGCAAAAAATGGTAAAATCCCTTCAGTACTAAAACGCCAGTGAGACAATTTTGAGTCATCCTATTCCAAAATCCATTCTTGCCATTTTTTAGATGCCCCTAACATTTGGCAACCTTCACATGCAAAAGATTTGTTGCAGGACACTCAGAATCATTTCCATCTCGTCTGAATCTAACGTGAACTTAAATATCCCCTGGGTTCGACCATTGAGATGTGCTCTAGGAGTGCACGTTGGATTAACTCTGTACAAAAAGCTGGAAATGTTGGTTTCCTTGAAAAGTTTTCTGGAAGAGTTTTTGTCACAACAATCCCCTGCAACACTACAGGTTTGGGGCAGTGTGGCTGGAAAGCAGTCTGGCAGAAAAGGACCTGGGGTTTCTAACTGACAGGTGGCTGAGTATGAGCCAGCAGGATGCCCAGGTGGCCAAGAAGGCCAATGGCATCCTGGCCTGGATTAGAAATTGTTTATCCAGCAGGAGCAGAGAGGTGATTGTCCCTGTGTACTCAGCACTGATGAGGCTGCACCTTGAGTACTGGGACCAGTTTTGGACACCTCAGTGCAAGTGAAACATCAAGGTGCTGGGGCGAGTGCAGACCAGGGCAATTTAGCTGGTGAAGGGCCAAGAGAAGAAATCTTATGAGAAGAGATTGAGAGAATTGAGGCTGTTGAAAATGAGGAAGAGGAGGCTTAGGGGAGACCTCATTGCTCTATCTGAAAGGACATTGTAGAGATGTTGGTGCTGGTCTCTTCTCACAGCTAATTAGCAACAGCACCATCCCTAATGGTTTAAAACTTCAACAGGGTAGGCTGAGATTGGACATCAGGAAAACATTCTTCACGAAGAGTGGAATGGGCTGCCCAAGGTGGTGGTTGAGTCCCCATCCCTGGTTGTGTTTCAGAGTTGCTTAGGTGTAGTGTTGAGGGGTCTGGTTTAGGGGTGAACTGGTAGAGTAGGATTGATGGTTGCCCTCGATGATCCCAAGGGTCTTTTCCAACCTGAATGATTCTGTGATTCTGTATTTGTTCATATTTGTTGGCAGATAGTTTTTTTCCAGTAACTGATTAGAGTATGTGTCAGAAAAATCGTTGTGGCCCTGGAGATCCTTGTTTCTAGTTTTGGTGATTTTTTTTGTTATATGGATAAAATGAATCAGATGATAGTTGTGCAGTAAACTATTGTCCACCTCCACAGAAGCTTTATTGTTTCTCTCTTTATTCGAGGTCAGGTACCTTGAATTCAAGCTTGTTTAGAATTTATTTTGTTTTCTACTTTGCCCGACAGTGATTGCTTGTTCCTTTACTTTTTAAGAAATCTTTTGAGATTTTGGGCAAATTCATGGAAATGTAAGAAAACTGCAACCTTAGAAAAATTGCAATGCTCTGCACACAAATTATAAGAAGAACACACAGTCCTAAATGGTAATGGAATAAGGAAAAATGTTCTGATGGGACTTAATCACTGTGCCTGCCCTAAGTTGTTCCTCCACTATTTGCATTGTCTTGTGGAAAGTTTATGCCATCTGGGATTTTTTCTGAATGTTGTTGTATTGTTCTTAAAAGCAATATAAATATGCTTTGATTTCGCATTAAAAGTACTTAATTTCTGAACTTCTACACTGGAGACAAACTGGGGGCTTTTCTAGTTTGGTTTTTTTTTTTTTTAATAATGGCTAAGTTTGAGTTAATATAAAGTTTGAAATGGTGTGTGCTCCTTTTTCAGCCAGGTTTCCTACAGAAATGAGGTTTGCATAATTATTGATCTGCTGCTAACTTCTAATATGTTAAATTGTTGCCCTGTTTCAAACTATGCAATGGAGTGTAAACATTAAGGAAAGAGAAATCGGCAACTGGAGAGAGAAGGAAACAAAATAAAAACTGAGACTTGTGACTTTTCACACCAAGGTCAAGGCAGGTCCAATTCCACAGAATCTCAGACTGCTGGTTGGTTTTGAAGGGACCTGTGACATTTATCCAGTCCAAACCCCCTGCTCCACCAGGGTCACTCAGAGCGAGTTGGCCAGAATGGCATCCACGTGGGTTTGGAATCTCTCCAGAGAAGGAAACTCCACAACCTCTCTGAGCAACCTGTGCCAGGGTTCTGCCTCTCTCAAAGTTAGGAAGTTTTTTGGTATGTTTAGACGGGCCATCCCTTCTTTGTACCTGTTGCCCCTTGTCCTATGACTTGGCAGCATTGAGAAGCGTCTGACACCTATTGCTTAGCTGTTGATCAGATCCTCTCAGTCTTCTCCAGTCTAAGCAGACCGGACCTTCTCAGCATTTCCTCAGTTCACAGAATCACAGGACATTAGGGATTGGAAGGGACCTTGAAAGATCTCATCCAGTCCAATTCCCCCACCACAGTAGGATCATCTAGATCAAGTCACACAGGAACATATCCAGATGGGTTTAAAAAATCTCAAGAGAAGGAGACTCCACAACCTCCCTGGGCAGCCTGTTCCAGTGCTCTGTCACCCTCCTTATGAAGAAGTTTCCTCTCATACTGATTTGGAACCTCCTATGTTCCGGCTTACACCCATTGCCCCTTGTCCTGTCATTAGATGGCACTGAGAAGAGCCTGGCTCCATCCTCCTGACACCTACCCTTAACATATATATAAACATTAATGAGGCCACCCCTCATTAATATATCTTTTTTTCCAAGCTGAAGAAACTCAGCTGCCTCAGCCTTTTCTCATAAAGATGATGTTCCACCCCCTTCATCATCTTTGTGGCTCTGCACCAGACTCTCTTCAACAATTCTGTGTCCTTCTTTAAATGAGGAGCCCAGAACTGGACACAATACTGTAGATGCAGTCTTACCAGGGCAGAGTAAAGTGGGAGAAGAACCTCTCTTGATCTGCTAACCACCCCACATTCTGATCCACTCCAGAATGCCATCGACCTTCATGGTAACAAGGGCGTATTTCTGGCTCCTGGTCATCCTGCTGTCCACCAGGACTCCCAGGTCCTACACTGCTTTCCAACCGGTCAGTCCCCAACCTATGTTGGTACCTGGGGTTGTTCTTGCCCAGATACAAAACTCTACACTGTGCTTGTTATATTACATTAAATTTCTCCCTGCTCATCTCTCCAGCCTGTCCAGGTCCCACTGAATGGCAGCACAGTCTGCTGGGGTGTCAGTGACACCACCCAGCTTTGTGTCATCAGCAAACCTGCTGACAGTGCACCCTAATCTCTCATAGAAGTCATTAATGAATAGATTGAGTAGTACTGGTCCTAGTACTAACTCCTGGGTGGCTCCACTAGATGCAGGCCTCCAACTAGACTCTGTCCCATTGACTACTACTCTCTGGCTTCTATCCTGCAGCCAGTTAACAATCCGTGTCACTACGCTGTCGTCCAGAGCACACTGCCTCAGTTCGCCTGTGAATTTTCACTTTTGTGCTTTTTATAAATAAAAAACACCCTATAGCACAAAGCTTCCCTTACTGTCTTCTGTGAGGCAGGTATGAAAGCAAAGTACCTGCCGTTCTTTTTTGGTTATCACTGCCTTGAGCTATTTGCTTCTTTGACTTATTTGTTTTTCATGTCTTACATAACAGAATTTAACAATCTGAATTCAATTTCAGGTAAAATTTACCTTCTTAGTTTAGCTTGTATTCTGTGCTGGCTTAAATTAGATGATCAAATCTTTGAAAAATGGTGATGATTAAAAAAACCCCTTTATTCTCACTTAGGCTACTTTATCCTTACTGTAAATAAGAGAGAAAGTCTCCCTTTGTCATTTCAAGGTCTTTGCTTCTGGTATCTTATGTGCTTCTTTGAATGCATTGTGCTGTCCCTGGCTCACCTTCTATTCCAGGTAGATACTTCCTTCAGCTTCTCCCTGTCCTTCTTTGTCTACAGTGTTCCAACCCAGTCCTAGTCCTACTCCATTAAAAGCTACTAGGTGTTGGCTTTACAAAAGGAATTCAAGCCCTTTCATTGCAATAAGAGCTGTTTATTCCTTCATACTACTTCCATCTGCTAAAAAATAGTAGTAAAGTTCAGCTTGAAAAATCATTTAGTTGCCAAAATGCCATACTTTTTGCTAGAATTAAATGTGTTTTTTGTGAAATAAATCTATTCTGAGCAATTTAATAATCAGTCATTAAGCCATTGATGTTTTCCCTAACAGCACTTTGTTTGCTGAGCTCCTTATATTTTCTGGAAAGATAAAAAGATAGAACAGTAGAACTGAAGTTTAATTGCTTTTTTTTTCCCCATTTCTAGGAGAAACAATGAGAATTGCATCTTCGGAGTTTGCTGATGACCCCTGCTCCTCAGTCAAACGGGGCACCATGGTTCGGGCAGCTCGTGCCTTGCTCTCTGCCGTCACTCGCTTACTCATCCTGGCTGATATGGCTGATGTCATGAGGCTTCTATCCCACCTGAAAATTGTATGCATTTTTAATATTCTTGGAGGGTTTTTGTGTGTTTGGTGTGTAGAAAAATAGGACAAATCAGTAATGAGTGTCACTGCTCGTGCTTTTTCTCTAATTCACTGTTTTTTCTTAAAGTGCAGTTAAAGAGGTAGGAGATAGCACATTTCAGCATCAGTTTCGCTCATTTTCTCATTGCAATAATTAGTTTTTGGAGATCTAAAGTAAAATCGATCATTTCAGTGACTGGACTGATGCTGCTGCTAGGCAGCTCTCTAGATGCGTTTACTTCACCTCGTACCTTAGCCTCACGCTCTCCTGTCTCGGTGCTGGTAGAGTGGTGCCATCTTGTGGCGGAGTTCAGGTACTACAACTGTTCCTCTATTTTCTCTGCCCAAATCCTGGCGGCCTCATAAGATTCAATGTATTAATTTGGAGTGAGATAATAGTACCAGTGTCTAATCAGTCCTCAAAGAGGAAAAATAGAACAGCGAGGAACTCAAGATCATCAGAGAGCTGAGTATGGCTTTCTACTCACTTTTGGCTGCCACTGTTCACATTTTTATACTGGAGTATTAAAAATTTGCAGCTGAAACTAGGAAATGTAAATTCTGGTTTTGGTTGTTTGTTTTTTTTTGTTAGTTGTTGGACTACTTTACTTTATTAATTAAACAGAAACCTCCAAAACAAAAATGTTCAGAAAACTACACGTAGAGTATTTAAAGTCTGCAGGGTGACTGTGTGATAGGAGACGGAGAGTTAATTCTTTTTAACAAATGTCCAAAGAATATTATCTTTAAAAAAGCAAATAACTGTACAACGATTTTGTGTTCTGGAAAAACAGTGTGAAGCCTTCCACTTGCAGACTGTGCAGACAATCCTGAACAGTTTGAAAACAGTTTTCATGGTGGAAAAGCAGATTTTTCTGCACAGATTCCAGTGAGCTCTGCTCTAAAGAACAGACTGCTGCTCTCATAGTTGTCAGCATGTGACTGTGAGGTAGTGCAGCGTAAGCATTGTGCCTCTCAAATATGCTTCTAATTTCCCCACACTGTAATACTCCATGCAACTGTAATTCAAAGAGGTTTTTGCTACCTTTAATAGTATAAGCAGCAGCTTGTTTTCTAAAAGTTACTTAAAATTCAGATTCAAGTTCTTTCCTAGGCGATGAGAAATACTGTTCTCACCTCTGATGTCTTCCTTCTGTCGCAGCAGTGCTCTCTGCTCTGTAAAACACAACTGTCCGATGCTCTTTTGTATGTGGATGCATTTGCTGTGACAGCTGACACCCCGGGTTTGCAAGGGCAGTACAACGTGGTTTGTAATCTCTGCATTTATCAGATGTTATTCTGCACACTGTTTCCAGGCAAAAAAACCCCTTCAATTTGAAGTTTTTTTAATTCAGACTAAAAAGGGTAATTTTGTTTCTGGGTATTGGCAATGTTAATATTTTTATCGCACTGTTCCATCATGCAAACTAGTTGCGATGGGTTCAGGCTACGCCAGCCACTAGACCAATGATAGATGCTCCCTTTTGATGACTAGAATTTAATTTCTAGGAAAAACTGAACTGCTTATGTTTTACATGTTAACGTGCTCAATAGATCAGCTCATGAAGGAACTTCTCCACAGTGAGGGCTGGAACGGGCTTCCCAGGAGGGTTGTGGAGTCTCCTTCTCTGGAGACGTTTAAAACCCGCCTGGATGTGTTCCTGTGTGACTTGGTCCAGGTGATCCTGCTGTGGCAGGAAGATTGAACTAGATGATCTTTTGGGATCCCTTCCAGTCCCTAATGTTCTGTGATTCTGTGACTTAGAGGTAACATTCCAAGACTGCTGTGAGTTAACCATTAAATAAACTAAACTACTTCTCCACGTCACAGCTCTGAAGCCTGACCTATCCAAACTGCAGCGTAATCCATTTTCACTTACAGCAAGTCAAAGACTTTACAAGACATAGTGCATTATAATTAATGTTTTAGAGAGAACATATGCAGATACTTCCTGGAAGGAGACTTGGTAGTTTCTTACGGAAACTAAATCATAGTACTAACTGCAGTGAGGCTGTCTAACACTCATAGAAGAGCATCCATTAATGTAGCATATGATCATGCACATTCATGTAATTAATGAATTGCTAGTTAATCAGGGGAGTGCATCTCTACAGTTAAGTGAAGTCTTGGTTTTTTGAGGATGGAGAACTTGCTTCAGCATGAATTTATCAAAAGAAATTATAATAAAAAGAGACAAAAAAGAAATATAATAAAAAGGACACAAGTTGTGCTTGTGTCCTTTCTAAAACTTTTCATAACCAGTTTCCTCATTTTGGAATTTCATGGGCTCGAGGCCAGACTGAAATGATGGAGTATGATCAGCATCTTGTGGAATCTGTAACAAATCCTCCAGCAATTTTATTTAATGAGGAACTGGCAGGCATGTGTACCAGTTTGTCAGTGCCTGAGCTTTAGCACTACAGATATATGAATGTTTCAGGTAGTTTTGTATAAACTCTGCTTGATGTGAAAGGAAGATGCACAGAATCCCACGAGAACAAATCAGTTAATAGGACGATGCCTTTGTAGTGTGTGTAAATGGTTAGGGCAGGCAGATCTCTCGGCTTTAAAAGCAGCTGGTTTGGATCCTGGGTGAGGCTGATTACAATTCTCCACCTTGGCATAAAACTTTTGACTTAACGACTATGGATTTCTGTGCTAGAATTACACGTTCTCCAGGAGAAATAGTATGGCTTTGCTACTCTGCTGCCCTGCCTAATCCGTAAAGTCCGTAAAAGCTTAGGATGGTAGAAAAACACAGTTTGGGGAACACAAATGATAAGAGCACAGGTTCTGTGCACGATTGTTCCTGTTCAATTCATTAGATTTCAGCTACTGCTGAATTTATGGATTCCCAGCCGTGTAAGCTGCAAACCTATGCTCCTGCATAGGAACACGTTCCCTTCTTCAAGGGCAAAATTTGTCTGTCGTTGAAAGCTCAGGCACATTGTCATGAAACGAAGGAATAGGTTTTGGAAAGAAGAATGAACACAGGCTTTTCAGTTCTCAATCTTTTTGCTTGGAATTGCAATTTTATCTTGAAAGGGAGAGAAACACAACTCTGAATTCCCAGCAAGTCACAGGCAAATTTCCTTTACTTACTGTATGAAAAGGGCTTTTTATCCCTTCAGGTGTATTTTCTTGCTCTACACAAGGGAAAGTTGCACAATAGATTTAGTAGATTAACTTGTTGGTATAGCTGGTGTTTTGTGTCTCTGCCTGTTAGTTACAGCAAGACTGAGGGAGAGTGCAGGTCTGTTTTCTTTGGTAGATTCTCTTCTCAGATTTAAAGTTACTCAAAAAGGAAACCTGAGAGCTGGGAGACAAACTAGATAATTCTGGATTGAATCTAATATTTCATTTATTGTACAAAGATACAGTGTTTTGGATGTGCAGTTTAAATTTAAATCTTGGCAGTATGTTGGAGTTTCCTTGTGAATTGTTATTTCTCGTGCAGAATGAATAACTTTGTTTTGTTTCCCCGTGCATCCTGTACCACACATTAGGAACTGTTTCATCTATTTTGTTTTAAAACCCACGGATATTAAATATTTCATGTGATAAGTGCGAACGGGGGAATGAATATAGTTACGCTGACGTGCGGAAACGAAACTCAGACTCGCAGAGAGAAAGAGCAGGTCTGCTCTACCGTGGCGCTGGGCACGTGGGGAAAATCCTCCGAGTCGTGTGCACTGAAACGCCAGTTTCATCAGGTCTTTTCATACATCTGCATAAACAGGAGGGATATTAAATTAATTGTTGTCATGGACCCCTTCCCTGACTCCTCCTGTTCACGTCTGCACAGTTGGTCTTGGGGTCTCAGGTGGGGTCTCTTGACCTTTTTCACAGTGACTCGACCTTCTTGGCAAGAGTGCCAACCTGTTATAGGCCCAAGCATGGGACAATAACCTTGAGCATCTTCTTATCCATCTGGCTCTGCTGTTTGTTATCTTCTCTCCTTGTTATCTATACTTCAAGGTTGGCAACACTTGCTCATCCCATCTACCAGACAGTAACCCCTCCACTTTCTTCTCAGCCAGTCTCAAAGCACATTCACATTCCCCTTAACGAGTCTCAAAACACATTTCCCTGGTAAAGCAAAACGATGTTTCACAGTGCACCCCTTCAGCAAAGTTAAACCTCTGGGCATAGAGTTCTAACCTTCAGCCTCCTTGTATCGGTGCCTTTTACATTAGTTTTACATGACACCAAATTGCAGTAAGTGGAAAGTAGTGCAGAAGGGCAGTCAGACATCTCCTCTATTAAGAAAACTAATTAAAATCAGTGGGACTGTCATAAAACCACTGTAAAGTGATGGACACAGAAGCTACATTTGGTCTATATGGTAGAAAGCCTTAGTTACAGACTTTACTATGGAGGATTACAGTGCTAACACAGTTCATTTATCCTGTTCTAGGTAGAGGAAGCGCTAGAAGCGGTAAAAAATGCAACGAATGAGCAAGATTTAGCAAATCGCTTTAAAGAATTTGGAAAAGAGATGGTAAAACTGAACTATGTAGCTGCTAGACGACAACAGGTGGGTACATCTTAAAGGAGTGCTTGAGTAAGTTGGTCTTGATTCTAATGATCCTGTACTTCATGTCCAAGTCTGATTTAAAGTGTATAATAAGTAACTACTCTGTCATGACCTGTAATTTAATCACAGTGATTTCTTTGAATTAAAAAAATGCAATTGCTTTACCAGTAGAATTTCTAAGTGGCTTCAATCACTATCAGATTGAAGGGTGAAAATGCAAGTAATTCAGAAGGTTAAAGATAGTTTTCAGTTGATTATTCCCATTTAATTCCAACCTCTGCTGATTTGAGGTCGGTCTGACAACTGGTGAAGCCACAAGCTCTTTGGTAGTTCAGTGTAATTCAGATTGAGAAAGAGGAGAAACCTACTTTGTGTTTAAAACCATCATTATTAATTTCTGGGTACTTAAAGTAACCTCCCAAATACACAATTCATGTGTTGTCCAGACAGGAAGGCGTGATAACGTTTATTCAGTGCCTGCAATTAAAGGACTCTGCAATAAAGATAACTTTTTTCTCCTGAGCTTTCTTCTCATTTGGAGTCCAGGCAGTGCTGTCACTGTAGAGTTGTGTTAGTTTTCTCCTTGTATTATATTGTTTCTTTTATTGTGCTATTTAATGAAATATAACATTATCAGTTATAATGAACTTACCTAAGTATTAATATATAAAATCTAGTCATTTTATGATCAGTCTTACAGTCTTACTCAGTTCAGACACTTCTCTTGTGGAAATGTAGCTTCAAATAGGAGAAAGAGAAAAATGAGAAAGCTGATGAAGGAATGTACCTCTTAAGTTCTTATTGATCCACCACTTCCCTGGACAGCCCATTCCAATACCTGAGCACTGTTCCAGTGAAGGAATTTTTGCCTTGATGTCCAAGCTGAATCTCTCCTGGCACAACTTGAGACCATTTCTTCTTATTCTGTCGCTAGTGATGTGGAGAACAGACTTCTACACCTCCCTCCTTTCTACACCCTCCTTTCAGGTAGTTGAGACAGCGATAAGGTCATCCCTCAGCCTCCTTTTCTCCAGACTAAACAACCTCAGTTTCCTCAGCTGCTCCTCATGAAATTTGTCCTGCAGACCCTTCACTGGTTTTGTTACTCTTCTTTGGACAAGCCCCTTAGCAGCTTTCTTGTTGCATTGAGGTGCCAAATGCTGAAGCCTATATTCAAGGAAGCCTCACTAGGGGGACAGTCACCTTTCTAGTCCTGCTGGCCATGCTTATTTCTGGTGCAGACCAGGATGCAGCGGCACTTGATCTGCCCAGACAATGCATTCTAATATGAAAACTTGTATGTACAATTCTAAAGCTTGTGGTTTTTTGTATAGGAACTGAAGGATCCTCACTGCAGGGACGAAATGGCTGCGGCTCGAGGTGCTCTGAAGAAGAATGCTACCATGTTGTATACAGCATCCCAAGCTTTCCTCCGTCACCCTGATGTTGCAGCCACTAGAGCCAACAGAGACTATGTCTTCAAGCAAGTACAAGAAGCAATCGCTGGTATCTCCAATGCTGCCCAGGCCACCTCGCCCACTGATGAGAACAAGGGACACACAGGCATAGGAGAGCTTGCTGCTGCATTGAATGAATTTGATGTGAGTATCAGAAGTGTATGGAAAAGGAAACCTTTCTCCATGCAATCTAGAGTGCTTTTAACTAAGTGGGTCTAGAGCAGGACTCAGATCTCCCTTTTCATTCAGGTCCATTTCCTCAGAGTGCAGAGGCAAAGTGCAGACATTGATTTGTGTTATTTTTAATGAGGAGTGGCTGTTTGCTGCTAATGGACTTGAATTCTAAAGGAATTATTTGTGCTCATATGCAGCAGCTGTGAGAGAGAGACAAGTCCTCTTTTGCCCTAGTGTCCTTGCAAAATCCAGCTGTGTAGTTCTAAATAATGCAAAGTCTGATTAATCTGGCATTTTAGTTCTGTGACCAGGAGCTGTGATTTGTTGAATAGTGAAATCACATTTGTCAGGCCAGCCAGGAAGTCACCACAATGAAATAGAGATGGTGGCAGAGCTGAGCATCCTGGAAACATTAACATTTAACTTGAATCATGAAATAGGTTAATCAAAGATATGGGAAAAGCATCTTTGAAACACAGTTGATACCAGTCGCTTCAGCTGCAGGCAGAGTGCTGCAAGCCTTTGTTTCAGAAATAGTTTTGCTTAAACAACTTTCCTGAAAGCTAATAGTTTAACTGTTAATTTCACTGTCACTCTTCTGTTATGATTTTTCCCTGTTTTGCAGTTGAGGACTGTTCTGTAGAAAGGGAAGAAAAAACCCATTAAAAAAATCACAGGCAGTATCTGAAAACAATTTTTTCTCTCATTCTGACTTTAGGTGAGGGCTAGTTAAAATTATAATTAAGGAATCATGTCTTTTTCACATTGATTGATATGTAATGTGCAATATGAGCTGGCCCACACAATCAGGAGCTACTCAATCCTGCTGTATTTAGGGTTGAAAGTGGAGTCGTAATGCAGCTGTTGGACTGGGCTTCTCTTCTGCATCTGTGTCTCGCTCTCATTGGAGATGGTAGTACAAAATATTGGATAAACATTCTGGAATCAAGGGAGGTTTGAGTATCAAATGTATTCAAGATATTGAGAAAAGTCAGACAATGAGTAACTGGATAGTAGCCAAAGTAGAATAGGGGTAGAGGTGGAAACATGACAGCAGAAAACGTGTGGATAGGTGTAGGAGGAGACCAGCAAGGAGGGTAGAATCATTCAGAGCCTACTGCAGGACCCAGAGGTTGGTTCCAGTTTCCATCACACTTTTCAAATACATGGACAGCCTGCATCAAGTGAGCTCTTTTTTTTAATTAAAACATCGATGCGCGTCTATAGTTTGTCCTGTCCAAGTATTGTGGGTCAAGATTGAAGGAGTTCTGTGTGCTTTTCAGGGCCTTGTCAGCTCACAGGTCTCTTACTGGTAGGATCCCATGTAGAGTGTCCCTGTTTGTTCTGATTGTACAGTGGCTTTTGTGTTGGAATTTGCATGTTATGGGCAGCAGTGGGTTGACAAATAATAACAGACAACATGTGACTCTCCAGTCCCAAACTGATGATGCTGCGGCTCTCTGGAAAGGACTGTTGTTCAATGCAAAGAGAGTAGTTGTGCTTAGTGAAAGGAAATGTAGTGAAGACTGCGTGAGACATCTGATACTGCCCCCTGCCCCTTTGAGAGACTTCTGCTCATCGTTTTTCTCCTCAGGTAAAGTCTTTTTGCTGTCTGTGTCACAGACAGCTTGAGTGTGTACGTGAGCTCTATATCCATGGGGCTGTGTGGGAGAACAGCCCGTTTTGAGACTTTTCTGTTCCTTACTTTAAGAAACGAAAACGTCCTCCTCTGACTTGCTTAAGGATACAAAGATGGAAACTATTGCTTTACCTGCTTTTAAAGTAGCTTTCCTGTTGTATCTCACTGCTTAGCAGTCACAGAATCACAGAACATTAGGGACTGGAAGGGACCTCGAAAGATCAAATGAGGTGTACTCACAGAAATATTCTCTGGACTCGAGGGAATGAAATTCTTAGGCGCAAAGGTAGGGTGGTTGTCGATTTACCCATGTGTTTTGTAAGCAAGAAAAATTACCAGACTGGTAAAGGAATGTCCTGGTTAAAAAGATGGTGGAGAAAAAAGTGTGATTTTTGTGCTGGCAATGTATAACTTCAGCAAGGGAGGGAAGTTTGTGATTCTCTGGTGGAAACAATTTAACAGCGTCAGTCATATAGATTAAGATGAATTTATGTTTGGTGTGAAGTGCTCACTAAGCCTAGTATGATAGGACAAGGTAATTCTTCCACATTGAACCCAATTTACCATCTTTTCTAAATAATTAGCATTCATCAGCCTTTGTTTTTTCATATTTCAGAATCAGCATCTCATCACTTAATGCTTGAAACGGCTGTGGGGGAACTCACCAAAATACTCTCTCAATCAGAATATCATCACATGTAATACATGTATTTTATTATAAACAATTATTTTAATATAAATAATTATTTTAGCATCAGTAATTATTGCATTACAAAGAATTAGTGTAGCATTAAGAATTATTTTAGTATAAAGAATTTTGTCTTTATAACTGCTTAACAGCCACATTGATCCATGTCGCACCTTGAACTGCTGTGCCTTTGTGTCACCCCTTTACCCTCAAATTTCAAAATCACTCTTAGTCTTGAACGAGTCTGAAAATTGGTTTATAGAGGAACTGATCTGGTCAAGAACTGAAAGAGGAGGTTTAAATTATTTTTGGCACATGAAGTATTTCTATATTTGGGATAGTATTGAGTTAACAGAAAATTAATGTATAATAATCAGGCACTGGTTTGGGCTGCCCAGGGTGGTGGTTGAGTCTTCATCTCTGGATGAGTTTAAAAGACGCTTACATGTAGTGTTGGGGTGTCTGGTTTAGGTGTGAACTTGTAGAGTAGGATTGATGGTTGGACTCCAAGAGTCTTTCCACCTGAATAATTCTGTCATTCAGTGGTTTAATGAGTTAATGATTTTGGTTTTTTTGGTTATAACAACTTGAAATGAAAAATCCCAGGCGGAGTCACGCAGTCTTCAACAACTTCTTGAGCAGTGCAGTTCTACCATTTGAGAGATGACAGTGTTTGATGGGTAAAAAGTGTCTGATGACATTGGTCACAGCACTTCAGGTTGTAACATGGAAGTTCATAATTAGTATGTGGACTACCACAACATATGTCTGGAGGATATTAATCATCCTTCAGGAATGTTTTGTCAAACTGGTGACTGCAGCACTCCTGAAATGAAGTGGAAAATCTAATGAGCATGTAATGAGGGGAAAAAATTGCATAGAAACTGAAAAGTCATAGTTCTTGGGTACAACAATAGCAAAGACAAGTCAAAATGTGACGCAAAAAGGTGTCAGAGGAGGTGCTCTGCCATGAAGTTACTTCCTTTGGAACGTTGCTGCATTGAAGACAAAGAACTGTGCTAGATGTTCAGCTTGAGAATGGGTTTTGCAGAATATTTATGGTATCTCAATCTGCTTGTAAATATCTTTTTCAGACAAGTGATTTTTGTGATGCTGGAGATAAAAGGATGAAATGTGAGTTTCAGAGTAAGAATTGAAATGGGGTTTATATCAGTATTGAAATAATAAGAAACCATTGCCAAAGTATTACTGCACATCCCACACAGCGATTTGAAATGAGACTTGAGCTCCAGTGTCTAGGGAAACAGAGCCAAATGGCTATTTCTGTGTGTTAGCAGTTATACATTGGATTTAAAGAGAAATATCTGTGTTAGTGTGCGATGGAGAAAGCGTGTTGCAAATTCAAATAACCTCATCTGTCACTTTCAATGAAGTGTAGGTAGGTTTTTTCTCCTTGTTCAAATGGCTTTTAAAGTGAGACGGTGTCATGTCGATCATTTAATGTGTGAAGGGAGTAGAGCTTCATGCTGATGCTTCAAAAGCTTTTGTTCAGTACTGGACGCTTTCTGTGCTTTTTGGATCCTCCCCTTAGTGGGGAAAAGTCACAGACTGGTCATCCTCTGCATGTTAAGAAAATAAGGAGCAGCAGCACAGTGTTGTATTTCGCATTATACCTGCAAACTTCCCTGTTTGCAGGAAAACAATGTTTAAGGGTGTTCAACTAACCTTCCACAAGGGAATAAGCAGAGTCAATTTTCAGCATCAAGATAACGCTAAAGGACCAAACAAGCTCTTTCTTCCATGATGTTGCTGCAGTTTTCTCCCCCTGCAACCCTTTCAGAGTGCTACTTTTGGAGTGCTTTCTCCATGCAGAACAAGAGTAGTTTAGATTGAGGGTAGAGTCAGACTAGACATGAGAAAGATATTTTTTACCATGGTAGTGGGGAAACTGTGACCCAAGTTGCCCAGAAAGGAGAGAGAAGCCCCATCCCTGGAACCATTCCAGGTCAGGTTGGACCTTAGAGCTCTGAGCAGCCTGCTGCAGTTGCAGATATCCGTGCTCACCGCCGGAACTCTGAATCTCCTTTCCAACACAAACTATCCCATGAATTTGTGATTCTGAACCGTTACAATCACCTGTTTCAAACATTCATTCTACTTTTAACGTTGTGTGACATATCATGGTTGATGTTTTACCTGTGCTTGTGGACGCATGGCAACGTGTATCTATTGTTGTGCAAATATCAGCTCCGCAGGGCAAGGAGCAGGGTTTGAGCATCAAATGCGTGCGGAGACACCAGCTCGGTAAAGGGACGCGCTCGGGTGTCTTTCCCTTCCTCCCCCGTCCACAGTGACAGTTGCTGCTCAGCAGCATTTTCTGTATAAGGGCGCCACCTCGTGGCGGTCTGTTATTTTGCAGCTCTTCCGTTTTTCCCGCCTGAATTCCTTCTGCCGTCAGTTAGCCCCGTGGAAGATTCAGCAACCAAGAATCCTACTCGTAAGTTTAACAGTAGCACATTGTTACCAGTTCTTTAGATGGTGGAAAAAAAGTGATGTGCCGACACGCTGGATGCTCTGTATGTCTTCTGTCAAATACATTCAGCATGTTTATACTAGTAACCAGTTTATTTGAGAAGCGCTTTTTCTACAGAATCCTCATCAAAACCCGTTTGTTATAGTAGAAACACACAATGGAAGTGTGCTTTCTAGAAGACAGCTGATCAATTTATATAGATAAATATGTTTTCCATATCAAAAAAATTCTTGTCTTTTCAGTCTATCACAGGTTGCTTAGTTAATGAGCACTAATAAGTTTGAATATATGAACTTTTATATTCATATTTTACTCATGGGTAAAAAATTCCCAGTTAGAGCATACTTGGTGCCATTTTGACTATGGTTCTTTAGCACCTCAGAGATGCTGATATAAATCATGTTATGTGTTAGAGCGGGTCCTAAGAAGGGCAAGAAGGTTTGGAGAGCAAAGCTTGTGAGGAGCAGCAGAGACGAGTGGGGCTAGTTAGTCTGGAGAAAAGGAGGCTGAGGGGAGAGCTTCTCACTGTCTACAACTATGTGAAAGGAGGTTGCAAGGAAGTGGGGATTCTCACAAGGAACAAGTGATAGGACAAGTTACACAAGGGGATGTTTAGGTTGACCATTAGGAAAAACTTCCTGGAACTTCTTGGAAAGGGTCATCAGGCTGCCCAGAGAAGGGGTCAAATCTCCATCCCTGGACGTGTTTCAAAGTCATGGAGAACTGGAGCTTAAAAACGGGGATGAATGGTGGTCTGGAACAGTTGGATTAATGGTTGGACTTGATGATCTTAACGATCTTTTCCAACCAAAGAGATTCTATAAGTGAATGTCATGAGTATTTCAGGGCAACAGTATATTTGCATGTGCAGAAAGGAGTCAGGAGTGCTGAGGCTGCAGAGGAGGGAGCTGTTTCTGCTCTGGGCTGTGCCTGTCTACCTGACTGCAGTATTTGTCAAAGTACTATGCATTTCTGTCCCAGAAGGAAATATATTTGCTTATTTCTCTGAATTGGTTCTCCTTTAACACTTCAGACTAGCTCATCAGCACCTGCACTGTCACACTGTTCTTATTTCCTCAGATTGTGGCTCTGTGGAGTGTCTGTGAAGTGCAGCACAGTGACAAGGAGAAACATTTGATTTATCACTAAACGGGCACCAAAGAGCCTTGTTAGCTCTTCGGGGGACACTGACATACATACCTGAACCAAGTCTCTAAACACCTTCCATTTGTTCTCACACTAGCACAGGCACTTCTGACAAAGAAATGCATTGAGCTCTCTTATTTATGGAGTCTTTTCTCCCAAGTGGTTCTGTCAGACAGGGTCCCTCAGTATATTCTGTGCTGCTTTTTACTCAAAGGCAGTTTTTCGTACTGTCTTATTGACATTGTTTATCTAAGACAGCTCTCAATTTGATTTTTTAATGCCATTTTGCTGCCCTGGTTTTTGTCCTTCTGACACGTGGTTCACTCTGAGGTGGCATTTGCATTGAAAATTATATTTTTGCTATACAATCATGGAATAAAATAATTGTTTAGGCTGGAAGTGACCTCAGAGATTGTGTAGCTCCAACACCCCTGCCATTGGCAGGGACACTTCTTACCAGACCAGGCTGGTATTTTTTTTGGTACTGTGGATAAACATTCCTAACTCAGATCAGAGTTCTAGTGTCTGCAAATTTTTATTCTTTATGAAAATATTGCAACTACTCTATAAGCATTCCTTTATTTAGTTTTTTTAAAAATTAAGAATACAAGAGAAAATATTTTAAATGGCTATGATATGCTTAGAGAAGATTTTATTGTGTTTAACAGTTTCCAAATAAGTGTCAAGCGCAGAGTGATGCAGAGTGGAACTTCTTTCTTATGAGGAAAGACTGAGGGAGCTGGGTCTCTTTACCTTGGAGAAAAGGAGACTGAGGGGTGACCTCATGAATGTTGATAAATATAGGAGGGGTAGGTGTCAGGAGGATGGAGCCAGGCTCTTCGCAGTGTCATCTAATGATAGGACAAGAGGCAATGGGTCTAAGATGGAACAAAGGAGGTTCCACATCAAAATAAGAAGGAACTTCTTCCCAGTGAGGGTGACAGAGCAGTGGAACAGGCTGCCCAAGGCAGGTTATGGAGTCTCCTTCTCTGGAGACATTTAAGTTCCATGTGGACATGTTCCTGTGCCACTTGATCCAGATGGTCCTGCTGTGGCAGGGGGATTGGACTGGATGATCTTTCAAGGTGCCTTCCGATCCCTAATGTTCTGTGATTCTGTGATTAAAGTTAATCTTCTTGGACTTTGTTTCAGCAACTGGAGCAAAAAATTATGCATGTCCTAGCAAAGAAACAGTTCTTACTAGTCTCTTCTTGGTTGTAAAGTGGCTTGAAGCACTTAATTATGAGGCCTGAAATGTGGTGTCAGGCTTGATTTATGGCTTTAATGTTAGTCAACTAATTAGAAATGTAAAATGTTCCAATTCATTTGCATTCATTGGTCATTAACTTGCTATCAAGAAGTGATGAGATCTTGAGCTTTTTAAAGGAAATTACTTAGCCAGATTTCCTGGTAACTCTCTAATCCTTCCAAAAATGCATTATTTCTGTTTTAATATGATGTTAACATAGATGTAAGAACTTTGTATGTGTCAATAACAGAGTCTGAAGTTGCGTTTCGATGACAAGTTTTCTTCGAAAAGGAACGAAACTTTTCAAAAGCAAAACACAGTGTCTGTCTGGGGACCGATCACCGACAGCTGTCATGCAGCAAGTTCTGATCCCCGTTTTCTTTATTCCATTCTCTTTATGTCATGGTGAGATATTTGGGAAAAGTTTAGATAAAATAAAGATCTAAAATATTATTTATTTACAACCAAGCATGAGAAAGCATTTACATGGTTCTTTAATGCCTTTTAAACAAAGCATAGTTGCTCAGTTTCTTTCCTCAGCATCTGTGAGGATTTCATTGCCAGCAAGTTTTGTTATAAAAGTGAATTAAGAGGGGTCCTAGTGTTAGTTCTGCTTGTTTTGTGTTTAGTGATCCTAGTGGAGAGCAAGCTAAGCCCAAGCCAGCAGTGCACCGTTACAGCTGTGCAGCTCAGTAACCTGCAGCGCTGCGTTAGTGCGAGCGCAGAGAGTAGGTCGAGAAGGGTGATTTTTGATGATGAGGGCTGCAAGTCAGGAGGGGCTGGCAGAACTGGGAATTTTTCAAACTGCAGCATCAGCAGCTTTGAGGAGGAATCTCGGTTTTTTGTTCAGCTGCCTAGTAGGATGGTGTGGAGAAAATGGAGCTTGAGTCTCCTTTGAGTCTTCCATGGCATTGGGATGAGAGGCAACAGGCACAAGATGTTTGAAGGAAAATTCCACTTGGATACTGGGGAAAAACCTCAGAACAATGAGCATCATATCATAAGTGTGATCAAACAGAGAAAGGGGGCAAAGAGATGTAAAAAATTGCCAAGAGTGGATGAAAATACTTTATAAATGGAAAGATTTGTGGAATATGGATGAAAAGTCACTGAGTACAACTCAGTGGCCATTGTTCTTCATGAGATAAAGTTGGTGATCAGGAAGGTTGCTTCTTATATAGAAAAAACCAGAAGCAAATATATTCCTTCTCTGTGTTGTACCATGAGGAATGCTGGATTTACCCTCAGTGTTACTCATGTTACTATTTAAAATGTGAATGGTATTTGCACAGGACTTTCAAAGTTCATTAATGGAGTATGATGTACCTGCTAGTGAAAACAGAAAGTTGGGTTTCAGAGATCCTGGAGATATTTGATCTGCAGATTGTTCATCCTCAAGGCTGGAAGTATTTCAGGTCAACATTCCTGATAGGTCCTGGTGCCTCATCGAAGATGAAGTACATCTTCAGAAACCTCTAATGAGAAAAATGTGCTTCATGACTTGCTGAGAGTCGTAAGTTTGAAATTTGCTGTGTTGATCTAGCAACTTATAACCCTGGCTATACGGAAAAGGAGGACAAGTGAGGTATTTCTGGGAGGACTGTTTATGTTGCTGTAACTGTAACATAAAAATTGCAGAAGGTCTCTGTGGATGTTGCTTTGATCCAGTCTATGGGTTTGGAAAGTGTAGAATGTATGTTGGTTATTGGAAACTCCCTGGTCCCTAGTAAAGAGTATTTGCTGCCTTTGTTAATGATGGTTGTTCTGGTCAGTTAAAAAACCAAAGGACATCACCATTAACATGGGCCATTCCCTGGCCATTTAAAAAAAAAATACAACAAGATTTGAATAAGAAACCTCTGAAAATTCTCTGAAACACTTTTTTTCTACTGGTTTGTTTTTTTTTCCTCATAACCTTTTCTTACTCACAGCATAAATTCCTAAGGTGGTTCGTTTAGTCCAATTTCAGTCTTGCTGCTGCTGAATTTAAATGTGCTATTGTGAAGATGAATGTATGTCGTTGTTTTCTAAAAATCCTAATTCTCTGTAGTGTGGCCTATTTAAGCATTTTAATTTGACTGGAAATCTCCACTACGTACACATGCATAAGCTCAACTCCTGGAGCAGTCATTTCTAATTTAGATGCCTGTAAAACTGCTCCACTTAACACTGTGAAACATAAAGTCTACAGGATCCATAGGAGGCATTACTTCACATTTTGGGTGACATTGTGGTTTTTTCTGCTAAGTCAGCAGCTCCCAGAGCCGAACAATATGCTGCCTGGTTAAAATTCTTCTATTTATCCTTTTTAGTAAATAATGAATCTTCATAGATTTCCTGACATCCTCATATTTGTTACTGTTTAACTGCTGCTCATACAGTTAGGTTAGAAATTTCTCAGGGTTTGAACCTTTTTCTACAGTAATGACAGTAATACTTTTTCTTCGTGGAGTGAATTGGAAGTTTTACTGAGAAACAAGCAGATCCTTTGTACAAGCCTTGTAGTGATACATTAAAGAAAAAAATATCTACTTAGAAGCAGAATTTAGCGTCAAATAAGTTCATTTGCACAGATCTGGGTTTGTGATGAACAGATATGGTTTTCAATATTAAGACCTTGGTTATGTATCGTGTCCCTAAGTGCTGCTTTCGCTTTTAATGTACTGCGTTGTATTTTTTCAAATTAACTATCATTTGGGTTGTGCAAGTTCATTGCCCCTGGATATTACAGGAAATAGACTAATCATAAACTTACCAAGATGTTGTGAGAATCAAAATGGTTCATTAACTAAAATCTCGTGTACTTTAAAATAGGTGTGATGATGAGAAAACATTTCTGTTAACGTTTTCACTCCTGTTTCATGGTTTATGCTCAAATAAGAAGTGCAAAGCTTACAGAGCCATTTTAGACAATATGATTGCAGAAAGGGTTACTGTTATTGATGATCTGTAAGTGGGAGACAGAGTTTATTTCTTTTAGATCTGTTACCTTGCACTACAAAAGGAAAAAAAATGAGTAATAGCATAGAATTGTAGAATCACCTAGGCTAGAAAAGACCTTCAAGATCATAGAGTCCCACCATTAACCCAGCTGTCCCAAGGGCACCACTAAACCATGGCCCGAAGCTTCAGGTGTCCATCACTGTGAAACACACCCAGAGATGGCGATTCAACTCCCTTCCTGGGCAGTGTGGTCCAAGGTCTGATGACCCTTTCATTCAACCAAGGCCAGGTTGGATGAGTCTCTGAGAAACCTTCTCTATTGGGAAGTATCTCTGCCCTTACCAGGGGTTTGGAACTAGATGATCTCTGAGGTCCCTTCCAAGCTAAACCATTCTTTGAAATTCCTGAATATTCAAGAAATCCTTACAAGACTCAGGAAAGAATAATATTAGTTTACTTCAAGGTTAAATATGTACATTTAATATGGGGAGGTGCAGGAGTGTGTGTTAATTTGTTCTTCCCAAATGCATATCTGAACCAGATGTGTTGCTCTCGACAGTAATTTCACCATAGATTGTGAATTATTTGCATTTATAATACATTTTGTTTATATATTGGAATTTCAGTGCTAACAGATATTTCTGTGGTGCTGATTTTTCAGGTATTTGGTAGATAACTTATTATATGAACAACTAAAACCCCTGTGAACCCTCTGACAGGAAATGCTTAATTAGCCTGGAGCAGAGACGACTGAGGGGATGTCTCCTATATGCTTATAAATATCTAAAGGGCAAGTGTCAGGAGAATGGGACCAGGCTTTTCTCAGTAGTGCCTGGTGATAGGGGAAGGGGCAATGGAGTTGGAATGTAGAAGATTCAGTCTGAGCATAAAGAAAAACTTGATTGTGGTGAAAGTAGCAGAGCCCTGAAACAGGCAGCCCAAAGATGTTGTGGAAGTCTCCTTCTCTTGGAGTCATACAAAGCCCACCTGGATGTTTTCCTATGTGATGTGCTCTAGGAGAACCTGCTTTGGCAGAGGGGTTGGACTAGTTGATCTCCGGAGGTCCCTTCCAACCCCCACCAATCTATGATTAAAAATGTGAAAGATCCGTGTACGCTCATAATTTTCCCACTCCTATTTTGTCTTTTAGAACAAAATCATTTTAGACCCGATGACTTTCAGCGAGGCCCGTTTCCGACCATCTCTTGAAGAAAGGCTGGAGAGCATCATCAGTGGAGCAGCGCTGATGGCAGACTCCTCGTGCACACGAGATGATCGCAGGGAGCGGATTGTAGCCGAGTGCAACGCCGTGAGGCAGGCCCTGCAGGATCTGCTCAGCGAGTACATGAACAATGTAAGTCACACATTCTCGTTGCTGGCTTCTTTTTTGGTAGATGATGAAGACTTTGTGAAACTAGTGTTAGAATTTTTAACAAAGACAATTACGTGTCTTTATACCTGGAGTAAAGGTAATGCTATTTGAATATTTGAATTTAATTAATTAAGCTGTTTGAATTGTTTAGTTTTTAATACACCCCAGACGTTTGGCAGACATTTGGTACAATCAGAAGCTCATGGGAATGTGTTTTTTCTAACTCCAAGGGAGCTCTGTGCTCTTCGTACTATTAAAGCTTCTTACGTAATTAAGCAATAAATACGCCTTTTGAGGTAACAGACTTTTAAAATGAGAACTGACAGCAAGAAATTTAAGCGGGAAATGGTTTAAGAATTATTTTTTTAGGGAAAGTGGATTCCATGAATTTTTAAAGATTTCCACTGTGGTGGTGGTCATTGTATTTGTTTCTTGGGATTTTACCTATTTGTGCTCAGATGAGGTTGGCTGGTTGCTGTGCTGGTTAAACTACTGAAGGTCTTCGCTACTGTTGGAACTATGAGAGCTGTTCACAACAGAAATGTGTCTCCAGTCTCTAAAATACACCTGTGTAAGGTTTCAAGAGGTGTTAAGTTGTTCAACAAGGCATTAGGCTGTAGTGTAACTTGTCCCAGGAAACTCTATCTGCCTAACTCGCAAGTTCTATACCTGTGTCCTTTGGAGGGTCCTAAGCAGCATCAACAATCTTTTTTAAAGTGGGAATACTTACAAACAGGTATCAAACTGAGCATCCTGTAGTTTGGTTTGTGTTTTCTGTCACTGCTTACCAGAGTAAGGGGTGGCAAGTTTTGATCTTGTCCTGCTAGAATAATCAAGACAACACGGAAGACAGAGTTCAGGGATGAATCTTTAACATTGGTCTTTTCATTGGTACTGGTAAAGTGGTAGCGTGATGCGGTGCAGTATCAGTATGGCAACCAAGTCTTGTAGTAATTTTACTGATGTGTCGTGCGTAAGAAATTATAGAGAGAGCATTAAATAACAGAAGTCTGTGGTGGAAGAGGAGTTTCTGTACTCCTACTTACAAAATGTTGCTTTGTAGAATTGTTGGATAAGTTTAATCTTTAAAGGTTTTTCAAAAAACCATTGAGAACTCATTGATGTTGTGGCTGCTTGTTTTATTGTCTTGCCTCTTTCAAGTATGAAGAATTTTGGTAGTCATGCAATTTGCCCTTGCACCAGAAGCATTCATATTTTATTTCTGATCTCATTTAGAAAGGAAGAAGAGTTTTAAATAACTGTAGGCATTTATGACCACGCTGAAGGTGGCTAATACTGTTTCATCATTTTCACTTCAACACATGGTGTGAGCATCTAGTAACAGATGGAGGGGTTTTTTAAAATTTGTCTTCCTCCTTAATTTCTTTTTCTCCATTCTGTTCTAGTTACTCTGAGCTGCACAATTATATATTTTCATTTTCCTGCTTGATATTGTAATGTGATCTATTTAAGGTATTTTCTACCAAACGTATACTTAAGTAAAGTAAGGTAAAGTACTTCTAATTTAAATGCACCATATTTAAACAGTTAATTCAAACATATTGTGTCTACCAGCCCCACTTCCATGTCATGTCTGGGCTAGAGAAGAACAAGTGGCCAGACTCCTACCTTTATCAAATCGTTTCAGCCTCAGTTGCTTAAGCTCCTGTTATAGCTGATGAAGATCAGATCAATACTGGAGATTGGATCAAAACTTCCAAGAGAACCTGAAAAGACATTCAGGTGACAAAGTGTTATAAACTAATGCAGAACAGGTTAAATAACTTTGGACTCCCCTGGCTCAATTAACTAAATCCCCATTAATTAGAATAGAAGGTTAGGTATCTGGCTTGTAGGCAGCTCCTGTTTGAGCGTCTACCTAGAGACTAAATTTCACCTATTGGTCTGCCCTGGCTGAATTTGCTTTTGTGTTTAACCATTTGCTTGAAACCTGGGTATGGATTTTGCTGGATTTGCAGTTCTGTTCAATGTTTTACAAGCTTTAATGAACATCAGAAGGGTAAAACTGAAAGACATACACTAAACAATCTGCTGTGTCTTCAAGAGTTGGCCAGACTGTCAGAGTATGTTACACTGGAGATGATTTGGTGAAGATAGACATCTGTAAATCTTGTGCCTGTATAGCCTTAAACAACTGCAGTCCTGTCCTTGTGTCTGGGACACTAATGGGACATTAATGTTGTGGGGGTTTGTGCTGTTTGGTGATATCTGAGAAAAGACAAATCATTTCTTGACTGATGGTTGTTAATCAACTGTGAATCCTCCTTTTGATGCTGGCCATGAGGTACAAAGAGCAGAGAACAACTTATTTTATAGTCACATTTAAAGGATACAGACAATCAAGGGCAGGGTCTTTGTGGCAGTGTGCAGTGCTGTCAATATTAAATCAATCCTTCTCCAGCTTAAAACTGGTTCTTTTGAGTTATCTACTTCAATGATGAGTTCAAAGGGATGTTTCTTTTTTTATATAAGAACATTTCTAATTATTAGTTGTTAAGTAGATTATGTAGATGATATATTTTATTTTATGTGTTGAATATTTACACTGCAAAATCCTATATAAATTCGTTTATATTTTGTCTTAAATGTTCATAGAAGCTAAGTAAAATATCAAGTGCAAAAGAACATAGAACGGAGACCTTCTAGAGACTTCACTGCTCTTTTGCTTTTGCACCAGGGGATGGCGTTGTAGGCGTGAAGGTTTAGGATACACAAGGTTGGCGATGCAGTACTGCATCCTTTCTAGCATTTCAAGTGCTTAATGCTGAAGGCAGTGCAAGGAGAAAAAAGGAGCTTCATGGGTTTTGTGTGCAATAAAAGGGAAAAGCTTCCTACTGAACAATGTAGGAACTTCTACCTTTTAAGTAGTTTAAGATATATCAGAAAACCTCCTTCACCTGCAGACCCCTCCCTGTACCCACCTCTTTCTTAGTGAGTTCCCTGTGGAGAGGCATGCATCTTATCTTCTGCGCTCCTGCGGAGCTTTTCAAGTACATCAATTGTGCCTCCTGGTGTACTCCCAGCAGCTGAGATCTGGTTTGTCCCCAGTTGCCTTACCAGGCTTTAGTGGATCAATACGCTCTCCGACACTGGAATGGCAAGTTCAACACACACAACAGTGTTCTTCTCCCTGTTTGTCCACCCAGTTTGTAAGGCTCCATCACAGGCTAGCAAGTACATAACACTGTCCTTACACTTAGTTATGTGCAAGGAGTAAAAATCTCTCTGTTAAGTATATAAAGTTCTAGCAAGGTAAGTTCAGGTTGTTTTGATCTTCGAAATTCTATTTAGAGAGATACCAAAGGTTGTTGGATCGTTTGGTGAGAGGGAGAAAAATTAGCAAAACAAAACCTCAACAGGTGAGGCACAAGGTGTTTATGAAAAGGAGATGATAAAGATATTAAAAGAATAAATTAAATATTAATATTTCTGGAAATATTTCTTATTTCAAAGAAAAATATGAAAATAAGTTATGTAAAGAGAAGGGTGGGGCAAATTTAAACTTTGATGAGCAAAAATAGCAGTAATATTGTTTTCTATTATAAAAAATATAAGGAAAGTGTCAGAAATATATTTAGAGGAGTGTAGATGTGGTTGGAGAAGTGTATTTTGGTTCCTTCTTCCTTTTCCTCAGAAAAATCTTGGATTTTTTCCATTTCCTTTTGTCAAAGAAGACTTTTTTTCTGTTCCAAGCTGTCTTCACAAACACTCAGATATTCTGATCCAAATGCTGTTATTCCAGTGGTTATTATTGTAGGAGTTTTTTTTTAATTATTGCTGCTATGGAATCTTTTCCAGTTCAGTGCATAACTCTGTACGTGTCTAGTAGATCGCACTGACTGCAGTCTCACAGCACATAACCCTCTGCAAGAACTTCTTTGGAGGGGAGGTATAAACTGATTCATTATTGCTTGTGTTAGCTTCATTTGTCGTATCAGTAACTGTCAAAATATTTTCCCAGCATGGTAGCTATTATTTCTGTGGTGAACTTAGCTAAATTTAAAATCCCTTATTTCTGGGAAGCAGGAGCAGAAGGACTCAGTCTGCTGTACAATAAGACTTTTTTCCCAATCTCTTACAGATGATCGATAGGGATTTTTAATTTTCTTATAGACATGTGAGAAATCCTCTCATTTATTTCAAAACAAAATTACACTTCTAGTCTTCTATCCTACAGAAAAGAACTGAATACAGCTCCTCAGAAGATCTTAATGCAATTCGTTTCCATTTGTCTAAATGAAAAAAATACTTAACAGATGGTTAGCTCTAACTATGGTTTAGTTTCCTGCTGGTTTATTCTCCTGCATGTTTCCTAGTTTGTATTGTGAGCTGTCAAGGAGAAAAAATCCTAGAAACCTAGGAGTTCCAGCTCTCAAGCTCAGACTCCTGGATTAGAAGTAGCCTGCCAAAGTCATGTTAATCAGCACTGAGGACCCTTTGTGGCAAACATCAAGGTGCCACTCTGTTCATGTGTGGTTGAGACAAAAAAAGAAGAAAAATGTATCTTTAGAAAAAGATGCTTAAAAATATAGGCTTTGAGTTCTCTCTGACATCATCCCTTTCAGTGCCAAGCAGAGACACACTCAATTTTGGGTTGCTGGGGCGTGTTGTAGAGAAATTTGGGAAGCAGTTGACAAGTGAGTAAGCTGCCACTGCTAAAGACCTCTACAATCAGTTGAATACTGGTTTGGCCTTAATTCAGGTCTGCATTTGAAAAGGCATTTGCTATGAAAGGTTTTCTTCTTTAACCTCTGGGCTCATTATGGTGCCAACCTTCACTCTCATGCCTTCCTTTTGAAGGTCCTTAACAGACAGCTCAAGTTATTGTGCCTGACTGGAGAATGAAAAATGTAATAGTAAATGAAAAGATATAAACTTCCAAGGTTCTGTAAGCTCCCATATTTACCATCTCCATCTGAATCCATATTTAACAGAAAAGTAATAATTTGTGCGTGTGTTTCAATTCTGGTCCTGACCTAGATGAGGTTAATCTGGGTGACAGTGAGCAGTGAATTATACTTACGAGACAGAGAAATGTCTATCACTGCCCTAACATGAGTAATTAAGGATGAGTGACAAGAAGGTGACTGTCAGGTCGTCATCATCAGCTGATTTACATAGGACTGGCTCAGCAGGATTATTTTTCCCTAGGCAATTTGTGGAGTTCCAAACTTTCCGAGTAATTTTTGGAGGGCCATGGCATGTTTTAAGCTTTCTGCTGTATTTCAAGCTGGAGATAAACTCGTTTACTATTCACTTTGCTCTTTTCGAGGCTGTATGAGCACTTTGTCTTTCCTAACTTGGAAGAAGCAAGTAGAAGTGTAGTAATTATGACTAGAGGAATAGGATATATTCCCAAATGGGCACAAGCTTTATGATGTGTCACAGCTTTGCTTTTCAGTCAGTTTGGGCTTCTTTGTATTTATTCCTCCTGGGTGTCTTGACTTCTCCTGACTGAACAGAAATCACTGCCTAAGTATCCTACCTACAATGCAAATGAACCACTTTTTAAGGAAACTTCTATCTCTCCTTTTTTTGATGATACCATCAGGGCCTCGTGGGGAATGCCCAGTATGTTTTTGGGAGTTTGACAGAAATGCTGCACTGCTTACAGTTGCACTAGTGGGTTTTGATTTATTTGCTAATTTCTGTATTTTCTTGGTTTGCAAGTCCATATTCAGAGTTTGTTTTTCCCTAGCAGATCCAGAGAACCATTTTGCACCAGAAACAAATAGAAGAGCTCTGGGAGAAAGAGGGACTTTATAGGTTTGAAATGACAAACATGCTAACTTCAGGTTTTTTGGGGGATTGCCCATTTACACAGCCCTCTGGTGTTTCATCTGTTTGGATGAGTAGATTTTTCAATTTACTGAATTAATATTTGTGAGAGCAAATGCTGTTTCTGAACCACAGTGCTGATGACATTTCTCTGCTGGTGTCCATTGGAGAACATTTTAAAGGTACCTCCTGTTTGCTTTTTATCTTTAAAGGCAGATGGTGATATGGCATTTGAAAAATTCTGTGTCTCGCCAAAATGCGAATAAAAGGCATGAGGTTTTTATGGAATCAAAGGCTGAATTGCTGTATTAGGTTGAGTGATGTTTTCTGACAAGGTATTTCCGTACAAATTACTGCGAACATCTTCTAGACTGCCAGTAAACCCAGCCAAATGCGTGTGAGGACTTAATTCCTCACTTTTATTTCTCCATATAATTAATGAAGTCCAGTGATTGACCTAAAACATTGAGGAAAAAAAGCCTGAATCATGTTACGTTCCAGTGGCTCAATGAATTATCTTTTTTAGTATCATTTTATTGTAATTTCATTATTAGGCAAACTGGATTTTTAAGGATCTGCTTAAATCCAGACAAACTCATTACTGCAAGCCAGGAGTGAAGATGGTATGTAGGCTTGTCATATACTTTTTCCTCTCCAGACATCTCCATAGATGGTGGGTTGTGAAGCTAAAAGTCTTTCCAATTTAATTTTCCAAATAATACTAGGGGAAGGGGTGCAGGGGTGGCAGGTATGTTATTCCATTTGCATTGGTAAAAAGCTTTATAGACCCTTATGCCTCTCAACAGTTTGAGTGATATTTTGCTCAACAAACTTGTGTGGATCTGATGAGATGTGAATGAGCTACTTCTTTCTACTTCTCCATTTAACCTTTCTACTCCACTTACTATTCTTGTTGCTATGACTTTAGATACTGTGATTGTGACATCTGAAAAGTTGCCAGATGGTGGTAATATTTCATTTTAAGATTTTACTGTATTTTATATTGCATAACATATTTTCTTATTGGAAATTCAAAGACAAACCAAACTGAAGATGACCGAGGGATCAACATGATTTTTCAGCAGGGATCACACTTGGGGAATGAGCTTTAAGAAGTAATATATTGCATTGCATTCTAAAATACCTCTTCTAATCCAGCTGATATTACATGAACATACTGCCCCAGAGGATCTTGTACTCTCTGTTGCTAGAGGTTTTTAAAGAAGAGGGTAGGATGCAGAAATGCATCTGATCTAGTTTTGGATCCAGTACTTGATGCCTAACCAGGCATACAAGTTCATCTGTTTAATTCTTATAAAGAAATCAAATACACAGGAGAATTCTAGAAATTGCATTTTCTCCTTTCTTTGCTATTTATTTTTAGAGGAAGGAATGATTAGTGGTTCAGGTGAAGTTACTTACCCTTAATCATTGATTTTCTAGGTTTGTATATACTTCCGTCTTCCTGGGTCTCTGTTACTCCAACGTTAAAAGTGAGGTAATGTCAGTCTTAAGTCAGTAAGTGCCTTGTTGTTTCTGAATTAAAAAGTCTGTAATAATATTTGAGTGCTTGTATAATTATAGTCTTTGACTCTTGGAAGGTGTTGTTGAGGAGTATAGAACAAATAAACAACACGAGGGAAAGAAGAACATCAGTCGAGTCAACAGAAAGAGACACATCCAAATAATTGTGTCTCAAATCAGAGCACTCCTGAGGGACCAAAGGCTCCCAGGTGTGGAGCTGTATTGACACAAAGGGATGGACTGAATCTCTCTTCCTGGCAGGGTGAGGGACACAATGGCTGAACCCTGATAAGCTTATCAAAAGTTAAATTGCCCATCAAGATATTCCTGCTTACTACTACCCCTAACGAGACTCCTTGTCTACAGACTGCTTCACGCACATGTAACCTGTAACACGGTATAAAAATCTCAGTCTTTTAATGGACTGAAAGTAGGAAAGGAGCAGGACCAAGTAGGAGTGAGATGGCATGAGATGGTGGTAGGAGGGAACCCCGAACCCGACACCAAAAGATCATAACAGGCATCTCAATGGGTTTTCCCCTCCTCCCATCCAGACCACAGAACTCAGTGAATTTGCTGTGTAGCTGTATCTATTTCATGTGTTTGTTTCTCTGGTTTAGGTACATTGTGCCTCTCTGCAAATGAATGTCTGCTTTAGGTGCGGTCCCTTCCTGCACATCTGTCCATGCCAATATCAAAGAACTTGTATATAATGTTCTATGTGTGCATAAATGGCACTCCTCATACTATTGACTGTTTCTTATGAGCATTGAGCAGACCTACAGCATAAAGGCTGCTTATAAGTGTCTAGGTTTCAGACTGACCGCTTCCTAGAAGAAGGACAAGACAAACATCATAAGGGCTGATTAGTGAATGACCATATTGGATCAATAGGGTGATTAATGCTATTTGTGGCTCTGACATCTGCTCAAGAGAGGTTCTTCTCCCTCTCTACTCTGCCCTGCTGAAACCACATCTGGAATATTGTGTCCAGTTCTGGGTCCCTCAGTTCAAGAAGGACACAGAACTGCTGGGCAGAGTCCAGCGCAG